>CM074519.1:22469512-23096783 GCA_037379345.1 Perna viridis | reverse complement strand
CAAATATCCGGTGATAACCTACATGCATCTCCCCTCGAAGTTGTATGTATTTTGAGTATTTTGCAGTAACTTTTCATGAACAAATATTTATCAATAAAGTTTGATTAAACTGTCTGCACTGGTTGATTTTTTCGTAGCATTTTAACAATTTTTATTTGAATTGAGCCTTCAATTTAAGGCGAATATGATGTTTAACACAGGCTGCGCGGTCATTAATTCTTCGATATACATAAATTATGATAAATACTATTTTACACACCACATGTCTTATCTGTACACACAATTTTTGAAGCACCATTTACAATTTCACACTCGCAAAAAGTACATCCGTCGTTTCTAAAAAACTCTTGACCGACCTTGTAATACCTTCCTCCATCAGAACAAACTATAACGATAGTATACAACAGCATTTATTAATGTTTAACATTCACAAACCATAAATAAGTTCGTTCATCACAAGGGCTCTATACAAGGAAATTATTACAGCATTTTGAGATAAATGGGTTAAGAAAAAGTAAACAAAAACTTCATAGCAGTCTTTGTAAGAATCATGGAAATTCTACAAAATGTGATACACCCCCCAAATGCTCCACATTTTTATATTTGTTGCTTTATGGGTCTATATGATGAAATGTATCATCATGCATTCCAATTGAAAATCCAACAGTTTCTATAGTTTTAAGTATCATTTACAGAGATCCTTAATTTTGAATTCTACAGTACATTCTATATAATTTATATCCCGTATGAACACGGGCTTACGAAAAGCCACATGCTGTCGTCTGTTTGCTTTAACTTTAAACAAAACAAAAATAAAAATATCTAGGCTTTCCAACCATGAACTACATTTTGGATGATTCTTAGATGCAGTGCTACTTAAGACCTCAAACCATATTACACGACGTCTTAGTGAAAAACTAAATGTACAATAAATCAAGCCTTCTAGAACTTACAGCAAGGTACACAAACAAATCTCCCCTTTTTAGTACAAATACATGGACTACAACCATCAAGGGCCTTGAATTTTTCTCCTGTTGAGTATGCTTTTCCATTGTAAATACAACCTAGAATGACATTAAAGAAATGAACATGCAGGCAAAGAACACAAGCAATATTGGATGAGATTCTTTGACACAGGAGGAAGATGAGACCAATAAGCTGATGAATTGCTTCACAAACTTTCTTCAAATATACTGAGACTCGAGTAACTGTTTTCCTGGTATTAGCTATTTATCTAGTTTAACGAAGTCTTAAATTATCGATCTTTCCCCACATTTAAAAAAATGCATTTAAAGAAAAATAACGGAAATTGTATTGTTGTAATACAGGGTGTCATGCAAAGGAGACCAAAACGAAACTGCCGCCTAAATTTCACGATTTACAACTTATGAGTATAAACAAATATGTCTTATGAAATAATCGGTATTAGAGATTTGAACCATTATTTTACCTTAATGCAATTATATACATCAAAGGAACCCTCTGTGTAACACCTTAATATTAAATTTTCTTAGTTATTGTTTAGATATTTACACGGTTTAGTGCCACAAACTATGCCACTCTTCGTACATTTGCATTCGTTGCATTTATCTCCATTGGGGATAATATCATCAAGATTGTATGTCTTTCCGTTGTAATAACAGTCTACAAAATATAAAAACGACATACAATGTACATATGATCACTCATACATACGTACAGGCACTATTAATTTTTACTCGCGTTTTCGTTGTTTCGTGGTTTATTTACGTTGTTTAGTTTCATACACTTGGAAACTAACAGGCCATGTATTGAACTCACTTGTGTAGTAAATACTTTTGAAATGTCGAAACTTAAGACTGAATAAAACGGTAACTTGTCTACACCATACATGTACTGCAGTCTACTCATATCCATACTAATACCATGAAAATGTGTAAAACGAGAAAAATTGTCTGAACCGAAACAATTATTCAATAAAGAATCCAAAATAGCTAGGACAATACAGATACATCATATATCCAAACCCAAAAAAACGTGAAAACACAAAAACAAACACGACCTACATACAAATTCTAGCAAACCAAAAGCTGAAGATAAGGAAAACAAGACTTAATCAAGGGACAGCAATAAGCAATATGAACCCTGACAGAAACCGAAAATAACATCACTTGTAAGCATGTCTCAATCAGCCCACCGTTTCCGTCGTATGTCACGTGAACATTCTTTGTCATTAAACCGGTTCTTCGACGCGAGTCACAAAAGGTTCCCAATACAATGGCGACAGGTTTTCTGTATTATTTATTTCCTTTTTTCCAACAAGAGTTTTGTTTTTTTATGGCGGTTTCATCTTATGGAATCGTGTGACGTTACTGTATTAATTTTGACCATCTTTTAGCTTCTAGGTACGTTTAAAATTAGTATATTTACATACTAGCGTATATCGGGATATGTTTGCGAGTCTCCAACTTCCTTCCTTTGTCGCGAGGTTAGGGGAATCGCAAAAAAAGCCTGTGAAATTAAAGTCCAGGAATTGTACAAATAATGTTTTTCCATTAAATCTGAAATACACACACCAAAAAGTCGCAAACATTGGGTACCCCTATGCATAGATCAAATTGCGAAAATTTATAAACAACAAAGCAAATATTTTAGATAAAGTTGATTTTTGCAAGTAAAATTATAAAAGTACTATCTATAAAAAAAAGACATTTTCTACATCCTATTCAGGAAATAACACGTGGCAGGCAATTTCAATTTTCGATACAGTTTTTGTTCGAACGCCACTAAGTTATCAGTATTTGTCCACTCGGGAAACAGAATCGCCATCAGGTGACTTGCGTTTCCATGGAAGAGCGTCTTTAAAGTCAAAGGGTAAAAGGCAAAACTATAACGAGTGCGTAATTAGTTTTATCATTATATTGGGAAATAGATGAGTTTAGGTTTCAAACATTCATATATTATTAGAGAACATTAGTGTTTTGGAGTAAAGCGATATAGTTTGAGGTCACCCCGAAGGAATACGTTTGGTTCACATGAAACTCGGCCCTAAAAAGTAAAATTGTCAAATAAGTATGAATATTACATAATAACTAGTGTTTTGTAATAAGCATAGTTTTGCCATCAAAAACATTTTTGGTCAGTCTTCTATTAATTTCAGTGGTCTCGATAACTCATCAAATCTTTTCGTATATAACTAATACATTCCAAGCAATTTGTTCTTACATAACGACGTTTTTTAACATTTAGTAATGACATTCAATTTATTAATCAAATCTTTCATAAAAAAAAAATCAAATACACTACCTATTGAATTAGGCAGAGTAATTTTATAACATAATTATATACTCATTACAATGCAACCTGGCTACACCAATTTTTTCTTAACTTAGGTTTTTGTTCGGTCAATACAGATTTTTGGTTATAACAGGTTCAAGGTTCAAATTTAGATTTCAGGACTTTTGAATATTACACATATTTCCGGTATATTCTTGGCTCGATTTAAACAGGTTTCAAAGTATATTTTAATCTTACAAGAGTCAAGTTATTGATTTTAAGAACACAAAACATGATCGTAAAATAATGATTTCTAACTAAACTTACTTTCCATCATATCGTAGCCAAACTTCCCAGCCTTATTCAAGAACTGTTTGATATGATTTCAGCTAGTTTGCATCACTGTGATCGATATGGCGTTCCATAACTACATAATCGTATTAGAAGTTATTGATAAAGTATTTTGACGTTTTAGCATTGAAACATTTTTGTATTATAATATAAATACTATAGCATAAGTTTACTCTTACCTCCTGCCGTAACGCACTCCTTATTACAAGAGCATCCAAGTTCACAACATTTTAAACCTAAAAAAGAAATCAAGTAGTTTCTAAAAGTTCAAATTAATTTTAAAGTGTATGTTGAATAAAACACGTTAAATCAAGGGGAATCAGGGTAACAGTTTAAAAGTTATTTAAAATTTGCACATAAACACACTAATTAGAGAATTCGATACTAATATAAAATTTCTATTTTCTTTGCATTTACAGAACACATTGTGGGGTCACTTTCGGGTATAAAAAGTAATTCATTGTCAAGCAATAAGGGTCTACATGTATGTCTGTCTGTCAGTGTGCAATCGAATTTGAGCATATCCTTTGCAACATTTTGTTTTTTGCCCTTAAACATTAGCAACATTTTAAATACCATGATACAGAAAAATATCTCCACCACATTGTTTTAATAAGATGTTGTATGGTTTCAGTATTCCTGAATACAAAAAAAATCAAATAAGACAAAAACAAGAACAAAAAATTGAAACAAAAATCAAACAAATAACTAAACGAAGATTAATCGACGCGCAAAAGTCTATCTATAGTAGAATATATATTTTTGAAACACAAAATGAAACAATCGCAAAACATGGTTGTCTTCTGGAAAGTCGAAAATTATTAGCCGTATCCGTGGTATTTATTTGGTTCACATTACGCTGTTTTATTTGCATACGTACTTGATTTGCAGTCAGCATCAACCTCACAGTCGGATTTGCAATCACATTCAAACCCAGTAGTTTTCGGGCATGTTCCAGGCTTCGAGTTATATCCATTAACCTTCACACAAGGAAAGTATAATAGTTCATGACCATATATTGTGTTCAGTTAAAAGTATATTTTGCATACACTTTACGTCTGAAAATAATACTTTCTATAAAGCATATTATTACCAAAGTAATAGGTGTAGTGTATCTTATTTTTCCATGGGAGTTCCCATAGCTAGTGCTTTAGGTTTTTGTGTTTTCCTTATCTTCAGTTTTAAGTCTATATATTATTTTATTCTTTTCACTACATTGTGTATGAAGATTGACATTGTTTCCTGTGCTCACGTTCAAGTCATGCATTACGATTTTAACGTATTGACGGTATTTGCATTGTCCCATTATTACAACGCTTCGGTAGATTTCACAAAATTTGCATATAAGAATAATACTCATATTCTGACAAAACAAAATAATAATAAAATGACGATTAGTAAAACAAGACAAAAAAAAAAACAAAAAAAAAAACAAACAAACAAAAACAAAAATAACAAATAGTAACAAACGAACTTTTCGTATACGTTGAAAATTAAATTTTGGTGACCGTTATGTTTTTTTTTGTTCTTTTTATCGTATGTTTTAACATTTCAATTTTAAAAATTGTTGCTGTCATTTTAAATTATGATGTATTACGTTTGTTCTCAAGAATCTTGTTTTCAGTATTATAATAAAACAAACATTGCAGGATCCGTTACTCGCTGTGAACTAAATCCTTTTAAGACTAGAGGTAAACCTAGGGTAAGTGGCATAATTTTTGATATTAATGATATGTTTGCATTATATTTAATTTCACAAAGTCCTATCAAATTTTCAAATGAAATCAATCCAAGTTACTTTGTTGTTAACAAGAGATTGGTTAAAATGCCGAATACAAACATTCAAATGATTTGTAAGAGTTATGTCTCTAACTCTAAATCTACCACCTTAAACTTGGTTTGATTTAGACAGGTGTTCTGTATACCAAGCTTAAAAGTACATTCAAGTTGATATAAAGGGTTGAAAAAGGTTTGGTATAAACATGTTTTTGGTTTATTCCGGGTTCGTTCGGAAAAGACAGGTTTCACGGTTCCAAAATATATAACACTTACAGAAACGACCAGAGCAGCTACAAATAGTATTATTTTCTTCATTTTCTATATCCTATATTTTTATAGTGCTTTAGCAGTTTCCTTTCTGCCTATTCTACATAATCCTGAACCATATGGACGCATGGAGCAGAAAACAGTCATGTATTTATTTTTAGAACCATTACGATGAATAATGGGACATTATCCTGAAATCTGACACAGAAATACTAGCATTTTACATACAGGATTTTCATTTTTCAGAAAAATTGCAAAGGTAGAAGGTGGATTAGTCTGTCAAAGTCGATTTAAGAAATAAATTTTTCGATTATATTTGATGAAGTTAGCTTAGTTGCTTATTTTCATAAGATTCGCATTCAATTTTAAGTGCAGACAATGGATAACTAGAATATAACATACTGTAACATATGCAATTATAAAGAAGTATAGTTTTGTTGCTGACAAACCGTATGCACTATGTTAACAGCTATGAAAGTACGCGTGCTCAGAATGATATAAAAGTTTCTGTGCACCAATGCAACGTCTGAAATGGTGTTTCTAGAAAAGCAGAAAAGTTTCCCCTACAAGTGAACCTAAATCATGTTCTCAGTTTTTATCAGCGTCCAGATTGTTCATTCACTGTTATTTCCTGGTACGTGTTATTCGTTTTGCCATATTCTTAGTTGTATGAGTCTTTTTTTTTTCGTATTTAGTCTTTATTCTTGGAATATATGCTTTTGAGTTTTGCTCGAATATTGATTCGCTTGATTACTCTCTAGTATTGTCATTTAATATATTTGTTAAAGGGAACATTGGAATAAATCTCATGCTTATAGGAGGTTGTAACATATTACCATTATGACTATATGTTACATGTTGAACAAGGACAAAAAAAAGAGTTATTTTCAGTTATATAGTTTTTTCTGTACTCATGACATGAAAATACAAGACTTTAGGTCCATTTGTACTATATATATACAATAAACATTGCATTGTGTTTTTCCTCTATAATTACAGGTTTGATATCGATGTTATATAAAAAGTACACAAAAATAAAAAATCCCACCAACAAAAATTGTCAAACAATGTATGAATAAAAGTGCAATAGAAATGTTGCTAAGTGCCATGTTCGTGAATGAAATTGGATCAGAATATTTTATTTAAGATAGAACTAAATTTCTGAGTAAGAATAAATGCTATCATTTTAAACTGGACCAACATTTTAGTAACACTGAAACAAAATATGCAAATGAGATTAATTCAAAGAAAAACTGAATGTATAAGAATGGGGATATGTTAACAAAAATAGGGGAACAATCAATTTGACAACTTGTTAAGAACAAATCGAAAAGCTAAAAAAATATTTAGCCTACAATATATATATAGCATGTATTGATCTTAACTGAAAAGTTAAATCACTAAACAATTAACGAAAGCAGTTTGATTTTAGGTTGATATTAAAATAATTGCTATGTACAGTGATCAATTTATTAATTTGCTTAATGTTCGAATTATCTTCATATTCAATCGTTCAAATAAGTGTTGCAATTTTTATCTATGATTTAACAATCAACACATTGTTATGTGTATTTTCGTTTTTCCTGGTATATTTAAAGTGAAGTCAGCACTTTTGTGAGGAAATCTATCAACGTATTGCGTTTTGGAAGCTTTTGTAGTGGTTTTGTACTTTTGCGTGATAAGAATGATATTTAAAAAAATATGATAATTGATATAAAGCATTCTTAATTGCACCTTCTACTTCTTTCATATGCACGGCTAAAGTAAAATGTCAGTTGACTATTTACCTTTTTTTCATATTATTTACGAATATGGACACATCACACTTCATAAGTGTTGATATTACCATAATCAAAGTTTGTTGTCAATACCCAAAAATGTTTGCTTACATACATTTAAGTGCATCGTTTATTTTCAAATTCTTACAATATTTTCATAGAAAAAACAATGAAGTTTAATTCTAGAATATTTCAGCTGCAATGTAAATTTCCTTGCCAATATTGTATATGTAATGCTAGCATGTGTTTGTTATATAACTGTTTTTGGTGTCTATGTTGTAACAAGTGGTTTACCTCGCATAAATATTGCTTTTTTGAAAGTATATATATCTATATTGTTAATTTGATTTTTGTTTTATCAGCATATTTAACTCAGTAGGGATGGCTTTCCTCATAATTGGTTTCATTAAAAGATGAAAAAAATCATTATATTTAAAAACATTTATTGTAGCATAAAAAAAGGATTAACAAATAAAAGTCATCCCTAAAACATTATTTGATTCTTAAAGTAATGGTACAAAAGTGTGGCAAGGAGTTTGCAGTGCACACAATAAGCATTACGATAACCCTTAAATAAATAAAGATTATTTATTGCACAAACATATGATAAACAAAACTAAACCTGTTATACATGGATATTGTATATAAAAATACAAAAGCAAAAACAAAAACAACCTAGCATTTCATAATAAAACCATTAAATTCAAAACATTGTATGGTACAAACATGTCACCCTTGTAACTAAAAAAAAGAAGAATAAACAAATAAGCAACCACAACTTGTCCATTGTATCAAACTTATAACACCAGTTTATAAAGAAACCGTATATGTATCTTCCTGTACGCAGGTGCATGTGTGATT
Source organism: Perna viridis (assembly GCA_037379345.1). NCBI lineage: Eukaryota > Metazoa > Mollusca > Bivalvia > Mytilida > Mytilidae > Perna > Perna viridis. The sequence goes on along the minus strand of CM074519.1, from coordinate 23,088,492 downwards.
TTAAAACGCACAATATAAGATAGCAGATCCTTTTGGTATAGCTGCATTTAAATACAAATTTGTTGAATCAACCGAAACGTAATCTGTTTGTTATCATCTTTATTTACCATACCCTGAAATAAACACAAACGAAATGATATAAAGTACAATTCGGTTGATCGAACCACGATAAACAACGGATATTCAGTGTTTAATTGATAAAATTTGATTTACCGTTATATCATTCAATGGAAAAGCGTTTCGGACGCCCCCCCCCCCAAAAAAAAAATAATAATAAAAATATTGATAATAATATCAACTGTCTTAATTACGGACTAGACAGATCTCACCCTATATAATTATTAAAATATGTACATGGAGAAAATTTCAATATTTACCTTTACTCACTTCTTTTACTTAAGAGAAAGGTTGTCTTTCTATTTCATATGAAATAAACTATTATATAATATTTTATAAAAAGATGCAGACCTTTTCACAAACATTCGTAATTGTAACATTAGTCGTAAGTTCTGACAACATAATAGATCAAAGTATCGTGACGTTGAATTTACAACTTGTTTTACACTTACGATTTTTTGTGTAATCTACCACTGTCTTTTATGTATAATGTAAGGTTAATACATACCACATTTCTTTTCGGTACAGCTTACAACTGGTGATGATCCAATGACTGCTGTACATTCACAAGTATTACACCCATCTTTTGATTTGAAAGTTTGCCCGATTGCATACATCCTTCCAGCATATGTACATTCTGGAAAGGAAACGTGATACCGACATGATATACACAGTAATCTTGTCGAAAAGAGAGCATACATTTACAAAATGAACACTTGATAGTTTCTATAGTTAACAAAATTTACCTTTGTACAACATTATTGTTAACTGAGGTAGTGCAATACTGAGAATTTGGTCTCATTTTGTTAAAATAAGGTTGTTTTGAGGCAGTCCGCACAAAAATGTCTAGTGTTTTGTCATAAGAAAAGTGCATATTTGGGAAATCCTTGGTGTGTAGAGGGTTAAGTCAATTATAAGTAATTTAGTGATTATTGTTATAAAATCCAGTAGCCATGGTAACATACTGAAAAATAAAAATATATTACTGAGTTTTAGTACAAAGCAGGGGTGCCTTTCCAAAACTAACAGCCAAATACTATGTCTTATAAAATACCAGGCACTTAGACACTCCCACAGAATTAAAACATGTATAGAGTAGGTGGAAAATGGGTAAAAATAATAAGATCCTTTTCGAATCATTCTCTCACAATTTTAGTTCCAAACGCTCGTGCGAAATAAGGTATTTTGAAAATCAGCCACCCGATGCTGAGGAGGGAACCTAATACGGCAGAGGACTGAAACGTTCCAGATACCATTCTTCATTTAAATTACACCCGTTTATCATTACATATATTACATCTGTCTATGTATAAATGCCTAATTTCATTTAAACAATATATCCACCAAATTTCAACTTTTGATATTATTTTTTACAAAATTTGACGGTGGTAACTTGGTGTGCGAAACCTTGCCCCTTAATGCAACTGTATAGTGCACCCTGAAGTAAACTCGAACCAATTACTGTGGAGGTAGATGTTCTAAGGAGGTAGAAATAAGAGTAGGGGCATTACTCATGGAATCAGTGATATGTTTGTATCATATTCAATTTCACCAAAGCTTACCAAGGATTCATTTGAAACAGAATGAACTCAGTCCAAATGTTTTTGATGCTTACATAAATTGATGTAAAATGGTGAAAACACACGTAGGAGTTGTAATAAGAGAGGGATAAAATTAACTTTGAAGAGTGATAGATCCTGGATTAAAAAAAATCAAATGTAAGGGCCTCTTGAGGAGTTGATGTTCATAGTTAAGTGTCAATAAAGGAGTTAGTTGTCAAGGACTATTTGAAAAAAATATAAAGAGATTTAAATTGCCATTATGTATTCATGGTCTTGGACGAGTTATAGTTAGAAAGAACCCCTGGGATTATTTAGAACATGAATCTATTACGTAAAAAGAATGCATTGTGTCTGTGAATAAGGTAATACTTACTGCATGAGTATGATGAACATTTTATGATGCCGTCCGTTGTACATGTACATTTATTACAACTGTCATTGGCTGGAACAATGTCTCCTACGTTGTATCTTATTCCGTTCTTTAAACATCCTATATATGTATATATTTAAGACATTTATAGCATTCACATATAGGTAACTTTATTGCAACCTTGTCATACTCTAAACATTTTCTGTCACTTTGAAGTCAACGAAAAAAAAGACGAAAACCAAGTTTTAAATTATACCCGTAGTTGAAAAATATTCGTAGTACTTTGCTTTATGTGGGAGCAATTGGCAAACGTCAGTAGCAATATTGAAGGAAAATTTTGAACTTAAGTAGCAGTCTTTACAAATGTCAGAGTGTTGTTAGTCAATCATGTCATAGACCACCCAATCGCTTTGATTTCTAATTCTTTAACAGTATCAGACCACGTTACCCTTTCGAGATTGAGATTTATATATAGAATGTGAATGGGATTAGTACTTTTAGAAAACTGATTTGTTCGACGTTTTGTTCGACTTGACTTTTTATGAGGAACTCGGCGGGGGTTTCTAGAAGAACAGAGAACCCTTACCTTACCGGTGCATCTGGTCCATGGTCCCAGTTTTTAGTGGAGTCGAAGTTGCTCATTTACTTTTATTACTTTGTATGTATTATTTTGTTTATTATATGTTCTTTGTTTATGATTCCACCTGATGTACATTTACATTTACATTTACATTTGTTGTATTTGTCTACTTTCCATGTCTGGTCTTTGTCTCTGGATTACATTCTTTTGATTTTCGCTAGAATTCGCTAGAATCCTGCCTCCCTTGATTACTTTTGTAAGAGTTATCTTTCTTGTATTAGTCGATTATATTTAGTGATAAATATATGGTTTTCTGTCAAATACAGATTTGAATAGAGAGATACTATCGTAATGTACAAGTACAGTATTTATAAACCGAAAAAGCATCGTTTGTTAAATGGTTTTTTTTCTACAATATGAAAAATCTCTACCATAGACAGTATCTAAATTTAATTTGGCCAGTACCATGCCGAAAACCTTGATGATAAATTGAACGCGTTTTCGATACTTTAAATGGACTCCAAATTTCGAATTATCAGGTCATATCGACGAACAAAATCTAAAGGCAACATATTTGTGCATCCTCCTTGCTTCATTACTGCAGAATATTTTTAATTTAACTACTGAACTTTATCTGGGATGAGCATGTAAAAAACAATCCTGCTCAAGATACATGTGAAAGTGTTGTTGAATGAGTTTTAACTTGTTAGTTTAAATGTGAGTAAATAAAATCATCTAGGTGAGGTAGTTAATATACAACTTACCACAATTATCGGTTGAACAGACAATGTTTCCTCCAACTTTACATTGGCAAAGATTACAGCCATCACTTTTTGGGAAGTTTTCTCCAATCTGATATTTTATTCCAGCCTCTGTACAAACTTAAAATGAAAAACGGTTCTGAATACAGATATATGTACTTGTGCTTACATTGCTTCATTTAGTTGGCAAAGAAGTCATTCGGAAAATAACAACACCAGTAACTAAATTAGATTTTTGATTTCGTTGAAATAATCCTAGGAAAGGCGATTCAACACCATTTTTATATTTCATAATATGATTTTAGGCTATGCATTTGATGGGTGGAGTTCAATGTATGCCCTCAAACTGTCGTTAAAACACACGTGGACGGTATTAAATCTTTGTTTACGGTGCCTCTCTATGTTGCTATCGGCGAAATTTCATTTGGTAAGGTTAATGTGTGAGACTTTCTTCCTTTCAACTTTTTAACTATTAAGAAAACAAAGCAACTCCGCACTTGCTCAGTATTTTTCTTCCGTGTCGACTCACTGCCGTCCAAATAGTGTAGCTATACATAATTCTGGTCTTACATTCTACACATAACAGACGTCGCAGACGCTCTGTCCATGTCAATTAGATTTGACGCACTGTATGTTCCCAAAAGAATTGTTTTACTTTTATTGTTTTGAATAGTAGACAAATTCTGACTAGAAATATTTTATGTATTTCATTTTCATAGTGGAATTCACTGCAATTCAACAACTTTCTACTTAGTCCACATTCAACTGATATAGACATTACCAAACCATTTTCAAGCCATTTTCAATCTCAATAATTTATCACATTTCTGTAATGAAGAAATGCATGATCCACTATTTATTAACCTTAAATCGCTGAGAAATTTTGGGATTTAATTAAGTATAAGATTTGCAAGTACTATAATATTTACTGAAAGGTCCAAGTACTTACAGCATGGATCTGTAGAACACAAAATAGTTCCATCAGCCTGGCATGTGCATTCGTTACAACTGTCTGGTGCTGGAAATTTTTCTCCGATTTGGTATTGTATACCACCCTTTGTACAACCTAAAATCATATTGAAGTGTAATGAATATTGGGAACATGTTTAAAGTTTAGAAACTATGCATATTCTTTGCAAAAATTAAACACTTACAGACATTTTCATAACTTTAAAATAGATAACACGTCCAAATGGATTAAAAGTCAGGTAAAAAATGCAATCATATTTACTGTGAAAGTATTTGTATGCTCTTTGTATCTAGGCCAAAATACGAAATGTCGGTCCTAACGAAAAGGAGAATCCCATTAATGTGTATACTTAAAACCTTAAAACTACGATCTCAAGAATCGTTTCTTCTCTAATACACGAAAATGTATCTTTCACAGTAACTTAAAATCAATTCTGCATTTACAAGTAAAATTTATTAAAAAACAATTACACACTTGACAACTTACCACATGCACTACTATCACAGGCAATTTTGTCACCATAACATGTACATTTGCTGCAGCCATCTCCCTTAGGGAATACATCATTCACAAGGTAAGATCTTCCCTTGTGATAGCAAACTAAAAAGATACAATAATTTGGATGTTATAAAACAATGTTTGTGAGTGCTGATTGTTGGATTGATCAATACGGTTCGCTACATTGTGCATTTAGACTGTCTCTGTTTCATGTGTTTACATCAAAGTCATGTTTTGTGATTTTGACGTATTTGAATCATCCCACTGCTGACATTTCAGTATTATTTTACCGATATTCTTTCGAAAGATTCCTAAATAATTCTACGATCTGAATAAAAGTACAAATAAAAAACCTGCATCAAGAGATAGCAATATTGTATAGAAAAACATAATCAAAATCATTAAATGTCAACAATTGCTGTGATAAAATATTCAGATATTTTCTCCTTATACATTAATTTTGAATTTTAGTACATCATGCATTGTGTAAAGGAGATATTCCTTTGACACATGTTCTGAATTATTCAGATATAGTGTCGTGCTGTGTACAAAGATAAAGAAACAAGCGTGCTTTAGTGGATGATTTTGTTGTGATTTATGGCATGTTAATTAAAATGGTAGATATTATAATGATCTTACCTCCTGGCTTAACGCATGTTAAAATGGTAGATATTATAATGATCTTACCTCCTGGCTTAACGCATGTTTTGGTACATGTACATCCAAGATCACAACATTTAAGGGCTGCAAAAGAAAACAAAGATTACAATGATTTATAAAAAAGATAACGTATTACTATTATACAAAAAGTTTGATGATGTCATCATGTTATCTTACTAAATTCAGTTAGTACCAAGTTTTTATGATAATAGAACATATAGCATAAAAAACAATATTTAAGTAGAAGTCTGAAGTATACTGGTTTACAAGTACATTTGTGCAGCCGGAGATTCCTTATAATACTTCTCAAATAAATGTAAATTTTAAGTTGTTTAGTTAATAATTTATGGTTTAAAGTTTAAATGGTGGCTAGTACTATCAGTTTAAAACTAAATATTTAGATATTTTTATCATACAATAATTTGTACTCGTCAATTACTGCTACAATTCATAACGGACAATTCATGTACTGAAATAAATTGTGATGGCTGTATAATTAACAAATAAAAATGTGGTTAATTTAAACACACACAAGTGTTGCAATAATACAAAAATGCCAGTTTTATGTATTGTTAATTTCGATATGCTCTCATCAGCAGCATTAAAATCAAATATGTAGGAAGATCATAATCAAAATATTAGTGTATGTAAGAAGTACTCATAACCAAATCTATTGAAAGAGGAAGCCAAATCCATCAACGAGAATTTCTACCATATGCAGTGCAAGGAATGAAGCCTCGGTGTTTAACGTATTTTAAATTTGGAATACTGCAAGATTTCATAAGTAGGGTAGATAAAATGTGATATTATTCGGGGTCAGACAAATCTGACTACTGGGTTTCATTTTTTACTGATTTGATTGTACGTTGGATTATGAACACAAGTGGAAGTTATATTTGTGCAATAAATAACAGAAATGACATAAGGCATTGTCACTTACTTGGTTTACAATCGGAATCAACTTTACATTCGGAAGGTTGTGTACTGCATGCACATATTGTTGATAAAAGTGTTACTCTCGGGCATGTACCTGGTCTTACCTCAACACGGTATGATTGGACCTGCAATATTTTACAATATTAAACAAAAAAAAAAAAAAAAATCACAGAAAGTGTATTTATCATTGTTTTACCTCGGAATGGCCATTTATGTCGTTAGTTAACCCCTTGCACGTTATGTTGGTCATTTTACCACGGACTGGCCATTTATGTCGTTAGTTAACCCCTTGAACATTATTTTGTCGTTTTACAACGGAATTGTCATTTATGTCGTTATAACCACTTGCACATTATTTTTGTCATTTTACCACGTACTGGCCATTTATGTCGTTAGTTAACCCCTTGTACGTTATTTTGGCCATGTGTAGAGCTTTGAGTTATATTTGAAGAAAAGTACTAATAAAAAAAACAATAGCAGCAATAAAGCAATTGAAAAAAACATAAAAAACGGCATATAAGAAAATATTCACAATTTATCACAATTTTTTGTTACAAATATATCTCCTTAATGGAAATGCTAACAGTAATGTGTTGTCTTTAATAATAATACCACAATTGCTTTAAGATCGATCAATTGAATTTCAATTAAATGTTGAAATTCAGAAGGTCTACAAAATAATATATCGAGCGTAATATAAAAGATAGAAAAACTAAAGAAAACTTACACTAGCTACAACGGCTGCGGCAATTAATACTGCTTTTATCATTATTGCACTTATGGTAATACTGCACTTCAAGATCTTACCTTTTTGTGATCTATTCCCAAAACTAAATCTGTATTTATACTATATTCATATTGTTTGTTGTAAGCAAGACATGCTTACGTAAGTACAAAAATAATGGCAATGTTTATCATTAATCATGTTTGAATGTCACCTTTTACTGATTAATCTTTCTTTTAAAAAAAGAATATTATGACGTTTGAGCATATTAAACGATAGACGTTAAGCCCAAGCGTGACCCATATTTAGTACAATTTCTGTGTATTACGTTGGATTACCTAGAAAGTAAACAAGGAAATAAACACTCTTTTTCTTTACCTATGTAAAATGATTGTAATGTATTATAATTGCATGCCTAGGCGTAATATAAGGAAATGTTAACAAGTTTATATGTTACTTTTTATTTTCAAGTTTCAGAGAAAATTGACACGATTAATTAAGACAAAGAAAATTCGAGTGGAAATAAAAAAAGTATATACCAGGGATAAAGACTAGACAGGGGAACAGGGACACTCAACAAAGAACAAGAAATAAAAAAAACTTAACAAGTACAAGGAAACAAAAGAAATGAGCAAGTCTGACTCCACTAAAAACTGGTAGCATGGACCAGTTGCATTGGTAGGTAGATGTCCTCTGCTTTTCCAGAAACATCCTACGATTTGCTCGTAAAAATCCGAAGTAGACTAATGAGGAACGGAAAAGTATGGCATGGTGAACAAATTGGTTTTCATTTTTCAGGTAGATACACCGTAACGATTCAAGTTTTCACGCCCGAAAGATTTCATTGTGATGACTTCCATCATACAGCAACAAAACCCTGTTCAAACAGGATTAAATACGCTAAGTAGCTTTCTGTTTGAGAAGTATGCGATGAGTGGCACATCATATTTCTCATTTAATTTGGTCGTTTTTCCCCAGATATATTTAAAACATCTAGAAAACAAATGAAAAGCTTTTTAAATTTAGACGTAGATATTTTGGATTGCCTATATAGAGAAAAAAGTGCGGGAAAATTTTTAACTGTGCATTTCAACGAAATTTGACAAATCAATATCTTCAAAATGCAAACTAGATTAGTAGGATATTGCACATCTATTACAAATACTAGCTTTATCGTATAAGGCTTTGGTCAAATCACATGGAACTAGGAAATGCAGAATTGTTTATAATTATCTTTTTACGATTAATAGTCTAGTTTATAATATAAAAACATGCAAGGCTAAAACATGTTACGTACCGTTCTGTGAAATAATCAGGCAATGAGTAACACATCATTTTTATCAATTTGGTCTTTTTAGCCTCAAACATATTCAATTCATCTAGAAAACAACTGAAAAGACACTTAAATTTATCCTGAAGCATATGTGACTGGGATACTTCTTACTGCTTATATAGGGAAATTGTGCTGAAAAAATTGTCGTGCCATTTTTCACAATACACTTCAACTATTTAAAAAAAAACAAACTTTACAAATACTTTAATAATAATTTCTGGAGGCTACGAGGGGTAAATATCTGGAGTTTTGTACATATATTAATGGGCCACACCTTATACCTTATACAAAATAAATAGAAACTTATGTGGACAATTTATTTCCAGATTGTAAACATGATCACATAGTACACTGGCATGCAAATTTATCAATTTAAAAGTAACCACATACAGGTACATGTTCAAATTTAGCTAGTACTATTTGTTATAATAAATTTAATTCACGGATTGCTAATTAATCATGGCGTTCATTGGCACGACGTGGTAAACAATACCGTTTCTCATTGAATTTTGTAAAACTATCCATTATATAGATAGTAGTGTTTTATCAAATGTTCCCAGTGCAATAAATTTTGATAATTCACACTTTGAAAAAAAATCGGTAAGGTAATTTCACTCTCGCGCATTCTCCCGCTAAAACGTCACAACTTTGATATCAATCCACAAATCAGAGAATTTAAGATTCATATTAAATATATCAATAAATTATGAAAAAATCTATATAATAAATAGGATAATCAGTTGGTTATCGTGAATGACCAAAGTATTGTATTCTTTTCTAGAACGGTTGAGGATTTAATTCGTGCGCGGAACAAGTTCCGCACACTCATTAAAACTAGGTGTTTTTCGGCACTGGTGATACTATTTTTCACTCTTTCCAATTAATTATCCTGTTATTTTTTTAAATAGGGAATGGGGTATAGGGATTTTGAATGGGGAGGATGGAGAATTGTTTTATTGATATGAAGAATATATAAAATTTAATTGAAAATAAGAAGTACGCAATGGGGATTATATGGGGGAGGAGGAATTTTCCATGGGGAATGGGTGAGACATATGGTACAAGTGGAAAGTTTATACCACACATAAATCCCCGAAACACGGATTATTTACGTATAATGCGTCATCTATATAGCATAAACTAAGATAACAGGATCTTGTTAAACAATGTGCATTCTTTTAATCAGATAAACTTTAAAATAAGCCTCATATAAGTAAAGAAAAGGTCAGCAAGTTGCGAAGCACAATGTATTCTTATTGGTATGCCGTTCTTTTGCCGGTTAAAAATTCGTATCTGAATCTAAGTGTACCTTTTTGTAGTAACAACGATGTATAATGTTTACCTTTGAATCGGGAGACAAACTGAGTATCGGGAAGAGTAGTATAAAGTTTTAAAAGAAGCATGGGTCTTGATGCCATTGTATTTAGAAAATAATCTACCATTTAAGAATTCCAAAAGATGGCAGTAACAAATGCAGTGGTATGACTGACGACTCTCATTAAAAGCTGTGACTATGGTCGTTGTAAGTTTTAAAAGAGGTTTGGTAGTACATTTTGCAGATACAGCAATAAAATGTTATTTATAAACCATAACGATAATAATCGAGCAATAATCGCTTTTTTTTACCGGACTTTGTGCACACAATTTCTCAAAAATAATCTGTGGTAATTGTTTGCAAAGTTAAATGTACTCAATCAATGATGGATAACTCCATAAGAAAGGCAGTATCTTTTGTCAAATCAGTATTAGATTGTTCTATATACAAGTAACAAGTGAAGCTTGACAGACGTCATCGGAAAGCAAAAGGCTTTATATAAGTGGTATAGCCGTACAAAAATCCTCATTTTACTGACAAGTCAGTATTCCGAATGTATTCATTGCTCTTTAAATGTTTATTTGTATTATCTTTCTTTCAAATGTATTTTTGGATACTTATCTACTATTTCCGCATCATTAATTTTATTAACATCAAAATACCATATTGAATTGAATGAAATCGCCCAAATGTGAATTGCCTCTGAAAGCTTTGTGACTTGTGTCGAGGAGCTTTATTACTGTTGCTGGACTATTACCGGATTACACTTAATTTGCAATATGCCGCATAGAGACCAAGACATGCTTACCCTTCCTGAGCACCTAATGTTGTTTAGTCTTATATTGCTAGTGCTTTAGTTTTCTTTCGTGTGTGTTACATCTTGTTTTCCTTATTTTTATATTTTGTATTTAATCTTTTTTATTCGGTTCGCTAAACTGTTGTGAATATCATTTCATGCCTTCACGGACTGATCATGCGTTTGGAATTTGACGTACTAGTAAATTTATTGTCCAATTATTCACGTTTATGTCGTTTGCTGCGTGTTGTCTTTTTGTCATAAATGTCTCATGATACATAATATCTTTAATTCAAATATCTCTATAAAACTTATGATATACTAAGTTTATGATATGCAGTCTTTTATCGAATATATAAATAACAACGCATCGCCATAGTTGAATTACATTCTATTATTTCTTTGATTACATAAGCACAGTTGTGTAATAATAAACTCCACTTTCTGTCAATCATTTGTGATTTAAGTGGGCATTAGGCATAATATGTTTTTTACCACCATGTGTATTGAATATTGTAGGATTCTTAGGAGGTGGTGGCGGTGGTGGATTTGTTGGCCTCGAATGAGTATTTCCGGCTATTGTAATAGGCTTCGGTGGACCTGCAAAGTAATCAAACACAATACAAATTAATGTTTAAAAGCAAATACTACATATCTTTTATCATGCCACCTGATCATCGATGCATTATTTATTTTAAACATAGTCCGTTTTTCTAATCTTCAAGTTATTCTCCAATGATCATATTGTGATATTTGGCTAATGTACCCGAATTGTTGAGAGTCCTAAAGAAATTTCCGAACACACAAGCCACGCCCAATAAGTCGCGTGCTGCTGATATGGCAATCGAAAATCGATCAAAGTTGTGGTTTCAAATCCTGTTAAGGACGTTATATTATAATTCTAAAATTTTCGATGCATTATTTATTGTAAACATAGACCATTTTTCTAATCTTTAATGTTTAAAAGCAAATACTACATATCTTTTATCATGCTACCTGATTATCGATGCATTATTTATTTTAAAAATAAACCGTTAAATTTTATCGAAAGACTTATGCAGGGCCAAAAACATTTTTCTTTTTCTGGAACAGGATTATGTTGCTACAAGATTGAATTCATCACTACTGAAGTTTTATGGTCGTCATCATGAACTAGTTGATCGTTATGGTGTATCCATCTGCACCATGAAAACTGATTTATTCAACGGATCATAGTTTTCCTTTCCTCGTTTGTCTACCCCTGACTTGACTTTTTATGAAGAACTCGGCGGGTGTTTCAAGAAAAAAAGAGGACACTTACCCTATCGGTGCACCTGGTCCATGCTACCAGTTTTTAGTGGAGTCCGAGTTGCTCATTTACTTTTGTTACTTTGTATGTATGATTTTAGTTACTTTATGTTCTTTGTTGCGTATGTCTGTTTTTCATGTCTGGTCTTTGTCCCTGGATTACATTCTTTTGATTTTCGCTATAACCTTGGTTCCCTTGATTGCTCCTTCACATTATTCGCCCCTTATCATAATTGCGATTTTTGGCTAATTTACCCGAAATGTTGAGATTCCTAATGAAATTTCTATACATATGTATGAACATGTCTAAAATGATCTTTTCAGTTATCTAGTATTTATAGCAAAAACACGAATGACATCTTGTTTTAATTAGATTTATATTCAATTTTAACAATAAAGTCTTTCATATTTTTAGAAATTATAGCTTAATGTTCATTAGTCAATTAATTTAATGTTTCCAAAAAACAACTTATATTTGTATTATCGCCAATTCCTAAAACAGCTTCTTTTCGCTTTTCTGTTTAAAAAAAGATATAACCAACCGATGTCACAATTTCTATCAGAAATATCTCGAAAAATATCCCTTTAGGAAAGTGTAATCAATACACAAAGAAAAATGATAAGTTTTTAATAATATTTAAAAAAAAACACATATTATAAATATTTCATCATTCTGTCATAGTCACCTATACAATTCTGACAGTTTCTACGTGTAGCAAACGGACTGGTTTGATTACCATCAATTAAGCAATCGAACAATTTATAACATTCTTACACACATACCTTTGTCGCTTGTTGTCGTCCACTCATTTTTTGCAGACAAATTGAAAGCGCAGCTATCAATATTTGCTTGAGAACAACTTATAGCTGTATTCTTACATTTGAGTTATTAATAGATTTGAGGTGGAAAAATTAGATTTTATTTTTATTTTATCATTATGTTTTTCCGAAGGATCATTGCATGATTACTTAATATATTACTTTCATATAAATAGCGTATCGCATTATAATATAATATGTTTACTTGATAAATATGTGTATAGTATAACTGTATCTCACAGATCAGTCTTGCATATGTAAATACATGTATGTATATACGTATGTATTAAAATCAAATAAAAATTGATGTATTTTAAATTGTTATATGACTAAAATTTTAAACCAAATAAAGTGTTTGAAAACTCATTGCTATGCTGATATTAGAAAAAGAAGCCATTAACAAATTACTAAGAAGCAGCCTTTATACGAATCATGCACACCAAAATAGGCTACACATTTCTTTTGGTTATTAGGCAGCTTCATATATCTATATGATGAAATGTATAATTATTCATTCCAATCTGTCTGCTCTTAATTCCCTTTATTTTTAAATTATCCAATAAATTTTATATAATTTGTATTTCCTAAGAACAAGGGTTATACATAATGCCATGTATTAATTTCTGTTTAATATAACATTTTAAACAAAGTTTCAAAAATATAAAAAATATGTAGGCTTCCCAACTATGAATCACCTTTTGCATGATTCGTATCTGGAGTGCAACTTACGAACTTGTTCTTTATGGCATTGAAATAGATAAAGCGATATTGACTTTTAATTTGACCTTAACCAGTGTTTAAAAGTGTAAAGAGTACTTATTTCATTTACTTAGGATGGTATTAGTTCTCCAAAATATCTATATCATCTTTCGAAATCTTCTTTTTGACTAAATCTATCACATGAAGGTGTTATTCTGAAGATGCAAAGGCTCAATATAAAACTTACACGTTTCGCTGTATATGTTATTATAATGTTCTGAGGTAATAATAAACGAAAGATAATACAAATATCATAAAGAAAATGACGTGGAATTTATTTTAGCAATATTGCCTTCAAATGTACTTCTATTCTATCCGAACTGCATCGTAGAAGATGAGCACGCTTTATATATACTTCTGCTAGGTATTTAGAGCTTGTGACGGAACAAAACAATCTTTATGATAGTATATGTATTAAGTATATGACGTAATCTCATTGAATTGTATATAACGGTATGAGGAATTGGGAAGGAGAACTAGGATTTTGCACGATAAATGGGGTTGGAGAACGAGACTTTCATATGGGAACTAGGATTGGGATGACGAACGAGGATTTCGCATGATGAATGGGGGTGGAGAACGAGACTTTCATATGAGGACTGGGGATGATATGTACAGTGTGCGTTTATTTATACGCTACGATATTGTGATGAAGTAGTGCTTACTCAAAGATAAAAAGATAAAATCGAAGCTGTAATTGTTACAATTTTTAAAAATTAGGCAATCAAAAAAGAATTATAAGTAAATAAATTACTTTATGTAAAAATATATATTGCTACAAACTGTTCAATATCTCGGAAACCCAGGTGACCAAAAACTTGACATTTAGTACAAGTTCGCATGTTGAACAAGATTATGCAATAACAAAAAAAAATGTCGCCAGTTGCCAAGGCAACCAACTTCCCGCCAAAAGTTCAAAAAGCTCCGATTTTGGTGAAACTTGGCATGCCAAGTCATGATGTCGAAAACACAAAACGTAATATTTTTTTTCCAAAATGCACTTTTTACCTTAATATGTAAAATAAAAATTACAGACTCTGCTAAACGTTATATATCGACCATAAGACTTCGTCCTCGGTCAATTTAATCTTACCGGGTCCATATGTAACGTATTGACTTCGTTAAAAGAATCACAAATGTAAAAAAAAAACATGCCAACACATGACAACACATGGCAACACACTCCAACTGATGTCTTAAATCATTTTTGCTGTAATTATTTTACATAAACCGGAAAGAATAAATCCTCGTCTTTACCTAATTTTAGAATATGTAATGGATGGAAAATCCTTTAGAATGTTGTTTGTTTTCTCATTTTGGACTTTAATTGGAACTTATTTGTTTATATAAAAGTAAACACACATGCAATGTTATGAAACATATGCGAAATTAACTTAATACTTCAATCAAAATACAATAGAAACTTAGTGATAAACGGATAAGCTCTGTACGCGTGCAACAATACATGTATATCGTGCCTGAATATAATTCGTCAATTTAAACTGGAAGAAAGTTGTTTTCGATTCAAATAATTTGGACATCGTTGCAATGATCCTGAAAATGACCCGATCACATAAATTGGCCATTGTTGCTATACAATGTAGTATTTTAGTATGTGCACACTCTGTTTAAAATTTCATCGACGTTTCTACGCGTCGCTGATGATTATATAATGTATGAATAACTCTGGAATGTGTCAAGACATGATTTTAAATTCGCAAAGAGCAGATGCACTTACATAAAGAAGATGCTGGTAGCGATACATCATCTATTTACCCTTTAAAAGACAAGATTTGTTTAGTTATATTTCACGTTGCATCGAATTGGACAACCAAACGAACTTGACACTTACAGGATATGCTTTGATTTTTATGTCTCTGAGTTATCCTTTTATTGTAAAGCTTTGGTGTAATATGCATATATTATCGGTATTATTTTAAAGAGTGCATCAATAGCAATGACTGACTTCACATGAATTAGTAATCAAGGGAACCAAGAATATGGCAGTAATCAAAATAATGTAATCCAGGGACAAAGACCAGACATGGACAATAGAAATACACAAAAAGAACATAAGGTAACGAAAATCACACAAACAAAGTAACACAAGCAAATGAGCAACTCGGACTCCACTAAAAACTGAGAGCATGGACCAGGTGCATCGGTAGGGTAAGCGTCCTCTGCTTTTCTGGAAGCACCTGTCGAGTTGCTTATAAACAAGTCAAGTCTGTTGTAGACGAAAGAAGAAAGGAAAAATATGACACGTTGAACAAATCAGTTTTCATGACGTAGATGGATTCACCGTAACGATCCACGAGTTTATGATGACGACCATAAAACTTCTGCAGTGATGACTTCAGTCTTGTAGCAACATAACCCTGTTCCAGAAGCCTATTTGTAAGAATTCTAACGCAATGTGTACTGCCATACACGCAACAATGTTAACAATTTGATGCTTAATCTTTTAATATGATTTTTATGACTGTTTTATTACACAAAGGAAATGATGTCAAACGTGAACAAAATTATTTCCACCCCCATCAAGTAAAAGTACAGCCTTTCAAATATGTCATTGTCTTAAAGGTTGAATTTCAAAGTTCGCAGGAAAAAAAATAAATTGAAATTTCATAGTAAAGCTCCAGACAGATGATTACACATTAAAGCTTAGTTCAAGTTGACAGCATTGTATAACCTTGATGAGATATAGAGTGGATGAGCCTATTTCTCCCTTTTCTTTAGTTAATTTTGGTTGAACTGTATTTTAAATAACAACGATATGGCTTTGTTTTAACTCCGTAGACTTGTTACAGTACCTGAACCGATTGGTGCAACAAAAATTGCGATCAGTCATCGATCACCGATCAGTTTCCGGTCAGTCACCGATACATCAAACTGATCCATTAAAAGGGTAATCGCATCACGTGCCACCGGGCGGTCACTGTATTTTACGGTTTTTATTGTTTTCCTTGTCAATTTTGCACATATTTATATAAAGTTATTTAATAATAGATTTAAACATCAATTTATACTTTTATTTTACATTTATTTTATTTTAAACACATCTTACGTCATTTTACATTACAAAACTGCGATCAGATCGGTCACCGGTCTTCGGTCATCGATCCATCAGCAATCAATCAGTCAACGGTCATCGATCCGTCGAATTGATGTGCGGTTTGGTTCAAGGACTGTACTTAGAAATATCTAACGGAATGCAAATATCTAAAATTGATTTAACTGATTAAATAACCATGTTTTAACGGCCTATTGCAAATATTTCATGCGAGAAGGATTTACAAATCGAACTGATCATTTTTGTGCTGGTCCAACTCGCATATTTGAGAAGCAGAAAAAGTGACCACCAGTTTTATAGTTTTGGCGTAAATCGGCCGTGGGTCGCACACGTGTATTTCCGCATTCGAAGCGATCTAAGGTAACTTGCATTGTAAATATTGATGACAACAGAACTTATTATTCGACAAATATCTTCAAAAGAGTTATTATGACAGATAGGAGGAGACATGATATATGATGAAAACATTACTTTAGTTTTGGAAAATTTCACGTAATTTTTTAAAAACACCAAGAAAACATCTGTGTTCTTATAAATATTTTTGAAGGTTGTATAATGATGCAGATAAGGATGATGAAGTATAAAAACATATAAAAAGGCAACATTTTCAGTCAACTGATAGCCTTCTGCAGTGTCTGAAACATAAACTGAGTGTGTAGGATAGTCATATAAACACAACTTACATAGTCAAGCGAATAGTTATGATGTATTATTTTTTTCGATAGTGTAACATTGTGTAATCAAAACTCAAATTTTCTGTTAAATATAACTAAATCATCACTGTGAAGAAAAACTATAAGAAGCATGAAAAACCTTTAATTTTCATTAATTTCATGTGGATATATATTAGACACATATTTTTTACATATATTTTATATATCCAAAGTCCGTCACGCTTTACTCTTTGAGTTCTGTCCCACAATTGAGATTTGCGTTTGGTTGAAATAGTCCATATTATATCAAGTTCAAGATATATATTATAGTAAGGTCTTTGTTATGTTTTTTTTTAGATACCCGAAAGGTGTTTGACACTGTACAGAGGAAGGGTTTAATGGTGAAATTATATGATTTAAAAGTGAAGTGTAAATTATGGTCAATTGTTTATGATTTTAATTATATCTTAACACAAAGATTGCCGTAATTGTTAACCAATATCAATCACCTTCATTTTCGGTGTTAGAGTGTGTTTGACAAGGTAGTGTTTTGTCAGATTTTTTTTATGTTTGGTATTAAATAATGATTTCATTTGTAACATTGATAATCATAGTATGAACATTTTTTTTTAACATTGTAAATTCATCACCTTCTTTAGCTGATGATATATCTTGTGTGGTGTGGCGACTACCGTCATCTCGCTCCAAAGTATACTCGATATTTGTTTCCAATGTTCAAAAACATGGAGATTCCGATTTAATGAGAGCAAATGTGAAATAATTCAGGTTTCAAAGAACCCAAGAGAACGTAATGTCCAATTAGTTTGGCGTATGGGTGACAAAATAATTTCATTGGTCGATGAGTATACCCACTTAGGTGTAAAACTTAATTCTCGTTTTAAATAAAAGAAGAGAACTGAAGATGGCTGCAGGAAAGGAAAACACTTTCTTTACAGTGTAATGTCAAGTTCGACACATCCATATGTCATAATTAAAATTTATAAATCTGTAATCATACCGAGTGTACTTTATAGATATGAAATGTGGACAGACTTGCCAAGCCAAGAAACCGCTATCTTAAATAGATTTCAACATTTCATTTTAAAATTTATTTTTGATTTACACATACCCACAAGATCTGATATGTGTGAAAGTATCATTGAACTGCACCAGTTGCATTCACAAAAGAAAACTATTTCTACTACATAAATGTGTTAGTTGGGGTATGAAAACACTGAAATGGATTTTCCTTGTTAGACTTTTCACATATTTATCCAACTCAGGAAGAAAACTCTACGGGTTTATTCCGGATATTATCAACATTCTATGTTTGTACAACCTTACTTTATACCTGACAGACTATATTAATATAGGATTATTACCTCAAAAAAAAAAAAAAAAAAAAAAAAAAACAAAAAAACCAAAAAACATTGGAGATTAATTGTAAACTGTGCAATTCCGCATAGCAAAAAAAAATGGACAAACCGAATTGACACCGACGATAACTTTATTTGTTTATTCACAAGACGGTCTCAATAGCAACCTTTTGGGAAACAGTCGAAATCGTTCAGTGAAATACGGTACTTTTACATTATCACAAAACTGATAACTACCATTCCAAACAGTACTCAAGATACCTGCAAAGTATTTAATGCGGTTTTTGAAGACGTTTATGTACATGCATGTTGTTCTTGTTCGTGTACTAATACCTTTAGGGACATATTTGGGACATTAACTATATAAAATTACGAACTTCACTTATATTATTGAACTCTCTACTCACGATGATGAACTTTTTTTCCAAGTCCTACTCGGTCGGTTTCTATTGTCATACGAATTTTATGACTTTGAAGACCACAGTGATTTCATGAAGTTGTGCCACACGCACGTCGTTAAAACTATTGCCGATTATAGCTGATCAATTCGATCCCATATATGATATATATGTTGTCTAACATGCTGTTCAGTTGATTGCATATCTTAGTTTGAAATAAAACTTCTTCCATGTATGTTTTTCTCTAATTATTGAATGCATGCATTTATTTATATATGTTGTTTGTATGTATTTACTTGTATATAATTCTATGATATCATGTAATGTGGAAATAAAGATATGAATGAATGAATGAATGAATAATTGCTAGATTACCGGATTATATGAAGTGAGGAGCCCCACTCTGTCCCAAAACAAAGAAAAAGTTCAATTACAATTGCTAGTATTAAAAATTTCAAAATACCTGAAACACTGAAGCCTTATGTCATGGATTTGGCTTCATATTTCTACAATTTTGATTTTGAGTATTTCTTGTGTGCAATTATTTTTTTTTTGGATTGAGATCTTTTATCTATATAATTGTAATGATGCTAAGAAAAGGTTAGTCCCTAAAAAACGTGTACAGCATATTGCAATATATACAATGTATTTATGATTGGTATATGTATTTATTTCATAATGTTGCATTTTTAGCTCACCTGTCCGTAGGCCATGTGAGCTGTTGCCATCACTTGTCGTCCGTCGTCGTCGTTAACAATTTCTTCAAATATCTTTCCCTCTGAAATTACCGAATAGATTTGAATGAAACTTATAATGATTATTCTTTAAAGTATCCTTGGATTTTTGATCGGTTGAAAAACATGGCCGACATAGGGGTCAGACAGCAGATTTTTGCACATATCTCCAAAAACCGTTAGGTTTAGCCAAATTCTGACACGGGGTGAAATTATTCAGCATGATGAGATCTATCTGTATTCAAATTTTGGTGAAAATCTGTTGATCCATGTTGAAGTTATTGCCCTTTTTGGACCTTTTTTTGCGCCCCGTGCAGGTTCGGGTGTCAAAAGAATAGGCCTGCAGCAGCGCTAAGCTTGTCTAAAAGGCGACTAAATAGTGCTCAGAAACCTAGCCGGGGACTAGGCGCTCTGCCCACATAGCAACTGGGATGTGTGCCCCAGGTGGTGGAATGGGGTACCCCTGGAATGTTAATGCTGGGGTTGTCAGGCTATAATACGGAAAACCTGACCGCAAACCATAGTGGTGCACTGTGTTGGGAAAGATGCCACGTTCCTCGCACGTTAAAGAACCCTGCTGTGGTATTCGATAGGAGTAGGAACCTTTGCGCTCCGCCACAGGAGGCTAAATTGCCCGACCTTACCCATTCCCCCTTTTTCCAGTGGCAATCAAAATTTGTCGACCATATTATCCTTGTGACCCATCCTTTTTTTTTCATTTCATGTTCATTTTATCATCCATTTCATGTTCATTGTCTGAATATAGCTGAAATATTGCTGCTCGGACGTTAAACCCCAACAAACAAATGGACCTTTTTTGCTGTTTTTGATGTTATTACATTCAAAAATCTTCTCAATAACTACTATACAGAATTCAATGAAAGTTTGAATATTTGTTTTTTTAAGAAACAAAATGACCGTTTGGATTTTTGATCAATTAAAAACATGGCCCTCGTTACTAAAAATAGGACATAGGGGTCAGGCAGTAGTTTTGTGCATATATCTCTAAAGCCTTTAGGTTTAGTTAATATCTTTCAATTGCTGAAATGAACCTTATAGTAAGGCCTACAAAAGTCTCCAAGGATCAAAGTTGTCCGACAAATCCTTGTAAGAGTTATTGCTCTTGAAAGGCAAAAAAAAATGTTTTTAGCAGTTTATAGCCAATATCATGAAAACTAGAATAATAGTTAGAATGAAACTTTCAGTTGATGAAATGATCCTTATGACAAGTTCTACCAAAGTCTTCATTGAGTCAAAATTGTCAGACAACTCCTTGTTAGAGTTATTGTCCTTGAAAGGCAAAAATTTAACCAGGTGAGCGATTCAGGCTCCTGTGAGCATCTTGTTATTTGTACATTAAAAATATAATAGAAAAAGGAACAGATATCATAAAACGCAACAAGTGTGACATCGTGTAACCTTGATAAAAATAGTAATACCAACAAAGATCACCAAAATGTCTTCGATAAGTGTAAAGACACTTTCATCATGAACTCGTGGATCGTTATGGTATATCCATTTGTACCATGAAAACTGATTTATTCAACGGGTCATAGTTTTCCTTTTCTCGTTTGTCTACCCCTACTAATGAATTGGTGCAATTGTATAATACGCAGGTTATGATATAGGTCAGTTGAACAAAGGTTATGTTTGTTGTATAAATGTACAAAAAATGTATACATTTGTCTTCTATTGATGTAATTAAGCAGACTTTTGTGGTAAAATGTAGAAAACCATATTCCAACTGTTTTAGAGGAACTAACATTATCATATACTTTTGTAACTTAATGTGTTATTTGACGTTTTTGTCTATTAATGTTTTCGGATGTGTTTTATTAGCAGACTTCTGGACCATGATTTACCATTGTTTTATTTTCTACTTTTCTTGCATAAATTTTATTTTTTATATTCTCTTAGTTACACGTATTTTCCTACGACATTGTTTTCATAAAAAAAGATACCGTGTGCACACATAACCTTTGAACTTAACCCAAATAGTTAAAAATTGTGGTTAAAGAGAGACAACCCTGGTGTATTTCATTACACAAAAATATATACGTTTGTCAATAATGTAAGATAGGTACGCCAATAAATGGTAATTCTCTATATAACGTAAATAACAATCGCTAATTCAATTTTCCGTCCGATTAAATATACGAATATGAATTGTTTTTTTTTTGTGTATTCAAAGAAAAAAAAACTTATTGAGAGATAATTTAACAACAAAGAAATGTGATGTTGGTTTTTTTTTATAATGGAACATGGAATGTAATAGCGTTCATTCATTGTATGTAAGGAAAAACCTTTGTATTATCATTTTTCGGTTTTGTTGATATTATAGCTTTTTAGTTTCACTAAACCGGTTGGTTTTAAAAATAAACTAGTCATATTAAAAAACGTAAGTGATGTATATTTCCCTATTCTTTAGTCAGTTAACACTTATTTGGAATTCATTTTCCTTTTCAGCATAGGGATTCTAAGATTGATTTGAAATCTAAACGCCTTTTAAACAAAAATAAAGATCTGTTCGTAAATTAGATTTTGAAACAGAAAAGATAAAATATTTTAAATTACTATTTTTTTTTAAAAGAAACATGTGACTATTAAAAAGTTGTTATGTTGTAGCACGAAAGCATTAACTGCATTGGTAGAGCATTCGCCCGTTTAATTTACTTCAAAAACTTTGAACAAGGTTATTAAAAATACACATATTTCTATGGAAAATAATAATAATAATAAACTGACGTCTTTACCATATTTGACATTGTTTGATTTAACAGGTCTAGCAATGTGTTATTTATAAAATTTTGAATTTTTTTCTTCAAGGAACAAAACTTTATTTTGAACAAAAATGGATGACACAAAAATTATATATATCTGGCGTCAGTTTCAAAAAAAGTCGTAAGTGTAAAATTGATCGTAAGTAATGACGCTATGTTCTGTTATGACGTCATTACTTACGATCAATTTTACACTTACGACTTTTCGTAAAACTGTCGCTTGACGTTGTTTCAAAAAATGTTAAATGCAATAGAAAAATATCAAGAAAAAAGGGCGAGAGAAGAAAATGAACAGGTCAAAACATTCCACTTTCTAATTGGATAAAGTCATGAAGTATTTAATATTTTTCAAAAAAATTGGCATCTCAAAACGTTTTGTCAATTTCCCGCCAAAAAGATTTGTGAAAACCGTAATATTGATAAATCAAACGGTGAGCCCTATTTTTTATTTCCTGTTTTAAGGTAACTTATCACTCTAGCCATATTTAAAAAAAAATTAGGCATATCTGGACGTAGTCCAGTGCATTTGGTATCATGCCACCTGAAAACAACAGAGGACATTTTTATTGATTTAAAATAAGAGAAAGGGTGATTTGTATACAAACTTCAGTTCATATACTCGCAAAAATTGCCAAATAGATAAACACCAAAATTTGATTTCATTTTGCCATGGCTATATTTTTGCTGATGAAAACATAAAAAGTGACAAATGACAAATTAGTGCATTTTGAATGAAGTTCTTAAATTTAAGTTTTGCTTTATTTTAAAAAAAAGTTTCATTGTTTTCATTTAATAAATGGACACTTTTATCAGCTTCATTAAAGAAATTAAATATTGATTTAATTATTTTAGTTGATTGAGAGAGTTTTGTCATTGAAACATATATATTTTCTATTAACTAATAGTGTTTGAAATGATGTTTAAATTATTTCAAATGATTATTATAAAAATAAACCTTAGATTGGTAAAGGTTAAAACATTAGTTTAGGAAAGCTCCTTCTATAGATGAGAAAAATAGCAGGAAAATATTCTTTTGAAATGTAAAGGGAATGTTTTTTTTTATTATTGCAAGTATGATTGATTACTCTTTAACATTGAAATTTTAAGGAATGTTGATTCAAGGTCATCTTATAGAAAGACTTTCCCCATTCCCCATGCTCCAATCCCCATAGCTCCTTCCCTCCTGCTCCACCCCCATTGCCATATGCCCCATTTCACATATCCCATAACATCGCATAATTTCATGTTGTCCAATGCCCATTCCCAATGCCGAAAAGAAAAAGTAAAGTATATGTTTATTAAAAACATATAATACATTAGGATGCACAAAGTTTTCTGCAGTCAATATCGATTTTAGAATCTCATAGCCGGGTTCGGGAATTACCGAAATCACGCAATAGCTAACTTGAATTGTGTATTATCGCCACTCCGAGCTGCATGAGAAATAATCATGTAAATATTATTAAAACTATAGATATATGTATATAGTGTGAACGAATTTAATTTATTATTGCTTAATATCAAAATCATGCGAGTGTCTGTGACCAAACATTATTTTTGTCCAAATGATATATGTTAACATATCGTATAAGCGCAAACATTTTAATCTATAATGACCAGACATTTAATATTGTACAAATGTACTACATATGTCAATGAATAATGATTCGTAATCATTAAAAATAATTCTAAAAAGGCGTTTTTTTTAAAACTATTTCAATTGCTGTCATTTTGTTTTAACAATCCCAATTATTCCCTCGCCCCATTCCCAATTGCTCCATTCTAATACCCTATTCCCTATTCCCCGTGCACCGTGCCTCATTACCTCATCACCTAACCCCCATTGTCCTATGCCCCATTGCCCAATACCCCATGCAATATACTCGATTACATATAGTTAATCAAGGTTACATATCATTACATCATGTTTGCATATACAATTTCCTACATATTTCCATACATGAGTAAACAAAAATAAATTGACTCCCTGGAATAAGTTATATAATGACAAATTGCCCACAATAATTTATACAATTGAAAAGCCGAAGAAATGAATAAAGTATTAAATACATAATTTAAATTCTGTGGTAAACATGAATGTGTCGAATGCATGACAATTAAAAATGAACTATTGACAAAAAATTGTATACCCTAAACGGAATTTAATTTAAAAAAAATAACTATTTCATATTTGAAGCTTTGTGGACGTCCAACTGTATTTGTACTGTTGCAGATTGAGTTTTTCTTGGCCACGCGTAACACGAAACTAAAATCTTATCATTCATTTGACCCGTGTTGACCGCCGTACAAAATCCTTCCTCGAAGACAATTATAGTTCGTTCAAAGATATTTGGTAGCAACCTTATGGTTAAGTCATCTTGGTTATTAAGAATTTCAAATAAGCCGGTTTGGAAGCGAAAAAAATATCATTCAATAACGATAAAAATCTTCAAAATCTTCGTCATTATACATTTTGCCATTAAGAAGGTCAACTGATTTAATTGTTATGCAAACTATCTAGACTGCTTTATTCATACGCGCTTATTTTTTGAAGGTAAATAAATAATTTTACGTTTGGGTCGAGCCAATTAAAATCCTTATATATAATTTGTGTACTAGAATTAGAACAAAATCATTTAATTTTATGTTTGTGATATAATAATATACAGAGTGTGTCTAACAATAGATCCATCCGAGTACCATCAAATTTACAGGTGGTGGAGCAGAATAAATATATTTTTCTATTTCATTATTCATATTTATATAATTTGAGAAATTTTCTCAAATTAATAGGGCGCTGTGTTTCATGCATCGCCTTAACTTGTGTATATGAAGGCTTACTTTAGAACACTCGGTCAATGTCAATTTTACACTGTGGACATGTAAATAAAGGTTTATTTGTAATTTACATAATTGTATTGACTGATCTTTTTTTTATTCATTTTTAAAGTAATATATATATATGTTTTTGTTAGTATTATGTGAAATTAAAAATGGGAGCCAAGTGAAATGTAGAAAAAATAAAACTCTTGAAAAATTACCCGATATCGCAAAATAAGCCTTAGGGGCAGAAAATACTTAGGTTTTCATTTAGCTTTGAGACATTTTGAGACTATACAGTATATCAGTATATTTAAGTTCATAATTTAATAATAATGATTGATTATCTTTTTTAATATACAGAATTTCTACTCATTTTATACAATGTAGCAATTTTCAAATAAATTTTGAATTCTACAGTGTTTTGGCAGGAGAAAGTCCGAAAGTAAAATTACAGATTTTATTTCACAGTCATGTGACATATTAGAATTTGTTACACAGGGAACATTCTATAATTCATTGTCCCTTATATCAACAATTATGACATCACTTTGTATCTTATTGATATAACCACACCGATTACAATATACACGCGGTACACACTGTTACATATCATTCAGGCTACATCCTGTATATTGTGTCCATTTCACATATACATGTATTATGTCTATTTACTTGAATCGATATTCAATTTGAGGCATAAAATGATACGGTGAAATTTTATATTTTCTTTAAAATTTCCTCAATTTTGCATATATTTATTGGATATTTGATGTTTGATGATACATCATTATTACATTATTATTTCTTATAGTTATGGTTGGTAAAATTGAGTTGCATATACATAGTATTACTTAATATTAATTAATTCGTGTATTTTGACAGCATTATATCGCACATTGAAAACATTTAGAGTTAGTAACTGATGTAACATGAAGACCGTGTGGTTCCTTCGACTTACAAAGAACATGACCAATGCACTAGTCCGAATGTCTCAACCTAATACATGTATAGGTTAAGTAGTTAATCGTCATTTTCGTTTGATGCGCCAGAATCGTAATCCGATACATGTATGTAAGTATTTGTATAGAATAGCGTCACGCTACATGTATAGAAGTGGACATCTGCAGTGAACAATAAAAAGTATGCATTCGAATATTTTTTACCGTCATTTAAGGAATGTAGTGGCGATCCAGCTGTTTCTTGGTTATGAAAATCCTCTTGACCGTAACTCAATATGCATTACTTCCATTCGCCAGGAACTTCAGTATACACAACCTGTTGAGTCTATCCCGATCGGCTTATTTTACCCTTCAATAAAACAAGCAATCCACAGTATTGTAGAACTGCCTAATTATGGTCTTGTAATATGATGCTTTGTAACATTTATCACTTTAAAAATTGTCAACCATCTGTAAATCTATATATATAGAAATAGTTCAAGCCCAGGCCTTCAGAATGCAGTAAAAATTTTCTGGAAAAAATTACACAGAGCAAATACGGCTACCATAGAAAGCATGCAAAAATAAGCGAAAATTTGCGAAAAAGTTGATAAAATCAGGATTGAAATATCAAATTTCCTGCAAAATATTCGAAATTTTTATTTCATGCCCTGAAACTATCCAAACTTTTCCCTTGGAAAACCCCTTCCGCATATGGGCATCTCCCGTGTGATTTTAAGCTATTTCACTTAGTAATCCACTTATCAAATTTAGCATTGTAAAAAATTGATTTACTTTCACTTTCACAATGAAGTCAAATTGTCATTAAAAAAAAGCCCCTTCAACATTGAAAATACAAGAAACATTGCAAAATACCTTTAACAGTCCCCTTCTTCAGAAAATATTTTATCAACAATAATCAATAAAAATTCTTCATTTTTAATCACTATAGCAACCACCGGTTTCCATTAATGTCATTTTTCATCCCTAGCCAAAAGTGAGAAAGTAAACTAAACTGTGGAGTATTGACATAGCCGACGCAGTAAAATTTGTGCTTTTTACTTATAATTTTCATCAGGAAATAACGCAGTGCACGCAATTTCAATAGTCTTTTTCGAACCCCACTAAGTTATCAGTATTTGGACAATCTGGAAACAGAATTTTGATAAGGTGACTTGCGTTTCCATGGAAGAGCGTCTTTAAGGTCAAAAGGTAAAAACCGAAACTATACCGACTGCGTCGGAAAAAAATACGGGGTAGCAAGACCAGAGAATATATCTGGACTATTCGGCGATGCACACGTATATCCAGGGACGTATAATTATGTTCTCGTTCAGCTTCAATACAAGTGGACTTGCATACTAGTAGTATACAGTGAGTAAATAGTGTTATATTCCTATTTTCTATGTCTGGTTTCTGGGACTGAATAAATTATTACTACGTTGAAATTGGTTTCGACTCTGGGATTCTAAAACTTAAGGGCGGATTCGGGATTTCAGGTTGGAGAGGGGGTTAGAGTTGCAATACAATTGGGAAAGAGATTACTGAAGAAGCAGATTTCTTGCAACAAAAACCCCTAATTTTATGGGGCGTGAGCCCGGTACGCCCTTTCTTGGATTCGCGCGATGAAATATGAAATAGCGGTTATAGGGCTGCTAACAATATCAAGGATTTTTATATTTTTTTGTGACCTCTGAGAATGTTTTGTATTCGGTAATACGCTTGTGCGTTTGTTGCGTTTTACCATATTGATTTTTTATCTTTTCTAGTATAAATTGTGGAGATTTGTTTAATGTCGTATATTTTTAAATACACCAGACGATGATCCTAAGGAAGATGTGCGGGCGTATGGTCCACTCAAATTGGGATGGAATAATTGCCAGATTTATAGTATAGTATTAATGCGTAAGGTTTTCCATATTGGCTTAGTTATTGGTCCGAGGCTAGCCATATTGGACTGAAGCGTAGACGAAATCTTATAATTCTAGCCGATGACCAATAAATCAGCCAATACGAAAAAACATGTACCTTTATTGACTAACTAGTCCAATACACTAGGACAATATGGACTTCACCCAGTCCAGTATGACGGCTTAATCCCGAATTTGACGGCTAGATTCCGTATTGCCGCACTTTTTATTTTGTATTGTATCGGCAGTTTTTATCATATTTAGCTAATATTCGAACTGTAGTCAATAAAACTCTTTATTCCTTGAATGTACTTACACCTAATCTACATTTACTTCCACGAAGTCTACATATATTCGTCCGCTTAAAATTACGCATATATTGTGCAAATGAAAAGGGTGTGAACGGCGGCCGGACCAAGAGATTCCTAAATAGGAGGTGATCTTTCGAAGGGTTTCAAACATTTTTTCATGTTCATGCACATGTTACGGCTGTAAGTCGTTTCTAATGATATTATTAATTCGGTATTTACCTGCCACATTACATGTCACTGTAGTATCATAGACCTATAGTTACAGGTCTATGGTTGTGCAGTACAAAAGAAACTAATATTCAACTAAACGGCAAAACTGAGCTACGGAAAGTGCCGGAAATTTGGATGACTTATAATTACAGTTTTACTTCTGACATTAGCTTTACAAAGCATATTCTCAAAAAATATTACATTTTTACTTAAAATTATTTTGTATACATGTACGTACAGGTACCAGAATACTTTTTTAGAACTTTTAGAACTGTACCAGGGACTGTATATGCATGTAATGTTATAGGTTTACTACTTGAAATCCTAATTCCATGATCAATACATACATGTACATTGTACATGCATATAGTCCCAAGCGAATACTATCTTATAACTTTTAAATCCTTTCCTCAATGACAAATTTCATATTTTTTAGAAAAAAAGGGGAAATGAGATGAGTACATGGAAAAAAATTGTAAACATTTTTTTGTTAAGATTTTTCAGTAAATTTTAAGACGATCTAAGGTCGAAATGGACGAGTAAGACTTAAAACTCAGTACTAGTGAGAGTATGTGAATGCATGCAGTATTTCTAATTCATAAGATTAACATGAGCTTGCTCTATAATGAATGTAAGTCTTTTATGTACGGTTCCACGATACATGTATACTCTTTTGAAAGCGTAAGATGAAATGTCTTCCCTGTAAATTATACATTATTACCACGATTATTAGACATTTATAGGGGAATAATTCATGGAACTTTAATGTGTTCGATCCAGAGTGCTTGCTTGTATTCACAATATCCTCTGTATTTTTGCTCTATATGGTCTAATTTTATATGTAAAAAATAGTGCAAACTCGTACAAGTATGTAAGCGCTCATACTATAACAATTGTACTGCTTTACAAATACAATGTAATCACGTTTGGCCGATTTGTGCGAATAATGGCGTATCTCGGCATAGACTGACAGAACATATTCCTCTAAAAATATCAAACCTCCGAAATGTAATACTGTAAATTGTACATTGGACTAGACTAAATCAAGCAGTAATTTACAATAAAACTTGTTAGTCACACATTTTAAATAAAAAAAAATGAAATAACAGATTCGCACTATAGGTGATTTTTTTTTCATCGCACCTGGACGTTATTATCTTTATTTCATTTTGGATTAATCAGTGTTTCAAATTTGATACTCAAAATATGTCCAAAAAGCACAGAAGTTAGATTTAGATGTAATGTTGCCCCTTTAACAACAGAAACTGGACGTTATAAAAATAAACCAGTATCTAAGCGCATTTGTTTTAATTGTACAGATATCGAAGATGAAAAACATGTTTTAACTTGATGTTCATTATATGCAGATTTCGTAATTTATTGTTTGAGGAAGCGCGTAAATATAATGACCTAGTTTATACATTATCTGAGAACGATGAATTTATTTAAATATTTATCTGTGAAGAATTGTGTAAATTAGCTGCTTAGGCCTGTTATAATATTTTATGTACGAGGACTAGTTTTTTTTTATATAAATAGTTAACTTTTTATAAATGTGCTGTATATTTCTTCTTGTATTTTATTTTACATGTGTACATATATGAATATATCTTATTAGTTTCTCACAATTCTTAATAGGATGTCACTTGTATACTGCTTTTCATACATTTATGTCTTTTATTGTTGACTTTTAAGCATAAGTATGTTGTATAAATTATGGTATTGTATATGTTGTGCAAGTGGTGAGACTTTAATAAAATATTGAATCTGAATCTGAATCTAGTTAGAATTGCAATGTGCAATCTAAGCCCCGGGCATTCTACGGTCAGTTGAATCCATAGTTCTTTGAGTCCAGGTGCACAGGTAAAGATCAAAGGAATACCGAATTACGTAATATTGACACCTCAGGCGGTAACCTTTATTCATTACCTGAACTACAGGTAGAAAGACTTGCCTTTCCTTTAATATGATACCCTGCATAGCTCATTACAATCACGACCTTTTGATTAAGATTTTTTTGTTTCATTCATACATATAGACGGTACCGTATAAGAAAAATAAATGTGGCTCTTATACAATTCCCGGGTTTTCATGACTACGCCTAAGACCTCATCGCGGTTGGTTATGTTTATAAGGTATACTAGTACGCATTAACAACACTGGTTAAAATCAATTTTCTGTCCAGTAGGTTTAATGGCAGTATGCTCTATCGAATAGATATTTTCTTAATCTTCGATTTCTCTGTTAAGAGACTAGATAAACTAATGTAAAGTTACATAAGTTGTCGTGCTATGAGAATCTACCTCCACTCGCACAGTTACAAAAATCGCTGACAACATGTGACCCACGGATATTATGCCGCATGCCAACGTGGCAAATTGTTTCAAATCAACCCATCAAGTTGGACCTGGAGTTCTTGTGGCAAAATAGTCTGTATCATTCTGAAAGTTAAAATGGAAGTCCAATTAAACCGGAGGTTAATACTGGATACTAACTAAGATTGTCCCATGCCCCATTCATATATTGCTGCAAACAAAACTAGAAATTAACTTGTCCAGTGGAAGGCAAGATGGTTTTGATGAAATACGTACAGACGGATGGACCAACCCACAAGGTGATTCCAATATATTACCTATTCGCATAGTTCGTGTAGAGCATGATACCAGTTTAAAGTGATTAGTTTATATACATTAGACAAGTGCCTATATGCATACAGATTTAGGGACTTTATGTTGATAGAAATAAGTAATTTGTTTATATGTACATGGTACTTATACATGACTGATATAGTATCAGGGCCCCATATTAAACTTAATTTCTTCTACGTTTTAAGTAGCACTCCAGCTAAGATTCATGTAAAATGTGATACATGGTTGGAAAGCCTACATATTTTTACTTTTGATATTTTGTTTAAAATGCTCTAGTAAACAAAAAATAACATTTGGTTTTTCATATAACCTGTGCTCATAGGAGATAAAAATTGCATAGACTGCACCGTAGAATTCAAAATTAAGGGAGATAACTCTCTGAATGACACTCAAATACAATAGAATCTATTGGATTTTTAATGTTGATTATCTCCTAAGAGCAGGCAGACTTGAATGAATAGTTAAACATTTCATAATATAGACCCATAAATTAACTTGATGACTAAAATAAAAATATGTAGCCTTTTTTGGGGTGTATCACTTTTTTTCAGATTTTGCATGATTCTTACAAGGACAGCTAGTTTAGAAATTGGAATCTTCGAATGTATCTCTGTTTAAAGGAACATAACAACCAAAATGCATGTAATGTGCAAATCATAATACATATACATGTATAATATTAAGTCTACTGTAACATTTGTGACCTAAATATTTATTTAAAGGTTGTTGTCACATGTGCGTTAAAAATAAAATATTCATCATAAGCACACAATTGTAAATCATGAATTAGCATGACCGTTTTTTGAAGTGTTGCTTTTGTTTGTCTAAACATCGAGTCCTGAGTGCGCATAGGCGATTATTCGATATTCTTAAAATTTTGCAGAAGCAAATAATGTTTGGATAGTATTTGTAAAATTTGAACATTAGATATTTAGATATTTTAAAATTTATATTATCTTAAATCTTTAATCTGCTAATTAAATTACGGCCAGGTTATGAGCCCTTCACTATATATCATAGACTACTTTGGTAATGAGGTATATATATGAAATAAAATACAATGTCATGTTATGTGATGTCAAATAATAGATTTTGAAATATTATTCATTGCTATAAATCGTCTTATATTTTTCCCCAAATTTAAATAAGATAGATGTTAAAAGAAGACATTTGGTGTACAGAGTGACGTGTAAATCTTTATGAAATAATACAATCAGGTACCATACCACCAACGGAAGACTGAGATTTCAGGGAAAGAAAAGGTCTTGCATGTACATGTTGGGTGTTAGAATGGGTAAATATGGTCAATTCAAAAGCGACACTCATGAAAGTAGATGTGATTTAACTTAAGAAAATATTGTGTTTTTCGATTTAAAAAAATAAATATAACTAAATATCTTAAAAATGAAAATTATCACAATAAAATCAAGTTACAAGGTCACATAACTTAATTCGTCTTGTCTTGTACAGCTATGGGTGAAACCAATTAACACCCAGTGTGAAATATGATCTGTAACCCCACTCCATAGAATATTTACGACTACTGAAGGACATGTTTCGATACAAGTACATGTACCTTATAAACAGATAAATGTAAGTAATTTCACAATATCTTCAATGATGTATAAGAACATGACAATTGCCTAGAACATTACATACATGTGATTTGGAAAATACAACCTTTTAATTTCAGTAACGTGTTTGGAGGTTTGCCTTGCGAGACTCCATTACTTGTGGTTCAACTAGACATTTTAAGTTTCGAAAAGTCGACAACGAGCAGTTGATTTGAATATTTTAATTCACGACATTCATTCAATAGTGTCTTTTAAATTCAGCAGTTGCTGATTCATAAAGGGTGGAGGGGACGTTCATGCTCCAGTTTTATTGAAAAATGTATACTTTAGCACGAAATCTTGATTTTTAACAAATTTACCTCCCCCGACCCAATCATTTGCATCGCTCCGCTGAGCATTAAGGCCAACTATCCTGAACTATTCGCCCCCTTGTTAAACTTGTAAAAAATTTAAAAAAGTTCATAAAAAAATCAGAAATTCTTTCAGGTCCCCCAGATAACCACAATTTGGACCCGCCACAGTGGTATGATATCAATATATTGGCTTACACTTAAATATACCTCTACATGTATTATATTTCCAAATTGATATCGGCGTGTTTATAATGACGCAGAAAATAAAGAAATCGAACAATATAAGCAGATTAACAATGCACAAGAGTATGAATATTTCTAGTTGTGATTTGATGAAACTGCCCTTTTATGTCCGTTATCTTTACTTGAATTTGAGAACGGCGGAATTTATGTAAATGGAACATTTCTACGTATCACACTGACGTGCAATGCAGAGTAAGATTATTGTTAATATACAATACAAGCCTTGACACTCCTGTTTCTGAACCCACCTCATCATTATACAGACTTGTTGCCATCATTTTGGATATTGGTTTCCACAGACTCTTTAAACCAGTTTGTGTGAAAAGTCAAGATGAAGAAAAACGATCATTTCTTCCACTACCATTTGTCAACAAAGGTATAGATGCAATTAATTTGGCTAACATCCTCCATCACAAAAACGTTACCAACAAAATTCCCCCATATTTCAAAGACAAATCCATACCAATTATTTCATATTCCTATACTTCACCCATCGCATCCAAAATTTTCAATTATAAAAGACTATTGCAGAACCTCGCGATTGAGGACTTCAAGGTTAAACCACCTGACTGTTCTAGCAAAACCTCTCCATTCAAATATGGTCCTTCTGGTCGCGTCGTTACGGGAGATTTAACCATTATCGAAAACTAATCTCTGCGTAATATCCTTTCTAAAGATCCCAATTACCGTGAACCACGCTCCATAAATTGGAATTATAACTTTAAAGTTCTTATGGATGCGGTCGAGGACTATGCAAGAAAATGGATAAAACGAGAACAAGAGGACATTGATTCTCTGTAAGAGTGATTGAAGGCCGTGAGGTCTTTAATTTTGAAACGAATGAAAGTTTTAAGTAGGTCAATGAGTGCCAAGGCTACATCAGTTTTCAAAGACCCCGATGTAGCAAAAACATTGTCTACTATACATGACAAGTATGTTGTTGTACCAGCAGACAAAGCCGAAAACAACATTTTTTTGTCTGCAAAACGTTTTATATCCAATGTTTATTATTATTATTATTATTAGAGGTAGATTTTCCCCGTGCATGTCCGGCTGTTTAAAAGAATAGGCATGCAGCAGCGCTAAGCAAGTCGTAAAAGGCGACTGAATAGTGCTCAGAAACCTAGCCGGGGGTTAGGCGCTCTGCCCACAGAGCAACTGGGATGTGTGCCCCTGGCGTGTAACATGCTGGGGTTGTCAGGCTATAATACGGAAAACCTGACCGCAAACCATAGTGGTGCACCGTGTTGGGAAAGATGCCACGTTCCTCGCACGTTAAAGAACCCTGCTGTGGTATTCGATAGGAGTAGGAACCTTTGCGCTCCGCCACTGGAGGCTAAATTGCCCGACCTTACCCATCCCCCCTTTTTCTAGTGGCAATCAAATTTTGTTGACCCTATCATCCTTGTGTCCCATCCCATTTTCATTTCATGTTCATTTTATTATCCATTTCATGTTCATCGTCTGAATATAGCTGAAATATTGCTGCTCGGACGTTAAACCCTAACAAACAAACAAACAAACAAACAAAGAAGAGATTGTGAAAAACCATAAATCTGTACTATCCTCTTTTGGTCTCTCTAACAAGGACGATGATTGTGATTTACCGTCTATTACTGGATTCCTAAACTTCACAAGAATCCAAACAAAGAACAATTCATAGCTGGATCTGCAAAATGTACCACAAAACCTCTTTCAAAACTTTTAACTTCTATACTCACAACTGTCGAAGAGGGTCTACAGTCCTACCACAACACTTGTTACTCCCGTAGTGGTATTAACTCAATGTGGATCCTGAAAAATTCGAAAGATAATTTGGAGACAATCTGACTATTATCTGAATATAATACCATTAAAACCTATGATTTTTCAACACTGTATACTTCTATTCCCCATACTCAGTTAAAATCCCGACTAAAACATTATACATCGTTGTTTTTCCAAAAAAGATGGTACACCTAGGTACAAATATGTAGTTCTTGGTAGAGATTCCTCATACTTTGTCAGAAATAATTCCAAATCATCTTCCAAATATACAGAGGAAGATATTTACAAAATGCTGAAATTTTTAATCGACAACATATTTGTCCAGTGTGGTGGACGTGTTTTTCAACAAACGGTTGGCATTCCAATGGGATCAAATTGTGCCCCTTTACTAGCTGACCTATTCCTTTACTCCTATGAGGCTGACTTTATAGCTGATCTGATCAGGAAGACGGAATATTGTTTAGCTAGATCCTTCAATCTCAGTTTCCGCTATATAAATGACGTGTTATCTTTAAACAATCCTAATTTCGGGGATTTGATTTATAGCATCTACGCAAAAGAACTTGAGATAAACGATACTACAGACACTGTGAAGTCAGCCTCATATCTTGACGTACACTTAGAAATCGATGGTAAAGGAAAACTATTGATCAAACTTTACGACAAACGTGATGACTTTTCATTCAGAATTGTCAACTTTCCTTTCAACTGTGGCAACATCCCTTCCGCTCCTGCGTATGGAGTGTTCATATCACAACTCATACGTTATGCCAGAGCTTGCCGAATCTACGCAGACTTTTTGTATCGCGCTAGAACTCTAACAAATAGGCTTCTGGAACAGGGTTATGTTGCTACAAGATTGAAGTCATCACTACAGAAGTTTTATGGTCGTCATCATGAACTCGTGGATCGTTATGGTGTATCCATCAGCACCATGAAAACTGATTTATTCAACGGGTCATAGTTTTCCTTTCCTCGTTTGTCTACCCCGGATTTGACTTTTTATGAGCAACTCGGCGGGTGTTTCTAGAAAAGCAGAGGACGCTTACCCTACCGGTGCACCTGGTCCATGCTCCCAGTTTTTAGTGGAGTCCGAGTTGCTGATTTACTTTAGTTACTTTGTATGTATGATTTTAGTTTCTTTATGTTCTTTGTTGTGTATGTCTGTTTTCCATGTCTGGTCTTTGTCCCTGGATTACATTCTTTTGATTACCGCTATTACCCTGGGTCTCTTGATTACTCATTGAAAAGGTGTTTTCCCTACACCCCTCTAAACGAAAAAAACAAACAAGCAAACAAACGAAACAAACAAACAAGCAAAACAGAAAACGCGGAATTAAACAGTTTAAAACGTACAAATGGGATTCTGATCTTAATCAAATCTTAACAAATATTTCACGATTCCCGCCTCGTAACATTAGAGAGAGAGAGATGACAGTTAGAATTTGATTTCTTTAAAGGTTAGATATGCATCTCTGGAATGGAGACAATCTGTGATCTGGTGTTATAATATTCGAAAATTCAGTTACAGATGTTAGAAAAATGTATGCGTTTTCAAATTTAGATATACAGGTATTAAAGATAATACGTGTGATGATAGAGCTGTGTTTTACAGGATTTATTTTGTATGAGACGAAACGTAACATAGAAGCTATATATTTGTAAGAAATACATGTGATTAGTTGAGAGGTACATGTAGTTAAAAGATAGTACATATCTTAAATTGTTTAATTCGGTTCATTATTTGATTTAGCTTTCACGGAGTTCGATTTGAAACTGTAGAAACCAGAAAAGACTAACACCAGAAGTTCATTTACACTCGTTATCGAACAGGGATGTTAATTGTAAACTGACAGTATTTTGGGTGAGATACATATATTTCAATTGTTTAAGATGTTCAACTTACGGCACATTTGAGATTTTTACTGCCAGCGTATAGGTACACGGTGTGATGTATGAAATATCAGTGTCATCCCTCAGGGATCGTGTATACAAATGTATAATAAAGCAATGTTGAAGGTATGTTACTGTAAGGCATTTTACCCTTTACATGTGTACAATGGCGAATCTAAAATGCGGATTCGGGGGTGGTGGCGGCGATCTCATTGATTTACAGAGAATTTCAATATTTTTTAGGATGGGATTTGACGGATTGCCTCCACATGGATCTGACTATGGTTTACATGCATGTATTTTGCGAGAGGTTCCCGGAAATTTGCTATATTGTACCTATGCTTTAAGGCGATATTCCACATCGGCATGGATACAGCTTTACATTGACTAACTTCATCAACTGATGGGGTTTACATTGTTCTAAAATAAGGTTATGTTATGATATCGAAAGAGAGTTTAAGGGACAGTCGAATGATTAATTGTAAGGATGAGAAAAAAAATAATTTAGAAAGAAAGTACATGATGTATTGTTAGGTAAGTAAGAAAACAAACATAAAACACGAGATAAACCAGAGTAAAAAGGGGACGAATGTACATAATATGAATTTATTCATTTAAATACAAGTATGTTCGCTTAAAGGAAAAGACTATGTTATTGTGCAAGTCATAAATACCGAAACTAATCTGTTAAATGTTCATGAAAATTAAATTGAAACAACGAAAATTTCATTTTCTTAACTAATTAATCGCGATTTATAAACAGGAAATTTGAATTCCCCGCGCCTATGGGCGTCACCATCATCGGTTGAGCTATGACGACACGAAGTGGATTTGTAAATGGAAAGTAAAAATAGGTAATTGATTACAATGTCCGTTGAAATTGCAACTTTGGGGCTTTTCCTCCTATAATTTCAACCCAAAATAAACAGAAGAAGAGATCGA
Organism: Perna viridis; assembly: GCA_037379345.1. Classification (NCBI taxonomy): domain Eukaryota; kingdom Metazoa; phylum Mollusca; class Bivalvia; order Mytilida; family Mytilidae; genus Perna; species Perna viridis. The sequence goes on along the minus strand of CM074519.1, from coordinate 23,050,379 downwards.
GGCACACCATGTAAACAAATGTTAGACAACTTTGACGAACAGCGGGATTTGCAGCTAGAAGACTAGAGTATGTCTGAGGAAAATCTAACGGCTACTTTCGAGCAATGTTCGTGTTGCCGTAAAAAAAACTTGTTTGAATATTTCTCTTTCATCATTCGAGTAATCGTAAGCTTGATAAGACAACATGTTTCGATGATTAGACAAACATGATCGTAGAAAGTTTACGGACTATTATCTGTTTACAAATTATTTGCAGTGCTTCTATCAATATCAAATCGACTTAGTGACGACACGAGCCCATCGGAAGTCAGCTGATAATCTTTCGTCAGATAAGAAAGTTGTGCAAGATTTCTGTCCACATATACGTCAAAGATTTCGAACTTTCGAGCATGTTATAAAAAGCGCATTTTGCATTAAAGGTTATTTATTTTTTGTTTGCGTGGGTATGATTTATCAAAAGAGCCCAACTTAATGCGAAGGTGGTCTTTCCTTTTAAATGTCTGATTAAACGCAAAATGAGATAGGGCTGTAAAAAATGTCATTAAACGCAAAATAAGTTAAGCCAGTCAAAAAAAAGTCTGTTTAAACGCAAATTGGGTTTAGTCAGTCGAAAAACGTCTGATGAAACGGAAATCGGGTTTAGCCAGTCCAAAAACGTCTGATTAAACGTAAAACACGTTTAATCAGTCCACAAACGTCTTATTAAATCCAAAATACGTTTAGTAAGTCAAGATATGATTGATTAAACGCAAAAAAAGTTCAGATAGTTAAAAAAGTAACTTACTCAGTCAAATTGTAACTTAAACAGTTTCTACAAAAGACTGTACCAACATTATCAGTCTATCTCAGTCATTTTGACAGTCATTATCAGTAATATATTGTTTGTATCAGTTAAAATATGACTGACTATGGTATGGACAGTAATTTTTCTGTACAATAGTGTAAATAATTAGCACGTCCGATTTTTTGCCGATGTTATTTTCATTATTTCATTATTTATCACGTTGAACAGATATTGACATTTTACACAGAACGTATATTCGTTTCCGTGTGTACCTTTTTATATTTTGTGATGTTAGTTACTTGTTTTTGTTGCAATTACACTTAACGGTATTTTACCGCCGGGAGCATGGACCAGGTGCACCGGTAGGGTAAGCGTCTTCTGCTTTTCTAGAAACACCCACCGAGTTCTTCATAAAAGTCTAGCGCGATGCAAAAAGTCTGCGTAGTTTCGGCAAGCTCTGCAATAACCTTTGAGTTGTGATATGAAAAATCCATACGTATGTGCTGGAGGGATGTTCCCACAGATGAAAGGAAATTTGACAATTCTGAATACAAAAATCATCATGTTTCTCGTAAAGTTTGGTCAATAGTTTTCAAGCACTATCGATCTGGAAATGTAGGTAAAGATATGATGTTGACTTCACAGTGTCTGTAATATCCGTTATCTCAAGTTCTTTGGGGTAGATGCGATGTATCAAACCCCAGAACCTAGGATTGTTCCACGATAATACGTCATCTGTATAGCGCAAACTGAGATCTAGCTAAACGATGTTCATTCTTTCGGATCAGGTTAGCTATGACGTCAGCCTCATAACACTGACGGAATATGTCAACAAGTACAAATGTAGAGGAGCACAATTTGTTCTTATTGGAAAGCCCACCGTTTGTAGGAAAACGTGTCCACCACATTGGACAAAAATGTTGTCGATAACAAATTCCAGCATTTTGAAAACACCTTCCGTATATTAGAAGGATAAATTGGAATTATTTTTTACAAAATTTGAGGAATCTCTACGACGAACTATATATTATCTAGGTGTACCATCTTGTAACAGATGTTGTGGTATGACTGGAGATCGTCTATGACAGCTGTGAGTATAGATGTTAAAGTTTTGAGAGAGAATTGGTGGTACATTTTGCAGATCCAGCTTTGCAACGTTGTTTGTATGGATTCTTGTGGATTTTCGAAATCCAGTACATAGACGGATTAATAAAATGAAACAAAGCAAATAAAAAGGAATACTTTTTGTTTTGGGAGACTAATAAAGAAATTGCAACCATACAAATATTGTTCCGTAGTTATTTCCAAAAATCCACAGTTGCTTTAACGTTTCGACCTGTACTGTTTACATTTATTTAAAATAGTAATCAAGGGAACCAAGATCGAGCAGAGATCAAATTGATATGTCATAGGTTACAGACTAGACAGGAAAGGCAGACACTCACATGAAGAACATGCAATAACAATAACACGTACATGTACAAAGAAACAAAAGTAAATAAGCAACTCGGACTCCATTTAAACTCGGATCAGGTGCAATAAATATATTTTGATTTTAACTTCGTTTTTATTTTTATTGTCTCTTCGAACTAAAGAGTTCAATTATGTTGTATATGACCTGCTATAACAACTTGGTGGTGTTTCTAGAAAAGCAGAGGACACTTACCCTACCGATGCACTGGTCCATCCTCCCAGTCCGACTTGCTCATTTACGTTTGTTACTTTGTAAGTATTATCCTATTTACTTCATATTCTTTGTTGTGTGTGTCTGTTTTAGTAAAAAAACAACTAGCTTTATTAATGGATGTGATCATTCAAAAAACAAAAAAAATATATACTTGAGTATATCGTCATATATTTAATGAATTGGTGTCATGCAGACGTAAAGAAATAAAACAATATAATAAAAACAAACTTGATAAACGAGCTACATCACCATAAAAGACGATTTTAAGACACTTTGGTTGTTCATATGACTTCAATCACTGCTCCTGCTAGGACAAATCCAGTCATGCGTTATATACTTATGTTTGCAGTTCTCCTAATTGGGGTAAGTTTTTTTTCCAGTTACTTATAAAATTCAGCTTTTTGATTCATAGTTTACTCAATTGTATCAGAAATCGTGGTTTCATTGTTTTTAAACAATTTCCACTATTAAAGTCTAAACAAATTTCCCAAATACTTATCATGACGGTGGCAATTGCGAAAATTAAATTTGTAGTAGCTGAAAATCGTATGGCGAAAATATATTAAGAAAAATAATCATATGATATTTTTTTCTGTTATGGTTGTGTTTATTTCAGATACCCATTTCACCCGTATCACATTTATAAATTTTAAGAAAAAAAGCATCACTTAAAATCGACGCATTGCGCATCCACATCTACTTTCACATTTAAAGTGCTACCTACTTATGTAAACAAAATTGTAGTGATTTAAACCCTTTAAAAGTGGAATGCTGCATTTTTTTTTTAAAGGGGCACATAAAATCATGATATTACAAATATAGAATTAGTTATGCTTAAAGCAATTTCGTCAGACCATCAACTAGAATGTGAGTTTATTTTCCTTTCTAATTCAAATGCTGTGTATCTGGATAATTCTGACGATATTTTCAATCACAGCAGATTTAAGATAGTTGGTTTAGATTCCTTGTTACTTAAATGCGTCAATGTAAACCTTTTAACGCCTTTGCGATATTAAATATTATAAAGAACTTCGTTGAAACTGCTATCAATCAATATTATACCACTTACCAAAAGACCGATATAAATATTTCTGTACAGTACTTGCATGGACAAAACTTCCCATTCCATGATATATGGGATTTTTGAAAAGTGGAATGGGAATGAGGGGATAGGGATAGTGTATGGGGAAATTAGCAAGTTAGTTTTAAAAGTATTTATTGATATGGCAAATGTATGGGAAGGGTATATGATGTAAATATGAAGTTTATTCCATTCACTAGCTGTATATTTATTTCTGCTAGTGAGAAGACATTTACAGGCTGCCATAATTAGCATTGTTTTTTAACCCGTTCAAATATTAACACTGCACTCAATTAAAACATTTTGAATGACCAACTGTTTTTTTTTTTTAATTTTAGATAAATGCCCACTTGCCTCACATTCCATCTGGTGGCTGTTCATCAGTATGAGGTTGTCATAGACCAATATATACGGGTATGTTGATTATATATAAACAAAATATTATTAATTACTTAAGACGTAATATTTTGTTTATGAACTCATCAGGTTTGACGAATTTTAAAGTTACATATTTTTAAACTTATCGCTTGTCAAAATTGGCGAGTTTAAAAGTGTACAAACTTTCCGAGAGATGCCGTCAGAAACGATAGAGAGGATTTCAAGAAGGGTTACGATAAACAACTAGACATGCAATAGTAGAGATAAACAAAACATGTAGAAAAAAAATGATTCAGGGGATCGTTAAATGTTGTGACGTCACAATGATTGATATGGGTCAAAATTTTTATATATGTTATTTTCTTCATAGTTTTATCAGATGGCACCCTCTACCACAGAAACTATGGGTATATGGTACATCCGTTTAGAGTGCGCGTGAGAAGAATTATATGTTACCTGATTTAAAAGCTTTATAATAACAAATGCAATTTTTTCTAACATAGAAACTATTTTCCTCAAAATAATCATAATTTCTTACAATTGACACAGCGGTCTTGTATTTTTGTTCATATGCATTCATCATATTATAATAAACTTTATATAAATTAAGTACTTGTTTCTAATTACCATGTTATCGTATCGTGACTGATATGTTTGGATTTCACTAGTAACAGTACACCGTAAAGACGTTGACCTCAGTAGTATATTTGGGGAAAATGTCGATTTGTCGAGCAATTTAGTACAAAGAAGTTGTGTAGTTCAAATTCCGAATCATGGAAATAGGCCAGCAGATAATAATTATTTATATATTTAGCATATGACATATTAATCATTTAGACTAGCTTTAATAACACATTATTTGTTAAAAAAAATGGACGTGAAATTTACGTTGGGTTGGATATATGGATATATATAAGCTAAGGTTTGAACAGTTATCCCATTTAAAATATTAAGCAATTATACAATTTTATACTTGACCAGTTCAACCGATCTAATGCAATACTGTTTTAATAGGAAGTACACATTAAAGGAACGTTCACGAGGATTTGATAAAATCCTGAGGCTATATAAGATTTTTTTAAGTATCAAAATAGGTACATATTATCCTCTGCAAAGTCTGGCATATATCTAAAACTTTATGTTTATTACTTCTTGTTTGTTTGACATAAATTTTGTTTTAAATTGTTAAAGGTTGTTACTACTATGGCAAATGGTATAGAATAGGAGAAACATTCAGAGCTCAAAATGGCTGTGACAAGTGTACTTGTACAATATTCCAGAAACTTAGTTGTACGACTGGAGGTTGCGGTAAGTGTTTAAAACACATTGTGGGTTTATGAAATGCTTAGTTTATGTTTAATTTCTCGTTGTAATATCCTTAATACAACAACTAAAACATTCTACTCCTTGGTGTTTAGAAGAAGTTCAAGACCATAATAATGGGTCTTTACTTGTTATTGAACTATGTCTTGAATAAACAGAGGCAAATTACTTTATGACAGCAAATGCAATTGATCCATACCACAATTAAGAAGAACTCTTACAGCAAGCACTTACATCAAAATAGAAATTATTTCACCACAAAAACAATAATTTTACTTCTTGGGAAGTAAAATTATTGTTCTACCAAGTGAAGCCAGTTTAGTTTTTCTTTAAACATAAAGGAAAACGAAAAATGACAGGAGACATAGGGTCTCACTTATCACTAGCGTTATCATTACTTAATATGATAAAAATGTAATTTTAACTGTGAATTCCCAGGACAAATGACATCGTAAAGTTGCATACTATTGCAAAGCTGGGAAAATACGGCTTCCAAAATCATCATGCAAATGGTACATTGATCGTAAAAATTCTTCATAAAATTTTCTTGAATAAATTAAATTGTAAGTCCACACTTAAACCTTTACTACTAATTGACAGCATAGAGGCAAATTATCCCCACCAGAAAACAATATTCGTACACCTTTGAAGTAAACTCAAAGTATGATTTTAAAGAGTAATCAAGGGAACCAAGGTTATAGCGGTAATCAAAAGAATGTAATCCAGGGACAAAGACCAGACATGGAAAACAGACATACACAACAAAGAACACATTCTCAGGTTTATTTGACTGTTATTGATCAGAATACACACAAATAATGCACTTACGATTCATAGTTTTATATTCAGTATGTATTTGGTTCTACATCAGGGAGTGGCCATTTGACCCAGAAGTGGTTTGTAAGACATAGGCTTAAGCTAAAGTTGCCCCCTCGTTTGAAATATGATTAAATAGAATTTTGAAAAATAACTTATCAATTTACTAACAAGTAACATTGACTTCATTTTTTTTTAAAATTTAATTGTAGTTGGAAGTCTAACTCTATTGACAAGTCTTTTTGTTTTCGTTGGTATCTGTGTGGTTTCTGATATCTAGAAAGCTATCCAGTTATTTTAAATTTTGAAAATAGAAAATGTCATTAGTACATAAATTGAAGTAAAATTACTTATTGACACATTGTAAATAAACACATGGTTTTCTTTAATTTTTTAGCCGTCTATGGAAGAGGATAAAGATATAACAGAATATGAGACGATAACAGATATAAAAATATATGATCTACTTACTTTTTTCTCTTCAATTAACGTTTCTAAATTCTGGCTAAACAAAATTCTCATGAAGAACAGTAAACGGACCGTAAAACTGTTATAACAAACAGATGTATAAAGTATGAAAAAGAAATGCGCTGAAAGATATAAAATATCAGTTATTCAACCAAGTTAAAATAGGAACTTAAGCATAGTTTATACATATCTTTAATTACTGTGTATAGTCTAAGGTAAATCCAACATGCCATTTCGAAATATGGGATGAAACGTACAATCCTTACTCTAAAAGACATTTTCTTCAAAGATAAACATACTATAAGACCATTATATTACATGTACCACTTGTGTAAAGTTTGAAAATCATCATAGAACAAGCGGTTCTCAAGCGATAGTTTGCCATGTGAAAAAGTCCAATAAAAACATAAAAAAAGTCCCATAACTCTGGAGTAGTAATCAAGGGAACAAAGATTCTAGCGGAAATCAAAGAATGTAATCCAGGGGCAAAGACCAGACATGAAAACAGGCACACACAACAAAGAACATGAAAAAGCCAAAATAAAGAAAAACTATGACACATTAAACAAATTGAAAATTATAACAGCAAGTTCTCCAAAAAGTATACAGATCGATAGACTATAAAACAAAAACACTTGTATACAATTTGAAAATGTTTGAACAATTATGAAAAGTTTGATGTTCATTGAACAAGCAGTTCTCAAGCAATTGCGCGACATGTGAACAAAAGTCCAATAAATAAAACGAAAAATTCACATAACTCTTTAATTAAATATCAAAATTCAAAAAGTATACAGACCATTTAAGCATTGTAACAAATACTTTTATAAAGTTTCCTGTATATCAAACAAAATGTTCTTAACTTACGGTGCGACATTTGAACTAAGTCTTACATTTGCAAACCGCAATACAAGTACGAGTAGTCCTTGAAAGGCGTACAAAACACAAGTTATGATGGAATATTCATGGTTATAGGTTTTGTTCAATTTGATAAAATATATAAATTGTCAGTGTACATTTTTAAAATTCAGTGGAAAAATAAGACAGATCGTCAAAGCAACTCCAATATACAAAAACCCCAGCACTGCATGGTCATTACCGTAAAGACACTCTATGTTCATCAAAGGCCACGGCAACGCACTGTTTCTCGAGGCATTGTTGGAATTAAAAGTCATTTGTCGTATAGTTTGGTCAAAAGTTTTCCTTTATTATCCATCTATAATGATTGCTTAAGTTTAAAACATAAGTTTAAGAAAGCTCCTTCTATAGATGAGAAAATAAGCGGGAAAATGACAGTTCGGCGACCTCTAAATTTCCGTTTGAAATATGAATATCAGTTAAGAGTTCTTTATGTAAAGTTATAAGACATTTTATTTTATTTTACCAGGATTTTAAAATTTGGCGACATGTGGAAAATTCCCTGCAGAATCAAAATAAAATATAGTAAAATATTGGCTTAATAAGGCTGAATTATCTCAAAATCAAGTTCGATGATCTACGCTTACCGTACCGGTGCACCTCGTCCATGCTCCCAGTTTTTAGTGGAGTCCGAGTTGTCCATTTGCTTTTGTTACTTTGTCTTGGACAAATGCTTTCCTTCACGCCATGCAGTTACTAGTATTTAATCTCTTTGTGTTGTAAAGATATTTTTTTTAACAAAAAGTGAAACAAAATACGACAGAAAAAATAAAAAATCAGTCTTCGACGTGAACGGGATTCGGCTATACGGTCAAATGGTCTATCTGAAAGAAAGAAAGTATATAAAATAGTAGAGGAAAAAAGAAAAAAACGAGTATTTTTCACTTTACTATTGTCCAATATGAAAAACTGTGCTTTTACTTTTACTTATACGCGTGTCCCTGATGTATGTAAAACGAAAAAGTGGCTAGCACTCAGCGTAAATCACATTCACAACTTATATGATATGAATATTGTGAATTTCGCTGTGTTTTCAAAGTGTATTATCTCTTCATTAGAAAAAGAAAACACTCTAAACATTCACAATGAATTAATAAAAAAGTAGTGCACAAGAATTAGAATGTTCACGTTTCGCCAACATTTTAATTTTTTTCATCGAATTATACTCATAAAACACAAGTCAAATCAATCACATAGAAACTTTGAGTAAGTCGGTCAATGAGTGCCAAGGCTACATCAGTTTTCAAAGACCCGATGTAGCTAAAACATTGTGTACTAAACATGACAAATATGTTGTCGTACCAGCAGACAAAGCCCAAAACAACATTGTTTTCGTCTGCAAAACGTTTTATATCCAATGTTTATTATCAGAGGTAGACGTAGAAAATAATAGCAATGACAAGACCTATACTGCAACCACTCTCTCCAAAGAAGAGATTATGGAAAACCATAAATCTGTGTTATCCTCTTTTGGTCTCTCTACCAGGGACGATGATTATGATTTACCGTCTATGTACTGTATTCCTAACCTTCACAAGAATCCATACAAACAACGTTTCTTAGCTGGATCTGCAAAATGTACAAAGAAACCTCTTTCAAAACTTTTAACTTCTATACTCACAACTGTCAAAGAGGGCCTGCAGTCCTACTCCTACCACAACACTTGTTACTCCCGTAGTGGTATTAATTCAATGTGGATCCTGATAAATTCGAAAGATCTTTTAGAGACAATCAGTTCAAGACTATTATCTGAATATAATAGCATTAAAACCTATGATATTTCAACACTGTATACTTCTATTCCCATACTCAATTAAAATTCCAACTTAAAAACATTATACATCGTTGTTTTTCCAAAAAAAAGATGGTACACCTAGATACAAATATATAGTTCTTGGTAGAGATTTCTCATACTTTGTAACAAATAATTCCAAATCATCTTCCAAATATACAGAGGAAGATGTTTACAAAATGCTGGAATTTTTAATCGACAACATATTTGTCCAGTGTGGTGGACGTGTTTTTTAATAAACGGTCGGCATTCCAATGGGAACAAATTGTGCTCCTTTATTTGCTGACCTATTCCTTTACTCTTATGAGGCTGACTATAGCTGATCTGATCAGAAAGAAAGAATATCGTTTGGCTAGATCCTTCAATCTCAGTTTCCGCTATATAGATGACGTATTATCTTTAAACAATCCTAATTTCGGGGATTTGATACATCGCATCTACCCAAAAGAACTTGAGATAAAGGATACTACAGACACTGTGAAATCAGCCTCATATCTTGACCTACACTAAGAAATTGATGGTAAAGGAAAACTATTGACCAAAGATTACGACAAAGGTGATGACTTTTCATTCAAAATTGTCAACTTTCCTTTCATCTGTGGCAAAATCCCTTCGGCTCCTGCGTATGGAGTGTTCATATCACAACTTATACGTTATGCCAGAGCTTGTCGAAACTACGCAGACTTTTTATATTGCGCTAAAACTCTAACAAATAGGCTTCTGGAACAGGGTTATGTTGCTACAAATTGAAGGCATCACTACAGACGTATTATGGTCGTCATCATGAAATCGTGGATCGTTATGGTGTATCCATCAGCACCATGAAAACTGATTTATTCAACTAGTCATAGTTTTCCTTTCCTCGTTTGTCTACCCCGGACTTGACTTTTTATGAGCCACTCGGCGGGTGTTTCTAGAAAGGCAGAGGACGCCTACCCTACCGGTGCACCTGGTCCATGCTCCCAGTTTTTTAGTGGAGTCCGAGTTGCTCATTTACTTTTGTTCTTTGTATGTATGATTTTAGTTACTTAATGTTCTTTGTTGTGTATGTCTGTTTTCCATGTCTGGTCCTTGTCTCTGGATTACATTCTTTTGATTACCGCTATAACCTTTGTTCCCATGATTACTCTTTACCACGTGAAGTTTAAAAGCGTTATCAATATTCTAGCAGAAATCAAAAGAATGTTATTCAAAGACCAGATATGGAAAATAAACATACACAACAAATAATTTAAAATAACCAAAATAATACATACAAAGTAATACAATTTAATGAGCACATCGGATTCCACTAAAACTAGGAGCATGGACCAAATGCACCGGTATGGTAAGCGTCCTCTGCTTTGTTTAAAACATCAACTGAGAAAAAATCAAGTGAAGGGTAGACAAAAGAGAAAAGGAAAACTATGACACGTTGAACAAATCAATTTCTATGGTAAAGATGGATACACCGTAACAATCCTGGCGAGTTCATGATGACGACCATAACATCTGTAGGAATGACTTCAATCTATTATCAACATAACCCTGTTCCAGAAGCCTAATTTTAAGAAGTTTAGCGCAATACAAAAAGTCTGCATAGTTACAGTAAGCTCTGGCATAACATATGAGTTGTGCTATGAAAACTCCAGACGCAGGTGCTGAAGTTGATGTTGCCACAGATGAAAGCAATATTGATAATAGTAATTGAAAAATCATGGTGTTTGTCGTATAGTTTTTCAATAGTTTTCCTGGACGAAACTGGACAAATATATTGTCGATATAAATTCTAGAATTTTGAAAACATCTCCATCGGTCTATTTGGAAGACGATTCGAAATAGTTTTTTACTTCAAAGTGTGAGAAATCTATTTTTTATATCTAGGTGTACCGTCTTTTTTTGGAGTAACAACGATGTATAATGTTTTTGATTCAGGATTAAAACAAAATATGGAAAATAGGAGTATAATGATTTAAAAAAATCATTGGTTTTAATTATATTTTATTCTGATAGTAATGTTGAATTCAGGATTTCAAAAGCTGTCTTGATTATTTTTGGATTGTTACGCATTTTAGTCGATGTTCCAGATATGTGCAGACGTACTCCCTTTCGTACATGTACATGAATACCAACACATTTATATATACAAGTTGTCTTTGTTACAAGGAAATTTAAAACTGTCATGATATTGGCATTATGAAATGTGAACGAAATAGTTGAAAAACATACTGATATGCCGTTTGTCAGCTGAAAATATTAAATCCGTTTTTCATTGGCTTAATATTTCTGAATAAGTTATAATCAAATACATATAAAAGTTTAAACTGAGAAAGTCCCCTCAAAGAATCTCATGAGGGCTCAGTCAAGATATTTTTAAAACATTCTTTGTTTTTCTTGGCTTTTTAGTGTTTCTTTTCAGAGGGTTTAAAAGATACAATTTTCCTAAAAGGAATACTTGAAGTTATATAAATGCTGACTTTAGGTGATTCCGTCCAGTCTAGAAATAAAAATAAATAGCATTTAACTACTTTACCGAACATATCAAATCGCGCGAAATATTTTCCATTACAATAATATTTATCAATTTTTGGCTAACTCTAACTCGGAGACTGCATATTTTTATATGCTTACTCAGAGGTAAATGCTTATTGGTCAATATGTTTGCGGTCAAAGATTTTGTTTACTTTGAGACGCTAACAGAAATGGCTGGAACTAATAAAATTCAGTTTTTGCAAAGTCCGAAAAAATCCAATGGAATCATTTTCAGTTAAGAATGATACATATGCCATGCCGAACTCAAGGCTACCTAAGTTTTTCTTAAAAAAATACACAGAATAAACTATCCATTTTGTAGATTAAAAACAAGATGATAAAGATAACGTCATAAATCTTTAAATAAGTCGGCGACCCTTTATTCTAATTACATAAATTAACAGAAGATATATTTTCCCGTAAATTGACTAAATATCAAAGTGGGTATTATCGGTCAATGTAAAAAAGATACGTCTTTTATACTTTCGTGTTTCAATTGTACGCATGTTTCCAGTTAAAATGTCAAAGTTACATAAATGCATACTGCTATCTTTTTTTTGGAACAACGCCATAAATCTCGTTAAAACAGATTGTATTTAGTGTTTCCGACCATTGTACTATACTAATATTACCTTTTTAAAAATACACCAAACATGAGACCAAAAGGGGGTCCTTACCGAACTTCTCCTTTAGAATATACCAACACATCAAATCAACTTTAATGGATGACATGATCGCTAATATGACTTAAAAATTCTTGTGAATACTGTATTTACTTTAGATTCTATCGACTATAAAGCATATACAAGTAATATAATAAATCAACATACAGTTTTAAACGTCTTTTATTGTATATTCGTGAAAAACGTGAAAACGACGATTTAGAACATTCATTCTAACGTGCCATTTATTCAAGCTAGTACATGCTAAATGTTTGCTAAATCTACTCGCGATTGCCCTGAGGTTATATTAAACCAATCGAATCTTGTGGTATTGTTCTGTGTAAGGCTATACATATACTTGTTCCTAATCTATGGCGTAGATGACACAATATTTCAGAATTGAATGTAATGAAATGAATGAATAAACAGAATATTTAATATTATACTATCATAATGTTAAGTTTAAGTTTTTAATTTGTAATCACATTTTACAAAATATATCAACTGTTTAAATCGGCATTTTTCCCCCACAACATTCACAGACAATATCAAGTAAATATAAAGAAAATTACTATAATGAATATGTCAATGATGAAAAATGTCTGCTCAAGTTCAGCCTTTGGTCTTCACTGAGCAACGGGGAAACGTTCACACGCAGGGCAGGCTGCGGCTGGCCCTTAAACAACATTATACACAGGTATAGCGAGAACATACTCCAGCAATATAAATGAAAACTGAAACTAAGAACGAAACGATACATACAGAGGGCCAAACATTTACGACTTGGTATAGTCACAAAAATGCTAAGTACGTTACGGTTTCATTTGCCGTGAAGTTAACATGTGATTCAGTCATTTTAAAATGGCTGTTCTGCATATAATAATTCTTTAATGCTATCAAAGCTGCATTGTCACCGTTCTAGGTAAACTTCTTTTAATTTTTAATTATGTTTCGACGAGTACATTGTATAGAACAAAAGAAACATTCAGAGCTAAAATGGTTATGACTCATGTACATTTGCCATTTTCAAAACACTCGGTTGTGAAACTAGAGGTAGTTGGAATATTAGGATAATTAATTGGAAAGAGTGAATAACCAAAATATTATCACGAGTGCCAAGAAGAGCCTAGATTTAACTTGTTCTGCGCACGAAATTAATTTTCAAGCATTCTTGGCACGAGTGATCCTATGCTATTTCAGTATACGAAATGACTAATTGATATTTGCATTACATAAAAACATGGATGAATAGAAGCAATTTAATTTCATATCATACTAACAACATCACAGTCAAATCTTTGTTAAATATGGATATTATTTACTGAAGAAATATACATAGAACTTTCGTGCATCAAATTAGACAGAAAATCTTCTCTGTGCAAAATGCAATATCAACTTTCATATTACAAACAGAAGAAGACAGACGAAAAATACAAACGGGAACTTCCAAAGACAACAAAAAAAAAAAAAAAACAAAAAAAACAAAAAAACATAACATTAGTTTTAAACACTTTACTTCTTTACAATATCCATATAAATTCTACTAGAGAAGTTTGATTAGGTGTTTTACTGAATTTTGTTGACGATTTATTTTTTTTGTTTTGCTTTTATAAAAGTTTTGGTGATGGATATTACATACTAGTGCATTGTTATTGAAAATCTTCAAGACGTGCTTTCAAGTTTTTTTTTTAATTTTGTTGTTGCACAGTTAAAAAAAAACATATAATTGACACTTTGAAAGAGTTATCATTCTTGATTCGGTTTGATTTTGTTGATTCAATGGGATATGAAATTGTAGTTTCTCAAAATTACAAGTAAAATAAAGAAAATTCTATCGTTAAAATATGCCATATAGATAGATAAAACACTATACATTACCTCTACTATAAGCAGCGTCTGAATGTTAAAGACTAATATTTAAGTATAGTAACCTTATCCCAAATAATTATGTCATTAAAGGAACTCTCTTGAGTTTAAATATTCAACAAAGGAGCGAAAACTCACCATTTGTGAAGACTCTGCTATAATGTAATGTGCTTATACTGTTAAGGAACATCATACATATTATCTAAAGCATAATTTAGATCATCTTTCAAAATTATACAGTTATACATATTATCTATAAACTAAAAGTGTTTGAAATGATGCAAAGTAAATTCATTTAAATTATTTCATTTTTTCCATAAAAATAGAAAAGTAAAGTTCAAATTTCTTTCAATGGGAGATAACTGGCGGGAAATATTCTATTGAAATATGTAAAATTTTTTAGTTTTTTTCATATTGCAAGAAAAAGAGTTCGGTGACACCTAATTTTCTTTTTGAAATATGAAAGAATGTCAGTTTACTGTTCTTTATACAAAGTTATCGGAAATTTTGTCTACAGGTTTTTTTCAGAAGTTTGCGAAGTATTCCCAACATAGATTTTATGTAAAATGTAGAAACAATATTGACATATGTATGCAAACGGCATTTTCTAAAGATACATATTGCTAAATTTGATATAGACTGCACATTTACGACATGGTTTAACTCTTATTAGCAGCATAGGAATCAAATACATAGGATGATGTCAATCCAAAAAAAAAAAAAAATGATTGTATTCAAAAAGTAGTCAAATAATAAAATATCGAAATAGGAAGCCGAATCTATCACTTGAAGATTCCCTACCATATGCAATACAAGTAATACTAGGAATGAAGCCTCTTGTTTCAGGTGTTTTGGAATTTGTAATACTGAAAATTTTGATTTAACGATTTATTTGTTCTGGGATAGGAGAAGATATATCGCTTCAACTGTAAAAATACATCATTTATCGGCAAAAAAGACTAGCATCAGCAGTGGTATAATTCAAATTAGTCAGTCTAAAAGAAAAGCTTAAGTGGGTAGACCTAAGGTAAGGGACTCTTTATAATCATTGGAACATTTGTATTCAGGCTCTTTATATCAATATCATGTAAGCATCAAATTAACTTGAATTGATTTCATTTTGTGTGAAATGAAATCTTGAAAGGCTTTGCTGAAATTGCATGTGATACAAACATATCACTAATTTCAAGAGTTATGCCACTTACCCCAGGTCTACTTCCTAAAATGTAAAGAACAATTTAGTGTTATCCGGTAATAATAATGCAGCTTCCCGACAGAAGTCACGAGGCGAATTCAACAAAGGATGTAAACATCATAGTAAATTGTGTTGTAAAACCACTGTCTCCGGGATTTGAACTGAATGCAAATCCTAATTGTAGAACAGAACAATTCACAAAGAACATATTATGGTCATTTACTTTTATGTATACAATACACTCATCTTGTCTGCAATATGGAAGGGTTACTTAATTCAACCTCAATTAAATGGAAGTTGGATTTAATTGTATTAAAACCAGTCTTTGAAATTAGGCACTTTGCAATAAGGGGTTGCTGATATACACGGTCTTGTGGAGATCCTCGAATTCGAGGAATTGCCAATGATAAATTTTTGGGGAGGTGATTATTCTTTTAAAAAACTTTTTGGCTATAATTTGATCACAAAAACATAAACCATGAACTCATGTAAAAGTTTGAAAACTCCAGATATTAATGTTATCTAACGATAATATTTTTTTCTGTTTTATGGTAGTCATCATGAATTAACTCGTAGATCGTTACGATACATCTATAAGCAAAGTTTTCTTTGTGTTTTTTATTTGTTTGTTTATGTTTTTTTTCTGTTTCATTTGTTTTAATGTTCTGTTCATGTTTTCTTCTACTCGTTTACTTTCCAATGTATACTAATTGAATATTTATTGAATTGTGAATTTACTTTTGCATTTGTCTTAATTAAATGCCAAATGCTTTTAATTTCCTGACAAGTAATTCGTCCGTTTCTGAAAAAAAGATAATTGAAATATAAAAGTTTAGTCATTTTTCCTTTTTCACTGGTTGTTTGGAATTACACTTAACGGTATTTTGCATGGGTAGGTAAGCAATTGTTTCACGATAATACATCATCTAAATAGCTGAAACTGAGATTGAAGGATCTAGCTAAACGATGTTCTTTCTTTCAAATCAGATTAGCTATAAAGTCAGCCTCATAACAGTGAAGGAATATGTCAGCAAGTACAAATGTAGGGAGCACAATTTGTTCCCATTGGAATGCCCACAGTTTGTTGGAAAAGATATCCACCACACTGGACAAATATGTTGTAGATAACAAATTCCAGCATTTTGAAAACACCTTCCGTATATTAGAAGGATAATTTGGACTTATTTTTTTTACAAAATTTGAGGAATCTCTACGCAGAACTATTTATTTGTATCTAGGTGTACCATCTTTCTGGAGAAACAGGGACGTATAATGTTCTTTGAGTCGGGATTTTTACTGAGTATGGGGAATAATGGCTACAAATAAAGCCTAATGCTATATAAAAGGTTTTCAAAGCTGATGGTACATTTTGCAAATCCAGCTATGTAACGTTGTTTGTATGGATTATTGTGGGGTTTCGAAATCCAGTACATTGACGGTAAGTTATGATCATCTCGAAACCTTAAAAAATAGGATCCGTCAAGTCACTTTTACACTTAGAGTCATTACGTCCAAACCAGACCATTTTGAGGAAAGGACGTTGCCATGGCAATGGACAATGGGCAACATATTGCCGATTTGTCCCCAAACTTGTTTAGCATGTGGAACTCATTGTACAAGTTTCTGGCCACCCTTGTTTCTGATATATCACAGTGTCCTTTATTAAGACATTCCCTTTTTATTTCAAAATGGTTGATTTTTTTTCGAAATTTAAAACCCTGGAAGCACAACTTAAGATAGGATGTATGTCTGTGTAGTGTTGTAAGTGTCCGTTATCGCATAAAAATGCATTTTGTACAAAATTTTGGAGAGGAAAGTGACATAATAAAACAAAAATGATAAAAAGAAATAGAACAAAATCAATAAGGTTCCCAAATTTCGTATTAGGATCGCTAATAATAACAAGAATTGCCATTGCGTGAAATAGCGAATGTCTCTCCGATGACAATTTAAGTCTCCAATTTTTTTACCGTATTATTATGGCTGTACAACTTTGTTAATATACTAATTTTCAAACTTCTAGCCAATCAGGTTACTGGGATATTCCAATGTCCTAGATTGTGACCTATGGCAGTCATTTCAAAACGGCGGCATTTTGGCACAAATTTTGCGTAGATTCCGATATCTGAATATCACCACGTTTCATGACAATTGGTCAAAACATTAAGTGGTAATGACCGTCGGAAAAACAATTTTGTTATTTTCAGTTTTTGCCATGGCAAGAAACAACATATCGATTCACTATTTTCTTTAATTTCATTAAGCTCATTGAACTATACAAAATTGCAAGTTTTTAGCCACATAATTTAATTGTATCGTGCATTTATTATGAAATAAAGCAAATCAAAAGGAGTCCTTTTTTGTTCTGGGAGACCTAATAAAGAAATTACAACCAAACAAATATTATTTTATATTTATTTCCAAAGATCCACAGTCGCTTTTACGTTTCGACCTGTACTGATTACATTTATTTAAAATAGTAATCAAGGGAACCAAGATCGAGCAGAGATCAAATTAATATGTCATGGATATAGACTAGACAGGAAAAGCAGACACACACATGAAGAACATGAAATAACAATAACACGTACATGTTCAAAGAAACAAAAGTAAATACGCAACTCGGACTCCGTTTAAACTGGGATCAGGTGCAATAGATATATTTTGATTTTAACTTCGTTTTTATTTTTATTGTCTCTTTGAACTAAAGAGTTCAATTATGTTGTATATGACCTGCTTTAACAACTTGGCGGGTGTTTCTAGAAAAGAAGAGGACACTTACCTTACCGATGCACTGGTCCATGCTCCAAGTTTTTAGTTGAGTATGAGTTGCTCATTTACGTTTTTTACTTTGTAAGTATTATCCTAGTTACTTTATATTCTTTGTTGTGTTTGTCTGTTTTGGTAAAAAAAAACCAACTAGCTTTATTAATGGATGTGATCATTCAAAAAACAAAAAAAATATATACTTGAGTATATCGTCATGTATTTAATGAATTGGTGTCATGCAGACGTAAAAAGAAATAAAAAATAAAATAACAAAAACTTGATAAACGAGCTACATCTCTATAAAAGACGATTTTAAGACACTTTGGTTGTTCATATGACTTCAATCACTGTTCCTGCTAGGACAAATCCAGTCATGCGTTATTTACTTATGTTTGCAGTTCTCCTAATTGGGGTAAGTTTTTTTTTCAGTTACTTATAAAATTCAGCTTTTTGATTCATAGTTTACTTAATTGTATCAGAAATCGTGGTTTGATTGTTTTTTTGTTAAACAATTTCCACTATTAAAGTCTATACTGATTTCCCAAATACTCATCATGACGGTGGCAATGGCGAAAATAAAATTTGTAATAGCTGAAAATCGTATGGCGAAAATATATGAACAAAAATAATCATATGACATTATTTTCTGTTGTGGTTGTGTTTATTTCAGATACCCATTTCACCAGTATCACATGTATATATTTTAAGAAAAAAAAGCATCACTAAAAAAGGACGCATTGCTCATCCACATCTACTTGTACATTTAAAGTGCTTCTTATGTAAAAAAAATTGTAGTGATTTAAACCCTTTAAAAGTGGAATGATGAAAAAAAAAAAAAAACAAAACAAAAAAAAAAAAAAAAAAAAAAAAAAAACGGGCACATAAAATCATGATTTTACAAATATAGAATTAGTTATGCTTAAAGCAATTTCGTCAGACCATTAACTAGAATGTGAGTTTTTTCGCTTTTTAATTCAAATGCTGTGTATCTGGATTATCCTGACGATATTTTCAATCACAGCAGATTTAAGATAGTTGGTTTAGGTTCCTTGTTACTTAAATGCGTCAATGTAAACCTTTTAACACCTTTGTGATATTACATATAATAACTTCGTTGAAACTGCTATCAATCAATATAATATCACTTACCAAAAGACCGATATAAATATTTCAGTATAGTACTTGCATGGACAAAACTTCCCATTCCATGATATATAGGGTTTTTTTAATGTGGAATGGGAATGAGGGGATAGGGATAGTGTATGGGGAAATAGGATTTTGAATTTGATGCAAGTTAGTTTTAAAAGTATTTATTGATATGACAAATGTATGGTAAGGGTATATGATGTAAATATGAAGTTTATTCCATTCACTAGCTGTATATTTATCTCTGCTAGTGAGAAGACATTTACAGGCTGCCATAATCAGCAATGTTTTTTAATCCGTTCAGATATTAACCCTGCACTCAATTAAAACTTTTTTAATGACCAACTTTTTTTTAATTTTAGATAAACGCCCACTTGCCTCACATTCCATCTGGTGGCTGTTCATCAGTATGGGGTTGTCATAGACCAATATATACGGGTATGTTGATTATATATAAACAAAATATTATTAATTACTTAAGACGTAATATTTTGTATATGAACTCATCAGGTTTGACGAATTTTAAAGTTACATTACTATATTTGTACATATTTTTAAACTTAACGTTTGTCAAAATTGGCGGGTTTAACAGTGTAAAAACTTTCCGAGAGATGCCGTAACAAAAGATAGAGAGGATGTCAAGAAGGGTTACGATAAACAACTAGACATGCAATAGTAGAGATAAAGAAAAAAATGTAGATATGTGATTCAGGGGATCGTTAAATGTTGTGACGTCACAATGACTGATATCGGTCAAAAATTGTATATATGTTATTTTCTTCATAGTTTTCTCAGATGACACCCTCTACCACATAAACTTTGGGTATATGGTACATCCTTTTAGAGTGCGCGTTAGAAGAATTATATGTTACCTGATTTAAAAGCTTTATAATAACAAATGCAATTTTTTCTAACATAGAAACTATTTCCCTCAAAATAATCAAAAGTTCTTACAACCTGACACAACGTTCTTGTATTTTTGGTCATATGTATTCATCACATTATAATAAACTTCATATAAATTAAGTACTTGTTTCTAATTACCATGTAATCGTATCGTGACTGTTATGTTTGGATTTCAGTAGTAGCAGTACACCGTTCAGTAGTTGAACTCAGTAGTATATTTGGGGAAAATGTCGATTTGTCGAGCAATTTAGTACAAAGAATTTGCGTATAAGTGTAGTTCAAATTCCGAATCATGGAAATAGGCCAGCAGATAATAATTATTTATATCTTTATCACATGACATATTAATCATTTAGACTAGCTCAAATGACACATTATTTGTTAAAATAAAATGGATGTGAAATTTACGTTGGGTTGGATATATGTATATATATAAGTTAAGGCTTGAACAGTTATCCCATTTAAAATATTAAGCAATTATACAATTTTATACTTGACCAGTTCAACCGATCTAATGCAATACTGTTTTAATAGGAAGTACACATTAAAGGAACGTTCACGAGGATTTGATAAAATCATGAGGCTACATAAGATTTTTTTTAAGTATCAAAATAGGTACATATCATCCTCGGCAAAGTCTGGCATATATCTGAAACTTTATGTTTATTCCTTATTATTTGTTTTACATAAATTTTTTTTAAATTGTTAAAGGTTGTTACTACTATGGCAAATGGTATAGAATAGGAGAAACATTCAGAGCTAAAAATGGCTGTGACAAGTGTACTTGTACAATATTCCAGAAACTTAGTTGTACGACTGGAGGTTGCGGTAAGTGTTTAAAACACATTGTAGGTTTGTGAAATGCTTCATTTATGTTTAATTTCTCGTTGTAATATCCTTAATACAACAACTAAAACATTCTACTCCTTGGTGTTTAGAAGAAGTTCAAGACCATAATAATGGGTCTTTACTTGTTATTGAACTATGTCTTGAATAAACAGAGGCAAATTACTTTATGACAGCAAATGCAATTGATTCATACCACAATTAAGAAGAAGTCTTACAGCAAGCACTTACATCAAAATAGAAATTATTTCAACCGAGCAGAAATGATTGATATTATATACATTTATAAAAAAAAATAACAATGATCACTATTTTTCTTTGAAACTGATATAAGTATTTTCAACAGTATACTTTGATGAGAAATCGTTCAATAAAAAGAAACCACATTTTTTTCTTGTTTGTTGAGAAGTAAACATCAAAATTTAAAATCTTACATTAAACATTAAGGAAAACGAAAAATGACAGAAGACAAAGGGTCTCACTTACCACTAGCGTTATCATTACGTTGTATGATAAAAATATAATTTTAACTGTGAATACTCAGGACAATTGACATTGTAAAGTTGCATACTATTGGGAAGCTGGGGAAAATCAGGCTTCAAAATTATCATGCAAATAGTACGATGATCCTAGAAATTCTTCACAAAATTTACTTGAATAAGTTATACTGTAAGTCCACACTTTAACCTTTTCTACTAATTGACAGCATGGAGGCAAAATACCCCCACCAGAAAACAATATTCGTACACCTTTGAAGTAAACTCAAAGTATGATTTTAAAGTACACATTCTCAGGTGTATTGGACTGTTATTGATCAGAATACACACAAATAATACACTTACAATTTATAGATCTAGATTCAGTATGTTCTTGGTTCTACATCGGGGAGTGGCCATTTGACCCAGAAGTGGTTTGTAAGACCTAGGCTTAAGCTTTAGTTGCCTCCCTTTTTTGAAATATGAATTAATAGAATTTTGAAAAGTAAACTTATCGAGTTTCCCAACAAGTAAAATTGACTCCATTTTTTTTCATTGAATTGTAGTTGAAAGTCTAATTTTATTGACAGGTCTTAATTTTTTGTTGGTATATATGTGGTTTATGATGTCTAGGTTACTGACATACATATAGAAGAAAGCTATACAGTCATTTTATATTTTGATTACAGGAAATATCATAAGTACAAAATGTCAAGTAAAATTACTTTTTGACACATTGTAGATAAACATATCATTTTTTTTTATTTTTTAGCCGTCTATGGAGGAGGATAAAGACATATAAGATTATGAGACGATAACAAAATAAATGTATGGTCTACTTACTTTTTTCTCTTCTTCAATTAACGTTTCTAAATTATGGTTAAACAAAATTCTTATGTAGAACAGTACTATACGGACCGTTAAACTGTTATAACAAACAGCTATGTAAAGTATGAAAAAGAAATGCGCTGAAAGATATAAAAATATCAGTTATTCAACCAAGTTAAAATAGGAACTTAAGCAAAGTTTATACATATCTTTAATTACTGTGTATAAACTAAATAAATCCAACATGCCATTCCGAAATATGGGCTTTAACGTACAATCCTTACTCAAAAGACATTTTCTTCAAAGATAAACATACTATAAGACCATTATAATTACATGTACCACTTGTGTAAAGTTTGAAAATTATAGAACAAGTGGTTCTCAAGCGATAGTTTGCCATGTGAAAAAGTTCAATAAAAACATAAAAAAGGCCCATAACTCTGGAGTAGCAATCAAGGGAACAGAGATTCTAGCGGAAATCAAAAGAATGTAATCCAGGGGCAAAGACCAGACATGAAAACAGGCACACACAACAAAGAACATGAACAAGCCAAAAAATAAAGAAAAACTATGACACATTAAACAAATTGAAAATTATAACAGCAAGTTCTCCAAAAAGTATACAGACCGATAGACTATAAAACAAAAAAACATTTGTAGAAAATGTGAAAATGTTTGAACAATTATGAAAAGTTTGATGTTCATTGACCAAGCAGTTCTCAAGCGATTGCGCGACATGTGAACAAAAGTCCAATAAATAAAACGAAAAATTCACATAACTCTTTAATTAAATATCAAAATTCAAAAAGTATACAGACCATTTATCCATTGTAACAAATACTTTTATAAAGTTTCCTGTATATCAAACAAAATGTTCTGAACTTACGGTGCGACATTTGAACTAAGTCGTACATTTGAAAACCGCAATACAAGTACGAGTAGTCCTTGAAAGGCGTACAAAACACAAGTTACGATGGAATATTCATGGTTATTGGTTTTGTTCAATTTGATAAAATATTTAAATTGTCAGTGTACATTTTTAAAATTCAGTGAAAAAATAAGACAGATCGTCAAAGCAACTCCAATATAGAAAAACCCCAGCACTGCACGGTCATTACCGTAAAGACACTCTATGTTCATCAAAGGCCACGGCAACGCACTGTATTTCGAGGCATTGTTGGCAAGTGCCTTGGAGGTTTTAGATATCTTCACTCGCCAAATGGATTGGATTTCGGAATCATCTCACCCGTCCTTTCGTTCGTCCGAATCATTTCGTTGCATTTATTATATAAGTTTTTAATTGATGGATCGATTTTAACTTTTGTGTATTCAAAAGGCCACTTGGTTACAAACAATTTTGTTTGCTGTCTGAAATCAACAAATTATATTTCATTTTGTTCTAACCACAAGGAATGATAAAGAATGTTTATGTTTAAAAATGGCGGTTCCCACTTCATGGATTGATTAAAAGTGGTTGTGTGTCTGAACAAAGATAAATCACGAATTGTTAGCAATGTCTGTCTAATATCAACTTCTTGTACGAATGGAAGTATAACTAGCACGACAAACGTCAACTCTATGTTATTATGTTCATTTTGGTCTGTCATAAAATTCTAGATGCATATCACTCTTTTGAGCTATAGGATCAAACTATTGATTAATAAAATGTATGCAAGTTATTACATTTTCATTTGCTGGGTATCAGGCTTCAGCACTGGATATTTACTTGGCTTCTTTATTTAATGCAAAATAGTTTAACAAGTTTCCTTATCTGCTTTGACTTTTTTCTTATAAAAATAAGAGAATATTTTAAAAGTGATAATAAGATGTGAGTTACTCCAATGTTTTACAATTTGTTAAAGAATTTGACTACTTCTTTGTTTCCAAAAAAACGCGGCGCATTACCTACATCAGTATCAATTCAGATCGGAGATCAGATTAGTTACCAGAGCCTGAAGATTCGTTAAGACTGATAGCTTCTGCAAATATCTTTTAAACCGCAGTAGGTAAATATATCAACTCTGGTTAACTCTATTTAGCTGTAAATACAAAGACCTAGGTTCCCTTTTCTGTTGATGTAATCTCTCTGAAGTTTCTTTCAAAAAGTCCTAAGTGTCGTGTACCAAAGTTCCTAAAATCCCGACTCGAAAACATTATACATTGTTGTTACTCCAAAGAAGACGGTGCACGTAGATACTGACATGTAGTTCTTGATAGAAATTTTTCATACTTTGTAAAAACAAAAAAACGATTTTAAATCAGATAATCTTTCAAATATACCGACGAAGATGCTGGAATGATGCAATATTTTATCGACCAATTAATTAAATCCAGTGTAGTGGACGCATTTTTCAACAAACGTTTGGCATTCCAGTGCGAAGAAATTGTACACATCTCTTCGGCACCTGAGTTTTCATATCATACGTTATGCCAGAGTTAGTCGTAATTATGCAAATTCTTTGTACCGCGCTAGACTTCTTACAATGAGGCTTCTGGAAGAGGGTTATGTTGCTACAAATTTGAAGTAATCACTGCAAACGTTTAACGGTAGAAATCATGAACTCGTGGATCATTCCATCTGCCTCAAAAGAAAGGGGGAGTACTGCATGTCATAGTTTTTCTTTCCTCTTTCATATACTCTTGACTTAATTATTTATCAGCACATTGGTGAGTGTTTCTAGAAAAACTGAAACGATTGCTCAATCAGACTGTCTCCCCTGTCCCCCCATGCTCCCATGTTTTATTGGAGTTCGAGTTTCTCATTTACTGATGTTGCATTGAAAGCATAATTTTGGTTATTTAATGTTCTCAGTTTTGTATTTTCTGTGTCTGGATTTTGACCCTGAAATTCACCATGCTGATTTCCGCTAGAATTTTGGTTCCCTTTATTACTGTTTACGCCATGGAGCAACTAAATTGGTTTTAATTAACAAGAAACTATTTCTTTAAGAAAGCCTTATGTGCTGAATGGACGTTGCCACAGACGAACGAAATGTTCACAATACGGATTTAAAAGTCATTTGTCGTATAGTTTGGTCAAAAGTTTTCCTTTACTATCCATCTCTAATGATTGCTTAAGTTTAAAACATAAGTTTAAGAAAGCTCCTTCTATAGATGAGAAAATAAGCGGGAAAATGACAGTTCGGCGACCTCTAAATTTCCGTTTTGAAATATGAAGGAATGTCAGTTAAGAGTTCTTTATGTAAAGTTATAAGACATTTTATTTTATTTTACCAGGATTTTAAAATTTGGCGAAATATGGAAAATTCCCTAGAGAATCAAAATAAAATATAGTAAAATATTGGCTTAATAAGGCTGAATTATCTCAAAATCAAGTTCGATGATCTACGCTTACCGTACCGGTGCACCTCGTCCATGCTCCCAGTTTTTAGTGGAGTCCGAGTTGCTCATTTGCTTTTGTTACTTTGTCTTGGACAAATGCTTTCCTTTACGCTCATGCAGTTACTAGTATTTAATCTCTTTGTGTTGTAAAGATATTTTTTTAACAAAAAGTGAAACAAAATACGACAGAAAAAATAAAAAAATCTGTCTTCGACGTGAACGAGATTCCGGATTTCTGTTCACAAACATAATCGGTTATATGACATGAATATTGTGAATTTCGCTGTGTTTTCAAAGTGTATTATCTCTTCATTAGAAAAAGAAAACACTCTAAACATTCACAAAGAATTAATAAAAAAGTAGTGCACAAGAATTGGAATGTTCACGTTTCGCCAACATTTTAATTTTTTTCATCGAATTATACTCATAAAACACAAGTCAAATCAACCACATAGAAACTTTGAGTAAGTCGGTCAATGAGTGCTAAGGCTACATCAATTTTCAAAGACCCGATCTAGCAAAAACATTGTCTACTAAACATAACAAATATGTTGTCGTACCAGCCGACAAAGCCCAAAACAACATTGTTTTTGTCTGCAAAACGTTTTATATCCAATGTTTATCATGAGAGGTAGACGTAGAAAATAATAACAATGACAAGACCTATACTGCAACCACTCTCTCCAAAGAAGAGATTATGGAAAATCATAAATCTGTGTTATCCTCTTTTGGTCTCTCTACCAGGGACGATGGTTATGATTTACCATCTTTGTTTTTCCAAAAAAAAAAGATGGTACACTTAGATACAAATATATAGTTCTTGGTAGAGATTTCTCATACTTTATAACAAATAATTCCAAAGCATCTTCCAAATACACAGAGGAAGATGTTTACAAAATGTTTGAATTTTTAATCGACAACATATTTGTCCAGTGTGGTGGACGTGTTTTTCAACAAACGGTCGGCATTCCAATGGGAACAAATTGTGCTCCTTTACTTGCTGACCTATTCCATTACTCTTGTGAGGCTGACTTTTTAGCTGATCTGATCAAAAAGAAAGAATATCGTTTGGCTAGATCCTTTAATCTCAGTTTCCGCTATATAGATGACGTATTATCTTTAAACAATCCTAATTTCGGGGATTTGATACATCGCATCTACCCAAAAGAACTTGAGATAAAGGATACTACAGACACTGTAGTATATTAGAAGGATAATTTGGAATTATTTTTTTTTACAAAATTTGAGGAATCTCTACACAGAACTATTCATTTGTATCTAGGTGTACCATCTTTTTGGAGAAACAGGGACATATAATGTTTTTTGAGTCGGGATTTTTACTGAGTATGAGGAATAATGGCTACAAATAAAGCCTTATGCTATATGAAAGGTTTTCAAAGCTGATGGTACATTTTGCAGATCCAGCTATGTAACGTTGTTTGTATGGATTCTTGTGAAATTTCGAAATCCAGTACATAGACGGTAAGTCATTATCATCTCGAAATCTTAAAAATAGGTTTCGTCAAGTCATTTTTACACTAAGAGTCGTTTCGTCCAAACCAGAGCATTTTGAGGAAAGGCCGTTGCCATGGCAATGGACAACGGGCAACATATTGCCGATTTGTCCACAAAATTATTTTGCCTGTGGAACTCATTGTACAAGTTTCTGGCCACCCTTCTTTCTGAGATATCACGGTCTCCATTATTTTGACCTTCCCTTTTTATTTCAAAATGGTCGATTTTTTTTTCGAAATTTAAAAACCTGAAAGTACAACTTAAGATAGGATGTATGTCTGTGTAGTGTTGTAAGTGTCCGTTATCGCATAAAAATGCATGTACAAAATTTTGGAGAGGAAAGTGACATAATAAAAAAAATAATAAAAAGAAATAGAACAAAATCAATAAGGTTCCCAAATTTCGTATGAGGATCGATTATAATAACAAGAATTGCCATTGTGTGAAATAGCGAATGTCTCTCCGATGACAATTTAAGTCTCCAATTGTTTTACCGTATTATTATGGGTGTTCAACTTTGTAAACGTACTAATTTTCAAACTTCTAGCCAATCAGGTTACAAGGATATTCCAATGTCCTAGATTGTGACCTATGGCAGTCATTTCAAAACGGCTGCATTTGGCACAAATTTTGCGTAGATTCCGATATCTGAATATTACCACGTTTCATTACAATTGGTCAAAAAATAAAGTGGTAATGACTGTGGGAAAAATAATTTTGTTATTTTCAGTTTTTGCCATGACAAGAAACAACATATCGATTAACTGTTT
The DNA here is from genome assembly GCA_037379345.1 of Perna viridis. Taxonomy (NCBI): domain Eukaryota; kingdom Metazoa; phylum Mollusca; class Bivalvia; order Mytilida; family Mytilidae; genus Perna; species Perna viridis. Next base: position 23,022,300 of record CM074519.1, on the reverse strand, counting down.
TGTTTAATTTCATTAAGCTCATTGAACAGTTCCACTATAAAAAATTGCAAGTTTTTAGCCACATAATTTAATTGTATCGTGCATTTATTATGAAATAAAGCAAATCAAAAGGGGTCCTTTTTTGTTTTGGGAGACCTAATAAAGAAATTGCAACCAAACACATATTATTTTATATTTATTTCCAAAGATTCACAGTCGCTTTTACGTTTCGACCTGTACTGTTTATATTTATGTAAAATAGTAATCAAGGGAACCATGATCGAGCAGAAATCCAATTAATATAAGTCATGGGTATAGACAAGACAGGAAAAACACACACATTCAAGAAGAACATGAAATAACATGAAATAACACTAACAAGTACAAAGAAACAAAAGTAAATAAGTAAATAAGTTTACTAGACCAAATTTATCTTGGCATTTCTCGAGTGTTATTGTTATCAGCCAAGAAAATCTTTGGTCCACAATTTAATTATAAAATCCAGATCGTTTAGCTTCAAGTCCTTACGTATACAATTACTTTTGCACTCTTATAAATCAAGTGTATGCGCAGAAAAGAAAAACAAACTTTTGCGTAATTTGTTTCGGTCTAAAAATAACTAACTTTATTAATGGAAGTGATTAGTCAAAACAGATGATATACTTGAGTATATCGTCATGCATTTAATGAAATGATGTGATGCATAAGAAGAAGAAGTAAAAAATAAAATACAAAAACTTGATAAATGAGCTACAACGCTATATAAGACGAATTAAGTCTGATAGACACTTTGATTGTTCATTAGACTTCAATCACTGCTCCTGATGGGAAACATCCAGTCATGCGTCATATATTTATGTTTGCAGTTCTCCTAATTAGGGTAAGTTTTTTTTCAGTTACTTATAAAATTCAGCATCTTGATTCATAGTTTATTCAATTGTATCAGCAATCGTGGTTTGATTTTTTTTTTTAACAATTTCCATTGCTAAGTCTAAAATGTTTTCCCGAATACTTATCATGACGGTGGCATTGGCGAAAACAAAATTTGTAATAGCTGAAAATCGTATGGCGAAAATATATCAACAAAAATCATCATATGACATTATTTTCTGTTATGGCTGTGTTTATTTCAGATACCCATTTCACCAGTATTACATGTATATAATTTAAGAAAAAAAAGCATCACTAAAAAAAGACGCAATGCGCATCCACATCTGCTTGTACATTGAAAGTGCTTCTTATGTCAAAAAAATATTTTTGTAGTGATTTAAACCCTTCAAAAGTGGAATGCTTTTTGTTTATACACGGGCACATTCAATCATGATATTACAAATATAGAATTAGTTATGCTTAAAGCAATGTCATCAGATTGTCAACTAGAATGTTTGTTTCTTTGTTTTTCCCGTTTTAATTCAAATGCTGTGTATCTGGGTTAGCCTAACGATATTTTCAATCACAGCAGATTTTTGCTTGTTCCTTGTAACTTAAAAGCGTCAATGTACAACTTTTAACGTCTTTGTGATATGACATATAAAGAACCTTGTTGTAACTGCTATCCATCAAGATATAAATACATCAGTAAAGTATGCATGGACAAAACTTCCCATTCCATAATATATGGGGTTTTTGGAATGTGGAATGGGTATGAGGGGATAGGGATAGTGTATGGAGAAATAGGATTTTGAATTTGGAGGAAATCAGTTTTAAAAGTATTTGTTGATATGACAAATGTATAACAGTTAATTAAAAAAAAAGTTTTGATGCAAAAGAATTTAAAATTAATACATAATTCAATTTTAAAAGGTAAATCTTTGATTAAGAATAATGCGCTGTGGATCATTTGGGGATGAGATTTTTCCATCAGGAATTGGGAAATCTTTTTGGGGAATTGGGATCCGCACAATGGAGAATAGGGAATGGTATATGATATAAATATGAAATTCATTCCATTCACTGGCTGTATATTTATCTCTGCTAGTGAAAACACATCTACAGGCTGCCATAATCAGCACTTTTTTTAAACCTGTTCAAATATTAACACTGCACTCAGTTAAAACATTTTTAATGGCAAACTATTCTTTTTTTTAAATTTTAGACAAACGCCCACTTGCCTCACATTCCATCTGGTGCCTGTTCATCAGTATGGGGTTGTCATAGAAAAATATATATGTGTATGTTAATTACATATGAAAACAAATATTATAAATTACCTAAGATAGGACATAATATTCTGTGTATGAACTCATCATGTAAGTTACATACTATATTTGTACACATTTTGTATTCGCACGTACGTGAACTTGAATGAGTTGAATTCTGGTTTCGCATAGTTTTGAGGCTGGAAACTACCACAAATGTCAATATGAGGGTCTCTGGTTTGAGAACTTACGACGATCGTAGTTTATACGGCTCGTAGAACCAATTTTACTACATACAATTTAAACTTATCATTTGTCAAAATTGGAGAGTTTAACAGTGTACAAACTTTCCGAGAAATGCCGCAACAATATCTAGAGAATTTCAAGAAGGGTTGCGATAAACTACTAGCCACGCAATTGTAGGGATAAACAAAAGATGTAGCAATGTGATATAGGGGATCGTTAAAGGTTGTGACGTCACAATATTTGATATGGGTAAAAAATTATATATGTTATTTTCTTAATAGTTTTCTGAGATGACACCCTCTACCATATACTCTATGGGTATATGGTACATCCTTTTAGAGTGCACATCAGAAGAATTATATGTTATCCTGATTTAAAATCTTTAATAACAAATGCAACTGGTGGTCCCTTTCTAACATAGAAACTATTTTCCACCAAAATAATCAAAAGTTCATATTACCTGACACAACGTTCTTGTATTTCAGGTCATATATATTCATCATATTATAATAAAACCACTTCATATAAATTATGTACTTGTTACTTCTTACCATGTCATCGTATCGTGACTGTTATGTTTGAATTTCACTAGGAACAGTACACCTTAAAGAAGTTGAAAATAGATGGGGCGATGGGGAATGGGGCAATGGAGAATGTGGCATTGAGAATAGGGTAAATGAATAGGGAATGGGGCGAGGGAATAATTTTGATTGATCAATCAAACAAATTGTTCTGCATTTTTCCGCCAGCAACGTACCTATCATAATTTAAAAAAAAAGAAAGGAAAGCTTGTTTTAGAGTAATATTTAATGATTGCAGGTATCACAGTTCATTATTCATTGAAATTTGTATATTAAGCGGAAGTACGTTTGTACAATAATTAATTCTGATGTCTAGGTTACACACATACATATAGAAGAAAGCTATCCAGTCATTTTAGATTTTGAAAACATAAAATGTCATTAGCACAAAATGTGAAGTCAAATTACTTATTGACACATTGAAAATAAACACATGTATCTTTTTTTATTTTTTAGCCGTCTATAGTGGAGGATAAAGATATAGCAGATTATGAGACGATAACAGATTTAAAAATGTATGATCTACTTACTTTTTTCTCTTCAATTAATGTTTCTAAATTCTGGTTAGTCAAAATTGTCATGTAGAACAGTATACGGACCGTTATAACAAACAGATGTATAACGTGTGAAAAAAAAATGTACCGATAGATATAAAATATCAGTTATTCAACCATGTTAAAACAGTAACTTAAGCAAAGTTTATACATATCGTTAATGACTGAGTAGAAACTAAATTAAATCCAACATGCCATTCCGAAATATGGGATGAAACGTACAGTCCTAACTCTAAAAGGCATTTATTTTCTCCAAAGATAAACATACATTATAATTACCACTTGTGTAAAGGTTGAAAATCATTGAACAAGCGGTTCCCAAGCGATAGTCTGGGATGTGAAAAAGTCCAATAAAAACTTAAAAAGTCCCATAACTCTGAAGTAGTAATCAAGGGAACCAAGATTATAGCGGAAATCAAACGAATGTAATCCAGAGGCAAAGACCAAACATGGAAACAGGCACACACAACGAAGAACATAAAAAGCCAAAATTAAGAAAAACTGTGACACATTGAACAAATTGAAAATGATAATAGCAAGTTCTCCAAAACGTATACAGACCGGTAGACTATAAAACAAAAACACTTATATAAATTTTGAAAATTATTGAACGATTATGAAAGGTTCGATGTTCATTGAACAAGCAGTTCTCAAGCGATTGCGTGACATGTGAACACAAATCCAATAACTGAAAATAAATAAAACGAAAAACTCACATAACTCTGTAATTAAATGTCAAAGTTCAAAAAGTATACAAACCATTAACCATTGTAACAAATACTGTCATAAAGTTTTCAGTTAATCAAACAAACTTCTATACTTACGGTGCGACATTTTAATTACGTCAGACTTTTTGTAAACCACAATACATGTACGAATAGCTTTAAGTCTTTAAAAGGCGTACACAACACAAATTATGATGGAATGTTCACGATTATAATGGTAAGTTTTGTTCAATTTGATAAAATATTTCAATTGTCAATTTGAAAATTCAGTGGAAAAATAAGAGAAATCTTCAAACTTAGACCAAAGCAGCTCCAATACAAAAAAAACCACATTTCTGCACTGTCATTACCCTTAAACTCTATTTGTTCATCGAAGGCCACGACAACGCACTACTTCTCGAGGAATTGTTGGCAAGTGCTTTGGAGGTTCTAGATATCCTCACTCGTTAATGGATTGTATTTCGGAATCACCTCACCCGTCCATGCGTTCGTCCGAATCATTTCGTTGCATTTATCATAATATTATAAGTTTTCAATTGATGGATCGATTTTAACTTTTGTGTATTCAAAAGGCATATTGATTACAAACGAGTTTGGTTTCTGTCTGAAATCAACAAACTGTATTTCTAACCACAAGGAATGATACAGAACGTTTTTGTTTAAAAATACCGGTTCCCACTTCATGGTTTGATTAAAATTGGTTGTGTGTCTGAACAAAGATGAATCGTGCATTGTTAGCAATGTCTGTCTCATATCAGCTTCTTGTACGAATGGGAGAATAACTAGCACGACAAACGTCAACTCTACGTTATTATGTTCATTTTGGTCTGTCATAAAATTCTAGATGCCTATCACTCTTTTGAGTCATAGGATCAAACTATTGATGAAAAAAATGCATGCATATTATTATATTTTCATTTGCTGGGTATCAGGCTTCAGCGCTGGATATTTACTTGGCTTCTTTATATAATGCAAAATAGTTTAATACGTTTCCTGATTTGTGTTGAATTTTTTCTTATAAAAAAAGAGAGAACTTTAAAAGTGATAATAATATGTGAGGAACTCAATTGTGTTACAATTTGTTGATGAATTTAACCGCATTAACTCCTAAAATCCCGACACAAAAACATTATACATTGTTGTTACTCCATAAAAAAAAAGACGGTGCACCTAGATAGTGGCATGTAGTTCTTGATAGAGATTCGTCATACTTTGTAAAAAAACAAAAAAAAAAAAAAACGATTTTCAATTAAATAATCTTTCAAATATACCTACGAAGATGCTGGAATGCTGCAATATTTTATCGACAAATAAATTAAATCCAGTGTGGTGGACACATTTTTCAACAGACGGTTGGCATTCCAGTGGAAACAAATTGTACACATCTCTTTGGCACCTGAGTTTTCATATCATACGTTATGCCAGAGTTAGTCGTAATTATGCAAATTCTTTGTACCGCGGTAGACTTCTTACCATTAGGCTTCTGGGGTTAATAGTTTGCGGAATTGGCTTTGACGTTTTTAGACAGACAACTAAATTTCGTCAAAATAAGAAAATCGATATACGTCATTCAATAATAAGATTGAATGTTATCAATACTATTTAAACGAAAATATTTTGCTTGACATCACTTTTAATTGATAATACTGCCTTAAATATTTACGATCTAACGAACAGAAATAACAAACAGCCACTAATAAAACAACTTTCAAAATAAAGAATACAACGAGAAATCAGTATGCTAACTCTTTTCCATTTTTTTTGTTTATATTTCCGAACACGTTAGTGACCATGTTATGGTATATCTTGATTGTTTTATATATATAGGAGGCAACTATAGCTAAAGCCTATGTTTTTGGTCATTTCTGTCACATATATTTTTCTTTCCTAGTTGAAATATAACCTTTAGAAAAAAAAACAATTTTTTCAATATTCATTTACAATGATAAATTACAGATTACAGACAAATTGTATTAACAAGTCAATTTTGCATATATCACACGCATATCAAATCCTGTTTCTGCTCTTTTTTTGTATATTATTTTGGTACAGAAGAAAGTTTGTTAACGGGAGTATTTGATCATTGAGTATTCAGAGCACATTTTTATCTTTATCAGTTTTGATATATTTGAACGTTTATTTACATAATACCATGATATAACTCGGTGAACAGCCCGGCGGATGTTTCGTCACAAAAGGTAGGAGATGGTCATCCTTCCAATGCCTCTTGTTCAAGCTTTTAGTGGATCCGGGTAGATCTTACGTTCTTTTTGTATTGTTTTACATGACTTGTGATACATGATTTAACATACATTGTTTTGTCTTTTTTGCTTGGTATAGTCCTTGTCTTTTTATTATGGTGTTCCAATTTCTGATAATAATCTTCTTGATTTAGCCAAATAGGCGGTACAACTTTTTTAAAGTTGTTCAAACAGATAAATGTCCTTTGGATGTACTGTAGACGTATTAATTTTCTTGGTTTCTGAGAAGTCAACATATTCGCGGGTATTAATTTTCCCGGTTTACAAAGTTGGTAAAAAAGTTTTCAAAAGTCTCGGCAGTGTGTGATTCCTATTTTATCAGTTATTTTACTTTTAATATTTCAATAAACTAAAATACATTAATAGCGGCCTTTAATACGACAAAAAATTGGCAAGTCCACATGTATAGTTTCCTCTGACCATTTTAATATAACAGTGTATTAGTGTATTTTTATTTAAAACTTGAAAGAACTCACTTAATTGCCCAAGCTGTAGCTTATTGAAGGGATGAACTTTTGACACTTCAATTGCATGTTTACGGATTAACTTTTTATTGACAGTAATCAGCTTATGTATTTATCGGTAACCTATTATCGGTTATTACCTGTAGTGTGTGATAGCCATTACATTCTGTTTTTGTGAATAGAATGTTTGCACAGTATTGATTTCTATTCTTTGATGTGACATGTAAAAAAGATCATGAATTTAGAAATTATAACCCACACGCATTTACCGTATATGTTTTTTATAATAGACTTAGTGTGACTTGATTGCATTGAAAGATACTACCCTTACATAAACGATGTTTCTATTCAACATTGTGGAAACAACAATATAACGGTCAAAATACTTAATAATTTGAATACATTTTCGCGGGTACAAATTTCCGCGATCTTGAGGCAACCGCAAAAATAGCCAAAATTAGTACACCGCCAAAATTAATACGTTTACAGTAATCGTCATAACTGTCATCAGTTTGTTTTCTCCGGGTAGGCAGTTTTAAAGAAGCATACCAAATAAGAGCCATGTAGTTAATCTCAATTACGGAAGAGAAAACGTTTTTGAGTACTCATACAAATTAGTATATCTGATACAAAAGAAACCTACAAAACCTTATATTGATTAAAGACTGGCTTCCTGGTATCTAACAATTTGATAGCTTTCACTCGAAGTTCGAGTGGGTACACCTTTCGTTCTGTTGTCGCCATTCTTTGACTATCTAAAACTTTCAAAATTAATTCTCGTAAGTTACGTAATTATATGTAGTTAAACCGAAATTACCGATAATTCTGACCAAAGAATCCAGTTATAGTTTTTCCACTGGTGGATTAAGTTGCAATGTAAATCGTTTATTAGACCAATTTAAAATCCGCCAGAAAAGGTTCCTAGGTATTTGGCAGGGGGTGGGGTCCTTTAATAGTATAAAATATATCATGAAAACTCACAGGAGGGTCAACAAGGCTTGTAAGACAGAAAATTGTAAACATAGAGTTGATCGTAAAGGCTGCAGATCAAAATGATAACCAGACAAGTCCAATAATTACAGTGTGATTTCCGATCAATGAATTGTAAAGCTTTTAGTTGTTGAAATTCATTTGATGTGCATCAGTAGAGATAATAACGTAATGTTTTAATGGTGAAGATATTTTGCATATGGTCGTTGAGCGGATATAAATGCACTTTTAACTCATTCGTTGTCATTTTAATTCTCCGCTACTTATTATTTGCAATGAAATAATCCCTGACATCGGAAAAAATACTTTACTCCCATATTTGATTCCATGTATGTTTGATATAAGATTCATTTGGACATTTCGCCAGATAATTATACTCCTATCAACGAAATCAAATCTATTCCCTAAACTAATGTATGCCCTAAACAAACAATTTAAACAATGATGTGTACACTTCAAAACTAACTTTGAAGAAAAAATATAAAGTACACGTAAAACATGCTATTTGGCATGTTTAGAATTACACTTGAATAACATGGCAACATGTGACACGCTTAATGAAAATTTTATGCAAAACATATGTTTTCACTAACCTTAAAAAAGAACAATGCAAGTCTTTGTTTTGTAAGCTATTTTGATTAATGGTAAAACAAAGTATATAAACGAGTATAACCTGTGTACATTTGCTAAATGCAATGTCCATTTAAGAATATGGTAAAACCAATTAAAACTTGACAAGAAGATGAGACTGATAAAATTATATATTTTTAACCAGTTATGTTTGGTTCCTTCCAAATATTGCGGTGATCTTGAGTTCTCGAATAATGAATCTGAATGAACGCCATCGTAAAATTAAAATGCAAAAGGGATTTAACACTGTTTTCCCCCAATTTTATCGAAGAGTACAATCGAAGCAGTCACTGATAAAATAATAATAACAATAAAAAAAATACTATATATCAATAAAAACTAGAAAAGCAGTTTATAATCTTTATAATTACAATAAAAATTCTTGAAACCCTCATTCCAATAAATTTGCTATGTCAGTTGATATATCTCTCCGATATCTTGACCAATCTGTTTAATTCAAAACTGAAAGTAAATAATTGGTACTTATTTCTTTTGAAATTGAAATTTTGGATGTACAAAGCCACATGAAAGGCAAAAAGAAAATAATGCAATACCATCCCCCCCCCCCCCAAAAAAAAAAAACAAAAAACAAAAAACAAAAAAAAAAAAAAAAAAACAAAAAAACTTATTGCTTGTACATTTTAATTATCGTGCGTGTAAACCGAGGCTACAATGTACGCAAACATAATAATATTACAAAACACTCCCGAATGAAGCAGATCACTGAACAGTATAAATTTTGGACAATACAAGCAACTCTATAGTGAAAAGATTCAGTTCCGGGTAGCACCATGCCCTTAAACATTATACTGTAGTTCGCCAGTAATTAAATGTAAATCGGCTTATTCTTTCAAATGAAACTGATAATTTATCGAAATTTGCATACATATTATAACTATTAGTAAAAACGTATATTCAATACAACATTTATCAAAATTATACGTAATACCTAACATTTCTAGTATGTAATCAATCACAATATGACATAAAGCCGGATTTGCATTAACATTGTAAAAATAAACACGCATTTATATATAGAAGATTTCAATTGAAAGTAATTATATTCACTGCTTTTACCAGATGAAGATGGGCATGAATGTGTTTACCATCTTTTGTGTTGTTGTATTCTTAGTTAGCGTGAGTACTTTTCATCAATGACTATGACATATTTTATAAGTAATGTTTGGCTTTAATTTCATTTCGTTTTCTATTCGAACTTGACAACTTACATGAACATCTTTATCCGCTATAACCTTGATTTCCTTGATTATTCTTTCAGATGATTTCAGCTTCTTCAGAATATACAAGCGTTTCACAGAATTTTATTGCAATTAAAACATATTGAACTTTTCAGGATTTGTTTAATTACAAATTATTTCCTAAATAAAATAAATCATTGCTTACTTAAGGCAGACAAGTTTATCCCGTTGATGAGTTACAAACCACAAAAATTCATTATTCGTGAAATTCAGTTGACACAGAAGTAACATTTTGCAAAAATATCAGTATAGGGTTGTTGTCCTATGTAAGCCTTGTTCCATGATGAACAGTAGACAGTTCTTGTTTTATTACTTTTAATTTAGTTAACATGAAAATATTACTCGCGTGTGATTCATTATCGTCCCCTTTCGATTAAGGCGAATCCATATGTTCCGAAACCAAGACCTGGAAATTGTCCTTCCACAGGGTTATTTACGGCATGTGTGTGTCATCCTGGACCTTCAGAATGTACTACAGACTCAGACTGTCCAGACAAAGGTATTCTATATTAATTGTTTTTTGTTCATTTTTAACAGAAGAACAGTTGTCTGAGTGAAAAATCATTGTCCAATTCCATCACTATTCCCTGATAAAAGTATTTCCATTTTGCAATGAATTTTGTATATCATATTAACATATTATCAAATTTTATATTCGTTTATTCTTCAACTCTTAAGCTTCAATGTGTTATTCAATTTGATATGATTTTAATTTATATACATGTTTTCCTTATTTTCTGTACAAGTATTCAAAATCCCCCATAATCCACTCCAAATGCAAACCCACAACATACAAAGAGATGGGAAGTTTAATCCATACAAGTATTGCTATTAGCGGTTTAATATAATTTTACAATGAGCCAGTATGATAAAACGTTAAGTATTTGCGACAACACAGTATTTTGAAATATATTTTTCTAACAAAAGAGAAATCACAACTATCAATCAATCAATCAATCAATTTTCTACAATTAGTAATAAACCGCACTAAATCAAGAAGCGGAAACAGTGTTTACTTTCGGATTTACTGTAAGTATAGATTGCAGAAAAATATAGTTAAAATTGTCCATTTGATGTACATTGTGCACGTCTGTTTAAGTTTGCTTACATTCTTTTACAAGTTCTTTCATTCTTGTTTTCTTCTTTAGATGATAAATGTTGTTCGCTGTCTTGCAACTGCCGTAAATACTGCGTACCTCCGGGAGGTTAGTAAACTAATTTTCATTATGTTTATTGTGTCCAATTACTATAACTCAAGCATAACACATTCCTTTACTTAACATATATCCACTGATTATGTGCGTCTTGTTTTTCTTGTCATAAACCACTGCGCGTAGTGAAAAAAATACTTAATCATCATCATCATCATCATCATCATCATCATCATCATCATCATCATCCAAACAATCACCAGCATCTTCTGTAGTATCTTTATTATCATCATTATCATTATTTGTTGTTTTTCTGGTGGGTAGTGCCTTTTGTTTTTGCTAGCTTTGAGATCAAAGATTATTTTTTTCAACAGGAGATGGCTATAAAAATTGATTCCTTTCCCTCTCTGTACATAAGGAACGAGTATTCGAGAAGAAAAAAGCTTAGGAGAAAGAAATTGGATTTAGTAAATAAGTTTTGTTTTTTCTGTTTTTTATAACGCAAGTCTTTTTCAAACTTTAGATTGTTATTACAACGGAAATTCGTATCTGATTGGCCAGAGTTATACTGCCCAGGATGGTTGTAATACATGCACATGTACGTCTGAGAAAATTTCTGCTTGTACCGAAAAAGCGTGTGGTAAGCTAACTGTATTATACTTTTTTGGTACTAAAAAACACCACATAGAAACAAAAAAAAAAAAACAAAAAAACAAAAAAACAAACAAACACAAAAACGAAACAAAACAAAACAAAAACAAAAACAAAAACAATCAAACAAACAAACAAAAGCAAAACAGAGCAAAACTAAAACAGTTACACTGTCGATATTATTTACATGATAAATTATTTGTAATCAAGGTGTCTTGCAGGTTAAAGAATCAACAAACAAGCAGAACGAAACAAACACAGTAAACACAACTGAGAAAATAGTATCGGAATGCAATTTATCGGTATATAATAGATGGAATAAAAATAAAAAAAAATATTAATTAGTATATACTACACATTTATTGAAACATTTAAACCTGAAAACAATACACATATTTTGATAAAAGAAATATTGAGACATACACAAAAGAATAAAAACAAATAAAATTGAAACTCTAAGAAAAAAAAATAAATGACACCGAACACCAAATAAATGAATTAAAAAAAGTTAACTCGCAATAGAAAAGACACAAACTTATTGTTTTATTGCAAACATGTGCACTACCAGTTCATTCTTTTAACAGTGTCTTAATTTATGTTATTGAATTATGTTCATTTGCTAGAACACTTTAAGTAATTCAATTTCCAATTAAATGGTATCGTATAAATCTTGCAAATTTTATTGGTAATTATGTGAAGCTGTTAAGTGGTTGCTTCGGTGATTAAACACATAATTTAATGGAAAGTTGCCTGGATTGGGAATTTAACAATTGCAAAAGATGTTCGAACATTGTGTATCAAATTTATAAGACAATGTTTGAAACAAAAACATTAAGAATCAATTATTGTCTGCTAAGAAGTCATTTGGGAAATTTCAACTTTTTAAACTCTTTCAAAGACAAACTAAATCTTTTGCTATCTAATTAAGTAACCCATTTATCGATAATCTCATATATTTTGTCGAACACAACTATTAATATGTGTTGTGCTGGGGTCACTTTATGTCGTCCTAATAAACAATGTTTGTACATCAACCAGGTTTGTTTGTTCATTGTCACACTTTCATATTGATTCCTGATGGTCTAATTAAAGCAAGCAATGCTAGTAAGATGTTAATATTTATATAGATGTTGTAATGAATGGTTTTTGACTGTCAAATCCGATGTTTGAAGGTTATTCACAAGTCGATACTTTCATATGCACCAGAGTGTAAAAAAAAATCTCCTAATGTTCGTACTAAATGAGTATGACTTGGCATAACTGTTCCGTGTTTATATTATATACAAGCTTTATTGCAAGAATTGGTGGGTTGAAAGTATCAATTTAATTTATGATTATTTTGAGAGAAACTTTGTGGCAATTTTTGATTTTTGATTATGTTCTCCATGAATAAATTGTTTGTTAGAACAACGATATGTATGTTGTTATTACAATGTTATGATTCAAAATTGCCGTTAAAGTTGTCTTTGTCAGTATTATAACTATTTATAGGAACGTCTTTTTGCGATGTATATGGTAAATGTGTGGTGTTCTTTGATCATAGATAAATATGCATATTATTATACTCTTCACATTTCTCATATTCTGATTCATATCCAAATTCATCCAATGCGTTCAAAGATTTCAATGCATATGATATATTATAATTGCATGCAATTACCTATTTTAAAACTTAAACAGTTAATACAAAAACATAAATACAATAATTAACAAAGCAAACCAAAATAAACAATTAACAGAGCAAACCAAAATAAACAATTAACAGAGCAAACGAAAACATACATTTTCCATAACATGTAAAACTATAAGAAATACTCTTTATTGTAAATAGCATACATTAACGCCCAATTCTAATAATGACGCGCTAAAAAGCTCTTCAGACCACAGCCGTGGTTAAAAGTAATGAACACATGAACAAAAAAAAAATTGTGTAACGTCCAAAAATATAACAAAACTAGTCTTACTAGAATGTCAATAAATCACGGAAACTCCATTTTATCATTGTTTTACACTGTCTTAGCCATTTATGTTTATTTAACCCCTCGTTTTCGCCCGGGGTAAAAAAAATGAATGTTGTTTTTGTGATTTATTTCTTAATTTGATCGAGTATCTTAACTGTATTAATTTCATTGTATAGCGATAATTAACAATCACTTGATAGTATGGTATTTTATGATGGAATTCACCTTTTGACATACATACATATAAATAATAATACATATATTTCATTCATCAAGTGTTTGCAAAACAACAAGAAAAATCAATGACAAACCCCCCCCCCCCCCAAAAAAAAAAAAAAAAAAAAAAAAAAAACCAAAAAAACAACAAAAAACAAACAAACAAACAAACAAACAAAACAAAACAAAACAAAACAAAACAAAACAAAAACAAGGAACACATTTGTATTGCTAGTGCAATTTTCCAAATATAGGCAAAACATCAAATTTATTTCTATTGAAAACAAATAAAACAAATAAGTACATACATGTACGAATTTTGTGTTGTGTTTATTGTCGTATTTGCCAAAAAAAGTAATAAATTCAACTTGTCTATATTTTTCTCGCTCTTTTTGTCTACATTCCAGATAGCAAATATAAAAACATTCCAAAAGTCGATGTTCATATTAAATGCTTGTCATTTTATAAACAAAATAGAAGTGCAGAACAGGACATCACCTTTTGAGCAGAACTTAACTAGTCTAACTCCCAAAAACAAGAACAAACCGAAGTCATATAAATAGTTAACACAAGAAAAGTTAAAGATTTATGGACTAACACAGAAAGTAAATAATCGTAGAGTTCATAAAATTGATTTTAAACTTGGTATGCAAGTGACTGGTATAGAATAATCGACATAATCGAATACAATATCATAACATATTGCTATGATTGTCCTTTTTCAACATTTAAGAAACTCATTAGCATGACACTACTTCTAGCATTGGCCTCAGAGATATATCCTTGTCATTTCACAGATATAAACAGTGTAGGAAGAGGGTGCAGTGTAATACAATGAATTGTTTACTACACTGCAGTACATTGAACGATCTACCTGGTCTATTGTGCATGAAACCTTGCCTTTTAAGTGAAATATTTTAATTTTCAGGTTTTCAACAGACAGCAACGATTAACTTGTTGTCTCTACAACATAATCCGAAGCATTTTTCTTTTCCATACAATGTTTTGCATACCCTCTTCTGAATGATGTCTACTAGGACAAGTTTTTTTTATTCCATTTACTTGTTACGGCTACAGTGGTATTGTGTACTGCTGCTACATCGCAAGGTTGAAAATCAACCCAAATAAAATGTTTGTCAAAAAGCAATGAACCATCAGTACCGTTACATGTAAAAACCATTTGTCCTGATTCCGTTTTGCAGCATGCTTGAATCGTTTTGTCTTGTCGCCCATGTAGTAAACTAAAAGAAATAGATTTTGACAGCTGAATATCTGACTGTACAACAGGATTTATAAAAAGATTTTGCCCTATTTTTTCTTTCTTTAAAGATTTGAAACCTGACCAAGACTGACATATTTAGATCGAAGTAAATTCTTTGATCTCCGTCAAGGTTGTTTTAGCACTGGGTTTACAGTAACTGTATATTGCTCAAAATGTGAGAGTTCTTTTTGAAGCGATTGAAGAGCACTCTCATGTTGTTAGATTTCATCGTTCCACATCATTACACCAAACAGAGTGGGACACTGAGATGCATATTCCGATGCTTGTGAGATATAATCCAGTGTTTTTTGACCAGGCCTTAGAATATCTTCAAGGTTTGCAAGTGTTTTTGTTATTATATCACGCTGTTCCTCCTCTTTGTCTGCAATTTCCCTCACAAATGCATCTTCCATTTGGTCTAAATGTTGATTTATTTCTGTCCCCGTCGCCTTTATTTCAGCTGTGACCCTAATCGTTTCGTCTTTTATCTTGTCCTATTTTGATGATACTTCTTTGATTAAATTTTGAACTATTCCTTTAAAGTCCTCTGTTCTGCTCTAAGTCAGTGACACATGTTATAGGTTTAATATTACAACGTTTCTTGTGAACTTCCGTGATACACTTCCGGCAGGTCGGGGAATCATGATCTATGCAGTAGTAATCCATTCTGATATAATGGCGATAACTTTCATTTTGTATGGCAGTTACTGCTGGTGTAAGCTTTAGATAATCTTGTATCAAAATTGGCATGTGGTGCTTTGACAAGTTTTGGACTTGATGAAATTGCTTCCAGTGATTGTAAATGCTCGCTTTACACTCAAAGCACCAAACACTGGCTTTTTTAGGTTTGTTGCGTCTTTGACAAATATCGCATAATGGATTTTGTTAAGCTGCCGCCATTATTATATAATTGTCATTCGAGGAAGTTCTTTTAACAGACGATAATTATCTTTTTAGTCCTAGTTCTCTTCAATTTCCGATCGTCTTTCAAGCCATAAAACATCTAAAAGCAATTCACAATATCATTCTAAATATAAATAACCCAAATATTTTGAACTTTTTATTAGTTTATATATATGCAAAAATAACTGATCGTTCATCTGATAGAATGTGATATGACATACTAATGTTTTTATTTAGAAATATTTACTACCTATGAAGCTTTGAAGACTACTGTTTCTAATGAAGATGATGTATTTCAAATCCCCAAAAAACCACTTGAAAAAATATTTCTTTTGATGCGAAGTGGGGTACATATAAAATGTCAATCACATGAAATTTCAATTAATTTAGAAAACCTTTAACGTGTAAATGTTCGAGAATAAAACTTAAGCATTTGCAGATTTTTCTCAAACTTTAACATTGAAACTTTTATAACTTTTCATATATTTATTAGAAACATGCACACTGAAGGGTCATTGACCATCCAAGATAGCAATCCGCTTTTAAAAAGCAGTCACTTGAAAGTATTTCTAGAAACTCTAAATCATCATCTTCTAAATGGAAAAACAGCAATGCAGACACTATGACGTCCGCCTCAGATTTTGACCTCCTCTTAGAGTGCGATAGAATGGGTTAACTCATGACTATTACGTCAATTGCAATGGCATCTACTTTCGTATACACAACTGAAACGTTATACAATAGTTTGCCGAAACTATGCGGGTGTTTGTACTGTGTTTGATTTCACTTTAAAGGTGATTATCATGAATTTGTAGATTGTTATAGTGTTTTCCAAACGATTCGTTTACCGCGTCATGCTATTTTAGTACTTTTTTCAACTCGAACATTTCATTTAATGAGCAAATGGTGTTTCTAAAGAACATACAATTACTCTGTTAGTGCACCTGGCACCTGCTCATTGTTCTCAAATGTTCATGGATTTCTTGTTGGTCTTATATATTCGAGTTTGCAGTTTAACTGTTTGACAAAGCAAAAGATTGTCACACAAATTTGACTTTGTCGTTCGCATTTCCCTTTACCCGTTACAATGGATAATAACACATGTCCCAGAAAACAATAAACAATTCTAATTTTGATAGACCAGAGGAAGAAAAACATTGACATCAGGATTATTTATTGATGACCAACAAAATGTTAAAATAGCCCCCTATTTTTTTAATCAATTGAGGACATACCATTGGTTATATACTTGAAAATAGTGAATTTATTTCCCAATATATATATATAATTATATATTATATCAATTTTAATTACATAAAACAAATTTGTTAAGTAATTAGCTTGTTGTATTCCCGGCATATGGTATTGAATAATTATAGCTCTTGAATGGTATAAACGTTGTAAATAACCATATACAAACCCTTCACTTTCCATTGTTCCAATCCCCATTCCCTATGAGAATACCATGTTTCCTTTGGAAAAATCTCCATCCACATGTAGAATCCCCATCGCATATTTCATATCACATTAGTACATCATCAAATTAATTTTATATTTTAAAATTTGGTTACATTTACACTGTTTTGTTTTTGTTTTTGTTTTTGTTTTTAAGATTCATATACAGTTTATTTACAACTCCTGCAATACAACAAACTCTCCTTTAAGCCGAGGGTAGCTATGAAGGGGTTCCCTGATTTCTTACACCCTCCACGGATTGTGTGAAGACATAGAAAAAACTCCAATTATTTTAAATTAAACACTTATAAATGAAATATGAAGTATCTTGTATAATATTACAATTTATTTATTGCAATTATTAGCCACATGCACATCGACAATTATAAACCAATAAACTCCAAAATCAATATTTGACACGAACGTTTAACTGCACTTTTAAACTTCCCGACTTCTATGGCACATATTTACACTGTTATTTTATTTTAATTAAACTAAATACATTTTTTCATATCAATTAAACTAAAAAATAAATTTTCCTCACCCTCCCTATTCAAAATCTTCACCACACACATTATCATCGTCTCCTATTACCAATACACCATAGGATGGGAACTTTCCTCTATGTTAGTAGTATACATTTAGCCTGTTTCAACCATTAATCATGTCTTGTCCCTATCAATAACTGTTGTGTAACTTTATTAAGTGCATATGACATCAAAACTGAAATCATCTTGTGTAATATACTATTTCAAATGTTTTACCCACATCATTGACCAAATCATTGTATAAATAACACATATTATTGTTAGAGTTTCAAATATATTGTGGAAAAGCCAACATGAATCGATACGTCATTCCTTTAAATGTTTTGTTTAACAAAATTGGACACAACTATACATCTGAATTAAGTTTGTTAACCGGAAGTCGGGAAAATGTTTATTTCGCATCCGTTTCCAACCAAGTCCTATTGCAAGTGACAAAACCAAGAACAATTTAAGGATTATACCATGCAAAATTTTTCACAAATAATTGCCAGGAAACCAAGAAGATGCCTGTTTTTTTTGCACCTTTTGGTATCTATTTCCTAAATCAATCAAGTCCCAGGACTCCAGATCAATTATTGTCTTTCTCACCTGTTTACACAATGTTTGGTACAATATCTTTACTATCCAAAGTTAAATTTCTTTTCGGATTTAAAATTTTCTTTGGACAAATACAGCATGATTTTGCGACTACATACATGTATATAACAAATATTTCAAAATATTCTAACATAATAAGAGCTGTATTTGTACGGATTTAACATTTGTCAATTAAATAATTAAGAAAGATAAATTGTAATTCGTTAAAGCTTTGCACTTTCAGTAATTTTCTTTTTTTTTAAATATCAATTTATGTGAATCCTGTTATTGAATATAATAATGTTATACATATGATTTATCATTAATGATAAATAAAGACGGTAGAAGACGCTTTGTTTGCTTTTTTGGTAGGTCCTTGTCCGTTTTGATTTCATCGAAATGGTTTGGAATATAAAAACAAAATTGTCTATTATATTACATGTCAATCTACTGAAAACTGATTGGTTAATAGATGGGTAATATTCTGTCCTATCACATGTCTCAGAGTGTGATAGTTTATTTTTGTATTTTTTGTCTACTACCCTCTCATGAAAAGCTAAACTGAATCGTGTAAATATTAGGTACCGGTTCAATCTTGCGTTTGAGGTAATCAGTCTGCGCAACTTCCATATCAATATCAAAATTCTTGAGTGAAGGAAAAATCATTTACTAGCAATATTAGGTATCATCTACCTTAAATGATAACGTCTCGAATGTGTGGTCTGGGATTGATACAGAATCATACTCAACATATATTTGTTTGCTATGTAATATGTCATTAATTCTGTAATGTACCCTCTGTTCAGGAAGAGTTGCATTTAAATAAGGTTTCCAAATAATATGGATAAGTACACATTCACAAAGTATAAATTTATTTTCTATGTTCGTATCTGTAACTAACAAAATTGACATTTGCTATTTAAAAGGTTTGAAATACACTACATCGTGAGCTCATTATAGAAACATGATTGTTTTCATGTATTGTTGGCACCAGAGTGTAATAAAACTAACTGCAGTCGAGTAAACGTAGAAAGCTTTTCAGGGAACAATTAATCTTTTTTATATTCTCGTTTCTCCTTTAGATATAGTTCATTGAAGACAAAATGCAGTAGTTGATATTTAACAATTTTTGTAGTACTCGGGAGATAATTAAAAAAAAACTATGCCATTTAAAAAAAGCTGCCAAATAAGGAAAAAATGGTCAAAATGTAGGACATTTTAATATTTCAGAAACATAGGTGCCTAGGTAATTGAAATTTGGTACAGTGGTACAGTGGTAGAGCTTGTTATGCCATTAAAGATTATGCCGTTGCCGTGGCAAATATTTTTCCCGCCAAAATTTCAAAATGCTTTGATTTCGATCAAATTTGGTATTAAGGGTGACAAGTACATACTGAGTGTTAATTTTGACATGACACGAAAATTAGAAAGTTGCCGTTACATGGCACTTTGCGTACGGGAGGTGACTTGCCCAACGTTTCGCGAAGCGTAAACTTAATTATGATAATTATGTCCCTTAGTCAAGCGGTTTTTCCAGGTTGTTATGAGAAAATGTTTTAATTGAAGAAACTAAATTTAATGTATGAATAGACCTTCATCCGAAATTTTGCTATATAAAAAAAAATGTCAAAATGGTTGCCGTGTCCAAGAAAACACCTGAAGGTCATAAAATAGGACATTGCAAAATTTCGGAAACCTTGATGGCTAGGAAGTTAAAAGTTTAAATGGTTGTAAAATTTGGAGAGTCTTTAAATAATATTCAGAAAAAATGTGGATAGGTATGTGCAATGTTTCCGTGTTAACTTTTGTCCAGAATTTGTGTTTTTTCTGGTTTATTTTCAGAAAAACTATTTAAGATATTTTTACAAAACGTACAAAACAGATAGATCTGTATAAGAAAAATGTAACTCATGCTTCAGAATGTTCCAAGATGGCCACCAAATCTAAACGGCCGTTTGTTGAATCGAATATTTTTACTGCATTCAATAGAACAATTAAATGACAAATATGAAGAGTATTCAAGTATTCTAGCCTTGTTTTGAATGCACGGAGATTTGTTTTTGTTTAACAAAAAAGAGGAAAAAAAACATATTTAAAGCAGCTTTCTTATTACCACGTTGCATCTATAGATTGCTAACAAGTAAGATTATTCAAAACAAAAAATATTTAAAAAAAAAGATAGACGACGCAGTAAAATTTATTCCTTTTACATATAATTTTCTACATTTCATTCAATGACTGTATACGTCTATTCCCCAGACTCAGTTAAAGTCCCGACTTAAAACATTGTACATCGTTGTTTTTCCAAAAAAGATGGTACGCATAGATACAAACATATAGTTCTTGGTAGAGAGTCCTCATAAATTGTAAGATATAATTCCAAATCATCGTCCAAATATACAGAGGAAGACGTTTACAAAATGCAGAATTTTTAATCGACAACATATTTGTCCAGTGTGATGGACGTGTTTTTTCAACAAACGGTCGGCATTCCAATGGGAAAAAATGTTCTCCTCTACTTGCTTATCTATTCCTTCACACTGAGGCTGACTTTATAGCTGATCTGATCCGAAAGACAACATATCGTTTGGCTAGATCCTTTGATCTCAGTTTCCGCTATATAGATGACGTGTTATCTTTAAACAATCCTAATTTCGGGGATTTGATACATTGCATCTACCCAAAAGAACTTTAGATAAAGGATACTACAGACACTGTGAAGTCGGCCTCATATCTTGACCTACACTTCGAAATCGATGGTAAAGGGAAAAAATTGACAAAACTTTACGACAAACGTGATGACTTTTCATTCAAAATTGTAAACTTTCCTTTCATCTGTGGCAACATCCCTTCAGCACCTGCGAATGGAGTTTTCATATCACAACTCATACGTTCATAAAAACTGATTAATTCAACGGGTCATAGTTTTCCTTTCCTCCTTTGCCTACCCCGTACTTGACTTTTATGAACAACTCGGCGGGTGTTTCTAGAAAAGCAGAGAACGCTTACCCGACCCGTGCACCTGGTCCATACTCCCAGTTTTTAGTGGAGTCCGAGTCGCTCCATTGCTTTTGTTACTATGTATGTATGATTTTAGTTACTTAATGTTCTTTGTTGTGTATGTCTGTTTTCCATGTCTGGTCTTTGTCCCTAGATTACATTCTTTTAATTACCGTTATAATCTTGGTTCCCTTGATTACTCTTTTAATTACTATTTCTTTGTCAAGATAAAGCTTTCACCCATCTCCCCCACGCATTCGAATACTGATAATAAAACAGTAATCCTTTAACATATTAATACAATTAAAGTTCTTTTTGACATCTAAGCCATGCATCTCTCATGTGTTGATAGAAATGTGTACATCTGAATGATGCATCTGATCCTTGGAATGTAATAATGAAATGCAAGCTGTTTTAGACAACCATCTTACTAAAAAATATCAAAGGATGTCATATTCAATACATTTCAGAGGTAGGAACATATATTGCCTAATCTTCCATCGAATATTCGCGATTTGGACGCTTCAAATGAAGTCATACAGCTTAAAACTATGTGTCGGGCAAATTACTGCTGAATTTGGGCAATTGTATAATACGCAGGTTATGATATAGGTCAGTAGAAGTGTTTAAAGCAAAGGTTATGTTTGTTGTATAAATGCACAAAAAATGTAAACGTTTGTCTTCTATTGATGTAAGTAAGCAGACCTTTGTGGTAAAATGTAGAAAACCATATTCCAACTGTTTTAGAGGAACTAATATTATCATATACTTTTGTAACTTAATGCGTTATTTAACGTTTTTGTCTTTTAATGTTTTCAGATGTGTTTTATTGAAAGACTTCTGGACCATGATTTACCATTGTGTTTCCTACTTTTCTTGCATAAATTTAATGTTGTTTTATATTCACGTAGTAACACCTACTTTCCTGCGATATTGTTTTTATTAAAATGATATTGTTTACACGCATAATCTTTGAACTTAACCTACATAATTAAAGCTTGTGTTAAAAGAGAGACAATTCTGGTGTATTTCATTGCACAAAAATATATATGTTTGTTAATAATGTAAGATAGCTACGCCAATAAATGGTAATTCTCAATATAACTTATCACTCTAGCCATATTCAAAGAATTAGGCATATCTGGATGTAGTCCAGTGCATTTGGTATCATCCCACCTCAAAACAACAGAGGACATGTTTATTGATTGAAAATAAAAGAAAGGGTGATTTGTATACAAACTTCAGTTCATATACTCGCAAAAGTTGCCAAACAGATAAACACCAAAATTTGATTTCATTTTGTAATGGCTATATTTTTGCTCATGAAAACATAAGAAGTGGCTATCAAATGACAAATTAGTGCATTTTGAATGAAGTTCTTAAATTTAAATTTTGCTTAATTTTAAAAAAAGTTTCATTGTTTTCATTTTATAAATGGACACTTGTATCAGCTTCATTAAAGAAATTAAATATTGATTTAATTATTTTAGTTTGATTAAAAGGGTTTGGCCATTGAAACATATATATTTTCTATTAACTTATAGTGTTTGAAATGATGTTGAAATTATTTCAAATGATTATTATAAAAATAAACATTATATTGGTAACGTTTCAAACATTAGTTTAGGAAAGCTCCTTCTATAGATGAGAAAAATAGCAGGAAAATATTCTTTTAAAATGTAAAGGGAATGTTTTTTTTATTATTGCAAGTATGACAGTTTGGTGACCCCTAAATTTTAGTTCTGAAGGAACGTCAGTTAAGGGTTCTTTATGTATAGTTATAAGACATCTTATTTTATTTTACCAGTATTTTAGAATTTGGCGAAATATTGAAAATTCCCTGCAAAATACATGTGGCTCTAATAAGGCCGAATTATCTAAAATCAAGTTTACACTACCGGTACATATTGTCCATGCGCACAGTTTTTAGTGGAGTCCGATTTGCTCATTTGCTTTTGTTACTTTGTATGTATGATTTTAGTTACTATATGTTCTTTTCTGTGTATGTCTGTTTTCCATGTCTGGTCTTTGTCCCTGGATTACATTCTTTTGATTACCGCTATAACCTTGGTTCCCTTGATTACTCTTTAACATTGAAATTCTAAGGAATGTTGATTCAAGGTCATCTTATGTGAAAAAACTTTCCCCATTCCTCATTGCCCCATGCCCCAATCCCCATAGCCATTGCCATATGCCCCATTTCCCATATCCCAATTCACTATTGCCCTATACCCCATTACATCGCAAAATTTCATGTTGTCCAATGCCCATTCCCAATGCCGAAAAGAAAAAGTAAAGTATATTTTTATTAAAAACATATAATGCATTAGGATGCACAAAGTTTTCTGCAATCAATATCGATTTTAGAATCTCACCGCCGGGTTCGGGAATTACCTAAATCACGCAAAAGCTAACTTGAATTGCGTATTTTCGCCACTCCGAGCTGCATGAGAAATAATCATTTAAATATTCTTAAAACCATGTATATAGTGTGAACGAATTTAATTTTCAAAATGATTCTAAATGATGTATTTAAGATGTTCTTGCTTTATTTCAAATTTGAAATGAGAAAACACTACTTACCAAGTGAATATATGTTAATTTCAAGATTGGACTGATAATAATGATGTAAAAATTGTCAAAACAAGCATTATGTGTGTGACTATGACACATTTATTCAAGTAATATTTCTCAAAAAATGACATATTTCTACAAATTGTATGGTTGCAAAGAGTTCTAATTTCAATAATGGTCCAACATTATTCTGTAAAATATCAAAAATGGCAATACTAGTATCCTGTTGGTGGTTGCAACAGACATGTTTGAGTCTAAAATCTTTAAATGACATATTTTTGCAAAATGTATGTTGCGAACACTTTTAATATACCCATTAGTCTAAAACTATTGTACAAAAAGTTAAAACTCTCAATATAAGTATTATGTCGATGGCTGTGATACATATATTTGAGACCAATTTTACAAATTGAATATTTTCGTTAATTGAACGAATGCGATCTCTTGAATTTGCCTTAATTGACATACATTATTAATTGAAAAATAAAAAAGAAAATGTCAAAATATGCATCGTATGTGTACCTGTGACAAATTTATTCATGTCAAATTTTTCAAAAATGCCATATTTCTGCAAATTGTTTGGGTGCAAGAGATTTAATTTGAATAATGATCCAAAATTACTGTTTAAAATATCAAAAATGGCATTGTTTGTATCCAGTCTGTGGTTGGGACACTAATCATATATTTCTGACAATTGAAAGGGAATCAACATTTTCATTTAAAAAATCATCTTATTATTATTGCTTAATATCAAAATCATGCGAGTGTCTGTGACCAAACATTATTTATATCCAAATGATATATGTTAACATATCGTGTAAGCGCAAATATTTTAATCTATAATGACCAGACATTTAATATTGTACAAATGTACTACAAATGTGAATGAATAATTATTCGTAATCATTACAAATTATTCTAAAAGGCGTTTCTTAAAACTCTTTCAATTGCTGTCATAGAAATGTAATAGGTACTTGCTTGCTGAAAAAAGTCGAAACATTTTTTTTTGGTTTTAACAATCCAAATTATTCCCTCGCCCCATTCCCATTGCTAATTTTTCATTTTACCCATGTTGACCGCCCTACAAAATCCTTCCTCGAAGACAATTATAGTCCGTTCAAAGATAAAGATATTCGGTAGCAACCTTAGAGTTAAGTCATCTTGGTTTATTAGGAAATTCGAATAAGCCGGTTTGCAAGAGAAAAAAAAACATCATTCAATAACGATAAAAATCATCAAAATCTTCGTCATTATACATTTTGCCATTTAGAAGGTCAACTGATTTAATTGTTGTGCAAACTATCTAGACCGCTTTATTCATACGCGCTTATTTTTTGAAGGTAAATAAATAATTTTACGTTTGGGTCGAGCCAATTAAAAGCCTTATATATAATTTATGTACTAGAATTAGAACACAATCATTTAATTTTATGTTTGTGTTATAATAATGTACATTAATTTAAGATTTATTGATGCAGTGTTCAAATAAATTATTTATTTGATTAAATCATGATAACCACAAATATAAAACAATACATACTATTGAGATTAAATGTGAGAAAGCTTGTTTTTTTTCTATTTCAGTCCGTTCAGTCTTCTTTATCCAGACATGACTGGTTCAGTCACGGTCAGACTATTTCAGATTAGCGCCGAAAATGTTGTTATTAAGGTGTCAGGCTGTGATAAGATGGTTTAAGTCACTACTCCGATCAAATTACTATGTTATGTAAAAATAATAATAATAAT
Source organism: Perna viridis (assembly GCA_037379345.1). Taxonomy (NCBI): domain Eukaryota; kingdom Metazoa; phylum Mollusca; class Bivalvia; order Mytilida; family Mytilidae; genus Perna; species Perna viridis. The sequence continues at coordinate 22,996,431 of CM074519.1, read as the reverse complement.
AAAAGTTATCTCCCTTAAGTTAGCAGGCCAATGTACACTACTTAAACCTTTCGTTTCTGAAATAAATAAAAGCATTATACTAAAATATATTAAATAATTTATTTATGTGAATATTACGTAACTAAACAGAGGTAGTCGGAATGTATTGTAAAGATGCATACATTGCAGTGTATTTACTTTTCTGGAGATTTTGATAAATACTTTCACCGCGCACTGCAGGTCAGACTGCATTCAGAGTGTCTAATAATAGCCTGCATTCAGAGTGTCTAACAATAGACTGCATTCAGAGTGTCTAACAAACAATAGACTGCATTCAGAGTGTCTAACAATGGACTGCATTCAGAATGTCCAACAATAGACTGCATTCAGAGTGTCTAACAATAGACTGCATTCAGAGTGTCTAACAAACAATAGACTGCATTCAGAGTGTCTAACAATAGACTGCATTCAGAGTGTCTAACAATAGACTCCATTCAGAGTGTTTAACAAACAATAGACTGCATTCAGAGTGTCTAACAATAGACTGCATTCAGAGTGTCTAACAATAGACTGCATTTAGAGTGTCTAACAATAGACTGCATTCAGAATGTCCAAAAATAGACTGCATTCAGAGTGTCTAACAAACAATAGACTGCATTCAGAGTGTCTAACAATAGACTGCATTCAGCAAGTCCAACAATAGACTGCATTCAGAGTGTCTAACAATAGACTGCATTCAGAGTGTCAAACAATAGACTGCATTCAGAGTGTCTAACAATAGACTGCATTCAGAGTGTCTAACAATAGACTGCATTCAGAGTGTCCAACAATAGACTGCATTCAGAGTGTCTAACAATAGACTGCATTCAGAGTGTCTAACAATAGATCCATCGGAGTACCATCAAATTTACAGGTGGTGGAGCAGAATAAATATATTTTTCTTTTTCATTTTTTCATATTTATATAATTTGAGAAATGTTCTCAAATTGATAGGGCGCTGTGTTTCGTGTATCGCCTGAACTTATGTATATCAAGGCATCTAGAGAATACTTTAGAACACTCAATCAATGTCAATTTTGCACTGTGTAAATGTAAATAAAGGTTTATTTGTAATATTAATAATTGTATTGAGTGATCGTTTTTTTATTCATTTTTATAGTAATCTATATTTTTTTTGTTATTATTATGTAAAATTAAAAATGGGAGCCAAGTGAAATGTCGAAAAACTAAAACTCTTGAAAAAATACTCGATATTGCAAAATAAGCCTTAGGGGCAGAAAATACTTAGGTTTTCATTGAGCTTAGAAACTTTTTGAGACTATACTGTATATCAGTATATTTAATTTCATAATTTAATAACAATAATTGATTATCCTTTTTAATAGACAGACTTTCTACACATTTTATACAATGTAACAATTTTCAAATAAATTTTGAATTCTACAGTGTTTTGGCAGGAGAAAGTCCGAGAGTAAAATTAAAGGTTTTATTTCACAGTCATGTGAAATATTCGAATTTGTTACACATGGAACATTCTATAATTCATTGTCCCTTATATCAACTATCATGACATCACAAAGAACATGTCCAATACACTAGTCCGAACGTCTCAGCCTAATACATGTATAGGTTAAGTAGTTAATCGTCATTTTCGTTTGATGCGCAAGAATCGTAATCCGATACATGTATGTAAGTATTTGTGTAGAATAGCGTCATGCTACATGTATAGAAGAAGACATCAGCAGTGAACAATAAAATGTATGCATTCGAATATTTGTGACCGTCATTTAAGGAATGTAGTGGCGATCCAGCTGTTTCTTGGTTATGGAAATCCTCTTGACCATAACTCAATATGCATTACTTCCATTCGCCAGGAACTTCAGTATACACAACCTGTTGAGTCTATCCCGATTGGCTTATTTTACCCTTCAATAATATTCATAACCAGATAAACCCGATATTGGCCATGTCATCTAACTTTTACTTAGTTCAAAGTTTAAAGAGTAATCAAGGGAACCAAAAAATCAATGAAAGATCCCTTTTACTGTTTTGCATTAAATTACGCGATGAATTGAAAATATCTTGTTGCGATCCGAACAAATTTACAAACATGTTCAACATAATTTTCATGTGCATGTACATGTGCATGTACATGTGCATGATACAAATAAACACGAAATCTCTCATTTCCAGAGAGAAAAAAACTCGAATTAACTGTGCATATGATAATTACACCCTAAAATATTACTAAAAAATGAACAGTTAATAGCCTGGAATCCTCCATCCCCAATTCATCATCCCTGTATTCGACTCTTATAGTGAGGTAAATATCGGTCAGTCTAAACACCGCAAAAACCGGTCTTAGTGCACCAAGACAATAAAAGTTGTACTAATATCAATAATATGATGTTTTTATCCTCAAATAAAAGTACCACCACTGCATTAGGTATCTAAAAAATGAATATATTGCATCTAATTATATATAGAAATAGCCATTGAATAGTTGGATATTTAGTCATTTGTGCAAAGGTTTCTGTTTGTGGGGACAAAGACCACGGATACATAGCGACTTCGTCACTAGAACTTACTTCTGTTGGTAAACACACAGACGATAGACACAAATTGATGTCAATGTATTTATGATATAGTTGTATATGATAAATTATCGAAATGTAATAAATTTCTAAATTTCACATGTGAAATAAAGCCTGTGGTTCCGCTATGGCATTTTCTTCGGCCAAAATACTGATGAATTCAAAATCTTTTTGACAATTGTTATAAACTGTTGAGAAAATTTATAAGATAAATATGTAATCAATTGGTTATCGTAAATGATATAAAAGTATAAAAATATCTTGAGATTGAATTGTTAATTCTAGAGGTTCTTCGACACTTGTGATCATGTTTCGATTTTTTATTCTATCCAATTAATCATCATATCTTTATTTTTGGAAGAACATTAAAACATATAAGAAAAATCAGACAAACAACTTTTTCAAATTTCCTTTAACCTCGTTTTAATGCATTTCAATAACAAGAACATGTCACTCTTTAAGTAAAAACATGTATTAAAATCACTTGTCAGTGCGGAAAAAAAACGATTCCCTTTTACGTTTTTGAAGTACATGAAATAATAAATTATTGATGGTTGTCACATAAAGTTTTAATATAGTGAATAACAACATAGTCACTGTCGGATGTCCACATGGCTGATTTTAAATAGGAACAAGCGAATTCTTATATATATTTGTTGTTTTTTTTATTTCAAATTGACGAAAATGCATGCATTTACTTTTATTGCTCAACTTGAATAAATTTGGGCTTTCATTTTTCATATCATTTCCTGTTTTCAATTCAACTCAATTTGTACTCTGGTGGCGATTTTAAATTACATGAAATATTTAATGAACAAATTATCTACAATTGAATACTAAATGAAAACCTAGGCACTACCGGATGTCCACACGTCTGATTTTAATTGTTTTAAACCAATCTTCAAATAACAAATAAAAATATCCACACCCGACTGTAGACATCAAAAAGTCCAGGTCAGGGTCTTTGACTCACGTAATGGCTGACGTGCCGGAAAAGCTTTGCACAAAAGAAGTCTAAAAATCTGATGGTATAACTACTTTTTTATAATTAACTTAAGTTTTACATGTCCTTTCCACTGGTAGTATTTTTACTTGTGAAAAGTGTCTTCTTATTGGTCTTAGCGCAACCTTTATGGTCTTAGAGCACTACGACCGGTCATTGAGGTGTTTAGACGGACCCAGTATGCTTAGAATAAACAAGTACTATCTTTAAAAAAAGATAGCCAGCAATCCACAGTATTGTAGAACTGCCTAATTATGGTCTTGTAATATGATGCTTTGTAACTATATATACATATTATTTTTAAAAAATTTTAGCCGTCTATAGAGGAAGATAAAGACATACCAGATTATGAGACGATAACAAAATAAATGTATGATCTACTTACTTTTTTTTCTTCTTCAATTAACGTTTCTAAATTATGGTTAAAGAAAATTGTTATGTAGAACAGTACTATACGGACCGTATAACTGTTATAACAAACAGATATATAAAGTATGAAAAAGAAATGCACTGAAAGATATAAAATATCAGTTATTCAACCAAGTTAAAATAGGAACTTAAGCATAGTTTATATATATCTTTAATGGCTGTGTATAAAATAAAGTAAATCCAACATGCCATTCCGAAATATGGGATGAAACGTACAATCCTTACTCTAAAAGACATTTTCTTCACAGATAAACATACTATAAGACCGTTATAATTACGTGTACCACTTGTGTAAAGTTTGAAAATCATAGAACAAGCGGTACTCAAGCGATAGTTTGCCCTGTGAAAAGGTCCGATAAAAACATAAAAAAAAGTCCCATAACTCTGGTTTAGTAATCAAGGGAACAAAGATTCTAGCGGAAATCAAAAGAATGTAATCCAGGGGCAAAGACCAGACATGAAAACAGGCACACACAACAAAGAATATAAAAAAGCCAAATAAAGACAAACTATGACACATTAAACAAATTGAATATTATTACAGCAAGTTCTCCAAAAAGTATACAGACCGATAGACTATAAAACAAAAAACACTTGTATAAAATTTGAAAATGTTTGAACAATTATGAAAAGTTTGATGTTCATTGAACAAGCAGTTCTCAAGCAATTGCGCGACATGTGAACAAAAGTCCAATAAATAAAACGAAAAATTCACATAACTCTTTAATTAAATATCAAAATTCAAAAAGTATACAGACCATTTAACCATTGTAACAAATACTTTTATAAAGTTTCCTGTATATCAAACAAAATGTTCTGAACTTACGGTGCGACATTTGAACTAAGTCGTACATTTGCAAACCGCAATACAAGTACGAGTAGTCCTTGAAAGGCGTACAAAACATAAGTTATGATGGAATATGCATGGTTATAGGTTTTGTTCAATTTGATAAAATAATTAAATTGTCAGTGTACATTTTTAAAATTCAGTGGAAAAATAAAACAGATCGTCAAAGCAACTCCAATATACAAAAACCCCAGCACTGCATGGTCATTACCGTAAAGACACTCTATGTTCATCAAAGGCCACGGCAACGCACTGTTTCTCGAGGCATTTTGGCAAGTGCCTTGGAGGTTTTATATATCTTCACTCGCCAAATGGATTGGATTTCGGAATCATCTCACCCGTCCTTTCGTTCGTCCGAATCATTTCGTTGCATTTATTATATAAGTTTTCAATTGATGGGTCGATTTTAACTTTTGTGTATTCAAAAGGCCATTTGGTTACAAACGATTTTGGTTGCTGTCTGAAATCAACAAATTATATTTCATTATGTTCTAACCACAAGGAATTATAAAGAATGTTTATATTTAAAAATAGCGGTTCCCACTTCATGGATTGATTAAAAGTGGTTGTGTGTCTGAACAAAGATGAATCACGCATTGTTAGCAATGTCCATCCAATATCAGCTTCTTGTACGAATGAGAGTATAACTAGCACGACAAACGTCAACTCTATGTTATTATGTTCATTTTGGTCTGTCATAAAATTCTAGATGCATATCACTCTTTTGAGCCATAGGATCAAACTATTGATTAATAAAATGTATGCAAGTTATTACATTTTCATTTGCTGGGTATCAGGTTTCAGCACTGGATATTTACTTGGCTTCTCTATAAAATGCAAAATACTTTAATAAGTTTCTTCATTTGCTTTTATCTTTTTCTTATAAAAATAAGAGAATATTTTAAATGTGATAATAAGATGTGAGGAACACAATTGTATTACAATTTCTTAAAGAATTTAACCACTTTTTGTTTCCAAAACGCGGCGCTTTACCTACACCAGTATCAATTCAGATCGGAGATCAGAGTAGTCACCAGAGCCTGAAGATATGTTAAGACTGATTGCTTCTGCAAATATCTTTTAAACCGCATTAGGTAAATATCTCAACTCTGGCTTACTCTATTTAGATGTAAATACAAAGACCTAGGTTCACCTTTTTTGTTGATGTAATTAACGAATCTCTCTGAAGTTTCTTTCAAAAAGTCCTAAGTGTCGTGTACCAACGTTCCTAAAATCCCGACTCGAAAACATTATACATTGTTGTTACTCCAAAGAAGACGGTGCACGTAGATACTGACATGTAGTTCTTGATAGAAATTTTTCATACTTTGTAAAAAAAAAACGATTTTAAATCAGATAATCTTTCAAATATACCGACGAAGATGCTGGAATGATGCAATATTTTATCGACAAATAAATTAAATCCAGTGTAGTGGACGCATTTTTCAACAAACGTTTGGCATTCCAGTGGGAACAAATTGTACACATCTCTTCGGCACCTGAGTTTTCATATCATACGTTATGCCAGAGTAAGTCGTAATTATGCAAATTCTTTGTACCGCGCTAGACTTCTTACAATGAGGCTTCTGGAACAGGGTTATGTTGCTACAAGTTTGAAGTAATCACTACAAACGTTTAACGGTAGAAACCATGAACTCGTGGATCATTCCATCTGTCTCAAAAGAAAGGGGGAGTACTACATGTCATAGTTCTTCTTTCCTCTGTCATATACTCTGCACTTAATTATTTATCGGCACATTGGTGAGTGTTTCTAGAAAAACTGAAAGTATTGCTCAATCAGACTGTCTCATCTGTCCCCCCATGCTCCCATGTTTTATTGGAGTTCGAGTTTCTCATTTACTGATGTAGCATTGAAAGTATAATTTTGGTTATTTAATGTTCTTAGTTTTGTATTTTCTGTGTCTGGTTTTTGACCCTGAAATTCACCATGCTGATTTCCGCTAGAATTTTGGTTCCCTTTATTACTGCTTACGCCATGGAGCAACTAAATTGGTTTTAATTAACAACAAACTATTTCTTTAAGAAAGCTTTATGTGCTGACTGGACGTTGCCACAGACGAACGAAATGTTCACAATACGGAATTAAAAGTAATTTGTCGTATAGTTTGGTCAAAAGTTTTCCTTTATTATCCATCTCTAATGATTGCTTAAGTTTAAACATAAGTTTAAGAAAGCTCCTTCTTTAGATGAGAAAATAAGCGGGAAAATGACAGTTCGGCGACCTCTAAATTTCCGTTTTGAAATAGGAAGGAATGTCATTTAAGAGTTCTTTTTGTAACGTTATAAGACATTTTATTTTATTTTACCAGGATTTTAAAATTTGATGAAATATGGAAAATTCCCTGCAGAATCAAAATAAAATATAGTAAAATATCAGCTTAATAAGGCTGAATTATCTCAAAATCAAGTACCGGTGCACCTCTTCCATGCTCCCAGTTTTTAGTGGAGTCCGAGTTGCTCATTTGCTTTTGTTACTTTGTCTTGGACAAATGCTTTCCTTCACGCTCATGCAGTTACTAGTATTTAATCTCTTTGTGTTGTAAAGATATTTTTGTTAACAAAAAGTGAAACAAAATACGACAGAAAAAAAATCTGTCTTCGACGTGAACGAGATTCCGGATGTCTGTTCACAAACATAATCGGCTATACGGTCAAATGGTTTATCTGAAAGAAAGAAAGTATATAAAGTAGTAGAGGAAAAAAAGAAAAAAACGAGTATTTTTCACTTAACTATTGTCCAATATGAAAAACTGTTCTTTTACTTTTACTTATACGCGTGTCCCTGATGTAAGTAAAAGGAAAAAGTGGCTAGCACTCAGCGTAAATCATATTCACAACTTATATGATATGAATATTGTGAATATCGCTGTGTTTTCAAAGTGTATTTAGAAAACATTCTAAACATTCACAATGAATTAATAAAAAAGTAGTGCACAAGAATTAGAATGTTCACGTTTCGCCAACATTTTAATTTTTTTCATCGAATTATACTCATAAAACACAAGTCAAATCAACCACCGAGAAACTTTGAGTAAGTAGGTCAATGAGTGCCAAGGCTACATCAGTTTTCAAAGACCCGATGTAGCAAAAACATTGCCTACTAAAATGACAAATATGTTGTCGTACCAGCAGACAAAGCAAACACAACATTGTTTTTGTCTGCAAAACGTTTTATATCCAATGTTTATTATGAGAGGTAGACGTAGAAAAAAATAGCAATGACAAGACCTATACTGCAACCACTCTCTCCAAAAAGAAGAGATTATGGAAAACCACAAATCTGTGTTATCCTCTTTTGGTCTCTCTACCAGGGACGATGATTATGATTTACCGTCTATGTACTGGATTCCTAACTTTCACAAATATCCATACAAACAACGTTTCAACGACTTAAAAACATTATACATCGTTGTTTTTCCAAAAAAAAGATGGTACACCTAGATACAAATATATAGTTCTTGGTAGAGATTTCTCATACTTTGTAACAAATAATTCCAAATCATCTTCCAAATATACAGAGGAAGATGTTTACAAAATGCTGGAATTTTTAATCGACAACATATTTGTCCAGTGTGGTGGACGTGTTTTTTAATAAACGGTCGGCATTCCAATGGGAACAAATTGTGCTCCTTTACTTGCTGACCTATTCCTTTACTCTTATGAGGCTGACTTTATAGCTGATCTGATCAGAAAAAAGAATATCGTTTGGCTAGATCCTTCAATCTCAGTTTACGCTATATAGATGACGTATTATTTTTAAACAATCCTAATTCCGGGGATTTGATACATCGCATCTACCCAAAAGAACGAGATAAAGGATACTACAGACACTGTGAAATCAGCCTCATATCTTGATCTACACTTAGAAATCGATGGTAAAGGAAAACTATTGACCAAACTTTACGACAAAGGTGATGACTTTTCATTCAAAATTGTCAACTTTCCTTTCATCCGTGGCAACATCCCTTCGGCTCATGCGTATGGAGTGTTCATATCACAACTTATACGTTATGCCAGAGCTTGCCGAAACTACGCAGACTTTTTATATTGCGCTAGAACTCTAACAAATAGGCTTCTGGAACAGGGTTATATTGCTACAAAATTGAAGTCATCACTACAGACGTTTTATGGTCGTCATCATGAACTCGTGGATCGTTATGGTGTATCCATCAGCACCATGAAAACTGATTTATTCAACTAGTCATAGTTTTCCTTTCCTCGTTTGTCGACCCCGGACTTGACTTTTTATGAGCAACTCGGCGGGTGTTTCTAGAAAGGCAGAGGACGCCTACCCTACCGGTGCACCTGGTCCATGCTCCCAGTTTTTTAGTGGAGTCCGAGTTGCTCATTTACTTTTGTTACTTTGTATGTATGATTTTAGTTACTTAATGTTCTTAGTTGTGTATGTCTGTTTGACATGTCTGGTCCTTGTCTCTGGGTTACATTCTTTTGATTACCGCTATAACCTTTGTTATCTTGATTACTCTTTACCACGTGAAGTATAAAAGCGTTATCAATATTCTAGCAGAAATCAAAAGAATGTTATTCAAAGACCAGATATGGAAAACAAACATACACAACAAATAACTTAAAATAACCAAAATAATACATACAAAGTAGTACAATTTAATGAGCTCATCGGATTCCACTAAAACTGGGAGCATGGACCAAATGCACCGGTATGGTAAGCGTTCTCTGCTTTGTTTAAAACATCAACTGAGAAAAAATTAAGTGAAGGGTAGACGAAAGAGAAAAGGAAAACTATGACACGTTGAACAAATCAATTTTTATGGTAAAGACGGATACACCGTAACGATCCAGGCGAGTTCATAATGACGACCATAACATCTGTAGGAATGACTTCAATCTATTATCACCATAACCCTGTTCTAGAATCCCAATTTTAAGAAGTTTAGCGCAATACAAAAAGTCTGCATACTTACAGTAAGCTCTGGCATAACATATGAGTTGTGCTATGAAAACTCCACACGCAGGTGCTGAAGTTGATGTTGCCACAGATGAAAGCAATATTGACAATAGTAATTGCAAAATCAAGGTGTTTGTCGTATAGTTTTTTCAATAATTTTTCTGGACCAAACTAGACAAATATGTTGTCGATATAAATTCTAGCATTTTGAAAACATCTTCATCGGTCTATTTGGAAGACATTTTGAAATAGTTTTTACTTCAAAGTATGAGAAATCTATATTTTTTATATCTAGGTGTACCGTCTTTTTTTGTAACAACGATGTATAATGTTTTTGATTCAGGATTGAAACAAAATATGGAAAATAGGAGTATAATGATTTAAAAAATCATTGGTTTTAATTCTATTTTATTCTGATAGTAATGTCGAATCCACATTACACTAACGGAAGTAACAATGACTGAAGACCCATTATGACATCTGTGATTATAGAGATTTTAACGTTTGAAAGAAATTTGGGGGTACACTTTGCAGATCTAGCAATGTAACGTTGTTGGTATGGATTCATAATGAATTGAAGTTATATATCACAATCATCATCGTTGGTAAAGAGCATCGATTTATGGTTTTCGAATTTCTCTTCTTTTGAGAGTGTGGTAGTAGTAATGGTCTTATTATTGCGATTGTTTTACGTCTCCCTTTTATAAAAAAGGGTTATACAAATCTAATAATTCGAAAAAAAAAATAAGTAGAAAATAACGACCAATTGCTTATAGAAACGGAAAAAACGAAACTGATGGGTACACAAAAAGCAGACGAGTGCAATTTAGCGACACTAAATAGTAGACCAACTCATTAAAATGACAAACAAGTTCGATCTCTTCTGTTTTATCTTCTTTCCAATTAGAACATATGTCCTTTTTATATATGTTTGGTCCTGTTAATTTTTGTGTTATCACAAATGATACAATATAAGATACGTCTATATTTTTCGACATTATGTTGACAATCATAAGCAGTCTTGATTACTGTTGGATTGTAACGCATTTTAGTCGATTTTCCAGATATATACAGACGTACTCCCTTTCGTACATGTACATGAATACCAACAGTTTTATCACACTTTTTTTCTTCTGTGACACTGCACATTTATATATACAAATTGTCTTTGTTACAAGGAAACTTAAAACTGTCATGTTATTGTCATTATGAAATGTGAACGAAGTGGTAGAAAAACATACTGATATGCCGTTTGTCAGCTGAAAATATTAAATCCGTTTTTCATTGGCTTAATATTCCTGAATAAATTATAATCAAATACATATAAAAGTTTAAACTGAGAAAGTCCCCTCAACGAAGCTCATGTGGGCTCAGTCAAGATATTTTTATTATTCTTGGCGTATTAGAATTTCTTTTCAGAGGGTTTAAAAGATACATTTTTTTCTGAAACGAATACTTGAAGGAGATTTATATAAATGCTGACTTTAGGTGATTCCGGCCCAAACTAGAAATAAAAAAAAAATAGTTTTTAACTACTTTACCGAACAAATCAAAACGCGCGAAATATTTTCCATTACAATAATATTTATAAATTTTTGGCTAACTCTAACTCGGAGATTGCATATTTTTATATGCGTAATCAGAGGTAAATGCTTATTGGTCAATGTTTGCGATCAAAGATTTTGTTTACTTTGAGACGCTAACAGAAAAGGCTGGAACTAATAAAAATCAGTTTTTGCAGAGTCCAAAAAATCCAATTAATTCATTTTCAGTTAAGAATGATACATATGCCATGCCGAACTCAAGGCTACTGCGTTTTTCTTTAAAAGATGCCTTGAACAAATACACAGAATAAATGATCTATTTTTTAGATTAAAAACAAGATGATAAAGATAACGTCATAAATCTTTAAATAAGTCGGTGACCCTTTCTTCTAATTACATAAATTGACAGAAGATATGTTTTCCCGTAAATTGACAAAATATCACAGTGGGTATTATCGGTCAATCTAAAAAAAGATACGTCTTTTATACTTTCGTGTTTCGATTGTACGCATGTTTCCAGTTAAAACCAAACTAAGAATTTTAAAAGGTGTCTATCTTTAATACAAAAGGCAGTTGCATATCAAATCAATCTTTATTATTATTATTATGCTGAAAAAAATCTAAAATAAAGGTTCATGTGTGCATTATATAACAAAAGACAAACAAGTTAAATTTAAACTGAACAAGTAAATAAAATTATGTTTGTGTATATGAAAAGGCAGTTGCATATCAAATCAATCTCCATTACTATGCTGAAACGGTTATACGAAGTCCAATCCAAATGTATACATTACATAACAAAAGTGAAAGGATTTTGGTTCGGTAAGGGCTAAATTTGGCCTCAAAATCAAAGTTTACTTAAAGACATGATGTGTCTCCATCTCTTTAATCTGTTATTTAGTTGATTCGATTGGTTTCTGATAATCATTTGAACATTTATGTTCATATATGCCCTTCAAATTTGACTGAAAGTGGATAAACAACTGTAAAAAGGCTGAAAATCACAAAATTTTTGCAGTTATTCACTCTTTTAACAATGGCTGCATGGGTGCTCATTCGCATGATTCATGTAATGTCAGTTACATTCCATGTGAAAATATCTTGAGTTATAATAATGTGGTCACTTCCGTTCCACTCAAAAACCATATTTAATAATTGCAGAAATATTAAGTTTAAGGCTTTTGTCAAAGTTACATAAATACATACTGCTATCTTTTTTTTGGAATAACGCCATAAATCTCGTTAAAACAGATTGTATTTAGTGTTTCCGACCATTGTACTATACTAATATTACCTTTTTAAAAATACACCAAACATGAGGCCAAAATGGGTCCTTACCGAACTTTTCCTTTAGAATATACAAACACATCAAATCAACTTTAATGGATGTCATGCTATAAAGGATCCTTTAGTGTTGATATTTTTCCTAATAATTTTGATGTGTTTATTTCTTCCATTCATTATCTTACTTTCTCAACAGGTGAGTTTATTGAGGCATTAAATTATCGATGATCGCATATATGACTTAAAAATTCTTGTGAATACTGTATTTAAAAAGAAACATTCAGAGCTAAAATGGTTATGAACTCATGTACATGTGCCATTTTCAAAACACTCGGTTGTGAAACTAGAGGTAGTTAGAATATTAGGATAATTAATTGGAAAGAGTGAATAACCAAAATATTATCACGAGTGCCAAGAAGAGCCTAGATTTAACTTGTTCTGCGCACGAGATTAACCTTCAAGCATTCTTGGCACGAGTGATCCTATGCTATTTCACTATACGAAATGACTAATTGATATTTGCATTACATACAAACATGGATGAATAGAAATAATTAAATTTCATATCATTCTAACAACATCACAGTCAAATGTTTGTTAAATATGGATATTATTTACTGAAGAAATATACATAGAACTTTCGTGCATCAAATTAGACAGAAATTCTTCACTGTGCAAAATGCAATATCCACTTTCATATTACAAACAGAAGTAGACAAAATAAAAATACAAACGGAAACTTCCAAAGACAACAGAAAAAAAAACATAACATTAGTTTTAAACACTTTAGTTCTTTACAATATCCATATAAATTCTACTAGAGAAGTTTGATTAGGTGTTTCACTGAATTTTGTTGACGATTTGTTTTTTTTTTTGCTTTTATAAAAGTTTTGGTGATGAATATTACATGTTAATGCATTGTTATTGAAAATCTTCCAAACGTGCTTTCAGGTTTTTTTTTGATTTTGTTGTTGCACAGTTAAAAAAAAACACATCACTGACACTTTGAAAGAGTTATCATTCTTGATTCGGTTTGATTTTGTTAATTCAATGGGGTATGAAAATGTAGTTTCTCAAAATTACAAGTAAAAATAAAGGAAATACTATCGTTAAAATATGCCATATAGATAGATAAAACATTACCTCTACTATAAGCAGCGTCTGAATGTTAAAGACTAATATTTAAGAATAGTAAGCTTATACCAAATAAATATGTCATTAAAAGGAACTTTCTTGAGTTTAAGTATTCAACAAACGAGCGAAAACTGACCATTTGTGAAGACTCTGCTACAATGTAATGTGCTTATACTGTTAAGAAACATCATACCTATTATCTAAAGCACAATTTAGGTCATCTTGCAAAATTATACAGTCATACATATTATCTATAAACTAAAAGTGTTTGAAATGATGCAAAGTAAATTCATTTAAATTATTTCATTCTTTTTCCATACAAAATAGAAAAGTAAAGTTCAAGTTTCTTTCAATGGGAGATAACTGGAGGGAAATATTATATTGAAATATGTAAAGAATTTTAGTTTTTTTTTCATATTGCAAGAAAAAGAGTTCGGTGACACCTAATTTTCTTTTTGAAATATGAAAGAATGTCAGTGTACTGTTCTTTATACAAAGTTATCAGAAATTTTGTCTAAAGGTTTTTTCAGAAGTTTGCGAAGTATTCCCTACACAGAATTTATGTAAAATGTAGAAATAATATTCACATATGTATGCAAATGGCATTTTCTAAAGATACATATTGCTAAATTTGATATAGACTGCACATTTACGACATGGTTTAACTCTTATTAACAGCATAGGAATCAAATACGAAGGATGATGTCAATCTAAAAAAATGATTGTATACAACAAGTAGTCAAATAAAAAATATTAAAATAGGAAGCCGAATCTATCACTTGAAGAGTCCATACCATATGCAATACAAGTAATACTAGGAATGAAGCCTCTTGTTTCAGGTGTTTTGGAATTTGTAATACTGAAAATTTTGATTTAACGATTTATTTGTTCTGGGATAGTAGAAGATATATCGCTTCAACTGTAAAAATACATTATTTATCGGCAAAAAATACTAGTATCAGCAGTGATATAATTCAAATTAGTCAGTCTAAAAGAAAAGCTTAAGGGGGTAGACCTAAGGTAAGGGACTCTTTATAATCATTGGAACGTTTGTATTCAGGCTCTTTATATCAATATCATGTAAGCATCAAATTAACTTGAATTGATTTCATTTTGTGTGAAATGAAATCTTGAAAGGCTTATGTGAAATTGAATGTGATACAAACATATCACTAATTTCAAGAGTTATGCCACTTACCCCAGGTCTACCTCCTAAAATGTAAAGAACAAATTAGTGTTCTCCGGTAATAATAATGCAGCTCCCAGACAGAAGTCACGAGGCGAATTCAACAAAGGAAATTGTGTGACATTTGTGGAAAATATCTGAAATAGAAATAAAATAAATTAAAATTAAAATAATGAAAAATTACTATACAACAAAACCAACAGTAGATTTAAAAACGCCAAGATTTGATCTCCAACACTTGATATCGTATGGAATATAAGGACAATGTTTAGACGGACACTGGAACGACGTATGAAAAAAAGATCCCTTTTCTTCTTATAAGTCAACATTTTAGGTTGTAAAACCACTGTCTCTGGGATTTCAACTGAATGCAAATCCTAATTGTAGAACAGAACAATTCAGAAGAACAATTAATGGTTATTTACTTTTATGTATACAATACACTCATCTTGTCTGCAATATGGAAGAGTTACTTAATTCAACCTCAATTAAATGATCAACGCTGCAATTATATTTAGAAAACAAGTAGGATTTAATTCTATTAAAACCAGTCTTTGAATTTAGGTGGTCTGCACTGTCTCGTGGAGATAACCGAATTCGAGGAATTGCCAATGAAAGATTTTTGGGTAGGTGATTATTCTTTTAAAAAACTTTTTGGCTATAATTTGATAACAAAAACATAAACCATGAACTCATGTAAAAGTTTGAAAACTCCAGATATTAATGTTATCTAACAATACTATTTTTTCCTGTTTTATAGTAGTCATCATGAATTAACTCGTAGATCGTTACGATGCATCTATAAGCACCATTAAAACTATTTGTTTATAGTTTTCCTTGTGTTATTTATTTGTTTGTTTGTGTTTTTTTTTCTGTTTCATTTGTTTTAATGTTCTGTTCATGTTTTCTTCTGCTCGTTTACTTTCTAAAGTGTACTAGTTGAATGTTTATTAAATTGTGAATGTTTGCTTACAGGCAGGAGATATTGGTCCTTTATAATCAGCACATCCGATTTATTGCAGATGCTATTTTCATAATTTCATTTTTTCATCGCGTTGACATTTTACACAGGACGTTTATTCGTTTTCGTGTGTACATTTTTATATTTTGTGATGTCTTTGCTTGTTTAATTTGCATTTGTCTTAATTAAATGCCAAATGTTTTTATTTTCCTGACAAGTAATTTGTCCGTTTCTGAAAAAAAGATAATTGAAGTATAAAAGTTTAGTCATTTTTTTCCTTTTTTACTGGTTGTTTGGAATTACACTTAACGGTATTTTGCATTGGTATGGTAAGCGTCCTCTGCTTTTCTAGAAACACCCACCAAGTTTCTGATAAAAAGTCTAGCGCGATACAAAAAGTCTGCGTAGTTACGGTAAGCTCTGCCATAACCTATGAGTTGTAATATGAAAACTCCATACGCAGGTGCTGGAGGGATGTTCCAACAGATGAAAGAAAAATTCTGAATTAAAAAATCATCATGTTTGTCGTAAAGTTTGGTCAATAGTTTTCCTGTACCATCCATCTCGAAATGTAGATAAAGATATGTTGCTGACTACACGGTGTCTGTAGTATCCGTTATCTCAAGTTTTTTGGGGGTAGATGCGATGAATCGAATCCCCGAACATAGGATTGTTTCACAATAATACATCATCTAAATAGCTGAAACTGAGATTGAAGGATCTAGCTAAACGATGTTCTTTCTTTCAAATCAGATTAGCTATAAAGTCAGCCTCATAACAGTGAAGGAATATATCAGCAAGTACAAATGTAGGGAGCACAATTTGTTCCCATTAGAATGCCCACAGTTTGTTGGAAAAGGTGTCAACCACACTGGACAAATATGTTGTCGATAACAAATTCCAGCATTTTGAAAACACCTTCCGTATATTAGGAGGATAATTTGGAGTTATTTTTTTTTTACAAAATTTGAGGAATCTCTACGCAGAACTATTTAACATATTGCCAATTTGTCCCCAAAATTGTTTAGCATGTGGAACTCAATGTACAAGTTTCTGGTCACCCTTGTTTCTGATATATCACAGTGTCCTTTATTTTGACATTCCCTTTTTATTTCAAAATGGTTGATTTTTTTTCGAAATTTAAAAACCTGGAAGTACAACTTAAGATAGGATGTATGTCTGTGTAGTGTTGTAAGTGTCCTTATCGAATAAAAATGCATTTTGTACAAAATTTTGGAGAGAAAAGTGACATAATAAAAAATAAATGATAAAAAGAAATAGAAAAAAATCAATAAGGTTCCCAAATTTCGTATTAGGATCGCTGATAATAACAAGAATTGCCATTGCTTGAAATAGCGAATGTCTCTCCGATGACAATTTAAGTCTCCAATTTTTTTACCGTATTATTATGGCTGTACAACTTTGTTAACATACTAATTTTCAAACTTCTAGCCAATCAAGTTACTGGGATATTACAATGTCCTGGATTGTGACCTATGGCAGTCATTTCAAAACTGCGGCATTTTGGCACAAATTTTGCGTAGATTCCGATATCTGAATATTACCACATTTCATGACAATTAGTCAAAACATTAAGTGATAATGACGTGGGAAAAATAATTTTGTTATTTTCAGTTTTTGTCATGGCAAGAAACAACATATCGATTAACTGTTTTGTTTAATTTTATTAAGCTCATTGAACAGTTCCACTATACAAAATTGCAAGTTTTTAGCCACATAATTTAATTGTATCGTGCATTTATTATGAAATAAAGCAAATCAAAAAGGGTCACTTTTTGTTCTGGGAGACCTAATAAAGAAATTGCAACCAAACAAATATTATTCTGTATTTATTTCCAAAGATCCACAGTCGCTTTTACGTTTCGACCTGTACTGTTTACATTTATTTAAAATATAAATCAAGGGAACCAAGATCGAGCAGAGATCAAATTAATATGTCATGGATATAGAATAGACAGGAAAAGCAGACACACACATGAAGAACATGAAATAACAATAACACGTACATGTACAAAGAAACAAAAGTAAATAAGCAACTCGGACTCCATTTAAACTAGGATCAGGTGCAATAAATATATTTTGATTTTAACTTAGTTTTTATTTTTATTGTCTCTAAAGAGACTAAAGAGTTCAATTATGTTGTATATGACCTGCTTTAACAACTTGGCGGGTGTTTCTAGAAAAGAAGAGGACACTTAACCTGCCGATGCACTGGTCCATGCTCCCAGTTTTTAGTTGAGTCCGAGTTGCTCATTTACGTTTTTTACTTTGTAAATATTATCCTAGTTACTTTATATTCTTTGAGGTGTTTTTCAAAAAAACAACTAGCTTTATTAATGGATGTTATCTTTCAAAAAATCAAAAAAATATATACTTAAGAAATCGTCATGCATTTAATGAATTGGTGTCATGCAGACGTAAAAAGAAATAAAAAATAAAATAACAAAAACTTGATAAACGAGCTACATCTCTATAAAAAGACGATTTTAAGACACTTTGGTTGTTCATATGACTTCAATCACTGCTCCTGCTAGGAAAAGTCCAGTCATGCGTTATATACTTATGTTTGCATTACCCATACTGATTTCCCAAATACTTATCATGACGGTGGCAATGGCGAAAATAAAATCTGTAATAGCTGAAAATCGTATGGCGAAAATATATAAACAAAAATAATCATATGACATTATTTTCTGTTGTGGTTGTGTTTATTTCAGATACCCACTTCACCAGTATCACATGTATATATTTTAAGAAAAAAAAAAGCATCACTAAAAAACGACGCATTGCGCATCCACATCTACTTGTACATTTAAAGTGCTTCTTATGTAAAAAAAAATGTAGTGATTTAAGCCCTTTAAAAGTGGAATGCTGTTTAAGAAATAAAAAGACCGATATAAATATTTCAGTATAGTACTTGTATGGACAAGACTTCCCATTCAATGATATATGGGGTTTTTGAAAGGTGGAATGGGAATGAGGGGATAGAGATAGTGTATGGGGAAATAGGATTTGAATTTGGAGCAAGTTAGTTTTAAAAGTATTTATTGATATGACAAATGTATGGGAAGGGTATATGATGTAAATATGAAGTTTATTCCATTCACTAGCTGTATATTTATCTCTGCTAGTGAGAAGACATTTACAGGCTGCCATAATCATCAATTTTTTTAACCCGTTCAAATATTAACACTGCACTCAATTAAAACTTTTTTAATGACCAACTTTTTTTTAAATTTTAGATAAACGCCCATATGCCTCACTTTCCATCTGGTGGCTGTTCATCAGTATGGGGTTGTCATAGACCAATATATACGGGTATGTTGGTTATATATGAACAAAATATTATTAATTACTTAAGACGTAATATTTTGTATATGAACTCATCAGGTTTGACGAATTTTAAAGTTACATTACTATATTTGTACATATTTTTAAACTTATCGTTTGTCAAAATTGGTGGGTTTAACAGTGTAAAAACTTTTCGAGAGATGCCGTAACAAAAGATAAAGAGAATTTCAAGAAGGGTCACGATAAACAACTAGACATGCAATAGTAGAGGGGATCGTTAAATGTTGTGACGTCACAATGATTGATATGGGTCAAAAATTTTATATATGTTATTTTCTTCATAGTTTTCTGAGACACCCTCTACCACAGAAACTATAGGTATATGGTACATCCTTTTAGAGTGCGCGTTAGAAGAATTATATGTTACCTGATTTAAAAGCTTTATAATAAAAAATGCAATTTGTGGTCTCTTTCTAACATAGAAACTATTTTCCCCGAAATAATCAAAAGTTCTTACAACCTGACACAACGTTCTTGTATTTTTGGTCGTATGTATTCATCATGTTATAATAAACTTCATATAAATTAAGTACTTGTTTCTAATTACCATGTCATCGTATCGTGACTGTTATATTTGGATTTCACTAGTAACAGTACACCGTTCAGAAGTTGAACTCAGTAGTATATTTGGGGAAAATGTCGATTTGTCGAGCAATTTAGTACAAAGAAATTGCGTGTAAGTGTAGTTCAAATTTCGAATCATGCAAATAGGCCAGCAGATAATAATTATTTATATCTTTAGCATATGACATATTTATCATTTCGACTAGCTTAAATAACACATTATTTGTTAAAATAAAATGGGTGTGAAATTTACGTTGCGTTGGATATATGTATATATATATAAGCTAAGGTTTGAACAGTTATCCCATTTAAAATATTAAGCAATTATACACTATTTTATACTTAACCAGTTCCATCGATCTAATGCAATACTGTTTAATAGGAAGTACACATTAAAGGAACATTCACGAGGATTTGATAAAATCCTGAGGCTACATAAGATTTTTGTAAGTGTCAAAATAGGTACATATTATCCTCTGCAAAGTCTGGCATATATCTGAAACTTTATGTTTATTCCTTCTTGTTTGTGTTACATAAATTTTGTTTTAAATTGTTAAAGGTTGTTACTACTATGGCAAATGGTATAGAATAGGAGAAACATTCAGAGCTAAAAATGGCTGCGACAAGTGTACTTGTACAATATTCCAGAAACTTAGTTGTACGACTGGAGGTTGCGGTAAGTGTTTAAAACACATTGTGGGTTTGTGAAATGCTTAATTTATGCTTAATTTATGTTTTATTTGTCGTTTTAATATCCTTAATACAACAACTAAAACATTTTACTCCTTGGTGTTTAGAAGAAGTTCAAGACCATGATAATGCGTCTTTACTTGTTATTGAACTATGTCTTGAATAAACAAATTACTATATGACAGCAAATGCATTTGATCCATCCAACAATTAAGAAGAACTCTTACAGCATGCACTTACATCAAAATAGAAATTATTTCAGCCGAGCAGAAATGATTGATATTATATACATTTATAAAAAAAATATAAATGATCACTATTTTTCTTTGAAACTATTATAATTATTTTCAACAGTATACTTTGATGAGAAATCGTTCAATAAAAAGAAACCACATTTTTTGTCTTGTTTGTTGAGAAGTAAAATTATTGTTCTACCAAATGAAGCCACTTTAATTCTTCTTTAAACATTAAGGAAAACGAAAAATGACAGAAGACAAAGGGTCTCACTTATCACTAGCGTTATCATTACATTGTATGATAAAAATGTAATTTTAACTGTGAATACTCAGGACAATTGACATCGTAAAGTTGCATACTATTGCGAAGCTGGTAAAATCAGGCTTTAAAATTATCATGCAAATGGTACGATCATCCTAGAAATTCTTCACAACATTTACTTGAATAAATTATACTGTAAGTCCACACTTTAACCTTTTCTACTAATTGACAGCATGGAGGCAAAATACTCCCACCAGAAAACAATATTCGTACACCTTTGAAGTAAACTCAAAGTATGATTTTAAAGTACACATTCTCAGGTGTATTGGACTGTTATTGATCAGAATACACACAAATAATACACTTACAATTTATAGATCTAAATTCAGTATGTTTTTGATTCTACATCGGGGAGTGGCCATTTGACCCAGAAGTGGTTGTAAGACCTAGGCTTAAGCTGTAGTTGCCTCCCTCGTTTGAAATATGATCAAATAGAATTTTGAAAAGTAAACTTATCAAGTTTCCCAACAAGTAAAATTGACTCCATTTTTTTTCATTGAATTGTAGTTGGAAGTCTAATTTATTGACAGGTCTTATTTTTTTGTTGGTATATATGTAGTTTCTGATGTCTAGGTGACTGACATACATATAGAAGAAAGCTATACAGTCATTTTATATTTTGATTACAGGAAATGTCATAAGTACAAAATGTCAAGTAAAATTACTTTTTGACACATTGTAGATAAAGACACACACACACACACACACACACACACACACACACATATATATATATATATTATTTTTTTTTAATTTGTAGCCGTCTATAGAGGAAGATAAAGGCATATCAGATTATGAGACGATAACAAAATAAATGTATGATCTACTTACTTTTTTCTCTTCTTCAATTATGGTTAAACAAAATTCTTATGTAGAACAGTACTATACGGACCGTAAAACTGTTATAACAAACAGCTATATAAAGTATGTAAAAGAAATGCGTTAAAAGATATAAAATATCAGTTACTCAACCAAGTTAAAATAGGTACTTAAGCAAAGTTTATACATATATTTAATGACTATGTATAAACTAAAGTAAATCCAACATGCCATTCCAAAATATGGGATTTAACGTACAATCCTTACTCTAAAAGACATTTTCTTCTATACTTCTATACTATAAGACCATTATAATTACATGAACCACTTGTGTAAAGTTTGAAAATCATAGAACAAGCGGTTCTCAAGCGATAGTTTGCCATGTGAAAAAGTCCAATAAAAACATAAAAAAAGTCCCATAACTCTGGAGTAGTAATCAAGGGAACAAAGATTCTAGCGGAAATCAAAAGAATGTAATCCAGGGGCAAAGACCAGACATGAAAACAGGCACACACAACAAAGAACATGAAAAAGCCAAATAAAGACAAACTATGACACATTAAACAAATTGAAAATTATAACAGCAAGTTCTCCAAAAAGTATACAGACCGATAGACTATAAAACAAAAACACTTGTATACAATTATGAAAAGTTTGATGTTCATTGAACAAGCAGTTCTCAAGCAATTGCACGACATGTGAATAAAAGTCCAATAAATAAAACGAAAAATTCACATTTGTAACGCGCGAAACTTCTTATCATGAGGTTTCTGGAACAGGGTTATGTTGCTACATGTTTGAAGTAATCACTACAGACGTTTAACGGTAGAAATTACGAATTCGTGGATCATTCCATCTGCCTCATAAGAAACGAGGTGTACTACATGTCATAGTTTTCCTTTCCTCTTTCATATACTGTGGACTTGATTTTTTATCAGCACATTGGTGGGTCTTTCTAAAAAAACTGAAAGTATTGCTCAATCAGACTGTCTCCTCTGTCCCCTCATGCTCCCATGTTTTATTGGAGTTCGAGTTTCTCATTTACTGCTGTTGCTTTGAAAGTATAATTTTGGTTATTTAATGTTCTCCGTTTTGTATTTCTCTTCTCTATGTCTGGTTTTTGACCCTGAAATTCACCATGCTGATTTCCGCTAGTTACTCCGAACTAAATTAGTTTTAATTAACAAAAATCTATTTCTTTAAGAAAGCTTTATGTGCTGAAGGGACGTTGCCACAGACGAAAGAAATGTTCACAAATTGAAATTAAAAGTCATTTGCCGTATAGTTTGGTCAAAAGGTTTCCTTTACTATCCATCTCTAAGTGTAGGTCAATATATGAGGCTAATTTGACCGTGTCTGTAGTATCTTTTATGTCAAGGTATTTCGGGGAGATGAGATGTCTAATCCCTGAAACTAGGACTGTTAAACAATAATGTGTCATCCAAAGCTGGAAGTCAGCCTCAGAAAAATGAAGGAGTAGACGGGGAATTTTTTAAAAGTTAATAAGATCCCAGAAGGGCTTTCATTTTGTATCCTGATTCTTGACGCTCGCAAAGATTGCTGTGTCTACTTCTTTTAATAGAAAACCTCCAGACTTAGTTTGACAATTACGTTAATGCTATTTCTGAAGAGTGTTTGGGTTGATTTCTTGTAAGACAGATCATACCTATTACACGGGGCATATACACCTCTCGTCTTGCAAAATCATACCATCTTATATATTTTCTATTAACTAATAGTGTTTGAAATGATGTTTAAATTATTTCAAATGATTTTTTATAAAAATAAACATTAGATTGGTAAAGTTGAAAACATTAGTTTAAGAAAGCTTATTCTATAGATGGGAAAAATAGCAGGAAAATGTTCTTTTGAAATATAAAGGGAATGTTTTTTTAATATTGCAAGTATGACAGTTCGGTGACCTCTAAATTTCCGTTTTGAAATATGAAGGAATGTTAGTTAAGGGTTCTTTATGTAAAGTTATAAGACATTTTATTTTACCTGGATTTTAGAATTTGGCGCATATGGAAAATCCCCTGCAGAATAAAAAAAACGTATTAAAATATTAGTTTGATAAGGCTGAATTATCTCAAAATCAAGTTCGGTGATCTACGCATACCTTACCGGTGCACCTGGTCCATGCTCCCAGTTTTTAGTGGAGTCCGAGTTGCTCATTTGCTTTTGTTACTTTGTATGTATGATTTTAGTTACTTTTTGTTCTTCGTTGTGTATGTCTGTTTTCCATGTCTGGTCTTTGTCCCTGGATTGCATTCTTTTGATTACCACTTTAACCTTGGTTCCCTTGATTACTCTTTGATATTTATAAACGAAAACAATTCAAGGATCTAATACAATATTGAAAGTGACAAAGTCAATTTAGGTGAAAGATATATTTCATTTGTAAAGATTTAAATTGACGTCCATGTATGATAAGGATTGCTTGTGAACTAAGAAACTTGACAGGAGTTTGAGTCTGC
Source organism: Perna viridis (assembly GCA_037379345.1). Taxonomy (NCBI): domain Eukaryota; kingdom Metazoa; phylum Mollusca; class Bivalvia; order Mytilida; family Mytilidae; genus Perna; species Perna viridis. Next base: position 22,972,042 of record CM074519.1, on the reverse strand, counting down.
GTCTTTCATATGTGAATATGCTTCCTCTAAAGAGCTACATTAACTTAGATTTTCTTTATAGGGTTAAAGTAAAACAAGTCAAGTTTACTTGTCTTAGACAAATGCTTTGCTTCACGCTCATGCAGTTACTAGTATTTAATCTCTTTGTTGTGTAAATATATTTTTTAAACAAAATACGAAAGAAAAAAAATAACATCTGTCTTCGACGTGAACGGGATTCCGGATTTCTGTTCACAAACATAATCGGTTATGCGGTCAGACGGTCTATCTGAAAGAAAGAAAGTATATAAAGTAGTAGAGGAAAAAAAGAAAAACGAGTATTTTTCACTTTACTATTATCCAATAGGGGAAACTGTGCTTTTACTTTTATTTATACGCGTGTCCCTGATGTATGTAAAAGGAAAAAGTGGATAGCACTCAGCGTAAATCACATTCACAACTTATATGATATGAATATTGGGAATTTTGCTGTGTTTTACACGTCCTTCAAAGTGTAATTCTTTACAAGAATTAGAATGTTTCGCCAACATTTTAATTTTTTTTCATCGAATTATACTCATAAAACACAAGTCAAATCAACCACCGAGAAACTTTGAGTAAGTAGGTCAATGAGTGCCAAGGCTACATCAGTTTTCAAAGACCTGATATAGCAAAAATATTGTCTACTATACATGACAAATATGTTGTCGTACCAGCAGACAAAGTCCAAAACAACATTGTTTTTGTCTGCAAAACGTTTTATATCCAATGTTAATTATCAGAGGTAGACGTAGAAAATAATAGCAGTGACAAGACCTATACTGCAACCACTCTCTCAAGAGAAAAGATTATGGAAAACCATAAAGCTGTGCTATCCTCGTTTGGTCTGTCTACCAGAGACGATGATTGTGATTTACCGTCTATGTACTGGATTCCTTAACTTCACAAGAATCCATACAAACAACGTTTTATAGCTGGATCTGAAAAATGTACCACCAAACCTCTTTCAAAACTTTTAACTTCTATACTCACAACTGTCAAAGAGGGTCTGCAGTCCTACTCCTACCACAACACTTGTTACTCCCGTAGTGGTATTAATTCAATGTGGATCCCGAAAAATTCGAAAGATCTTATAGAGACAATCAGTTCAAGACTATTATCTGAATATAATAGAATTAAAACCTATGATTTTTCAACATTGTATACTTCTATTCACCATACTCAGTTACAATCCCGACTTAAAAACATTATACATCGTTGTTTTTTTTTTAAAAAGATGGTACACCTAGATACAAATATATAGTTCTTGGTAGAGATTCCTCATACTTTGAACAAATAATTCCAAATCATCTTCCAAATATACAGAGGAAGATGTTTACAAAATGCTTGAATTTTTAATCAACAACATATTTGTCCAGTGTGGTGGACGTGTTTTTCAAAAAACGGTCGGCATTCCAATGGGAACAAATTGTGCTCCTTTCCTTGCTGACCTATTCCTTTACTCTTTAAGGCTGACTTCATAGCTGATCTGATCAGAAAGAAAGAATATCGTTTGGCTAGATCCTTCAAACTCAGTTTCCGCTATATAGATGACGTATTATTTTTAAACAATACTAATTTCGGGGATTTGATACATCGCATCTACCCAAAAGAACTTGAGATAAAGGATACGACAAACACTGTGAAGTCATCCTCATATCTTGACCTACACTTAGACATCGATGGTAAAGGAAAACTATTGACCAAACGTTACGACAAAGGTGATGACTTTTCATTCAAAATTGTCGACTTTCCTTTCATCCGTGGCAACATCCCTTCGGATCCTGCGTATTGAGTGTTCATATCACAACTCATACGTTATGCCAGAGCTTGCCGAAACTACGCAGACTTTTTATATCGCGCTAGAACTCTAACAAATAGGCTTCTGGAACAGGGTTATGTTGCTACAAGATTGAAGTCATCACTACAGAAGTTTTATGGTCGTCATCATCGACTCGTGGATCGTTATTGTGTATCCATCAGCACCATGAAAACTGATTTATTCAACATAGTTTTCCTTTCCTCGTTTTTCTACTCCGGACTTCACTTTTTATGAGCAACTTGGCGGGTGTTTCTAGAAAAGCAGAGGACGCTTACCATACCGGTGCACCTGGTCCATATTCCCAGCTTTTAGTGGGGTCCGAGTTGCTCATTTACTTTTGTTACTTTGTATGTATGATTTTAGTTACTTAATGTTCTTTGTTGTGTGTGTCTGTTTTCCATGTATGGTCTTTGTCCCTGGATTACATTCTTTTGATTACCGCTATAACCTTGGTTCCCTTGATTACTCTTTACCACGTGAAGTATAAAAGCGTTATCAATATTCTGGCAGAAATCAAAAGAATGTTATTCAAAGACAAAGACCAGATATGGAAAACAAATATAGACAACAAATAACTTAAAATAACCAAAATAATACATACAAAGTAATACAATTTAATGAGCACATCGGATTAAAACTAGGAGCATGGACCAAATGCACCGGTATGGTAAGCGTCCTCTGCTTTGTTTAAAACATCAACTGAGAAAAAAATCAAGTGAAGGGTAGACGAAAGAGAAAAGGAAAACTATGACACGTTGAACAAATCCATTTTTTTAACAATCCAGGCGAGTTCATAACATCTGTAGGAATGACTTCAATCTATTATCAACATAACCCTGTTCCAGAAGCCTAATTTTAAGAAGTCTAGCGAAATACAAAAAGTTTGCATAGTTACAGTAAGCTCTGGCATAACATATGAGTTGTGCTATTAAAACTCCAGACGCAGGTGCTGAAGTTGATGTTGCCACAGATGAAAGCAATATTGATAATAGTAATTTCAAAATCAAGGTGTTTGTCGTATAGTTTCTTCAATAGTTTTCCTGGACCAAACTGGACAAATATGTTGTCGATATAAATTCTAGCATTTTGAAAACATCTCCATCGGTCTATTTGGAAGACGATTTGAAATATGTTTTTACTTCAAAGTATGAGAAACCTCTATTTTTATATCTAGGTGTACCGTCTTTTTTTGGAGTAACAACGATGTATAATGTTTTTGATTCAGGATTAAAACTAAATATGGAAAATAGGAGTATAATGATTTAAAAAATCATTGGTTTTAATTCTATTTTATTCTGATAGTGATGTTGAATTCGGGATTTCTAGAGGATCTTTCGAATCCACATTACACTAACGGAAGTAATAATGACTGAAGACCGAATATAACGTCTGTGATTATAGAAATTTAAAGTTTTGAAAGAAATTTGGGGGTACACTTTGCAGATCTAGCAATGTAATGTTGTTTGTATGGATTCATGTTGAATTGAAGAACCCAGTAATATATCACAATCATCGTCGTTGGTAAAGAGACAGAAAGGATAGCATCGATTTATGGTTTTGGAATTTCTCTTCTTTTGAGAGTGTGGTAGTAGTAATGGTCTTATTATTGCTATTGTTTTACGTCTCCCTTTTATAAAAAAGGGTTATACAAATCTCATCATTCGAAAAAGAAATAAGTAGAAAATAACGACCAATTGCTTATAGAAACGGAACAAAACGAAACTGATGGGTACACAAAAAGCAGACGAGTGCAATTTAGCAACACTAACTATAAGTAGTAGACCAACTCATTAAAATGACAAACAAGTTCGATTTCTTCTGTTTTATCTTGTTTCCAATTAGAACATATGTCCTTTTTATATATGTTTGGTCCTGTTAATTTTCGTGTTATCACAAAGAATACAATATAAAGTACGTCTATATTTTTGGAATGAAGAATATATTTCGACATTATTTTGACAATCAAAAGCAGTCTTGATTATTTTTGTATTGCAACGTATTTTAGTCGATATTCCAGATATGTGCAGACGTACTCCCTTTCGTACATGTACATGAATACCAACAATTTTATCACACTTTTTTCTTCTGTGACATTGTACATTTATATATACAAGATGTCCTTGTTACAAGGAAACTTAAAACTGTCATGATATTGGCATTATGAAATATGAACGAAGTGGTTGAAAAACATACTGATATGCCGTTTGTCTATATTAGTTATAGATTTTAAATGATTCTAAAACAGCCGAAAATATTAAATACGTTTTTCATTGGCTTAATATTTCTGAATAAATTATAATCAAATACATATAAAAGTTTAAACTGAGAAAGTCCCCTCAAAGAAGCTCATGTGGGTTCAGTCAAGATATTTTTAAAACCTTCTTTGTTTTTCTTGGCTTCTTAGTGTTTCTTTTCAGAGGGTTTAAAAGATACAATTTTCTTAAAAGGAATACTTGAAGGAGAGTTATACAAATGCTGACTTCAGGTGATTCCGGACCAGACTAGGATATAAATAAATAGCATTTAACTACTTGACTGAACATATTATACGCGCGAAATATTTTCCATTACAATAATATTTATCAATTTTTGGCTAACTCCGAGACTGCATATTTTTATATGGTTAAACAGAGGTAAATGCGTCTCTCTATCATCTGCAAAAGTTGACCTGGGTTCTTATTTGTCAATATGTTTGCGATCAAAGTTTTTTGTTAACTTTGAGACGCTAACAAAAATAGCTGGAACTAATAAAAATCACGTTTTGAAAAGTCTGAGGAGAGCCTAAACTTGACTTGTTCTGCGCACGAGACTAATCTTCAAGCGTTCTTGGCACGAGTGATCCTATGCTATTTCAGTATACGAAATGACTAATTGATATTTGCATTACATACAAACATGGATGAATAGAAGCAATTCAATTTCATATAATACTAACAACACCACATTTCTTTGATCATGTTGATGTCTATATACAGTCAAATATTTGTTGAATATGGATATTATTTACTACAGAAATATACATAGAACTTTCGTGCATCAAATTAGACAGAAAATCTAGTTATTGAATACCATAATTAAATAGTATTTCTCAATATTACGTTGTTTTCGTAATATTGAGAATTACCATTTATTTATGTAACGAACGTTTCTAGGATTATTAAAAAAGCATATACTGTTTATTTTATGAAATACACTAGGATTGTCTCTCTTTAACCACACATATTTATAATTATTCATAACTCATAGACAAACACGTGCTTCTCTGTGCAACTTTCATATTACAAACAGAAGTAGACAAAATAAAAATACAAACGGGAACTTCCAAAGACAACAGAAAAAAAACAAAACATTAACTTTAAACACTTCAGTTCTTTACAATATCCGTACAAATTTCACTGAATTTTCTTGACGATTTGTTTTTTTTTTTTTGCTTTTACAAAAGTTTTGGTTCTGGATATAACATACTAGTGCTTTGTTATTGAAAATCTTCCAAACGTGCTTTAAAGTTTTTTTTTTTAAAGTTTTTTTGTGTTGCGCAACTGAGAAAAAAACAGATAATTGACACCGAGAAAGAGTGATCATTCTTGGTTTGGTTTGATTTTGTTAATTCAATGGGATATGAAAATGTAGTTTCTCTAAAAATAAAGTAAATTATATCGTTAAAATATGTCATATAGTTAGAAAAAAAACATCGCTGTCAGTTTTCTACTCTATCAATTACGTCTACTAAAAGCAGCGTCTGAATTTTATAGAGACTAATATTTAAGTATGGGAAGCGTATCCCAAATTAATATGTCATTAAAAGCAACAAACAAACAAAACGAAACAAAAGCAAATGAATAATACAGACTCCACTATACACTGTGAGCATGGATCAGGTTAACCGGTTGGGTAAGCGTCCTCTACTTTTCTAAATGACATGGAATTCATATTCTTTAAAACTGGTGTTTTGAAAACCTGGCATGAACAAAACAATTTTGAAGAAACGCTATAATAAAATACAACTATATATATTTATCATATTGAAAACGACGTACTATATGAGTGAAATCCTTTGTAATAATAACTTTGAAGCAATGTTTTGGAGTCGCATGGCGAAATTCAGAAAACGAGCAAAAACTGGCCATTTTTCAAGACTTCGATATAATTTAATGTGCTTATACTGTTAAGGAATATCATACATATTACCTGGAGCCTAATTAAAGTCATGCAAAATCATACAGTCATATATGTTTTTTCTATAAACTAAAAGTGTTTGAAATGATGCAAAATAAATTCATTTAAATCATTTCATTTTTTAACATAAAAATTAGAATAGTAAAGTTAATATTATTAAAAGTCTCTCTGAATGGTAGATAACTGGCGGGAAGAGTTTTTGCAACGGGAGATAACTGGCGGGAAATATTATATTGAAATGTGTAAAGAACTTCAGTTTTTTTTTCATATTGGAAGAAAAAGAGTTCGGTGACACCCAATTTTCTTTTTGAAATATGAAAGAATGTCAGTTTACTGTTCTTTATACAAAGTTACAAGACGTTTTGTCTACTAGGTTTTTTTAGGAGTTTGCGAAATATTCCCTACAGAAATTATATAAAATGTAAAAAAATATTGACATATGTATACAAATGTCATTTTCTAAAATACATATACATATTGCTAATTTTGAGATGGACTGTACATTTACGAAAGAGTTTAACTCTTATTAGCAGCATAGGAATCAAATACATAGGATGATCTCAATCTTAAAAAATGATTGTATAAAAAAGTAGTCAAATAAAAAAAAATATCGTAGTAGGAAGCCGAATCCATCACTTGCAGATTCCCTACCATATGCAATACAAGTAATACTAGGAATGAAGCCTCAGTGTTTCAGGTATGTTGAAATTTGTAATACTGAAAATGTTGATTTAACTATTTATTTGTTTTGGGATAGGAGAAAATTTCTCGCTTTAACTGCAAAAACACATTATATATCGGCCAAAAATACTAATATCAGCAGGGGTATAATTCAAATAAGTCAAAGAAAAGCTTAAATGTAAAAATAAATAAGTGTTATCCGGTAATATAATGCAGCTCCCCGACACAAGTCACAAGGCAAATTCAACAAAGGATGTAAACATCATAGTAAATAGTGTGACATTTGTGGAAAATATCTGAAATAGAAAAAAACATAAGTTAAAATAATGAAAAATTACAAAAACCATACAACATTAAATTTGAAACAAAACGCCAAGATTTGATCTTAAACACTTGATATAGTATGGAATATAAGGACAATGTTTAGACGGACACTGGGGCGACCTATCAAGAAAGGATCCCTTTTAAAGCCAGTCTTTAAAATAAGGCACTTTGCAATAAGGGATTGCTGGTCTACACTGTCTCGTGGAGATCACCGAATACCAGGTATTTCCAATGGAAAAGTTTGGGGGGATAGGGGGTGATTATTTTTTAAAAAAAATCTTTTGGCTGTAATTTGATAACAACAAAAAGATAAACCATAAATTCATGTAAAAGTTTGAAAACTGTAGATTTTAATGTTATCTAACCATAACATATTTGTTCTGTTTTATGGTCGTCATCACGAATTAACTCGTGGATTGTTACGGTGATTCCATGAAAACTGATTTGTTCATAGTTTGTTTTTTGACCACTCCGGACTTGACTTTTTATGAGCAACTCGGTGGGTGTTTCTAGAAATGCAGAGGACGCCTACCTTATCGGTGCACCTGGTCCATGATTCCAGTTTTTAGCGGAGTCCGAGTTGCTCATTTACTTTTGTTACTTTGTATGTATTATTTTAGTTGCTTTACGTTCTTTGTCATGTTTTTCTGATTCCCATGTCTGGTTTTTGTTCTTTTGATTTCCGCTAGAGTCTTGGCTCCCTTGATTACTCTTTCTATCCGTCATTGTTTTTTTTCTGTTGCTGGAGTTTGAAAGAAAACCAACAACGCAAAAAAAAAATAAATAAATAAAAAATAAAAAATAGAAAAAATAGAAAAATAAAAAAACCCAATGTCATTGGTTAATTGATTTCCATGCACGTTATATACTTTGTAGTTTTATTAACTTAAATTAAAAAATATATACTTTGTTTGTGTTACTTTTATCATTAAAAATAGATGTTTTCTTGTCTTTTGTGATTTTGTGTTTTTTATTTGTTTGTTCGTGTTTTTTGTCTGTTTTATTTGTTTTAATATTTTGTTTATGTTTTCTTCTGTTGGTTTGCTTTGTAATATACACTAATGTCTATTGGATGTGAATCTTTGCTAAGAAGGCTATTTAAATGTATTTCGTGTCATCATTCTGTTATTGTGGAATTGTATTACTATTGTTGCCTGTGTCTTTCAGAAATGACAGCGTTTACTTTAGTTAAAGACATCTGGTGACACCTGAATGCATTTACTAGTTTTATTTAGGTTACATTCTTGTGCATTTGTTGCGTGTGTTTCACCATATTAGTTTTTTTTATTCTATCTGTATGAACAAATAGAATGCTGAAAATAGAAAACATCAATGAGTTAAGCATGTATCTATCAGCATATTTTTTCTTTTAATTTCCATTTATAAGACATGAAATTCTAATGTATATATTAGAGAATAATATAGAAAATAAAATTCAAAAGACACTTGTTTTATTTTTCAAGACAAGAAAATGAAATGAACACAAACAACGACATACACAAAAAACGTCAAGTCAATAAAGTTTGGCTAAAACTAATTTTAACAGAATAGCATGACATAATTGGGTGGGACGAATAACACATATACATCAAATGACAGTAAATTTGCAAATATCGTGTTGATTTTCTTTGAGCAAGAGACCACAATAGCTAAAAGCGAATGTTTTTGATGTCATTTATGTCAAATATGGATTCCCTTCGTAGTTAAGTAAATTGCATAGAAGGAGTTAGCTTGGTGGAATAAATTTGATTACCAATGTAATTCTCCTTTACTAAGACAAATATTTATATTTTTTTGACATTGACATAAATTATCATCATACATGTGCATATTTCATTTGTGTACACACACTAATTTAGAAAATGATGATTATAAGTTTTCATGATTATAAATGTCAATGATATCAATTATTTTTGTGAAGTTAAAATAATTTTATAAGGCAAAAAGATAAAACATCGAAAGATTTTTATTCAAAACTAAAACAAACATATAAAAAAAACAGCTTGAAATAACTGCCTCACTAACTTAGATGACATATAGCCTTTAGAAAAAAAAACTGTTGTATTTTAGTGTGGTCAAAACCAAGGCAGTTTCTTACAAGTTGTCTACCTTAATTGATACAAAACTTATATGAAATATTTAAACCAATTAGTAGGGGGTATTTAGGGTAAATTCCGAAAAAAAAATACATTAAAAACATCTGTTGGTCTATTTTTTGCTGTTGACTGAAGTATTACGCAACCGGGACAAATATTTATGCGAATTCATTATACGCTCCCGAAGGGAGCGTTAATGACTGTATTATCAACTGGGTCATGTATATTTATGGGCACAAAAGGCATGAAAATCCGGTTTGTGCATGTAAATTCAAGAACTTGAAAACAGTATAATGGCAGCTTCATTTTTGTACACTTCAAAAATGTGATTGTGAACAGAATCAGTCTCATTAGCGTTTTTGACTAAGTTTAAAACATATATTTTTCCAATGGATTGTCAAAACAGTCAACAGAAGGCGCTCCAATATTTACGAAAGTACCAGTACCCATAATTCCGTACGATTGCCAAAACGACCCAAAGACATTTCGGACCACGACAATCGAACCAATAATCGTGACTCGCGCAATAACGTATAAATATCCGTTTTTAAGTAAGTTTATACGCTCCCGAAAGGTTCTGTATACTTATGGCAAGAAAAAACATCAATATCCGGTTTGTACCTGCATTTTCAGTAGCTGAAAAACAACATAATGGCAGCTTCATTTGCGTATATTTGTATATGTGCGATTGAAAACCAAACCAGTCTCGGAAAGTATTTGCTAGTTTCGATAATTAAATACAAATCGAACCATAGCTTTTCCAAGAGAGAGTTGGCCTTATAGTCTGCAATATGGCGCCCAGATGCTTACGAAAATTATGTAATCAATATTACCCATAATTCTCGGGTAATACAGTTGCGAAATGAAAATGAACCAAAACGAAACGAAAATAATCGATAAAAGAAAGAATCGGAACGAATCAAATAAAAATGAATCAAATCGTTATAAAAACATAATTTTAGTGTACAAAATGAAACAGAATGAAGTGAAACTAAATGCAATAAAAGAAATCTTTTAAGACGATTCGAAATTTAAGAACCATAATGTTAACCAGTGCCGGACGATTCGACCAAAAAATTTTCGGACCATGGCAACCAATCATTCCTTATGAATGCCAGACATTTCGGCCAATAGACATATCAGACCATGACAATTAGCATAATGCTTTGGGACAAATATATATCATTACACAATTTACCATAAGTGAAGGTTATGAGTATAATATATCAAATAAGAGCTTGAGGAATAAAGCAAGCAATCTTAATTTGTTTCTTCATCACTTATAACCAAAACTATCCGCACTGTAGAGACCACATTGAAGATAATCATCATTTCTTGTTATCTTGCAATCACCATGCTCACCACAGGAGGTGACTGCAGTCTGTCTGCTTAGACCTTAACATTATATTGCTGACAAACAGTTAATTTTTCATAAAATATTGATTTTATATAAAAAAAAAACTAATTTATTGATCTATTCATCAGCATTATATATGATATATTTATCATGCAATTTAGTTAAATTATTGCTAGATATTAAAAATCATTTCAAATCAATTCAATCATCCTTAATGAAGGGATCTATGCATGAAATATGCAGAAAATACCTCTTCTGTCAAGATCGAGTTAATAATATTCAATCTTCGAACTTTATCCATCAATATTGACAAAAAATGTATATTGATAATATTCTAAATTAAAAAAAAAAAAAAAAACAACAAAAAAAAAAAAAAAGAAATTAATTTGAAAAAAATGGAAAAGTTATGCATTGTATTTTACATTGCACAGATAATTATTATCATTATTTTTTTAAAGTAAAATGTTAATTTACATACAAAAGTTATGTGAATATTTTCTATCTGCATGCTGTATATATTGCCTTGTATGGAGAAGATATTTAGGCCTTGCCTTCTATCCAGTCCTATTCAATTTATTTATTGAATAAAAAATGTCTAAATCATCAAATCAGAGCTGACTAAAATTGTCAAACTAAGTTGTTTTTTATTGCTGTTTCATCGGGAGCGTTCACCTTCATCATATTACTTAAATTATATTAACTTAAACAATTCTTATAATGGCTGTGTAGATCATACTATTTATGATGGCCTCAAAATCATCCGCTTTTATATAATCAAGTCATCGTTCAGTAACAAATAAAGCAGCATCATTATTAGTTTAAACATATTTTATTGAAAAAAAAAAAAAAAAAAAAAAAAAAAAAAAACAACACACATTTTGAAAATACAACTTATAATATACAATATACGAAAACAAGCTTTTACAGGCATAGTCTTTGACTCGAACTGTTCTACTAACACCAGCAAGAAGAAGAAATGTTTAATTTTTTGTTAAACGATATAACAACTGAAAAATAAGACATAAATGAATCAATCCACAAGTGCACAATGCATTTTCAATCACTCACCACAATAAAACGTACAAAAAAGATTATTAAATATTTGTACATTTGTCAAGGCCATTTCAGCTCTTAATGTTCTCCTATTCTACACAATTTGCAGTAGTTATAAAAAACTTAAACCATTTCAAAGTCTTTGTCCCTGGATTACATTCTTTTGTTTTTTTTTTTAAAAATACACCTGGATAAAAGTTTTCAGGTACTTAGGTTCTTTGAACATTTGGGAAAGATAAGAGGACATATGTATCTTCCTTTCTATTAGTTTTCAGTCAAAATTGTTCAAAATCAAGAGACAAATTCTTACTAAACTATGCACACATTTTCTGTACTAAATAAGATCATCAAATTTGGAAAAAGGCCGCCATTTTGAAATGGCTATCAAATAAGGAAAAAAGATCAAAATATAAGACCATGCAATATATCGGAAACTTAGGTACCTAGTAACTTGACATTTGATACATCGGTACAGTTTTATACTAAATAATCTTGTTTTAATCAAGTATTATTCTAATCTGGAATTATTTTGGATTTAAAAAAAAGTGAAAAAAAATATTTATAAAACTTACCCGTACTAATAGGATTAGTCAAGCCGTCATGACTAAGGGGGGTTAGTAAGTTTTCCATGCCTTTTGTTATCCAACTAACCCTATCCCATTGCCATACCGGCATGATAGGGTTAGTTTTACAAGCTATTTAGTTTTGTCATTTTCTAAATTCCAAAATAATTCCATATTCAAATAATACTTGATTAAAACATTTATATTCTTAAAATTTGAATAGTGCATGTGGCATATACATATGGAATTTTCGACACCACTTTTTGTGTTTTCTTTGATAATCTATAAGACGAGAATTTTCATTCTTGCTATTAGCAAAAACAATCATAAAAAATCTTAAAAATCATATGTATTTGTCAAATAAATAGAATAGAAATTGTATTTTTCATCGACATTTCTATTTTTCTTTGCTCATGTCCTTTTTTCCAGAAAGGACACAACACACGTCTAAAGCAAAAGAACGTATTCAAGTCTTTACATATGTGTTTATCATTACATATAAAGGAGTTGCTGAATACTTACACCTATATATTTATTTCTATGATAAAATTATTGGTAAATATACTGCTAGCCTTAAATTGCCTTAATCTCAACGCATGTTTAAAAAAATGATCTAAAATATTTCATTAAGGCACAGGAAATGTTCCTTATCAAAATAAAATCAAATACTTCTGGTGTTTCAAAAGTCTCTGTGGGTATTCACCGACTCACTGGTAATAAGTGCATGACCCGTATAATATCACAGATTATTTACTAAAATTTTCAGTACAATGTATTACGAAATTTAAAATCCCTTAATCATTAAGGCCTCACTCTGTAGAATCTATCAGGGGCTGATTCAGGCTTCGTAATTCTTTATCTATTGTTATGCGTTTTTATTTTATACAAGTAATATTTTGATTTAGACCTTTCATGTATTTAATTTGAATTTTGCTGATTGGAGCTTATACTTTGAGTGTACTTTGTGCAGGATGCTGATTCATGTACTTGCAGTTTGTGATGATGCGGACAGTACAGCATCCCTTTTAAAAGAAAAACGAAAAAAACAAAAAAAAAAAAACAATGGAAGCATTGCACTACGGAGAGGCCCGTAAAGTATTGTCATTTCATGTTCTAATCCAAAATAATGTCCGACCTATTGACTTAACTCTTTGAACTCTAATTTGTACACTTAAAATTTAACATTTTGGTAATCAACACATCTTATAGAAACACTTCTTATATTTTGCTCATTTACTGATGTTAATTAATATGTGTTATTTTATGTTCTTAGTTGTGTGTGTCTGTTTTTCAAGTCTGGTCTTTTTTCCTATGATTATATTCATTGATTTCCACTAGAACCAAACCTTGGTTTTCCAGCTTAAGTCTTTAATAGACACAAAACGGATAAAAAAATTAATTCCATTACATTTTTAAAGAAAACTTTAAATGTTTCACATGATCAAAAAGTTACAAAGTGTTTAATCATATTTGGTTTTGTTGCAATTTTTTTTTATTAGTTCTTGAATGTTAGAATGTCAACTTTTAATACATAGACTGCTACTACAAGAAGCCTGACATGCCAAGTTCAGAGATATTTTGCAATGTTTATAGTGTATATATGCAAAATTTCCAAATATGGTTTTTATTTAAATATATCTCTGCATTTCCAGAAATGTTAATGCTACTTTTAAAAGCATGGCGTATTTATTTTTAAAATGGAGTGACATTCAAGTTCAGGTTCATGTCACAATAAAACAAAGTGTTAAAGACCAATATTTAATCACACATACCGGATTTCTCGAGTTCTTGATATGTAGTATTTTGCAGGCAAAAGGCTGCATATGCCTTTACTGCTGAACTAAATTTAATGAATCAACCATTAAATTCGTTTATTGCATTAATACAATTTGTTATCGTTTATATGTTATCATTTATTTGATTTTTTTAAATACCTAAGCGATATTCAAAAGAATTTTAAACGTTAAAAGCGAATGCGATGCACTTGCTCCCAGTTTTAAGTGGAGTCCGAGTTGCTCATTTACTTTTGTTACTTTGTATATATGATTTTAGTTACTTGATGTTCTTTGTTGTGTATATCTGTTTTCCATGTCTGGTCTTTGTCCCTGGATTGCATTCTTTTGATTACCGCTATAACCTTGGTTCCCTTGATTACTCTTTAACATGTTTAAGTCCGTGCAAAAGCATATACTTTTCCCGCTTTCAAAGGAATGTTATTAGTTCATTCTTTACAATTTTATATTGGAAGGAATACAATCAAGATCTCCCCAACCCAAAACTCTTTATTTCAATACCATTTTCTGCTGTTTGCTTTCCTTTTCTGATAGATCAGTATCATCAGTAATCACAAAGCGTCATGATTTACCATATAAAGTGTGTCGAGAAAAAAAGATTGGTGTTGGCGGAATTTATCAATCGTCCTAATGGTACTTGTAGCACGGCGGTGACTTTACAAAATTTATGATGGTTACCTGTCATTGAACATCAATATATTTATTTCATTGCTGCGTCAACATACAATTTGTTTGCTGACAAGTTTATTTTGTTGAACTAATTAAAGTCACGACAATTTTTAGTCAAAACCAATAGTTGATTTGTTTATTTTAATATAAGCATTATGAAAATCAATCGAATTGTTTTATTATGTCATAAAATGATTCAGTTGATCATATGTTATTAAATGAGCAATTATGTAGTTAAGGTAATAGTTTCGTTTAATATATGCATTAATGAAGCTATATATCATATGGTGATTTATTTTTGCGTTTGTAAAACCTGGCGATTTTAAACAAAAGTATATATACAAAGTTTACAATTTTGAATAAATAATAAGAGGTGCAATAAGTACTTACGCCCTGAGTTAATATTTTGCGGAATTGATTTTGACGTTTTTAGACATACAACTAACTTTCGCCAAAATAAGCAAATAACTATACGACATTCAATGATAAAATTGAATGTTATCAATACTATTTGTACGAAATTGTTTTTCTTTACATCACTTTTAATTGTTTAATTTTTTATATATAGGAGGCAACTATAGTTAAAGCCTATGTTTTTGGTCATTTTTTGTCATACATATTTTCCTTTCCCAATTAAAATATAACCTTTAGAAGAAAAAAAAAAACGCATATCAAAACCTGTTTCTGCTCATTTTGTCTTGTGTGTTATTTAGGTACAGAATAAATATTGTTAACGGGAGTATTTGATCATTGAGTATTCAGAGCACAGTTTTAACGTTATCAGTTTAAACGCTTACTTGCATAAATAAGGCGAAACATTTTTACCATGCTATAATAGCCCGACGGATATTTCTTCACAAGAGGTAGGAGATGGTTATCTTTCCAATGTATCTTGTTCAAGTTTTTAGTGGATCCGGGTAGATCTTGCATTCTATCTGTATTAATTTACATGGCTTTTTATATGACTTGTCTTACATGATTTAACATACATTTTTTTGTCTTTTTTCGTGTCCTTGTTTTTTTTATTATGGTGTTACAATTGCTGATATTAATCTTCATTATTTCGACAAATAGGCTGTACAACTTTTTAAACGTTGTCCAAACAGATTAATGTCCTTTGGAAATATTGTAAACGTATTAATTGTTGTGGTTTCTGAGAAGTCAACATGTTTGCGGGTATTAATTTTTGCGGTTTTCAAGGTTGGTAAAAAAGTTTTCCAAAATTCTCGGCAGTGTGTGTTTCCTTTTTTGATCTCTTATTTTACTGTAAATATTTCAATAAATTAAAATACATTAATAGCGGCCGTTAATACGACAAAAAAAAAAAAAAAAAAAAAAAATGACCTGTCCACATGTCTTGCTTCTTCTGCCCATTTTAATCTGACAGTGCATTCTTATTTAAAACTTAGAAGAACTCACTCAATTGCCCAAGCCGTAGCTTATTGTAGGGATGAACTTTTGACACTTTAATTGCATAATTACGGATTAACTTTTTATTGACAGTTATCAGCTTGTGTATTTATCGGTAACCTTTTATCGGTGATTTCCTTAGTGTGTACATTCTGTTTTTTTGTGTGAATATAATGTTTGCGCAGTGTTGATTTCTATTATTTGATGTAACGGGTACTATATGGCAATTGATACAAATCATTATGTAAATAAGATCATGAATTTAGAAATTAAAACCCATATGCTTTTACCGTATACGTTTTTATAATATACTTCGTGTGACTTGATTGCACTGAATGATACGACCCTTACACAAACGATGTTTCTATTCAAAATTGTAGGAACCACGATATAACGGTCAATAGACTTAGTAATTTGAATATATTTTCGCGGGTATTAATTTTCACGATCTTGAGGCAACAGCGAAAAATGGCCAAAATTAGTATCCCGCGAAAATTAAAACGTTTACAGTAATTTTCATAACTTGGATCAGTTTTTTTTTTCTTCGGCAGTTTTAAAGAAGCATACCATTTAAGAGATATGTAGTTAATCTCAATTTCGGAAGAGAAAACGTTTTTGATTACTGATGCAAATTAGTATATCTGATATTAAAGTAACCTTCAAAACCCTATATTGATAAAAGACTGGCTTTCTGGTATCTAACAATTTGATAGCTTTCACTCGAAGTTCGAGTGGGAACATCTTTCTTTCTGCTGTCGCCATTTCTTTAACTATATAAAACTTGCAAAATTAATTCTCGTAAATTACGTTATTATACGTAGTTATACGGAAATTACTGATAATTCCGACCAAAGAATCCAGTTACAGTTTTGCTACCGGTGGAATAGGTTGCGCTGTAAATCGTTCAAGAAAGGGTCTTAGACCAATTTAACATCCCACAAAAAGGTTGCTAGGCAATTGGCAGGTGATTGGGTCGTTTAATAAAATAAAATATATCAGGAAAACAAACAAGAGGTGTCAAAAAGGCCGGATAAGACAGGAAGTTGTTAAAATAGAGATGACCATTAAAGCTGCAGATCAATATGAAAACCGGACAGATCGAATAATTAGTTTGATAAATAGTTTGATTTCAGATCAATGAACTGCGAAGCGTTTATTTGCTGAAATTCATTCAATGTGCATCAGTAGAGATAATAACGTAATGGTGAAGATATTTTGCATATGTTAGTTGAGTAAATACAAATGCACTTTAAATTCATTCGTCATTGTTTGTCCTTACAAATCTTCGATAGTTATTGTTTGCAATGAAGTAATTCCTGACATTGGTAACAAATAACTCGATTTGTGATTTTATATATGTTTGATGTAAGTTTCGCCAAAAGCATTTCACCAGATAATAATCCCTCTATCAAGGGAAATCAAATATATCACCTTAACTATTTTATTCCATAAACTAACAATTCCAATAATGTATACACTTTAAAAATTACTTGTAATTTAAAAAAAAAGATAATGTAAGTACATGTAATACATTCGTTTATGCATGTTTAGGATAACACTTGAATAACGTGCCAACATGTCACTCGCTAAATGAGAATTTATTGTAACGCATTTATGTTTACTTAAAAACAAACTATGCAAGGTTTTGTTTTGTAACTATTTTGATTAATGGTAAAAGTGTATAACCTGTGTAGATTCGTTAAATTAAAAGTCCAATTAGGAATCTGATGTAACCTATTAAGCACCAGTCCATATAAAGTTCAGGCAGTGCCAATGTTTAAGGTATTAATGGTGCAGAAAAAAATCACCAAACAAACAACGTTTTTTCAGTCTACTTATGCATACTTTCACATAACAACAATCTTTCTGCATCCAGATCTGCACTTTTAAGAGAATAATTCATCTCCCACTGATATTAACCAAATGAAGCCGAATCAAGAACGATAATCTTCCAAAGTGTAAATTTCATGTAAAATTTATCTGATGTTTATCTCAAAAGTGCAACAACCAAAATGAAAATCTAAAACTGGTTATGTGATCAGTAACTGTTTGAACAAGAAATAATACTGAATTCGGTGGAATTTTGACATGCATAAATCACCTTATCTCTTATTTTTAGAAAGACTGATACTTAAAACTAGACAATAAGATGAGATTGATACAACGTCATATTTTTCAACCACTAATGTTCGGTTCCTTCTTAATATTACGGTGATGTTGAGTTCTCGAATAATGAATCAGAATGAAGTCATCTTAAAAATAAAAATAAAAATAAATATTTTTTCCAAATGATAACAGCTGTTAATTTCAAAACTCAAAGTAAACTATGAGTACTTATTTCTTCTGAAATTGAAATTCTTGATGTACAAAGACGCATGAATAGCAAAAAGAAAAACAAAAGAAATTCCATGCCATTATTTTTCAGTACATTTTTTGTAGGCGGTGACAGCAATTTATGTTTACTCAGCTATAGCATGTACATTTACTTCTCACTGTTGCAAAAGTGTCACAATGGAGATTTTAGAAGGTAAACAACACATCAAAGTGCCAAAAAAAAAACCTTATGTGTTTTACACCTTAATTATCATGCGTGTAAACTGAGGGTACAATGTAGGCAAACATAATAATAAAACAAAACACTAATACATGAAGCTGATCAATGAACAGTATAACTTTGGAAAATACAAGCAATTTTGTAGTAAAAAAGTGTACAATTCTGAGTAGTACCATGCCTTTAAACAATATATTGTAGATCGTCAGTAACTAAATGTAAATCGTTTAATTCTTTCAAATAAAAGTTTTAATTAAATTTGCATGAATCTCATACTTACATGTATAAACATAATCTTAGATACTTTTATTTGATACAATCTCTTTTAAAATGTATATATTCAAATCAACATTTGTCAAAATTATTCGTATTACGTTAAATATCTTGTGTGTAATCAACCACAATATTACATAAAGCCGGATTTACATAAACATTGAAAAAATATAAAAAACAAACATCTTTATATAGAAGATTTGAAGTTAAATTGTTTGTATGTACTGCTTTTACCAGATTAGGAAAGAAATGAATGTGTTTAGCATATTTTGTGTTGTTGTCATTTTTGTTAGCGTAAGTATACCTACATTCAAGGACTAAAAGATATTTAATCAGTGATTCGCAGTCTTTATTTCATTTCGTATACGAACCCGGCAACTTACACGAACATCTTTGATTTCAACGTCTTAGGCACGTACATACGTGTTACTGTACTTTGTTCCAATTAAAACAATAAACATATTGAAACCTTTCATCATTTTTAATAACTCATTATTTCCTATATGAAATAAATCGTCGCTTACTTTAGGCAAACAAGTTTATCTAGTAGATGAGCTGTAAACCACGGAAATTCATTATTCAGTTGACACATAAGTAACATTTCGCAAACAAATCGTATAAGGTGATTGTCCTATGTAGGCCTTGCTCTATGATGATTAGTAGACCGTTCTTGCATTTTTCTTGTTCAATTGCTTATTTAATTTAACATCAAAACATAACTCGTGTATGGTTCATTATCGTCCTCTTTCACAGATAAAGGGGAGTCAAAATGTTTCGACGCCAAGACCTGGGCATTGTCCTTCCATAGGCTTTGTTACGGTATGTGTGTGTCGTCCTGGACCTGCAGAATGTACTACAGACTCCGACTGTCCATACAAAGGTATTTTATGTTAAAGGTTTTGTTTTCATTTTTAACAGAAGAAGTGTTGTCTTAGTGTAATGGAATGTATAAACTGAATTGTAAAAATGTGCCTTTTATACGACGTTCCATCCAAAATCCTCCATTGTCCAATTCCATCACTATTCCCTAAAACATCATTTCGCACTGAATCACCATATTTTGTTAATTGAATTAATATATAACCAAATTTTACCAAAAATTTGCATCGCAAATTTGACAGTTCAAACATTGTTGGGAATTTTTCAGACCTTTCTATACGTTTATATATCTTCCCTGTATCAATTTGATCCGATGAAGCAGTGTAGCAAATAGAGTCGTCACATTCTGAAATGTTATATAATATTGATTTGTTGTGACATGCATTATTAATTTGATCCTCTATCCTACATATTAACATCTAAATGAACTGTCCTGTACCACCATACATCGCGTACTAAGTTACAGCCCTAGATTAATCCTACGAGGAGGAATGACCAGGCCAGCCAAAGCTATATTTTTATATAGCCTAGCTGGCCGAGTGGTCAAGGGCGCTGGACTTCGTGCAGGCGGTGTTGCCATAGATGTCACAGCAGTACGATTTCGAGTCCCGCGGAGGGAACGACTAAAAATTTGCATCGCAAATTTGACAGTTCTAACATCGTTGGGAATTTTTCAGACCTTTCTATACGTTTATATATCTTCCCTGTATCAATTTGATCCGATGGAGCAGTGTAGCAAATAGAGTCGTCACATTCTAAGACGTTGTATATATATATATATATATATTATTAAAATTCTTCAACATTAAAGCTATATTCAGTTGGATATGATTTTTATATTTTTACATGTTTAAAATCTAATTTCCCCATTCCCTGCACAAGTATTTACACATTTCCCCAATTACCAAGATGAAGTATCAACTCAAACTGAAAACCTACATCATACAAAGCGATATAACTTTTCAAAAAAAGTACTTATTATACGTCAAGTATGTGCGACAAAACAGTTTCTTGTAATATGTTTTTTTTCTAAAAGGGAAAATAATAAACAATTCTAGAGATAACGCCATAACTACATATATATTATCACTTTATTCAAAAGTCATTTCCATGGACAGACGTTTTGTTCTTTCGGAAAAATTTGATTAACCTGTCTGGCAATGCTACCTGATTTAAAATGCATAGAATATCATCTCTAGGACATTCAATCAATCAATCAATCAATCAATCAATCAATCAATCAATCAATCTTCTACAAGTAATTTTGAAATACACTTAATCAAAGAGCAAAACAGTGTAAGCTTCCCGTTTCTTGTTCTGAAATGCATAGAATATATTCTTAAGGGCATCAAGTCATAATCAATCAATCAATCAATAAAACTTCTACAAGTAATTTTGAAGCGCACTTAATCAAAGAGCAAAAAAAGTGTAAGCTTCCTGAGTATAGAGCAGAAAAAAATACTTTAAATTGTCCATATAAAGAACATTGTGAACGTCGCTTTTCCGACGCAGTCGGTATAGCTTCGCGTTTTACCTTTTGACCTTAAGGACGCTCTTCTATGGAAACGCAAGTCACCTGATCGCAGTTATTTTTCCCGAATGGCCACCAAATTCAAATAACTTAGTGGCGTTCGAAAAATCTGTATCGAAAATTTGGAATTGCGTTCGAAAAAAAAAATTATCGGAACCTTAAAAATTAAGTGCCATGTGTTATTTTCTCGAAAGAAATGTAGAAACTTAGAAGTAAAAAACGACAAAATTTCACTGCGTCTGCCATCTGTTTTTTTTAAAGATAGTACTTGTTTTTCTTTTACAAGTTATTTCATTCTTGTTTTTTCCTTTAGATGATACATGTTGTGCTCTGTCTTGCGACTGTCTTAGATACTGAATAGTACCCCTTTGGAGGTTAGTAAAATTATTTTCAATATATTCATTGTGTCAATTTACTATAACTCAAACATAACACATTCCTTCACACATATCCACTGATTATGTACGTCTTGTTTTGCTTGTCATGAACTATTCGGTGTTTAAACAAAGAACAGTAAGACAGTTGGTAGAACTATCATCGTCACTGATGAATGATTTCAGGAAGTTTGTTCCGCCTCAATAATGCTTTTAATGGAAACAAGTACTTAATATCATCATCATCATCATTGAAGCAGTCATCAGCGTCAACATCAGCATAAGCATCTACATCACCATCTACATTATCTTTAACATTATCATTATCGTTACTTTAGGCTGTTGTCGTAGGTGGTGCCCTTTGTTTTTTGCTACAAAAAATCATTTATATTTCTATACATTAGATATGAGTATTCGGGAAGTAAAAACTTAGAAGAAAGAAGATAGTAAATCAGTTTTTTTCTCTTTTATAATGACTTTTTTAAACTGTAGATTATTACTACAACGGAACATCGTATTTGATTGGCCAGAGTTAAACTGCCAAGGATGGTTGTAATACATGCATATGTACGTCTGAGAAATTGTCAGCTTGTACCGAAAAAGCGTGCAGTAAGTTTATTGTTTTTTAATATTAAAACAAACAAACACACAAAACAAAAAGACCAAAAAAAAAAAAAAAATAAAATAAAAAAAACAAAAAAAAAAAAACCAAAAAAAAACCAAAAAAACAATACAAAACAAAACAAAACAAAACAAACAAATAAAAATGAAAATAACTAAACATCAACAAACAAGCACGGCGAAATAAACGCGGTATACAAATCCGATAAAATAATAAACAATGCAATTCATCGGTGTAAAGCAAATGAAAAAAATGAAATATATTAATTAGTATTTACAGCACGTATATTGAAACATTTATAGCCTGGAGACAATACAATTTGTCAAATATTTTGATCAAAGATAAATACAGACATACACAAAAAATCAAAACAAATGAAAAACGAAACTCTAAAAAAATATTACGCCAAACAACAAGTCAATAAATCGAATAAAAATTGTTAGTTCTCAATAGACAAAAGACACAAACCTATTTTTCTTATATCAAGAATGTATGCTACCAGTTCATTTTTAAACACTGTCCTAATTTATGCTATTGACTAGAAACGTTCGAATATTAGCCTAAATATAGAAATAAAATACACGTCCCCTTTGAAAGATGAAACTATGCGAGTGAACCGCTTTTCAAAGTTTCTGGCTAAAGCACTGTAAAGCCCACAGAATCACAGGCGCTTGTTTCTATCAATTTCCAATTACATGTACTATCAAATATGGGTAAATACTTAAAAGTATTTGGCCTATGATAGAATCAAGAATGTATAATCTTTACAGGCTTAACCCAGCAATTTCACTATTTTATAGCTTTCAGGCATTCCTCATATATAGCTTGGAGACCATGCAAAAAAAGCTCATTGACAAACAGTCTCACCGTCACACCGCTTGTATGAATTGTGATACATTTGTGTGTATACTCAACAACAATAAATGAAACTTCCCTACAATGCCCTGAATGTTATATTCAAAGCAACAAGGCCTTGGCTTGTCATGCATGGCAAGCAAACTGCCAACTGTATATGGATGTACATGTAACATCTATGTTATTCAAGTTATGCCCCATCCTCAAATGACAAACATATTAAATGCCCTACAATGATAAGAGTTTAATTCACAAATTACAATAAAACATCATGTACAGTACATGTAGTTTGATCAGTACAAGTGTGTATGTAATTGTATGTTTTATATAGTGATCAGTATGTACATGTACAAGCTCCACAATTTTCTCTTCTGTGCCAGTTATTTGAATTAAAAAAATAATTTGAAATTCTAGGAAGATATACATGTACATGTATATTTTCCTCATTCTACACAACTAATCAATAAAGGTGTCTTATAATGTGTTTATTTCACATTGGTCCATGCAATTATGTCCTGAGACATTCTATAGGCATTGCCTCAGCCCAATACGACCAAATACTGAGCCAATATGGGAAAGGTGTATATAAACCCTACCATATTGCACTCTGTCACAGGCTAGGATCACATGTACATTGTATATCAATAACAGTATTGCAATATGTTTATTGTTAATAAATGTTTATACACATATACCATATTTACTTGTATACATGTATATACTTAGGTTTTATTGAAGTATTATAATTTGGTATGTGAGTGCAGATCAAGGATATCTCCTCGTGAAGGTAATTTATTAGCAGGAAGGGGCAGCACTTTTAGGTCACGTGATTTCGGAAGGGTCAATGATGTTGTAAGAATCTTGATGATGTTGACCTTTTGTTTCATGACAAGTTTTCTGAGACCCACACTCCTATCCCTATGCTTAGGCTGGATACATTTGATTGCTACATGCATATGTATGTGAAATTTTGATAGTAGTTTTCTCATCATTCTGGAATCTTTACTTAACTGTTGGTACCAATGTGTTGTTTTCTTTTTTCGTCTGTGTACAATATATGTTAACAGTGACAAGTTGTTATCAAATTAATATTGGGGCTACTGGTGATTTCTTGGCAGGAAATTTTTTATCCCCAATACATCTGGCAATTTGTTTTCTGTTAAGCCTGCTATGCTCCCCCATGCTTCAGTTCATTTCGCTAAGATTACAATGTACCTGCTGGGCTCCCCCAGTATTCCAAATCTTATTTTCTGAATTATTACGTGTCAATTACAGATCTACATTACATGCATCTGCTGGGCTCCCCGCTGATACAGTGTAACAGTACCTGCCGTGCTCCTACAGGTATTAAATTGTAGTTCATTATGAAAAAAATATAGTACATGTACATGTATCTGCTGGGCTCCCCCCAGATACAATGTAAGGGTCACCTACCGGGCTCTCCCCTGGTGTTGGTAAACTAGTAGCCCCCAGAATGCAAAAATATATTGGAGTTTATAAGGGTAGAATTATGTTATTGGTTTTGAATGAGTTAAGAACTGATGTTACGTTAATGTATATATGTTACTGAGTTACTGATATTTTGTGTTATATATAAATACTGTTAATAGATTTATTAAGCTGAAATTGTATTTTTGTATGAGTGATACACATGCCGTAGTTTTAGTCGGATTGATGTCCGGCATTACCTTCTCAAAGATACAATGTACAAATGGATATGTTCAGAAGGACAGCGAGTTACATCATAACACATGGATCTAGTAAGGGCTTATTACCCACAAGAAGGCTCATTAAAAGACATGTACATGTGTGGAGGAATCATACGTAGCTTTCAGGTTGATAATAGTTGTATGATCTTCAATAGGTCAAATTTAATTTACACTGTATAACTGCATGGTTCTTGATAGTGTATAAAATAACACGTTTTTTTTGCAAATTAGAGTTAAAAATTGATTTTTTGAAAGTGCCTTTTAGTATCATTACGAAATTCAAATGATATGCTGATACAATGTTAAAGGTTGTCCTGTTGCCTGGGACAAGTACATTTCCAAATCAGACAGTAAAAATAATATTATATTTGTCCCGAGGACAACCAAATTTATTTTTCAATATGCATTTACATGTGAAAGACAAATATCGGTTTGGGCAAGTAGAATTTTCATCAACTGGCCAATAGGAGAAGGTTCATAAACTGATAACATCACACTCTGTAATATACTTGTATATGCACTGTCTATAAAGAACATAATTACTGTATGACTTATTTAACATTACAGATGGAAGCTTTTTTTCTGGAAAGGAAGTTTTTTTTCATATTTGTTGTGTGTATACAAACATTCCATATATTTTGAGATATGTAGTATATTTATTTTTGTTTTATTTTGTAGTGCAAGAATCAAATATGCTGTGACAGATTTCTTATACCTGTATTTAACATCCATGTGTGTTTCAAACAAAGATCAATGGTAGATGTGGGCTATGATAATTTCTGACAGGAGGTAACATAAATCAGCAAGAGAAAATTATTAGTGACTACATTGAATGTTGGTGTCATGCCCTTCTTATTGGACTGCAAAGGAATTGCTGAAATATAAGGTTAATGGCACTGTCATATTTCAAAACATCAAAATTTTACAGTTAGGCTCCAAACCAAAACAGGAAGATTGACATTGATTTTGGGGTTTATGCCCCAAACCGTTTGGAAATTCAGGACTCAAATGTTAAATTTGTGTCCAAAGTGTTCAGGGTTCAGTCTTTGTGGTTGTATCAAGCAGTGCACTGTAAAGCATTTTACTAAACATTTTATTAATTGTAACATATGTAGGGTACTGAACATGCTAGGTCTGAATGTAGACTGGTCCTTCATTTGTGGCCATGGGACTACTTGACAGAAGAGGATTAACCTACATGTATCTATGTTTTAAATATCAATGGCAGTTTAAGACGTTAGTAGTTAAATTGATCATTTTAATGTGATATTTAAAGTTTGGGGTCGTGTATTGGAATCATTCTCTCTGTGTCCGTCTATCTATTTGTCAGTCAACATATCCGATAAGCACAACTGTAAATTACTCAATATTCAGGAAATGGTGTATTTAATTGTCTTCAAACTATACACAGTTGTATTTACAATTGTATGTCATGTTGGTGAAATTCTTACTTGTCTTCACTAAGAGCATAATTTTATAAATTTATATAACCATGTCACATAGCACCAAATTAAATCTCAGGATATAAAGATGCAAGTCAGGAGAATTTCTAAATGTATCATGATTTTTACCAAAACAGAACAGTCAAACAATCAGTCAGCCCTTGAAAAGATTGATCTTTAACTGTACATGTATAAAACCAATTTAAGAAATCAATTAATCTAACTTTAGGCCAATTATAAGATAACAACGTTCTCAGCATATGATATGTATATTCATGCTGTCTTCCTGTTTTAATCATAGGTCAGTGTGAATGTAGTTTTAATCTATAGAGTTATGATATACATGTTATTATATGCCTTTTAAAAAAATTGTTGACAAATAATTTAATGTTATGTTATTTAGCACTATTCAAAACTCTTGATGACTATTATTTTATTTTAGGAATCTGCTACACTGCTTAGCAGGGACGTACAAGTACAGATTAACAGTGTTGTCAGTGTATAATGACTATCAGTGAATATTGGTCCTGAACAGACTACTGCATTTTTAAATATTTTTTTTTCTAAATTAAGCTCAAACTTTTACTTAGTTTGTTTCCAAGATATTGTTATTTCAGAAATAAGAGTAAAGTGGATAGTTTTCGTGGGTTTCTAATTTTTTGTCTTATTGTAGTGGACTGAGTGCACCACTTATCATCTGCAGAAATTGGGAAGGCGATTTTGTGTATAAATTTTTGTTTCAAAATCGTCAAATTTTACACCCGCCAAAATAACCCACTATAAGGTATTGCATGTATTCAATATGGTCATACATCAATTGAAGAACATTGAAATAACACACACTTTCTTATTGTCATATACATATACTGCTTAGATTTACGAATTTTAAATAGAATATTATGAAAATTATGGAGATGATATAAAATGAGTCCAATATACCTAAAAATTACATACATGTAGTATCTTGATATTTCATCGAAGTTCAAGTCAAGTGAATCAGTACTTTACTACCTTTAGCATACATTATGAATTGTCTGTTGCACTTACACGAGACTCAGGACCTGTACTTTTTAAAAAGTTTTAATTGAATCTCGGGATCTGCCACTGAAATCTACATACAACTCATTGTGACGGATTAATTAAACCATATAAAGAGAGAACAGTACGTCTGTAATGCTAGTTGCATTGTCCATCACATACACAAGAACTATGTGTGACGACCCTTACTTTTAGGGTCTAAAATAAACATCACCTGTCCAGTATCTATGGATAAATAAGTGCATCCATTTACTTATGACCTGATTTAATTGCAAAGCCATCAATCTTATTTGACAGTTTCAGAGGAAATGCTATAAACACAATTTGATTTGAATAACATTGTTAAAGTATTTTATTCAATACACAGACAGACCCAGAAGAGGGGTTTATGTTTGACAAGTTTCATTCTGCTGATTATATACAAATTACTGGAGATCACGTCTTTTCTAAACTCCTCGTTTTCAGATTTTGCATTGATGCGGGTTGTCCTTCTAAAACCAGGATTTTGAACAGCCATGTAAGTGGCGTAAAAAGAATTAAAAGTGACGCGAGTCAAGAAAATATTTGGGTGTAAAATTTAACGAGATTATGCACGAGAAATTATAAGACAAGGCGTATGCCGGGTATATGCACCAATGAATCAATAACGAAGTTTAATGGGTATATAGTATAATATATGGAATTAGACAAAATGTGAGGGATATGAAATATCAAAGAACTTAAATGCCAAGAATGGAGGTCTCAAGAGTACATGTAAGAATGAAAATCTTCAAAATTTTAAAACCGGTTGACATTTCAAGAAAAATATTTTATGTTATCATGCGCGCCTTAAAAAAACATCGGGTCAACATGTCTCCGATCTGAATTTCTTACCGTTAATTAAGAATTCTGTCAAATCACTTGCAGAGTCTCTTTAAAAGTTATCTTAATTGTGGAGTCTGTCGATTTTTCTTGAACTGAAACACTATTATAGTGCTTGATTTTCTGATATACTGTATTTATTACTCAGTCAAGGTGATACAGGCGTTAAATGTTGTTGACTTCTCTCTCAAGTCTCGTCTAGGAATTAATGTTGACTTGTACCGGGAGTTTTGTCAGACAGAACTTTGAAAAAAGTTGGCAACTTAAGTTGCGTATAACTCGATTTCAATTGAAAAATATTCCGTGTACATGTAAATATATTCAACATATCGATAAGTATTTTAATCTTATCAACTGTTTTTTTAAATGAAGTTGTACTATAGTACGACATTTTTGAACGGATCATGAACAGAGCACGTCCGTATCAAAATCTAAAATTAACAACTGCTTCACGTCGACGTTTTATTTTTGTTTCATTTTGTTAAATTTTCAACCACTGATGGATAAAATTAAAAACTGCAAGCTGCAAATCGTGAAGTACCTTAAAACTATTTAAATTGTAAGTCCTGAAGTGTATAAGGTTTCTCAAAATTTCTGGGGGTTGTTGCAACTCCTTCTATTTTAAGAATACGAGGCGCGTAAACAAGGAAGATGATCACTGATACGCGTGGCAAATATAAATTATTTATGTATTTGTTATGAAATATTTTGCTTACCCCCAGCACTTTACCTGCAAAATAAACATCGTTTAATGCATGCTTAAATTTTCATTAACTTCTGCTGAGGTTTACACTTGCAGTTTTGCAAAAAACAAAGGCCTGCTTATCTCGCTACGTTTTCAATGAAATTTGATCCAGATAAAGTTGATCGGTCGCTTTAATGTTATTTTTGATGATTATTTACTATGTTATATTGACTGCAACACAACTCATTTTAGTTGTTTGCATTCTTTTATTTAGCCAAAGTACAGCTATTCAAAGCAACCCCCCATTTTTCAGCAATAAATCACATACTAAAAACTGACATTTTAAACCGGAAGAGAAAATCATGTTGTATTTTAGAGCTAACCATCCTTGGTTTATTAATTTTCAAAAAAAAAAAAAAAAAAAAAAAAAAATTAAGAAAAAAAAAAAATATATTTATATATATATACCCTGAATTACGTTGTTTATACTGTTCTGTCTTTCTCTGATATTGCTGGTACTTATGGACTACCTAACCCCATAAGATTTTTTATCCTATACATTGCAAAAATAACAAAATACTTCTATTTCTGAGAACTGATACTTGAAAACATTTATAAGCCATTTTTACAGATACTGCTATAGAAATGTAATTGCGGTTTACAAATGTATCTTTGTGAAGTATGCTATAGGTTTAAGTAAAAGTTTCATATTTTCACAGGTACCTTTTCTTGATATTAAATATATCAAAAAACAGTAACTAGCAGCGAAATATTCTTAATTTCAGTCCTGCTATGATATCGAGTTTAACAATTTCCATCAATGCCTGTAACAAGTTGAGACCATTGTTTTTTCCGGGCTTTCCTTGATAGTGCTAAACGACTTTTCTTTTTGACTATGTCTTCTCAATACGGATAACAACAAAATTATCGAACACTTATCCGTTCCATTATCAAGTCCAGTCCAAAATTAATCTGGCAAAGTAAATATTACACCACCGGAGCTACTGGTACCCCAACGGTCCTGACTTGGTACAGGCACTTCAGACGAATTGTAGGTTAAATGTATGTTTTACAGAGGTTTTTCCCACATTGCGACATAACTATACCAGTGGTGATTAAAAAGCATTTGCATGCATTTTCATAATCGGTAAATCAGCGGTCACATCGGCACAAAGAACATTTTACAAACAATAATTATTGCTCATTGTTTTAGAAAAAACTAAGTATTTTTTTTTAAATTCAGACTAATATCGAAAAAAGGATTTGGTGAGGGACCTTTTAAGACGCATTTCCTCATACCCCTTATTCAGGAGTCTGTTAGGCAGATATTTATGGCGTTCAAGGAAATCAGAGTAGTTAGTACTTGCTCTAGCATAGCGAATCAATTGTGAAATATAAAAAAAAAAACATATGTAGGAGATGAAGGGCTAGTCGCCTTTTTTTATCATAAATCTTAGTGCTAAGATGACCACTTTTGTGAATTCGAGATTAAGGTCGAAAAAGGATGTTGTCTCTGTAGTCTCCTTTATCTCGAGGTCTGGTGGATATATTGACGGTAACCATTTACCAAAAGAAGGGTTGTTTATGGACAATACATCATCAATTGATCTGTATGTAAAGTTAAAGGATTTAATTTTTTATTCTTTAAGAAATTCAGTCTCGTATTAATATAAAACAAATCGGTCAGGAGAGTAGCACAGTTAGTGCCCATTTGAATGCCAACTTGTTGTTGAAAAATAGCTCCTCCAAATGTGACAAATATGGTATATGATATCAATGAGGAAATCAAGCATATCGCAAGCCTGCTTTTTAGTGTAGCACACTTTGCCCTTCTGCGATGTTTCAGAAAGATATGTGGATTTGTAACTAAGAACGACATATTTCTGTTTTGAAAAAGCAAAATATTTACGAATAAGTCCTTTTAAACGAGATTTCAATTTGAAACGAGTTGAGAAGTCAAAAGTTTGAAGTAAATCTTCAGAATTTTCAAGTATCCACATATGATTAATGCCACTACGAGAGTAGGTGGTATTGCAATAATATTGTTGCCCATCCTTCACTGCGGACAATTACCAAGAGTTTAACAGGTCGGCATTTTGTTATATCCCGACAATTATAGCCATCAATTTTAAAAGAGAAATACGGAGAACAAAGAAACAAATGTAAATGAGCAACTCATAATCCACTAACAACAAGCAGCATGGACCAGGTGGATCGGTAGGGTCAGCGTCTTCTACTTCTCTAGAAACCCCCGCCGAGTTGCTTTTAAAAAGTCGAGTACAGGATAGATGAAAGAGGAAAGGAAAAGAATGAGTCGATGAACAATCAGTGCTTATGGTGCAGACAGATACACAGTAACGACCAACGAATTCATGATGACGACCAAAAAACGTCTGTAGGGATGACTTCAATCTTGAAGCAATATAACCCTGCTCAGAAATCTAGTTGTAAGAAATCTACCAGAAAAAAAAAGTCTGCGTGGTTACGGCAAACTCTAGCATAACGGATGAGTTGTCATATGAAAACTGTATATGTAGGTGCTGTAGGTATAAAGCCGCAAAGGAAAATAAACAATACGGCATGAAAAGTCACCGCGCTTGTCGATAGTTTGGTCTATAGTTTTCCTTTACCAAAGATCTCTAAGTGTAAAAAACGGATTAAATAAATATATTGCAAAACTTTCTGTTTTATTCTGTTTTCAAAAAAATACTTAATTAACATACAGATAAAGACAAAATATATTGATCTTGCACAGAACGAATGACTTTTTATTTGTATCCATCTGAAAAAGAAATCAATCAGAAATGAATTAATGCACAGTTGACCAAAAATGCTTAACTTTATCTACGTGTTCTTCAACCAACTTCGCAATACATATGATTTTAGACCAAAATAAAGCAAAGGAAAAAAGACAACTTATCTTTCAGTGGTCATTTAAAATATATATATATATATATATATACATTCAATTTTTACAAGTTGCATATTTAATTGTAGGGGTTACTTTATTTCATTTCATTATTTATACCTTGTGTCGCATAACTCGTCTATAAAAACTCTTTTCTCAGTATTTTTATTAAGTAATGGTATGGATACATGTGCATACAAAAGATTTATTAGTTCTGCTTTGTAATGAAAAAAAAAAACAAAAAAAAAAAAAAAAAAAAAAAAAAAAATTTATTTAAGGCTGATAACTTACAACCACATGCTTTAAGAGTACACATAACGGTCCCATCATCGTTGCAATAACATGTATTACATCCATCAACAGACGGGAAATGAGCTCCGATAGGATAGTACTGTCCATTGTAATAACATTCTGAAGAGCAAATATGCTTAAGTAGCGGCATTTGACACACTAAATATATTTATGCCAAAGTTAGGTTTCTAATTCTAAATTAAGTGCTTTTAAAGAAAAGTATATCTGATTATATGGCGAAAGAACATACGCATTGCTTACATGTCTATACGATAACTTTTATTGCCATTACATCTTATTTTATCAGGAGGTTGTCTGTAAAAAGTTTCGTTCAGAAAATTTACATTTAAATTGTGTAGCTTTTCTTATCTTTGTAATCTGAACATTTTTCTATGTAGTCATGTCAGTCTTAGATAAACGGGCTAGCTTGAGAAATGTCTTGCATTCACAAACTGTACTTTGTCATAATAAAAATTAGCGATTTTTTTGTACTGAATAAAGAAACAATAAGTATATTTGTGGTTGGTGTCTCAGAAACACAGTCTTGGTGACATTTATTTTTATGCATTAGTGTTTTTAATGTGTATTATTGTTACGCTTGACCGGTGTTACATAGGAATTTGGTATATATTTTTATGGCATTCAAATGAAGTGAAACGAACAAATAATGAAGGGGATGTTGCACAAATTCTGTGTGTACTCTAGTACAAAATATACGGACATGAGTTAACAACTAGTTTTGGGTAAAACACAGTTTTTAATGATTGTAGTTATCATCTTCAAAACTTCGTGGAAATTCATTATTTACATTCATCTGCTACTTAGATCATGATCGTCCAAGCAGGTCACTCACGGAAAGAAAATTAAAAATGACATGATGTCATTTACTTTGTTGCAGCGAATAGACTGCAACCATATGCATATAACGTCTGACAAGAATATTTAACATATATTTGAAATGTTTTAGTATGCACTGAAAATTATAGTATTAGCTATGAGATAAACTTTCCTTACGTAAAGGCGATGGCACTGGTGGAACACATCTCTTGTTGCAGCCACATCCAAAATCACAACACTTCATGGCTAAAAATTAACACACACATTTATTGATTGGCATTATGACAACTATTTTATGTTGCTCCTTGAAAATAATTTATTCATATATGTACAAATGTCGGATTTTGATGGGGATTGTGGAGTTGTCTTTTCTTTAATTCAGTCTTTTCTTTGTCAGTACATTCATCGAGTAACTGAATGAACATATTATATATAAAGTTTATTTTAAAGTATTAAGAAAGACGATGTTTCACATTTATGCGCTTACCTCCAGGACAGTTAGAATCAAACCTGCATTCAGAGTTTTCTGGTATGCAAACGCATGGTGTAATACCGCGAGTGACTGGACACTGTCCGGGTTTTTCAAATGGTATGTATACACCAGCCTGTATCTGCTAATAAAACAAAATAATAAATAAATAAAAATAAATAAATTTGATACAATAGGAGATATGTACTCAAACGATCACATGTTTATCCATTAACTATTATATGTTTCTCTTTGAAATTAATTCATCCATATATGTACAACAGTCAGATTTTGATGGGGTTTGTGGAGTTGTCTTTTCTTTAATTCCGTCAATCGAGAGAGAGAGATACAATATAAAATAAAATGATAAAAAAAAACAAAACAAACAAAAACAAAAAAAAAAACAAACAAACAAACAAAAACAAACAAACAAACAAACAAACAAAAAAAGTCAAAAAGGACTAAACAAAACAAAAATGAAAAAAAAAAACGAAAAAAACCATCATTAAACAACAAAAATAAAATCACACTTGTGATAGTAACAAAACAAAGTAGAAACAAAATAACAAAATAAGATGAAATAAAGAAAAATACGAATAAACCAAATAAACAGCCACCCCCTAAACTAAACAAGCAAACAAAGATAGTTGATTTTGGTAAATGACGAAATGATTCAAAATTTACTTACGCCGACTAGAAAGAAAAATATACAAACTGCAGTTATCATCGTTTCACTTCTTTCTTATGTCGTTTATCTTTATTGCACAATGTGTACTTATATATTGATACACGGTGCAACATATGTATTTAATTGCTTTTTTAAACATGGTAATCAGTCTAATTTCTATATTTTATTAAACTTTTTGTATTGTTTTATTCAATTATAGCAATACTAAAGGATTACATCATAAATGTTAATATGGTTATACACATAACACCAGATGGCGTTAATTAAAATAAGTAGCTACAAAAGCAAAGAAGAAATGTTATGCTCACCCAACTGGTGCATCTGGTGTATATACCCATTTTAAGGAGGTAGACATAGGGTAAATGACATAACTCATGAAATAAGTGATATGTTTGTATCATATTTAATTCTAGCAAAACCAATCAAGCTTTCATTTGAAACAGAGTGAAATCAGTCAAAGTCATTTTAATGCTTACATGACATTGATGTAAAATGCTAATACAAACATACCAATGATTTGTAAGAGTTGTGTTCCTTCCCCTTGGTCTGCCTCCTTAAATTCAAATCTAAGTTGTTTATTCGTATATTAGTTGTTGTGTTTATTCTTTCAGTAAACTTGTTTTTTATATGATAGTTAAACTATTTTATTGGTGTAATACTCAAACATCATGTTAATAGTTCGAATCATAGTCTTGGTTCTTTAACTATTCATTCAATTCTGGAAACAATATGTACACAATATTGTTTAATAGTGGTCTGAATGTTATCAATACAGATAACTTGTTAATTTTATTTTGTAAACAATTGCAGGATACATCGACGTACCATAGCATTAAAATAGACAAACAAAGAATTGTGATGACATATAACTTTTAGATCGCATAACGTAACACCTAATTTGTTCATACATATAACATCATTAGGACGATAGGATCCGACATATCATATTATATTTGCATAACATTAGTCAAAGAAAATATTACTTTTAGTTTGAAAATATTGGCTGATTTTTCGGACTGAATTTAATCCAGTAATTGGTTGGAAGTTCACTTAGTCTGCATCAACCATGAAACTTTATGAATATTTTTTTTTTGGTTTGTTCCTACCAATATTCAAGACGGGCAACCATTTTATTGTGTCTCCTGAGTATTTAAAAGCAGCTCTACCTTATAACCAGGCAGCAGCTTATGATTAGTGATTCATTCATGTTTTAATCCTAAATATTTTTCGATTGAAAATCCTTCAAAAGGCCTCATTGAAACTGAATTAAAAAAAAATAAAATGCAAATGATAGTTGCCCACTGAAAATATTACACTAAACATTTAGTTACATGTTACTACAGGAAAGTACGTGAACATTTCCCGCCAGAACATTTATTTTTTTAATATAAATTTTGTTAGAAATATTTCATGGTAAATAAAATGCCAAAGACAATGACCATAGTAAAAGTTGTTTTTATGACTTAACAAATGTATTTCAACAGTTTCATTTATTATGATGAGATGTGATGAATCACCTATTGCCTGTTTTTAGGCAGAAGCACACTTCAAGAGGTAAACCTAGGTTAAGGGACATAACTCATGAAGTTAGTGATATGTTTGTATCGTATTCAAATTCACCAAAGCGTATCAAGCTTTCATTTGACACAGAATGAAATCAATCTAAGTTACTTTGATGCTTACATGACATTGATATAAAATGCTGAATTCAAACATTCCAATGATTTGTAAAAGTTGTGTCTTTTACCCTAGGTCTACCTCCTTAATTGCAATTAATATCAGAAAAAAAAACGTCAAGTATGTATGCTTATAGAGTTTTTGTTTTGCATTTAGCAGTTTTTGCAATATAATGTTTTAATGTTTTGTCCAAACGATCTTTAATGAAACATTTAATTTCAATACCATGAATTTTATACGGAATTTATTCCGATGCTTCCAATTTCTTTTGTGGCAATATCTAACTATTAACATTTCCAAAACCCAGTTGACCTATAAAGAAAAAACCAACTGTCAGTGTACCCGATTCATTATGTCCCATTCTTAATGTCACTTTTCACTAGTCGTCTATGCATGAGTAAACACGGACTACAAATGTAAGGTATTTATTTTGAATTCAGTTTAAACGAACAATATTTTTATATTCATAAAAGTATGAAAAAAAATGTTGTTTTCCAATGTGTTTTTTGGTAAATGTCCGATTCCCCATTTTATTGCTCCTAAGCACTATTAAGTTAGAAGATTCCTTATATAACGGGTATTGAAATGTTCCTGCTTCTTTCAAAAGCGAATTTAATACATAAACCTACTTAATTCTTTTTGTCCTTATTGTACATTGTATTGTGCTCTATTTTTAAATTATTCATATAAAGTACGATAACAAGAAAACGAATAATGACTACAACTGTTAAATACATATTATTATAAATCTGACATTATAAAAAATAACTCAAAATGAGAATTCAAGTTGATTTAATAGAATAAATAACATGAATAAAGCAATGTATGCTTTGCATTTAATTGGATATGCATATATGTTTTTTCTCCTATTATGTAAAAAGAAAATGCGTATTAAGTTTACAGTATACGCGAAACGGATACAGAGATTGTTTGGATAAAACCCCCTTACATTGGGCAAGGAATATTTATCTGAGGGATTTTATTGTTACAGTTGCAATCAACTTTTAAAGTTTGATCTATGCCAGTCCGAAATGCGGGTAAGATTTCACTTCCCAAGGTAGCGAGCTGTGATTAAAGTTACTAAACTATTGACCAATTGCTAGAACTTTTTAAATAAATCAATTTCGAATTAAAGGGTATCGTATAAATAGTGCAAATTTTATTTGTAATTATCTGAAGCTGTTAAGTTTTTGCTTCGGTGATTAAACACACAATTTAATGGAAGGTTAACGTTAACGTGGAACGTTAAACAATAATAATTCAATTTATCATGACATTGGTAAGACCGCACATTTGTATTGATGCATTGACTTGATTGGGAATTTAACAACTGTAAAAGGAGTTCAACCATTATGAATCAAATTTAAAAGAAAATGTTTGAAACAAAAAACAAAAAACAAAACAACAAAAACAACAGAAAAAAAAAACAAAAAAATAGAAACAATAGTTTCTGTTAGGAAGTCATTTGGGAAATTTCACCTCTTTTCAAAGACAAACCAAACCTTTTGTTATCAAATTAAGTGACCCCTTCATCGATTTGATAATGCATTTTGTAGAACTATTAATATGTGTTGTACTTGTGTTACGTGTTGTCGTCCTAATAAACAATGTTTGCGAATCAACCAAGTTTGTACATAGTCAATTGTTTAATGTCACATTTATATATTGATTCCTGATGCAAGCAATGCTAGTAAGATGTTACTATTTAAATAGATCTTGTAATGACTGGTTATTGACGGTCAAAATCCGGTGTTTGAAGGTTATTCACAAGTCGATACATTCATATGCGCCAGAGTGTAAAAAAAATCTCTTAGTGTTCGTACTAAATGAGTATGACTTGGCATAACTGTTCCATGTTTATATCATATACAGGCTTTATTGCAAGAATTGGTGGGTTGAAAGTATCGATTAAATTTATGATTATAATGAGAGGAACTTCGTGACAATTTTTAATTTTTGATTATGTTCTCCATGAATAAATTGTTTTTAGAACAATAATATGCATATTGTTACTAAAATTGAGATTGTTAGATTTTCCCCGTTAAATTTGTCATTGTCAGCATTATAACCTTTTTGCAATATAAATGGTAAATGCGTGGTGTTCTTTGACCATGGGATAAACATGCATTTTATTATACTCTTCACATTTCCCGTATTCTGATTCATATCCGAATTCACCCAATGCGTTAAAAGATTTCATGCATATTTGATATATTATAATGCCATGCAATTACCTATTTCAAGTTTTAAACAGCAAAGCAAATAAACAAATTCAATACACAGCTTAATATTGAAAATAATTAAAAAAAGAGAACAAAAACAAAATCAATACAAAAATCAAAATAAACAATTAACAGAGCAAACCAATTAACATAGCAAAACAATTAACAGAGCAAACCAAAATAAACAATTAACAGAGCAAACCAAACATACTTTTTCCATAACATGTAAAAATACGAGAAATACTTTTCATTGTTAATAGAATACATTAACACCCAATTGTAATATCACGCGCTATAAAGCTCTTTAGACCACATCCGTGGTACAAAGTGATAAACACTTGACCACAAATTTGTGTAACGTCTACCCAAATATATGTAGAATGGCAATAAATCACGGAAACTCCATTTTATCATTGTTTTACAATAGCCAGCCATTTAGGTTTATTTGACCCCTCGCTTTCGCCCGGGGTAACACAATGCGACATAAATGG
The DNA here is from genome assembly GCA_037379345.1 of Perna viridis. Lineage (NCBI taxonomy): Eukaryota > Metazoa > Mollusca > Bivalvia > Mytilida > Mytilidae > Perna > Perna viridis. The sequence goes on along the minus strand of CM074519.1, from coordinate 22,933,677 downwards.
CCAGCACGTGGTATAGCAATAATAAATGGAGTTCTATGATCTATTGTTTTTAATTTGGTCGAGTAATGTGAAATCTGAACTGTATTATTTTCAAGGTTTGGCGAGGGTTAATAACCACTTAATACTATAGTATTTTATGACAGCATTCACATTTTCATATACATATATGTAAATATTAATACATATATTTTATTCATCACACAAAATATTATAAAGTTATACATATTTGTCTTTCAATTTAATAGAAATAAAATACACTTGTGGAACAGGACACCCCTTTTGAGAACAGCTGAACTAGTCTAACTGCCATATCAAGATCAAACCTAAGTCACTTAAATAGTTGACAAAAGACAAGGAAAGGTTTTATGCAAGTGGCTGTTATCGAATAATATGATGAGCTTTAATTGAATTATTTGGGCAGGAGTCCGTATTGAAAATTTTGAATATCGGATATGTACATTGCATAAAGACCTTTCGTTTTCAGCGTAGCATTAACATTATGCGGCTTCATCAACTAATCGAAATTCATCAGTGCGTATTATCATAACTAATCGATTACAATATCATAACATACTACTATACTTTATATTCTTCGTTAAAACCATTATAAATATTTGCAACTGCCTATTAAGAATATAGACCTAGGGTAAGGGACATAACTCTCGGAAAATAGTGATATGTTTACATTGTATTCAATTTCGCCAAGCCCTATCAAGCTTTCATTCAAAACAGGGTGAAATCAGTCCAATTAACTTTCATTCTTTTATGAGATTTATGTTAAATGCTGATCATGAACAAAAACTTTCCAATGATTGTAAAAGTTGTGTCTCTTTACCCTAGGTCAACCTGTATAAAACGGCAATCGGAAATTCTCTGCCATTACAAGTAATTTTATGTTTGTATATACTGATTAGTTTAAATATTGGGATTGTTTTCTTTATTGCTTAAGTGATTTTAAGTACTCTGTTTCATTCAAAGCAAATTTTTTTGTCATTGTAGGAACTGAGGCCATAGATGAATTTATTTTGATGTTTAGCATATTGGAATATTTGTTATCTTTCTGCAGTGACAGCAGCTCATCTTTGTGATGTTTAACTTCGTTTTTTTTCCATTTTGAATAGAAAAATAAATATGAAATTCGGAGGCATATTCACCTGCATGCGAAATATTTTCCAAGGTCTCTTGTGCTTTGTTTTAAAGTTATTCGAAGTCTTTTACACTCTTATTTATCCGTTTTATCTGTGCAATCTCATTTTTTCTAATTTCATTCATTATTTCATTTTGTATACGATCAAAATGTTGATTAACTGTTGTTCGAGCATCTTCAACTAATGCTGTAACACGCTTTGTCTTGTCACAAAATTTCACCTCTTTTGATGATATATCTATTATAAGTGTTTTAACTATTTCCTTGATATCTGGCAATCGTTTAAAGAGATCAGTAAATGAATCAGTACTTTTGACGTACCTCAAACAATGGCTTGATATTGTTACATGTCCTATGGGTTTTTGTAACACATGTCACGCAACAAGGTGCTTCATGGTCAACGCAATAAAAATCAAGCCTAATTCTATGTCGATTGCAATCATACTGAATTTCATACCACAACTCATACGTTATACCAGAGCTACGCAGACTTTTTGTATCGCGCTAGAATTCTAACAAATAGGCTTCTGAAGCAGGGTTAGGGTTATACTGCTACAGGATTGAAGTCGTCATAACAAAAGTTTTATGGCCGTCATCATGAACTCTGATTTGCTCAACGTGTCATAGTTTTCCTTTCCTCTTTCGTATACCCCGAACTTGACTTTTTATGAGCAACTCGGTGGGTGTTTCTAGAAAAGCAGATGACGCTTACCCTATCGGTGCACCTGGTCCATGCTCCCAGTTTTTAATGGAGTCGCTCATTTGCTTTTGTTACTTTGTATGTATGAATTTAGTTACTCTATGTTCTTTGTTGTGTATGTCTGTTTTCAATATCTGGTCTTATTCCCTGGATTACATTCTTTCGATTACCGCTTTAACCTTGGTTCCTCTGATTACTCTTTCTCGAGCAGCTGGTCTAAGCTTCAAATAATCTTGAATAGGTATTGATTTGTGGTTTTTCGAAATGCTTCGGAGTTGTTTATTTTCATCGCACAAAGGGCCGAGAGACTCAAAACACTCAAAGCACCAAACACTGGCTTCTGTGACAAATATCACACTTTTGGTTTCTCTGATCGGGCGCTATCATTCAATAACTGACAAAATAATGATTAAAAGGAGTAATAAAGGGAACCAAGGTTATAAATATTTGAGTCGTCAAAGAAAAGTATCATATGCTTTCGTATGAATTAACAAAAAGGTCAATTTGTCAAATTTACTAAATTAACGGAACGCTTCGTAAATGTACGCAACTCAACCATCGACACAGCATTATGATTCTTTGAAAGCATTTAAAAAAATGAATATTGAAGTAAGATAACATTTTATGAACAATACTTTCGATCAGCCTATTCCGATTCAGACGAAAATCTTTTATTCTTTATTTGAAAACAGATAATAAGTCAGTTATTGTCTAGCGTGATGGACTTTTGATGTCGAACATTCGAATTATCAAATAAAATAGTTCGTTCGCATACACACAGACTTGCCCGTGTTTTGTGTCATCATTTTTCTGAACTATAAGAGGGAAACGAACGTGTCGTTTTTATTGCATTTTATCGCAAAATGGGAATAAAATATTTTGTAGTTCATTGGACATGCTTAAGGATATTATAAACAACACTTTGTATAAAGCACGGAGCACGTGCAGTATATATCATGCCATTTAAAAGTCAAATGATTGGTCATTTCATTTTTGAAACATCAAATGACAGCACTTGCCCGATATAATATCTCCAGACAAGGTATTTTATTGAAATAAATTCCAATACATGTAAATATGTCTTAACTGTACCACAAGGCAAAGGCCTACATATAACCATGCTCTGAAATATGACACTTCTGTCGGAAGTAATACAATTTGAAAATGATGTATGTTACTATCATGTAACTACTTGAACTTTTACGCAGACAAACATTTTGAGGAATAGGAAGTATCACATATTTCCGTTGGTCGAAAGATCACTTTTTTCAACAATATTCTCACAACAATATCAACAATGTTGTCATGCAAGAAGATAAAATTTTGTCCCTATCGGGTAAAGTCTAAATCATTTCGTTTTATTTTTGGGCCAATTTTACATATCAAAAACTGCGGTCAGATCGGTCACCAGTCATCGGTTATCGATCCCTCATCGATCAGTCAGTTGGCGGACATCGATCCGTCAAATAGATGTGTGAATCGGTTAAGGGACTGTTAATTACAGTCCTTGAACCGATCAGCGCAACGATTTGAAGGATCGATGACCGTTGACTGATTGATCGCTGACGGATCGATAACCGATGACCGATCTGATCGCCGTTTTGTTATGTAAAATGACGTAAGATTTGTTCGAAATAAAAGAAATGTAAAATAAAAGTATAAATTGATTTTTAATCTATTACATTATGTAAATATGTGTAAAATTGAGAAATGCGAACACAGGTATAATGGATCGGTTTGACGGATCGATGACTGACCGGAAATTGATCGATGATCGATGACCCATCGCAATTCTTGTTGCACAGATCGATTAAGTACTGTAAACAGTACCTTCCAAGTTCATTATACATTATGACAATTGTTGTACACAGCTTCTCGTCAGACAAGTTTTTACAAATACCTAGCTCAATCTGTTCAACACTTGGAAATGTATGGAAACCCAGTATTTCACTACCATAACACGAATTACTGCTTATATAAGCATCAAAGTAGTCCAATTGAGTAATGACATGTACATTCAAGTAGAATGAAGAAGTCTTAGACCTCAGACTGAACACAGATTTTATCCTTGGTCAGCTACAAGTCTTTTCCAACATTTACCATTATATTTCAACAATACTCCTAAATAACAAACCTACCTCTAAAATGTATCCATAATATACCATTCTTACCATTCCTTTCTTGACCCAACATGTCTAAATACAACATTTTTAGTTTTGGATGTGTTAACTGTCAAACTATCTGATTGGCTTGTATTCAAAGTGTATCTCACACAGTTTATAGACCTCCAACTGTTTCGGAGAATAAAATCTTATCATCCGCACGCATTAAGAGGAGTAAAAGTCACTTTTGTTCTACAAAATGTACATAACCATTATGTACAAACTCCATTTCAAAATTCCAAATCATTCATTATATAGGAGAGAAAACTTCCATTTGTATAAGACGTACTGAACTAGTAGAACAATCTAAGTATTCAGTTAACATTTCATTGATTATACTATCGATTCGGTGACACTTGAATTGAATTATATTTTGCTTTGTTTAATTCTACAGTTGAATCAACTGCGCTAAAAACCGAATTTCTAAAGTGCAAGTAAAGGAGTTATTAAGGGAACCAAGATTCTAGAGGACATAAAAAAAATTTAATCCAGGGACAAAGACCAGACATGGAAAACATACATACACAACAAAGAACATAAAATAACCAAAATAATACACACAAAGTAACAAAAGTAAATGACCAACTGGGACTCCACTAAACACTGGGAGCATAGACCAAGTGCACCGATAGGGTAAGCATCCTGTGATTTTCTAGGAACACCCGGTGAGTTGCTCATAAAAAGTCAAGTCCGGGGTAGACAAGCGAGGAAAGGAAAACTATTATTATACATGTCCCAGAAAAGAACATTTTACACTGTTATTTTATTTTAATTAAAATTAATACATTACATTTTTCATATCAATTAAACTAATAAATACGATTTCCTCAACCTCCCCATTCAAAATCTTCATCCCCCGCACATTTTCATCATCTCCTATTTCCAATATATCATAGAATGGGAAGTTTTCCCATCGCTAGTATTATACATTTGAATTGATGTTCGTTAGCTGTTTCAACAATTAATCAAACCTAATTAGCTAAGCATTCCTATTTTATTATGTAAGATTATGCTTACTTACATCTTCTCCAAATCTATTACAGTTATGTAACTTTATCAAGTGCATGTGACATCAAAACTGAAATTATGTTATTGTACTATTTCAAATGTTTTACCCATATTATTGACCAAAGCATTGCATAAATAGCACATATTACTGTTAAAGGTTCAATTTTTTTGTGCAAAACCCAATATGAATAGACACGCCATTTCTGAAAATGTTTGATGAACAACGTCGGAGAGAACCATACATTTAAATCAAGTTTATTAACCGGGGGTCAGGAAAACGTTTGTTTCGTAACCGTTTCCAACCAAGTACTATTGCAAGTGACAAGACCAAGACTCAATCTTAGGATTATAATCATATAAACCTTTTCAGAAAAACATTGCCAGAAAACCAGGACGATGCTTTTTTGCACCTTTCGGCATCTAATTCCTAAATCAATCAAGTTCCAGGACTCAAGATCAGTTCTTGTCCTTCTCACCTGTTTAAACAATTTTTGGTACAATCTCTTTACGATCCAAAATTAAATTTCTTTTCGTATTTAAAAATTCCCTCGGAGAAAGAACACAGTATGCTGCAATTATACGACAATTTTGCGACTACATGCATGTATATCATTTTTTTTTCAAAATATTCTAACAAAGCAAGAGCTGTATTTGTGCAGATTTAACATTTGTCAATTAAATAATTCAACAGACCAATTATAATTCGTTAAAGCCTTGCACTTTCAAGCTTTGAAGTAATCAATATGCGCAACTTCCATATCAATAACTAATATAGCATCGATCCATAAATTAACTTAGCAGACGTACACATTTTGTAGTTATGATACCAAATCTACTACAAATCTGCATCTAATCGTTTTGAATTGTGTTGTCAAATTAAAAAAAGTGACTGAGGTTTGAACTGAAAAAAAAATGTGTTCAAATGTATGTCATTGTTGTTAAATGTCCAAACATTGAATTCATGACCTTTTTTGTCTTTGTTTTTATTTTGTTTTTGATGTCAAATTTGTACATGTAATTCTGCCTCGTACAGATCTACAGTAACAGTGGGATTAAATAGCTTTAAACAGGAAAACTGTTTTTTTTTAAATAACATCTTATTAACATTTCTCTCTGAGAGCGGGAAAAGAAGTCCAACAAAAATAGGGGGTGTGATATTTACAGCTCAAATGAATGCAAAATTGAAAGAAAATAAAACAATAATAACGAAGAAAATGAAGACAACGATTTTTCTCGGAGTAACAAACTGCTCCATCACCCTTTTAACTATATCTTATTAATACAATGTGATATATATTAATACCGAGCATTTTTTTCTGTAATCTTATAACATTACACAGACACATATTTTTCAATGAACTAATCATGTTGAAATGATGTAAAACAGTTTGTTTAAATTACTTTAAAGAATTTGTAAGGTAAACAAGTGTTAGGTAAAATTCAAGTTATATCAAAGGAACATATTTGGCGGGAAAATGCTGAATTGAAAGTGGGAAAATATTTTTTTTTTTTTAATATTGCAAGAATACACCTCGATGACTCTTAATATGAAAGAATATCAATGAAGTGTTCATTATATTAAATAAGAAGAAATTCTAATCACCAGTTTAATGACGGTTTGCGGAATAGTGAATTAAATTCTTACCAAATCATTATCAAAATTCCTTTATCATGGATCAATTATCTCGAACTAACGTTCGGTGACTTATTTATTTACATCAAAATTCTTGAGTGAGGGAAAAGACCATTTACTAGAAATAATAAGTATCATCTATCTTAAATGATAATGACTGAATATTTTGATCTGGGATTGATACTCAACATATATATTTTTTGCAATGTAATATGCCATTGACTCTGTAAAGCACTCTCTGTTCACGAACAGTTGCATCTAAATAAGGTTTCCAAATAAAATGGATGAGTACACATATTATCTGTAACTAACAAAAATTGACATTTTGAAAAGTTTAAAATACACTATTTCGTGAGCTCAATATAGAAATTTTATTGTTTTCATGCATTGTTGGCACCAATGTGTAAGAAAACTAACTGCAGTCAAGAAAAGGAAGAAAGCTTTCAGGGAACTATTAATCATTTTATGTGACAGTATTATATGATTAACATCAACTACCAAAAGAATTAAAAACACAAATCTAGTTGAAATTGTTATAGCAGTTGAAATACCACATTGAGATTTTCAAGAAAAAAACCATGGAAATTTTACATACATGCATTGGGAGTTTAAGAGTAAACAAGGAAACTAAAGATTGAGCAACAAAAAAACAACATGTATTCAAAATATTGAAAGGATAAAGAAAAGACGGGGAAATGGAGATATCAAATAAAGATTAAAAATAATGAATAAAAGAAGAAGAAGAAAAAAAAAAGAACAAATATAGTTCATTGAGGTTCATTGAGGACAAAATACAGTAGTTGATATTTAAGAACTTTTGTAACACTCGAGAGATATCATTTTTCAAAACTATGCCATTTTTAAAATAGCTGCCAAATAAGGAGAAAAGGTCAAAATATAGGACATTGTAACATCTCAGAAACATAGGTGCCTAGGTATTTGAAATTTGGAGAAACAAAAAAAAAAAGGAGAAACATTAAATGATATTTTGCCCGTTGCCGTGGCAATTATTTTTCCAACCAAAATTCAAAATGCCGTGATTTCGATAACATTTGGTATTAAGGGTGATAAGTTTTAATTTAGACATTACAAGAAGATTGGAAAGTTGCCGTTACATGGCAACCCATTTCAGCACCAGATTCTTTAAAATGAACGGATTTCGATGAAAATTTTTTTCCTTGGTGAAATTGACGTGCTGGGTCTATTATAATAATGTCCCTTAGTCAGGCGGTTGTCCAGGTTGTTTTGAGACGATGTTCCAATTGAAGCAACTAAAACTTAATGTATGAATAGACCTCCACCCAAAGTTTTGCTTTATCACAAAAAAAATGTCAAAATGGTTGCCGTTTCCAAAAAAAACACTGGAAGGTAAAAAAATAGAACATTGCAAAAACCTTGATGGCTAGGAAATTGAAAGTTAAAATAGTTGTTAAATTTTCGGAGTCATAAAATAATATGCAGAAAAATGTGGATCGGCATGTTCAGTGTTGCAGTGTTAACGGAAAAACAAAACTTTGTCCAGAACTTGTGTTTTTTATAGGTTTTCCCTTGTTTTTTGTTAGAAAACTATTTAAGATATCTTTACAAAACGTACAACATAGATAGATCTATATAAGACAAATGTAACTCATGTTTCAGAACGTTTCAAGATGGACACCAAATCAAAATGGCCGTTTGTTTGATCGAATTCTTTTACTGCACTCAATAGAACACTTAAATGACAAATATGAAGTAAGAATAGGGAAATAAAAATTTGGCGACGCTTGTTTGCTTTCAAACATTGACACGCTTGTTTCTATCACATTTGTATAAAACATTTTAAGTAACCCCATCACAAAGTATGAAATTGATACTTATGATTATAAGATAAACATGTATGTGTTTTTTTTATCTTTGTACTTTATGTTAAAAATACACAATTAAAATGTTGGGATAGTTTAATTCATTTTTACCTTATCAACAACAAATGCCTTGAACGGGTTTTAATTCTTCGTTTAAGATTTAGATTATGGTGGACACTCATTTTAAGGTCAATAAGGAAACAAAATACCACTGTGTCTAGAGTGCAATGGGGCAAACGTTTTTAAGTGACTTCATATATACTTATCTATAATCATTGTTACGATGGACCTTAGTAAGTTCAGAATACCAGAATTACGGTTCAATAATGCGCGATTTTTGGTGTAAAATTTGGGGTAACACAATGACGCTACCCCTTAAAGTTACAAAACAGAAGAAATAACGGACATACTTAACTGCTGAGAAGCCTATTTTCACCATCTGAGGCATGGTAACACAGACAAAACAGAAGTATAAATAGAAAGTGTAATGTTTTCGAGTGGTGTGTGGCGAAGGACAAAGAACGACTGTCGTGTTAAACTTGTATTCCATAAGCATAAAAACATACAAACAGGGTTTACACATTACATAACAAGGTTATGAATAAAGGGGACTAACTAAGGTTATACACTTTGACAATTATCAAAGTATTGAGAACACTGATTGACTTGCTAAAAAAATCAATAATGTTACATCTCCCTTCTCAACAAAAATGTCATTTTCATTCAAGTTCTCAAAATATCTTTATATATGAATTCTATCAGTCAGCAAACAAAGTAAATTAAACATAATAAGAATAGTTCATGTTTGGTTAATTACATAGATTCTATAAGTTTTGGTTTTACAGCCCTGCCTGATTTTGTAACGTATACATGTGTATCTTCAGAAGTAGGTTTTGTATTGGACATTTCACTCTCAAAATTATTATTTTCTGTGTTTGCTAGTTTTGGTGGACGAGTATCTACATCTATTCCAGACTTATTAGGTAGTATTGGTTCAGAATGCATTGGTAAATCATTCTCACAATTATACAGTGGAACATTTTCATTGGTTTTAAATAAATCACGCCTATTCCTTTTATAAATTACACCATCAGGGTTTTCAACAATATGGGACCTACTTGTGGAATGTTCACCAGATACCATTGCAGGTTTCCATAAGCCATTACTTTGACGGATCCGAACCGAGTCACCTAGTTCAACGGTCTAGAACGTGTGTCAAAATATTCCTTTTGATAGGCTTGTTTTGAACCTAGTTTTTTTTATTAATTTAATCATAATCAGGAGTTTGTGGAATAACTTCCATTAGAGTGGAAGGCAAAATTGACCTAGACGTAAGCAATATTCAGTGGAGTTGTTCTGTACTCCAAAAGACCTAAAAATGGGTCTGCCCCATCCGTCTTAAATTTACTGAACATACGGTTTGAACCGTCTTTTCGGCTAACCCGTTGGATTGTGGGTAATGTAGGCTAGACGTAGTATGTTTGAAATCCAATTTTTTGAAAAAAATCACTGAACTCTTGAGATGAGTACCGGGGGCCGTTATCCGAGACAAGTACTTCTGGGATACCCTGTCTGGAAAATGTACCTTTAAGCTTATTAATAACTGACTGACTATTTCTACTGCCTAGCTTATGAACTTCAAAGAATAGACTATAATAATTAACAATTACAATGTTATCAGCAATATTCCACCAAACAGATCAGTAGCAACGACCTACCAAGGGTATTGTGGAATTTTGCGGGGTTCTAATGGCTCTTTAGCATTTGCATTTCTACGTTCCAGACAAACGGAACAATTTAACACAATATTCGTTATGTCAGATGACATCCTAGGCCAGAATAAAACATAACGAGCCCTATGAACACACTTTTCAACTCCCATATTTCTAATATGAATGCGTTCTAACATAAGATGTCTTACGGCGGTGGGAATAACAATTTTACTTTCTTTTTAAATTCGGGGGGGGGGGGGATTCATTGCAAAAATTTTGCCACCCTAATAAAATAACCGATCTCAAAATTCTAAATTGAGGGTCAGACATAGAAGCCTTTTCGATTTCTTGCATTTTCCGTCACTAACTGCCAAACTAGAAAGAACCATGTGAACTTGTGCCTCAAAACTGTCAGAAAACCTGGACAAGTGTCAGATAAAAGTCTGCGAGACAAAGTATCAGCAACTGGGATACATTTACCCGGAAGGTGTACAAGGTCAAGATTGTAACGCTGTAGCTGTAAAAATCATACGCAGGAGTCTAGTGGGGGCATCTAACAAGGACTTTTTCATAATAGAAACCAGAAGCTTATGGTCAGACTCAACTTTAACTGGGTTTAGACGGCCACAAATGTACTGATGAAATTTACCATACCTAATACCGTTTGCAGTTCTTGTTTGTTTGTGGGGAAGTCATGTCCAGAATGGCCTTGACCTTATTGGGGTCAGCTTTAAGTCCTGAGGATGAAAACACATGACCAAAATATGTGACTTCTGTGACACCGACCTCTAATTTGTCGTCATTCAGTTTGACACCTTTGTTACGTACCTTTTTCAAAACTTTGCGCAAATTCGTGTCATGCTCCTCTCGTGTGGAGCCAAAAACCAAAATAACATCCACGATAGCAATCACCCCGTCAAGCCCTGCCAAACATTCGTCTATTTTGGACTGGAACAAGTCTTGAGACCAGTTAAGGCCAAACGGTAAGCGCTTGAAACGATACCTGCTATAAGGGGTATTAAAAATGTGGTCAGTTATGAAGACTGTTCTGAGAGACTAATGGCCCAAAATCCTGAACGGACATCAAGTTTGGTAAAATATTGTGCATTTGACAACAGGAGCAGAATGTCCTCTAGAGTATTCATGGGGTAGTGTGGAGTTTGGATGGCAGAGTTAAAATTTTTGGGGTCTAGACAGACCCTAAGTTTAGCATTTGGCTTCTCGACAACAACAAGCGAATTGGCCCATGGGGTGGGGGTGGGGGTGTTAACCTTACAAATTATATCAGCCTTCTTCATTCTGTCTAACTCGGTCTTCCGTTGATCACAATAGTAATGCAACAGGTACACGTCTTGGGGAAATACTACAGGGGAGACCTTGGGGTCATGGTGTATTTCAGCTTCACCTGGAATTAGACCAACACCTTTAAAAATATCGGAATATTCAGGGAGTATCGAAGAATGTTAACATGTGACCCTGTGTCAAGCTTAAACGTGGTTGGTTTAGAACATACATCAATTGTTTCAAAACCTTGATAATATTTAACATTACACATATTTTTATCATGATCATCATTAATACAGTCTATGAAACAAATCATTGTCTTTCTGCTGAGCGTCTTCTGCCTGTACACTTTTGGCTTTGACCGGCACACTTTGAACAAGTGGTTCCATTTTTGACAACTGTTACACTTCTTCCCTTTCGAGGGGAGTCTTCAAGTTTAGAATGAGACTTCCCACAAATTCCACATTTATTCTGTTGTTTTGTCCATGGTGACTTTTGATGTGGGTTGGACCTAGCTTGTCAGATGGGCGGTCCTTCCTATAAGAGGTACTTTTATTTTAAGTGTTAAATATGTCACGCCCCTTTTCACCGACCCATAGACGTAGATATGTGATTTTTACCTTGTCATCTCTTTCAGCGAGGGGTCCATCTAGGATTAGCCCCACATGTTGCTTGAACTTTTTTCAATGTTTCCACTAAATTTGTGGACTCCCAGTTCATCTGAGGTTGCGGAACACTGTTTAGATCCATTACGATTGTGATTCCCGTAAATACCTGACACCATGCTTTCCATGTTTTCGAGTAGTGTGTGGCGAATGACAAAGAACGACTGTAGTGTTATTACTTTATTTGATTGTATATCTCCAAATTTCTCGTGATCATTTTTTTGAAATTCTCCGGAAACGAAAGTAGAAATATAATGCGCTTTTATCTATTTTTTTTCTCTTGGCACTTTATGCTAATCATACACAATTAACATATTGGAATATTTTAATTCATTCTTACCTTTTCGACAACTAATGCCTTGAACAGGTTTCAAATTCTTCATTTATGATTTAAATTAATCTGTCTTACAACGTCCATATGGCGGACAATCATTTTAAGGTCGAAAAGGAAACAGCATACCACTGTTTCTAGAGTGCAATAGGGGCAAACGTTTCTTAAGGACTTCATATTTTCTTATCTATAATCATTGTTACGATGCAAAACAAAAGAAATGACGGACATACTTAACTGCTGGGAAGCCTGTTTTCACCATTTGTGGCAAGGTAACATAGACCAAACAAACGTCTAAATAGAAAGTACAGTAAATATGTACACCGTTCAGAAATATGATACTTGCTTTTCGTTAAGATAAAACAATGTTTACGAATTCCAAATTAATATCCAGTCCCATATATTAATATGTTTAGCGTACCAATAATACCTTCCTGATACATAAATGATGAGAAACTGTACATGTTTTTGATTCTTTTTTTTTTAGATTGAACTTTGTGAATAATTCTCTAAAACGCTAAAACGCATACCAATTAAATGTAGTAGTTTTCCGAAATGTTGGAAACGAATATGATATGCTAGACATAGAAAATCGACGTGCCGAACGAGTGAAATAAGACACTTAACATGCCACGGGATGCATATGGTCTCCCTCAACATGATGAGTATAATGGTTATAACTTCTGAACATTTGAATGTGAATGATTTTACAGACGATTCTACTTATCGTAGAAAGCTAAAACCCCAAATAAAAAAAAATGTGTAGTCAAACTTTGGATTTCACGACTTTTGGAACCGTGGATAAAGGAAGAGGGAGTTCTGAATTAGAAAGAGTAATCAAGGGAACCAATGTTATCACGGTAATCAAAAGAATGTAATCCAGGGACAAAGACCAGACATGGAAAACAGACATACACAACAAAGAACATAAAGTAACTAAAATCATACATACAAAGTAACAAAAGTAAATGAGGAACTCGGACTCCACTAAAAAACTGGGAGCATGGACAAGGTGCATCGGTAGGGTAAGCGTCCTCTGCTTTTCTAGAAATACCCGCCGAATTGCTCATAAAAAGTCAAGTCCGGGGTAGACAAACGAGGAAAGGAAAACTATGACCCGTTGAATAAATCAGTTTTCATGGTGCTGATGGATACACCATAACGATCCACGAGTTCAGAAACCATTCTTTATCGTCTTATCCTTTGAGTAATTGTTGGTCTTGTCATGTTTTGTTTTGTTATGTAACATTCGGCTACGCTTCTCCCAAATAAAGCAAATCTTTGACTAGTTACCTGACCAATACAGAAAACATCTGGTATTAAAGAATAGTGTCAGGTTTCTTGAATCTAGGGCAAATGTATTATATTAAATTTTTGGACCTATGTCTAGGGTCTAGGGCGCTCGACTTTGTGCAGGCGGTGTTGCCATAGATGTCACAGCAGTACGAGTTCGAGTCCCGCGGAGGGAACGACCAAAAATTTGAATCGCAAATTTGACAGTTCCAACATCGTTGGGAATTTTTCAGACCATTATATATATATATATATATATATATATATATATATATATATATATATATATGTCACTCAATTTAGTACATATATATGGTTCCACTTGCAATTGATCAGGACAGGAACTGATTTATTCTAAAACGATATAGTTTCTTTTATATTCGCGATTGCAATATGAATGTTGTATTTCTTTCTTACTTGCATACCAACAAACACGAAACAGATAAAAGCGAGTAAAATTCTCCTCTTTGTCATGACTTTAAACGCCTATTCATGTATTTGGCTAGCTGTTCTTTTTGTTCCTTGCATTTTTGATTTTGACACGACACGTTTCCATGTCAGGGCCAAAATGACGTTGATTTTTTTTCATTTAAACCAGTAGTTACAAAAACGATTTTTGAGTAGTTAATATCAGCAGATATTGTTATTCCATGTTGTTATTTCTGTTAAATAGCTTTGTGCAAGCTAGATTGCTTTGCAACCGTTTCAGTTTCAGAACAACATCACAGGCTTGTAATTAGTGTTTACAGATGTTAGATTTAAGCTGTCAAATGTAGGAGGTTACAATTGGAGAATGGATCTAAAATGACCGGAATCTTAGTGAGGCGTAGACTTTTGACGGTCCTTGCCGGTTTCAAACGTCTTACAAACGTTTTCTAAGTTCTTATATCATTTGATATGTATGCAATTTTTCTGAACCTACCATTCGATATGAAATGCTTTTTCCAAGTCAGAGCCATTGCAGTGGTTTCCAAATATCTGTTTTTTCCCTCGGCATTGCCATTTTTATAAACGGACTTTTCCTTTTTGACTATTGCTTTGATTGTATCAGTTCGGTAAATTTGTTTTAACACTTTCGTCAATGAGAATATTACTCTTACATGGATAATCGTGTGTTGTTTAAACCAGTTCAATCTAGATGCGGGGTGAATATGTATCACTTATTTACTTTCCTTCTACCGGTGCACCTGGTCCATGCTCTCAGTTTTTAGTGGAATCCGAGTTGTTCATTTACTTTTGTTACTTTGTATGTATGATTTTAGTTACTTTATGTTCTTTGTTGTGAATGTCTGTTTTCCATGTCTGGTCTTTGTCCCTGGATTACATTCTTTTGATTACGGCTATAACCTTGGTTCCCTTGATTACTCTTCAACAACGCCCATTGGCATGTGGGGCAGCAACGAGGGTACGTGACTTCTGTCTGTTCTACTTCTGTAAACTTCCTATTAGCGGTCTAGAAAATAGCCGATTAATCAGGTCTTAGTGATCTTTTCTTAAGACGTGCCCAATCTACATTTCCACCTTCTTCTTCTTTTGATGTTGTTATTTTCGTTTGATTGTATATACGAAAGAGGTCTGTATTAGTGATATTATTTGGCTAAACTATTCAAATGATCCTCCCAACGCTCTTACAGTCATTTTCTTCCACTCTGAATCACACAACTTGTTGGTTAAAACACGACTGACTGTTGTATAGCTTCAGGTTTATACGTGTGGTGTACTGGCCAGATGACCATGCATTCAACAAATTGTACCAAGAAGAGTAAACAGGCTTGTTCATTCAGTAGTGCTGTTGGATGGTTGGAGTTGTTGAGAATCGTAAGTTGATGTTTTATGATGTTGATTCATAAATGCTTTCAAAGGCCTTTTCAAAGTCGACAAAGTTGCTATTCAGTACAGTTCAATAAATTTTCTGAGGATAAAATCTGGTAAGTACAATCCTTTACCTTTCGGAATCCTGCTTGTTTTTCTGAGTGGCTTCAATGGCTTCAAAATTTTGCTTCATGATAATGTTTAGTATGATCTTACTTGCTATGGACAGTATAGAGATTCATTTCCAGATGTTGCAATCATATAATGCTCCTACTTTGGTATTTGAAACATTGAAAGGTGTCCGTATCAAAATCTTAAAACCATAAAATTTAGAAGGTAAGTTTCTGAAAAAATGTATGTAATTTGTGTATGTTTACAAGTTTTTGGCGGATTCTCACTTGGCTTTTCCAGAGAGGATACACCTTTTATTATTTGATTAAATGTAAACATTTGATATATTATAAACACCTTCAATCCAAATTATCAAGAATACAACGTTAGTACACAAAGGCAACTAAATCACGTGATAATTCAGTTCGTGTAATTGATCCATCAAGTGGTTGCGAGGATAGGTTTACATTTTTTTTCCTTCACATGTTGTAAAAAATGAACGAAAGATATATATTTGATGAAATAAATAGCATTTGATATATTTGCCCGTATTTGTATTCAAGTATTTTAGCCTTGTTTTGAATGCATGGAGATTTGTTTCCGTTTAAAAAAATAGAAAAAAAAACATCTTTAAAGCATGTTGCATCTATAGATTGATAACAATTGAGATTATTCAGAACAAGAAATATCTTTAAAACAAAGATAGACGACGCAGTAAAATTTATTCCTCTTACATGCAATTTTCTACATTTTATTCAGGAAATAACACATGGCATGCAATTTTAATTTTCGATACAGTTTTTTGGAACGCCACTAAGTTATCAGTATTTGGCCAATCGGGAAACAGAATTGCGATCAGGTGACATGCGTTACAATGGAAGAGCATCTTTCAGGTCTAATGGTAAAAAGCAAAACTATATCGAATGCGTCGGAATTGCAATATATAATAAAGCAGTAAGAATTACAAAACAGAAAACAAAATATTAATACAAAACATCCGATTATGGACAGTATATAGCTTTTTGTGTCGTATTTTCCCTAAACTTCAATATTCTACTAAGGAAAAGTTGTCTTATGTTGACCATCGTAGTCCTCCATATACACGTATGTTTCTTGATGAAAAGCGTGCGGCATCCTTATGTCATTACTTCTGGTTTTTCTGAAAAAAAAAAATTGCAGATTTGTATTTGTTTAAAGGAGAAGATGTTATTGTGTAAGTCATAAATATCGAAACTAATCTGTTAAATATTCATGAAAATTAAATTGAAACAAAATAATTTCCTTTTCTTGATTAATTAATCGAGATTCATAATTAGGAAATCTGAATTTCCCGCGCCTATGGGCGCCACCATGATCGGTTGAGCTTTGACGTCACGAAGTCGGTTTGTAAAGTGAATGATTACGATGTCAAAAAAAAATCGCAAATTTGGGACTTCTCCCCTATAATTTCAACCCAAAATTTATTGAAGAAGAGATTGAGGCACAACATGTAAGCAAATGTGATTTAAGCGTAAGCGTAAGTGTAAGCGTGATTTGCAGCAAAATGACTAGTATTTGTAAGGAAAATGTTATGGCTACTTCCGAAGAATGTTCTTGTTGCTGGTAAAAAAAAACAACTTTTAGAACATTTCTCTTTTATCATTCGTGCAATCGTAAGCTTGACAAGTCATCGTGTTTTGGTGATTAGGTAAACATGAGCGTAAAAATAGTTACGAAATTTTCTTTGTTTACATATTATTTGCAGTACTTGTATCAGTATCAAACCGACTTAGTTACTTCACGAGCCAATCGGAAGCTATCGGTAAAAATCAATAATCTCTGGCTATGATCTTCAGAAAGGAGAGTTCTGCAAGATGGCTATCCACCTACATTTCAAGGATTTCGAACTTTGCATAGCCTTGAGCATTTTATAAAAGCGCAGTTTGCATTAAATATAATTTTTTTTTGTTTACGTGGGTATGATTTATCATACGAACCTAACTTAATGCAAAGGTGTTTTTTCCCTTTAGGTGCAGCTCCAAAGTTTTGAATATTGAAACAAGAGCAAGTGGACATCAGTTCGACTTTTCCATGAAGGAAATTGGACAACCAGAAAAAAAAAAACAAACTAAAAACAATTGAAATACAACGCAAATTTGGGTACACAATGCATCATTAGCTTTAAAAAAAACTTGTTTACAAACACACACACATACACACACATCATGCAGGAAGAAAAATGGTAAACACTCTAGAATAAGTTCAATAGACACTAGAATAGATTCAAGAACAGACTACGTATAGCACTAACAAAAAAAAAAATAAAAAACAAAAACAAAAAGCAAAAAAACAAAAAACAAAAAAAACAAACAAAAAAAACCCAAAAAAAAACAAACAAACAAACAAACAAACAAAGGAAACGTAAAATTTTGTGACACCTAACCTTTTAAGAAAATGTTAAATCTTCGAAATTCATAGTCGCTAGACTCCTTACAATTAGGCTTGTGGAACAGGGTTATGTTGCTACAAGATTGATGTCATCACTATGATAGGTTTTTGGTCGTCCCTATGAATTCGTGGATTATCACGGTGTTTCCATCTTCACCATGAAATCTGATTTGTTCAACGTGTTATAGTTCTCCTTTCCTCTTTCGTCTACCCTGGACTTTTTTTAGCAACTCGGTGGATATTTCAAGAACAGCAGAAGACATTCACCTTACCGGGCATATGGTCGGTACTCCCATTTTTTTAAATGCAGTCAAAGTAACTCATTTGCTTTTGTTATTTTGTATGTATTGCATTTAGGTCAATGTATGTTCTTTGTTGTGTTTGTCGGTTTTCAAAGTCAGGTCTTTGGCCCTGAAATTCCGGAAGAATCATGTTTTCCGTGATTAATCTTGCTAGGTTTCAGTCCAAAAAATAACAAAAACCCTACATTAAAAAGATATAAAAGGAACAGGGTAGAGACATGTTGTTGGGTAAGACCACCGAGGACAAGGTGAAGCTATTGAAACGTAAATAGACAGGTCAAAAAAGAAAATTGTGATCGCTTACAAAAGGCAATATAACGCTACCAGCAGTAGAACCTTGATACCTGACTTAACCAAAAAGTTTACTCGGGGATCAACATTCCCGACAACATAGTTTGGAACAGTATACCAATTTCCTAATTGGATTGTATATTAAGGAAATGCAAAGCTTTTTTAACAAATATTGGCAAAGGTTTCAAACGAAAGCTCAAACTGTATCTATGGAGGGTTGCTGGGATTATCGCGACAGTATTTGCATTTTGTGAGAATGATACGTATACACAACTAATGACAATATTACAATTGATATCAGCATGGAGTTTTAAACAATAACGTGTTAACAAAGAATTAACTACTTCATCTTATTCTGTCCCTTGTTTATCCTCAGTTTGCACACAACGACTGCGATAACAACTGCAGCAAATAATCCAGCGCCACTCCCTGCCACAACTGTCACTGTAATACTTCTATGGGCAGCTAAAACAAACAAAAACAAACAAAAACAAAAAAACAAAAACAAAAAAAAAAACAAAACAAAACAAAAAAAAAAAAAACAAAAACAAAAAAAACTTTTTGTTTGCAAACCTCTATTTCTGTATTCTTATTTTAGATGATCATAAAGTTTAATAAGATACAAAGTATCAATTTAAACAACGATGGTTACATTCACTACTTCAGGTTAGATTTTACTTATTATTAAATGGAATTATGTGTTGTTAAAACGACTGACGTTTACCCCCATGGGACGATAAAGAAATACAACTCTTATGACGGTTTAAAACAGACTATTAACAGTCACATGAACTTGACAAAAAAGTGAAATATCTGCTGGATTTGTTGACTTATCAACTGTATTTAAGTAATTTTCAATAGCAATATCAAAACATACGTAGTTTGCACAAATAACGAATCGTGTGTATTCACCGAAATTAAATTAAAACACCTGTTAAGAGCAGGTTGAAATAAGAAAACCAATGATCAGTAACACGTAGAAATTTTACACATGTAAACAGGTGTAGGAGGATCAAATATATGATGTAAGGCTGTTTTTATTCTATGATTGCAAATTTGTACTTTTTGTCATCCTTAGATTACTCAAAATGACATGAATTTTACTTGGATTAGACACGTTTTTTAACCTTTGAATTCAAGAAGTTTTAAAAGGTTTGAAATGTTATCTAAAATTCTCATTTAAACCATGAAAAAAAAAAACAACAAAGCATTGATTAAGAATCAATTCAAAACTATTTTCAGAATTTGAGTGGTTTTTTTTTAATCATGAACGCTTTCAAAGTACTTACATCGACAAGATTTACCATCCAGAAGATACCCACTGTTGCAAGAGCATACGAACGAACCATTTGTATTCTTACACTCTTGGTCACAGAAACTTACGTCAACATTACACTCGTCAATATCTAAATCGTAAAACAAAATTCAATAATCAAACTTTGGAAGACACTACAAATTGTATTTGTCCATATTTTCTAAATAATTTTATGCTATCGCAATTGACTGTTATGCTTGGGGTATTGGTCTGAAAATTGTTTTAGAATTAACGACAACAACGTTGAAATTTAAACATAATTTAACAGTATTTTTACAGCAAATTATTGTTTCCTCTTGGAAAGTGAATAAACGGTTAGTCATACCAACACAGTCAGATGCCTTGGTTGCCCCTTTTGTTATCGTTGTAAAACCGTCTTCACACTTAAAACATGCTTTTGCATTCATCTGGAACTGGAAAAACCCTAATGGACACGACTTGCATAAATCGTTGAGGAAAAAAGTTCCGGCAATGCACTCTGTTAGAAAAGAGAAAGGAAAACCTCTGTACAGTGCTTGTTGAAGTTGTAGTAAGTGGCATTGCTCTCACAGAACGCTATAAATTTCACCAATATTTGAGGCAGTTCTGCTATATTCTATAGGGAATAAGTACTGGTTTTTTTCTGTTTGATTGCAATGCAAGATATTAGAATAAATACACGCAGTTCTTAATTTTAAAAGGCTTAACGTCAATGTTAGGTAATTACTGTCATGCCATTTTCTACGATTAACTTCTTAACTGTAGCCACGCAGTTGTATCTGATATGAGATGTAAATCAATGTAAAATAAAAGACTACTTTTTTTTGGTAAAAAGGCAAGCTTTTCATATGTACTTCAAAATAAACTAATTATTCAAACATATACTGTAATTAAGAACCAATATCGTAAAATGAAAACGATTATAAAAGATACACGAATATTTGGACATATGACATTGTTAAGATATCTTATTGTCTAATGACACAAAAAACGTGGACAAAAATGAATTAGAATTCGAGAAAACGATTAATAATACCTACA
Source organism: Perna viridis (assembly GCA_037379345.1). Taxonomy (NCBI): domain Eukaryota; kingdom Metazoa; phylum Mollusca; class Bivalvia; order Mytilida; family Mytilidae; genus Perna; species Perna viridis. The sequence goes on along the minus strand of CM074519.1, from coordinate 22,912,623 downwards.
TTTTATGATAATGCGTCTCCATACTTTAGATATTACATGTATATCAATTTCATTTTGTCCAGGTGAAAACTGAACGTTTATGCAAAACAAAGTAATGACGCTAAATATGTAGCCTAGAATAAATAAAAAAACATTAAAAAACATTAACCTGTTAAAGTTATGGCAACATCCGCTGAGGTCACGTTTGCCACAAGATTTTCTGCTTCACATCTGTACACGCCTTCTTTTCTGCTATCCATGTTAATAATACTAAGTTTTTGATCATTTGCGTAAGGTATAAGAGTATCATTTAAATACCATCTGATACTAGGAAAGGGATTTCCCGACACTGTGCACGTGATGTTTACTGATGTTCCATTCAAAGCAGTGTTAGTAGTGTTTTCAATTGTCGCACTTGGTGCCGTAGAACACCAAAGATTAGTCTCGTTAAGGTTATTCAACTCCTGTAGTATTACAGATGACATTCTGTGAGACTCTTTGATTGACCATGAGTCGTTTGAGAGGAGATCGTGAAATATACCTTCCAACACCGACGTTATGTTTCTACTTTTCTCAACCCCTGGAATTGAGCCGTCAACGAAAAGTTCATAAATTGTAGAAAAGGCAAACACGACGCAGTCTTTTAAACCGTAACAGTCAGTTTCATCAAAGTAGTTGTTAGTAGTGTTAGTCATACCAAGTATCCAATTTTCCATAACCGAAACTGATTCTGCATTATTAATTTGAGAGTTCAAAATATCGAGAGTGTCCTGGGACACATTGGCCACTTGTGAAATAAATGGTGCATACGACGAGTTGGAGCTATTTCGGAGGGCACTTTGGATTTCGTGTTCTGTCATATTGAATTCGTCAAGAGCATACTGGGTATCTAGTTCCATAGAATCGGGAGAAGGGTGTTGCATAGTCATGTTAATTTCCAAAGACGTTTTGAACTCTTCAACATTATTCACTGCCGACACAGAATCGTTCGACACTTTGTTAAGAACTAAAACTGACTCAGACAAAAAGAATGATTTTTAAGGAAAATTTTACAGTAAAAAACAAAATACTCAACTCGATTTTTATACTTAGCCTTCATATGAATGACTGCATCTTTCATCAAATATGTCGAATTATTATCATTTAGCTCAGAAATATTAAAATTCGACACATCTCTTTTGTACAATTGAACAATGTGATGGAGAGTTGTCATTGCTTCGAACGAAAGATCCCTACGTTTTCGCTTGCCAAAACTATCTTTAATTATCTCAAACAGCGTTTCAACTGTCGATTTGGCAATTTTCAACATACTAAGAACTGGATTACGGAAGTCGAATTCAAACTGAAACTTTTGCCAGTCAAGGCGAAACGCTTGCAATTCACAAGAAACATCAAAAAACGCCTTATCAGTTGTCGATAGCTGCAATTCGAATCGACAGTTACGTACATCTAATAAAGATTTAAGTCCATACTGTACAATAAGATCAAAAACGTGTAAAGCAGCCCGTACTATTTTACAGCATCAAGAGCAAGCTTGGCAACTTCAAGTACCCCTTTGACGGTTTCAAGTCCAATCTTAGCTACTTCTAAGACGCCATTTGCAAGAATTAATACAACCCTTGATTTATCAACAATGAATTGAGCAGCTGTAACGGCAGCCTTGGCGATATCAAGCGCCAACATTGGAACTCGAACAAACAATTTAGCTGCCTCTAATACCACATAAGCTGCTGCTCGAACAACACTGCAACCGAAGTTGGCAAGATGGCAGCCTATGTCTGGAAGACGAAACATACAACTTGTGGTGCGAAAGCATGGATAACCAATATTCCACCATCCACCTTTACACCATCTAAGGACTACGCCTGGAACACATATTCCAGAGCATGTTCGTATCCTACATAATCTGTCTAAATTTTTTTGTGCTTTTGTCAATTTTTCCATGGCTATTTTAAATGGACCCTTTGCTTTTTCGAAGTTTTCTTTTGCAATATCCATTGCTTCTACGGCTCGGTCAAATGCAGAGTTTGCACTCGCAACCTTTTCCTGGGCATCCGATATTGCGTTTTGTGCATTTGTGATTCCCTGTTGGGCCGATGTTAATATGTCTTTTGCATTATCCAATCTCTCACCAGCAGCATCAGCTGCTTTTTTTGCAAGAATACTTAGCCCATCTAAATAACTACCCCCGAAGTCATTGTCTTTGGTGATCCACCCTACTTCTCTTTTTCCCCGTTTCACTCCTAGCTGACCAATAACATTAAAAGTTAAATCATACCAACTATCACCTAAAGCAGCAGTAAACTGCAATCTTGCATAGTAAACGTTCCAAATATTGCCTTCAATATAAATGACAAGTCTTTTATCACTGATGAAAACATCTCCACTGACGGATAGACCAAGGGCTCTCACAAATGAGTTGAAATGTACAACAATCTTCGGCGTCGAAAGCCCTATTGCTATTTTCATTGAATACCCCTCTCTCATTTCAATAAAGTATCCAAGTCGACTACTTTTAGTAAATGTAGCTACAACTTTAGCAGATGTTTCCCCTTTCAGAAGTTCATTGATTTCTTTAAATTTGCTACATTGTTCTAGTTCATCAACTGAGTAAACGAATTCAAAACTTGCAAGTCCAAAATTAAGTTTGAAAAGGTTAATGTCTGCTGACAACTTAAATCCGAATCCTTTTCTGTGTTCGACTACACTAAAGAGTTGATTTCTTACAGTTTCTATGATTGTATTTACTTTGAGATGTATCAAAGTTGTTTGATTTTTGATTAACTCTTCTAAATGTTTTGCCACCAAAGTTTGGTCAAACTCTGTTAAATCTAGAACTTGTTGCCAAGCTCCTTTTAAACTATCTACATACACTTTCCACATTTTACCTATTCCTCTTGTACACTCTTTCAAATCCAGATTTTGACGTTTGAGAGAATTTTCAACCAAAACAAGAAAAGATTGAACAGCATCTCGTAGCTCACTTATAGCATTAACAATTGCGATTGACATTTCGTTTTGGAATTTTGTTACAAACTCTGCAAGCACATTTTTGAAATGTTTAATAATTGCAGTAAAGTCAACGACATCATTAAATATATCAATTGTTGATCGTGTGGGTGATAAGTGATTTGGAGTGGTTGTAAAAAATGCGTATATTTGAACTGTTGCTTTTATAGTCCAGTCTTCTAATATTGGAATGTCATGGAACAAATCTGCATGTGCGTACAAAGACAAAAAAACTCCTTCAGGATTAGCACTCTCCCCACACCAATTCCGGCTCACATTACCTGAAATCATCAAACGGTACTTTTGGAGAATGTGAACAAGTTAAACCAAAGTTTTCGTTTAATCACACATTGAACTGAAAGGAGAAAAATGCAATAAAAATCAATGGAAAGAGAACCATGGTTATAGCGGTAATCAAAAGAATCTAATCCAGGGACAAAGACCAGACATGGAAAACAGTCATACGCAACAAAGACCACAGAGTAACTAAAATCATACATACAAAGTAACAAAAGCAAATGAGCAACTCGGACTCCACTAAAAACTGGGAGCATGGACCAGGCTTTGTAAAAAAAAAAACATTAATGTGTATACTCGAATTCACCTAAGCCTGTTTTCAGTTTTTTTTAAATATCTTGTAAATCACTCAAAAGTTCCTTTAAAAAAATTGCCATTTTATTCATGTCGTTTTGTACTACAAATATCATACAATTATTTCTCGTTCTTACCACCGAAATCGAAATATTTCCATAGTTATTTTTTCCTACGAAAATTTTGCACTGAAGACATTGTTTATACGCCATCTTGTTTCTACGGACATTTTGAAATGTTCCCTATTATCTCACAATTGATGAGCTGAAATAGCATGATTTCCCGCCATATTTCTGCCCTTGACCTTTTGTGAAAGAAATAAACTCAAAGTTCCGAATGAAAATGTTACAACTGGTATCTAATATGAGACTTACCACAAATAGTATTGAATTTTTAGGGAACCAGTGATATGGCTGGAAATTAGGGTATTTCAGCTCTTCAATTGTTAGATAATAGGGAACATTTCAAAATATCCATAGAAACAAGATGGCGGATATACAATACGTTCAGTGCAAAATTCTCGTAGATTTTGTTAGTTTGTTGGGGTTTAACGTCCGAGCAGCATTATTTCAGCTATATTCAGACGATGAACATGAAATTGATGATAAAATGGACATGAAATGATGAAATGAATAAGGGGGTGGGAAACAAGGACAATGGGGTCGACAAATTTTGAGTGCCACTGAAAATGGGGAGAGATTGATAGGATCGGGCAATTTAGCCTCCTGTGGCGGAGCCCTATGGTTCCTACTCCGGGAGAATACCACAGTAGGGTTCTTAAACGTGCGAGGAACGTGGCATCTTTCCCAACACGGTGCACCACTATGGTTTGCGGTCAGGTTTTCCGTATTATAGCCTGACAACCCCAGCATGTAACATGCCAGGGGTACCCCATTCCACCACCTGGGGCACACATCCCAGTTGCTCTGTGGGCAGAGCACCCTAGCCGGGGGCTAGTGCTCTGAGTACTATTTAGTCGCCTTTTACGACAAGCTTAGCGCTACTGCAGGCCTGCACGGGTCCAAAATTCTCGTAGAAAAAATAAAAATGGAAATATTTCGATCTCGGAGGTAAGAACAAGAAATAATTGTAGGAGAGTTGTAGTACAGAACGACATGAATAAAATGGCATATTTTTAAAATGAAAAAGGCTGAGGTGAATTTTAGTATACATGCAGAATATCTGATATAACATTCATTATTATATCAACCTAATTAAAACATATTCGTTAGTGGTTTGTTAAGAGGAATAGAAATATCATAGAAATAAACTATTTTATCATATGAAATTTCATGTTTGTCGTATGTAGTATAATACGTCTTCGAAAAAAGACATCTGTATTTGACGCATATATCTCATGTTTATCAACTGTTAGGCCTCAGATAAACGAAATGATGGCTTTTGAAAATTTTGAACATACCACCAACAGATACAAAGGCATCCGAATTAAAAGAGGTCCTCTCTTTCAGTACAATCCTAACATCTTTTCCAAATAATTTAAAAATTAACCGTGCTGCTAATCCCGCCTTTATTCTTCGTAGGACATTCCACTCATCCACAAAAATTCCCGTCAAAAGCTACAAGAGTAAACAAAAAGAAAGTAGAATGTTTAGTGAAGGAATATTTGTTTACTTGGTTGTGATTGTTAAATTTAGGGTAATAAGAATCCATTAAATTAATAAAGCAATAATGGTCGACAATTCTAAATTCAAACAAAAGAAAAACAAAACAAAAAAAAAAACCAAAAAACAAATAAACATAAACAGGAATTTTAGAAAAGATGCAAAGGATGGTATTTATGAGGAAAATGTATCGTAAAGAAGCCGATATAACGCCTTGATTACACAGATTATTGGCAAATCGTGAGGTTGTGGGTTCAACAGTGTATATTCATACCAAAGACTTTTAAAACTAGCCATTGCTTTTCATCTTAGCATAAAGCATTATTGAGTTGCCCCTGTATGCTTTTACCAAATGTTAATTGACAAAATAAAATTTTCTGGAAGATCGGCATAATAATGGCAAATCTAAATAAAACAACAACAAAAGTATGACATCTAATTGCGCGTTAAAGGATACCCCGCAACGTTTCGTTACAATTAACATTCATTGAATGATGCTTAATGCCAAACCATTAAATACGAACAGCAGATACAGCTCAAATTTAAATTTTATCTAAACTCAATTATCTCAAAAGAAACAATTTTTACCCTCACTCAGCATGGTAAAAAAATGGACTCAAGTTAATCTAAAAAGATTCACCTATTCATATTACAACAAAGATCGCTCTATTAGAATAAAAAAAACTGTCGGTAAATGATGGAACGGAAAATATAATTTTGATTTTATTTTTACTTCACGACACCCTGAGAGAAGTCACTTTCACAATGTTATATATATATACATATATATTGAAAGGAATATAATTGTTTGTGTGGTGACTTACCGTTGCCGTATCTTTTGACTGAATAAAGCAATCGAATTGAAATTCTGCAAATAACATAATAAGTATTTTGACCAGAATCCATCGATTTTTTCCAACGTTATCATCTTATACTCTGGGAAAGAACAGACCAACGGAGGGACGCGCAACTTCAATATTATTGAAAGGAATCACAGGATACCTTGCCAGTTCGTATTATACAGAAAAGCAAAAAACATGAATTGAAATAGAAAATTTAAATAGAAAAAATAATAATAAGATAAAACACTTACTGCTGAAAGACTTGGAGTTCCAATAAATATGTCAGCTTCACCGTTAGCAGAAACATTTAAAATATCGTTCTGCCAGCTCCACCATAAACCTGTACCTAACCAAACATTTGCAGTAGTTGGTACCCTAGTGATGATCAACGTTAATGAATTTGTGAATTATTATTTATTTGTATACATTTCTTCATGTTTCATAGACTACAATATTCTTCGCGTATTGTGTATCTACTATAGTGTAATGTTGTTTTTTTTAACTATAGATATTTTAATTTGTTCTTAAACGTTATGATGACCTTTTACCTTTCGACAAGCATGTTAATATTAATCTAACGAAATTCTGTTCACATTGCATATGCACAGCCTATATATGGCAAATTGTGGTTTGTTTGTTTAAACATATAAATCAAAAGTTGCCATACAGTGTGGTTTCTTTTAGAAAAAGGTACAAATGGAAATGTATCCAAAATATTAAAGTATCTAGAAAAACTTTGAGCTAAGCTCATTTGGTGATACTCCCTCCGCCAACTACACTCAAGAATTCATGTAGGAAACCCAATAAATGATTTAAGGCTTTCGGATTAAAAAAAAACGAACAAAATAGAAGTTTACATGGTATCAAATCCCATTTGTCGGTTTCAGAGGACTTGCAGATAACGAACGAATGGACACCATGACAACTGTATATTCCCGTTTTTCAAGCGGAGTATATGAAGTTATACTGTTTGATGTATCAATACTGAGCATATATTTATATAAACTTTGACACGTGGATAGTAAAATATGAATGATAGATGCTTTAAACAATAGTGCTATTTTCGATGTACCTGTATGTGAAGAGATTTTGTCCATTCCAGAACTCAATATCATTGTTTGAAGAACCAACGTTGATGTATTTTGGTATGGATAACCCTACTCCTTTAGGACGTATTTCTATTCCAGTTGACATGCGCAGGGACTTGAAGATATCAAATGTTTGTAACAAACCACGTGACTCTGGAGGAATTAATAAGAAAAATGTACCAGCATTGTCCTGACAAAAGTCCACCAATATGCAAAATTTATTGCCAGCCAAAGGAGCAGGAACAAATAGATCGTTCTCAAAAATTGCCATTTTAAAACCTGATCGAAACCGAAATACATTATATAAATGAGACTTCTGAACAGGGGCGTCCTTGCATTCATGTACGTTACCAATATCATGGCCATAAATAAAATCTGTCTTCACGTCTGCCACTGATAGGATTGACGATTCGGAGGTAGTGAATCTAACCCATTCGGGAAGTACTGCATGCAATCTATCAAACAGTGTTGGCATGAATGAATTAATCAGTTGATGGACGTCTCGGGGAGTAATAGGGAAGGAAAAACAATGATCGTCTAGCCGATTAGTTAATTTTTGGCCAGTTTCTTCAGAATGTGTCATTGCGCCAAAAACTAATTCAATGCTTTGTTCTTTGTGAATTACTGCTACTCCAGATATTGAAACTGGTAATGAGACAAATCCAATCTCAGCAAAAACTACTCCAAATGTGAAATATATATTATTATTAGCAGATGATTTAAACCAATCTGATGTTGAGGACAACACCAAGCTATCATTTTTCCCTCTATTGTCGCAAGTGTCAATTTCAAGCAGAGCACAACCTTTTGGTAGTAATTTCCTAGCAATTTTATGAAGTTGAAAGAAATTTTGGTCTCCGCTTGCGTTGGTTCCAATATCTACAAAATGCACATGAAAAGGTTTGGTCATTTTAAGTGTTTAACAAGTGTATATAAAATATTAAACATAATTTGATGAGACTAACATTAAAGTTTAGTTTGCAGTTCATTTTTTGTAAATGCTTTTAGACGGTTTTGCATGGCTTGACTTTTCGATGAAAGTGTGCATTATGTATTAACAAAAGATATATGCAAGCATACTTTGACCAACACAAGATCCATCTAAATTTGTTCCGTTGCTGCACACACATTTGTAAGACCCATATTCATTGATACATTGGTCCGCACACCCTCCGTTAAGGAACAAACATTCGTTTGTATCTATAAATGAAAAATCAGGTATTAGTTCCTTAAATTATTGGTTTTATTATCTTACTCCTCATTCAGTATATACAACTGTAGTATCTTTCTTGTTTGCTCAATTTTGCTCATTAAATTGATTCTACATAATTCTGCAAACTCTGTAAGGATTACATGACATAAAGAAGGAACGTGACTGACATCCAATATATGTAAGGAATCTGAAACATGGCGGTCTCGAAATGACATGCGTATTTCGGAATTTATTTGAAGTTTGGAATAACACAGCAATCTACACCCCTATTTGAAACATAGACTAAGCCTCGAATCATATTGAAATGAAAGTCAAAGTTTTCAGTCTGTTTTAGTAATTACTATGTTTCACATAAGTTCACAGTCGTGGTGTAAGTTCAATTCTGTTATGGTTTGTTAACGTCCTAATCTATGGTATTCGGGGAATAGGGAAATGGAAAATGGGTGTAGGAGATTTGAAATGGGGATTTTGTTTGAAAAATTTTCTCTTATTTGACGAACGATACTCTCCCTAATAGGTCCATATGCGACAGCCAAAAAGGAAGGGAGAAATTCGGTGCAGGTGAAAAGTTTGGAACTGTTCATATCTTTTTTACCAGTTCATTTCTTGATCAGAGATCAACAATGTAAACACAACTATCTTTGAATATCAAATACAAATATCATATTTTGTGCAGTATTTCCGATAAGCAGAGTAAGGTCCAGAAATTTTGTTTGTTAGAGCTCAACCCTTCCCTTTACCCCGGGTAGTGATCGGAAAACAAAAAAAAAAAAAAAAAAACGAACCATAAAAAGTGTTGAGTTCGGATTATACTCTAGATATCGATACAGAATACAAACACTTTAACAAATGACAAACGACAAGAAGCTATCTCTTCCCCGAAAGAGTACTCCGTTTATCTCTATACTAGTTCATAGTCCAAAAGATTCTGATAGACACCTTGCTTACTCAAACAGAAATATATATAAAAACACGAAACAGAGGAAATAGTGAAAATACATCATATCATGTCTAAGTTAAACAAGGTCTTCGTGGAAATGCTAAGTACAAATAGGCAAAAACGTTCACATGCATATCGAAATAATAATGTTACCTGGGATTACTTACTCTTGAACTTTGTAAAAAAAACTATAAAACGCCAACGGCATACCAGAAAACTATAGGAATAGAGTACCTTTGTTAATAAGTAATTAGTTCAATTGATTATACACGTGTCTGTTTGTTAACCAAGAGGATTTACTGAAATCAAGTCAAGCTCATGCTTAGCATTAGTATAGAACACTCGAATAATCAACCACCCGAAGTTCGTTGCACGCATATAGGCTTGTCGGCGTTTTATATCCATATATAATTTATTAAACCTTAAAGTATTGAAGTGTTAGGTTGGATAAGTGTCATATGTTAAAGGTTTTGTTTTAAATTGGTTATGTCAAGATATGAAAAAAAAAAACACATTTTTATGCAGAACGGATATTGCCCCTTTTATTCACAGAATCAGAACAACAATGCCACTAAAAGTCAAATAACTTGTTTTTATTTTCATTATTTTAAACGTTCAATGGCAGGGCCATGCTCGACATCACATATCAAGAATTGAGATATTGTTTTGAAAATAAATGTGTGTCTAAGGTATACCTTTGAACATTTAATCGAAAGAGTAAATATCACTTTGAATTTACATGCAAATACATGTGGGGTTTTGGGCTGACATTTGAGCAATAAGACTGGAATTGATTCATAGTACCAATATTCATACATATTCAAACAACAGAACCAATAATTTGAAGTGTTTTCAAGCAGGTAAACAAGTCACTAGCTAGACCTCCCGAAAAATCAAATGATGTTGATTGACGTTTTTAAATGTCAAAACTTTTTTATGTTTTACTATTAGATTTGATGACGCTTTTCACTCTGGAGATTCGTTTCATTTATAATGGCTTTTTACATATAGTTTATACATTAACACATCTGTTAGTTTAATGGCCAAGCTGCCTTCATGTTTGTCCGAAAGAGCATTCAAAGCATTGGTTTAAAACTCTATCTAAATATTTTTACTAAATAAAAGTTATTGTTGGAAATCATATCATTTTATTTACAATGTATTTTTTGTTTAATTGCTTCCGGTACTTATAAAATATTTATAAAATTTTTTAGAGAAATTTCGGTAATACATTCAGACAAATCCTAAAAAAAAGTACATCCAAATTACAACTTAATGATATTCAATATAATATAACACCCATTGTCTGCAGTTGAGGTTGGTATACTAGATCCAATAACTAAGACTACGTCTCGGGTGATATTCTTTCTTCGTGTGCTAATCTAGTATACTACCGTCAGTTGCAGGCAATAAGCGAAGATGTATAATATACCATGAACAAACTTTCAAAGCAGTCATTTGCCGATTCTTCTCTGTATAGAGATACATGTATACATAACCCCAAAAAAGGACAATATGCCTGGCTGTCAATATTACTTGTTTAAAACGTGTACATGTCACAATTTCATGTCAATAACCACGGGAGCTTACAGACTGAGTATTTCTAATGACATAATGTTTATATGATCTGTAGTTTAAAAAAAATAATTAGAAATAAATGGTGTTTTCCATTTTATATAATTTAACATATTTATAGTAAATCCTAACGGTACGTTTACCTTTCGTCGCCAAAAGAAAGGCACGTATAAATTGTAACTCGATTTTCAGTCAAATAAATAAGAAACCCTGTTTGTAAAGCCATAACATTTATTTTGATTTTATATAGGATATAGAAAACAGGTAAACCCTAGTTTGTGCATTACTTCTACTGTAATTATGGTCACCATCAATAGACAAAATAGACGTTCCCTGTCTCTACTAGGAATCAGCATTTTAGGGGGGGGGGCAAAGGGCGAATCTGTTTTTATATGTTATTTGTATGAAGTTATGTACAAGTCAATTAAAACATTTTATATGACGTTGAAAATTATAAAATTTTAATTGATTATGCAAATGTGTTATAACGAAAAAATCAGTTTTAATTATATGGCGATGGGGTCCATTTCTATGAGAAAATGGGGATTTTCTCTGCGTAGTGGGTAGGGAATTTGGGGCAGGATTAGGGAGTAAATATGACTCTAATACAATTCAAGAGCAGTAATGACTTTGTAATATACAGTTATTAATGTAAATGGTGTACCATGTTCACAATTCATTCCTTCAAATCCTGATAAACAGTCACAAGTAAACGTCCCAAGCCCATCAATGCAGGTTCCACCATTTTCACATATTATCCCAATGCAATCATCGTCATCTACAATAAATGTTTGAAAAAAATATTTCACACACTTCATATATATATACTTAATCTTGTTGTAAGTTACAAAAAAAGAAAGTCGCAAATAGTATGTTACTCATTGTCTTCTTAGGCCAATAAACAATACACATATTGCCGGCAGTACAGGGTAATACGCCGATGTAACACATGAGATAGATATGTCCTCCAAGACTTGGACGATTGTGATTATATTATTTCTGAGTGTGTTTCCCGGTAAATAATGCAAATAAAAAATGTGAATTATTTATGAAGTATAATACAAGAAAATATTGGAAAGGGTGGCGTTTTTATTGATTCTTTATGTTTTAATCGAAAATATATATTACCAACCGTCACAAGATTGCCCATCGGTTGCTAGTAGAAAACCTTGCCTACAACTGCATAAGTACGATCCGATTGTATTGGTACAAATTTGGGGACAACTAGAACTTGTCACACACTCGTCTATATCTAAATACATAATTCAAAACGGTTCATGCAATAACTAAACAGTTCTCTTTGAACATTCCAATTAAGAAATTTGACATTAAATTTATAAACATTATTATATATTTTTGTAAACATACTAGAATTTATTCATAGTCAAATTATTTGCAAATACTAATGATTTCAAGAGCATGTTATTTCAAGTAGAAGTTGTAAAACACAAACTCTAGCAGAAAAAGGTGTATTTGAAGTGAGTAGTGAAAATGTATACAATTTTTTAAATACACAAGTTTTACTTGATATAAAAGGTTTTATGTTGTTGAGATATGATATGTCAATGAAAAACATAAAAAAACAACAATTGAAAAGAGAAAAAGTGATGACACGACAGGTAAGAATAGACCTTTCTCAGTATTAAAACTTAAAAAAAAAAAAAACCTTTATCTTCGTTATATGCTATTATATTCAATACAGACTACTTCTCCCAGCGATGATATATCAAGTGGTTTTGTCAATTAGATAGAAGCGTTAACTTCATACTACTAAAGGAAATCATACTGTGTTTGGTAATCATTATGCGTTACCGTAACATGATTTTCCATCGGATCCTAATTGAAAACCATTGTCACATTCACAAGTATATGATCTGTATTCGTTGACACACTTTTGGCTGCAACCGCCGTGGTTCAACAAACATTCATCAATGTCTGAATAATACAATTAGAAAGACAATTTATTTGGTTGGGAACATATTACACTTCGCAAAATCAAGTTTCGTCCGTCCCTTTTCTTTCTATTCAAATTTTAATGTCTGAGTCACACTTACAAGATAAACGCGACTAAAATGTTTCATACGAACCTGTAGAAATATGATTAATATCAATTCCTCTTCGAAATTATCATAAGAATAACAATAAATCATCAAAATGCGTATCTTTGCTTACAAGTATAGACATATAAAGAAGCTGTCTTTGTAAGACTCCTGCAAGACCTGAAAAATGTGATACGTCCCCAAAAAAGCTACATATTTTTATTTTTTTTAATTAATTTGCGTTATGGGTCTATACTATGAAATATGTAATTATTCATTCAAAACTGCTCTTAGGAGATAATCGATATTAAAAAAACCCAGTAGATTCTATTGTATTTTAGCGCCATTTACAGAGTTATCTCCCTTAATTTTGAAATCTACAGTGCATTCTATATAATTTTTATTTCCTAAGAGCACGGTTTATACGAAAAACCACATGTTTATTTTTGTTTACCATAACATTTCAAACAAAATATCAAAAATAAAAAAAATATGTAGGCTTTTTACCCATGAATCACATTTGGCATGATCCTTCGCTGGAGTGCTACTTAACACATTTCTTAAAACAACTCGTCAGACAAAGTGTAATATAATAATACGTTTATATTAGAACAAATATGTTGATATGTACAACATTATTTGTATGGGAAAAACTTCCTATTCTATGGTACAAAGGAGCTAGAATTGGGATAGGTATGGAAATGGGAATAGGGGTAATGTTTGGATAGATTGGTATTAAAGGAATATAACCTTTAAGGTATTTATTGATGTGCTAAATGTATTATACGTAATTCAAAAAAGGAAAAAAAATGTTGTAGTATTTAAGAATATAAAATTCAATTTGATAGTGTTAATATTTGAAAAAGGAAAATGAAATGGGAATTGTATGTGGATTGGGATTTTTCATTGGAAATATGACATTTCAATGAAGAATGGGTATGGGGACAATGGGACATGGGAAATAGGGGATGGTATATTGTGCAAATTGAAAGGAATATTTTACCTTTACAGGATTTTCCATCAGCACCGATTTCCATTCCACTTTCACATGTGCATTTATACGTCCCAAGTAAGTTTGTACAGATTTGGCTACATCCTCCGTTCCTGACCAAACATTCATTGATATCTAAATAAGAAAATCATAGTATGCGCCTTCATATATTTGACCTCAAAACATAAAAAAAGAAACAAAACAAAACTTAGCAAAAATCAAAAAGTCAAAATTAACCCCGAGAGAGAAAGAGGGGGAAAGGACAAAACAGTACAATGCAAACAAGTCTTCAAATGCGAGTAATACAATGTATTTTTGTAAAAAATAACATGATTTTTAGAAACATTCTGCATTAAATATTTTATTGAACCTTTTTTGGAATTAAATAGTGATAAAACAATCAAATGCAATAACAATGCAGTACCTTTGCAATCCTTGCCTGTAAATCCTGGTGAACACTGGCATTGATTTGGAGATATGCAACTTCCACCGTTCGGACATGTAGTTGATCCATCACAAAGAGCTTAAAGTATATTTATATCTAACTATGGTATTTTAAGAGGACGGAACTTATATTTAGTCGAACATTCAGCAAATAACACATGCGATTATTATGACCTTAAACAAAATAACACTAGAATTTATAATAACATTGGGTAAGGTACTGGTTACCGAAATTCTTGACAAAAAAAAAATTAAATGATAAGCACAAAAATGAAATAAAAAAAATTATAATAATAATAATAAAATAAAAAAAAAACAACAACAACTAACGACAAACTAAATACAGAATGCTTTGCCATCGTTTTTTTTATTTTTTTTATTTTTTTTTTTGTTGACATTGATATTTGGTATTCAGTACGAGCATTTACACAATAACATTACCTACCCTGTGAACAATCAGATCCTGCATATCCATGGCAACATTTTGATTTCTGACATGTTTCGGAAAAAGCAATACGCCTTTGTCTGCAAAGATTGGGAATGTAATATTGCTATAAACAGAGTGATGAAAATTTAAAAGTTAATATTTGGAAAACAAAGACAAGGGAATAACATCAGAAGCATTAACGAATTTCAAAATAAGGTACTCAACTGAACTTGACATGTATAATGAATCAAATATACATACGTAATAAACGGATCCCTCCTGTTTTTCTATTACACTTAAATAACGATACATAACGAGATGATATCGAGTGATAATTGATTAATTGGACTCAAGGTTATCAAATTGATGAGCATATATAGAATGTTTCTTTTATTAAAACAAATCGCCAAACGTTCCGAAAACAAACAAAATTTAATAAAACTTTTTATTACAGATACGGGAATTTTCTGCTTGATTGTTTTTAATTTCTATGGATATCAGTCTTTATCACAATTTGTAAACTGCAGGTCAAGGACTGATGTATACTATTTAACAGCACAGAAAAAAAATATGTTAAAAAACTAGTTCTAGGGTGTGAGTGTGATGTACAATGTGGTCCAGAATTATTAGTTACTTTATGTTCTTTGTTGTGTATGTCTGTTTTCCGTGTCCGGTCTTTGTCCCTGGATTACATTATTTTTGATTGTCGCTATAACCTTGGTTCCCTTGATTACTCTTTGATTACCGCTATAACCTTGGTTCCCTGATTACCCTTTCAGTTGTTTGCTATACTATTTTGAATTCGTTCATTGTAAATGCGTAAGATTATATAACATTAAAACGTCCCTTCGAATGACATGGATTTGTCTTAAATGAATTTAATTTGGAATATCCAACAATTCAAATAAAGTAGTAAAGGGCAAAATTTCGTTTTCGCCCGTGTTTATGATAAAAAGTGAAATAAATATCTCATTGCAACTATGTCATAATTGACTTAACTGAAAAAAGATTGAAAAGTAAATATCTTAAATTTCCAATTTTTTTATCATCAGGCTCCATTTCAAATGATATATTCAGTTTTTGGCATTTTTACGACACTATCAAATGAATATCTAACACTTGTACAGTATTTATGAATATTTACCTGTATCTAGAACACCTTCCCAAGTACCAGAACGAACATGACACAGAGTAAGATTCCCGCTGATACCGATACTTTGTACATGACGTAGAGTAGTTGCAAAATGTCGCAAACGCAGGACTGCAAAAATGTTGTATTGTCACTATATTCACGTACATATTTAATATTGAATTGGTCATTCTAATGTTTTGTGTTATTCTTATCTACTTGCCGATTATAATGAGATTTATCAGAGACCTGTAAGCAGCCCGTACGAAACAACACTTTCACATATATAAAATGACCATTTGTAATAATGAATATAAATGAAACAAACATACTAAGTATGACAAGTAATTGATATTTTAAAAATTTGTATTATTACATGTACTTCAGAAAGACCGCTAATTGCCGTTTTACCTTATAAAAACACTATAATTCAGCAAAAATAGTAACTTATTGTCCATGATTTAACATGTACCCTCCTTTGTGGAAGACGATTCAAAATTCAAAAGTGTTATTCTTTTTATATGTTCTTTTTTTAAACCAGGAAGAATCTGTGACGCTAACAATGTGTCAAGAGTTAAGCCTCAGCTAAACGTGTTTTGGATTTGTTTTCCTCATTTTTAACTTATATATAACTATGTACATATCTTCAAAACTTAATTTATAAGACTTTAAACATGACTTTTTGATAAATCAATTATACGGGTATCAAAAAGTGTAAGATATACTTATATAATTTACAAAAAGTAAATATACAGTAGTCCCTTATCAAACAATCCAATCGAAGCAATAATAAATTAGAGTTTCAATATGTCTCCGTGTTAATGTATTTTTTGTCAATCTCATGTACTAAAAATCCCCCAAAACGTTACATGTAAATGATACATACATGTATCAAACATGTATAATTGTCTTAAAAGGAACCCGGTAGCAATTTTATCATTGTTTACAAGTCGTCGATCACCTATGTTTTAGCCTAACCCTAACAATTAGTGTCGCCGTTGCCTGAAAAAAGGATTCTACGAACAATTATGCGAGTTATTTTTTTATGCAATATGTGTTTAGTTTTACAAGAATACAAGTATCAGGTCTTATATGGTTTCACAAGACAAAGAGTTAGTTAAATCAAATTGCAAGGATTTAATTCTATCTGATAGAAACATGCTCTAGTAAGCAGACAATTTTTTATGAACAAGCATTCTTAAAATGTCAAATTTTCTGCACATATTAGTGTTACATGTGTATATTTTATTTATAGCAACTGAGTGACAGAGATTCGCAAGTCGGTTCATCTAATCAATGCTCACACTTCAAATGGAATCCTAGTTGCTTACTTACATTTGTTACTTTTTATGTATTATTTTAGTTACTTTATGTTCTTTGTCGTGCTTGTCTGTTTCCCTTTCCTGGTCTTTGTCCCTGAACTACATTCTGTTGATTGCCGTTTCAATATTGGTACTCTTTTTTTACTCTTTAGTCAGGACCTCGAGAGTTTCGTGTAAATCGTCTTCGGACAATCTTCACGTTCATCGGGTCTTCTAATTTGTAAAACCCTTAAAGCTAAAGGTACTTTAAACATGTAAGTCCTCACTTTCAAAAACAGTATCAAGTCCTACATATACATGTTTTTCGTGGCCACTTTTGTTTACTCTTTGTTTGCTTTATTCATCAACAAAAATCCGTTATTAACATAATGCGTGCATCCAGTGGTTGCACTAAAATATTTGTGTGGATTTATACAGTAAGATTTTAAAAAAAAATAATTTCACCTTTTTAGCGTGTCCTTTTATTCTTTTTTTATATTTTAAATCAAGTTGAATACTTTTTGGAAAACGGATGGACTAATAATTATTTGCTGGTGTCCATGAAAAAAAGTTGTTATTTTCCTATTACTCGGTAAGTCACATATTGTTTTTAGATCAACAGAGCTTCATTGAAATAATTACTAGTATTTACTGAAGGGTATTAATGTACATTAAGCACAATCGACTATTAGACTAGTATTAATTTTCTTAGTGTGATTTACATGTAACATGTTGTTATATGAACTTTATCAAAGTCCTTATATACTGCCATAAAAAATGTCAAAATGTATAATATAGGATATGTCCGAAGGATACTCAATTTGTCATCGATATTTTCACTCGAGATTGGACGAATCAAACACAAGGAAATTGGCGTACAAAGCATAGCCGGGAATTTTAAAATGTTAACGAATGTAGATTCTGTTACCTGGAATATTTACATGTCAATATACTGTGTCATTTAGAAAAAGAAACAATTTTGAACCGTTATTTATTTCATGTGCTGTTTGGTTTTTGTATTGTAGACAAATTTGTTCTAGATTTTCAAAACTTGAAAACAAATGTTAGAGTAAATGACGGAAATGGTGAAACGCAACGTAAATGTACCTAAATAAAAACAATAAATAATATTAAATGTTGGGTGTTTGTCCCTGGACTACATTCTTTTGATTACCGCTATAACCTTGGTTCCCTTGATTATTCTTTCATAGATTCCAGAATTATTTTTTTGCCTTCTGATTCGTAGCATCCAAGGTGAACAAATATTTATTTTTGTTTTCATGTGTTTTTTGGACTAAAATATAAAAATATTGAATTCAATTGTTAGAAATCTTTGTTTATTAAGAGTAGAGCGACTCGAAGTCTTTAACATCCCATAATCCAACCAACAATTCAAATCAATTATTTTCATTTTTAATCCAAATACTCCTGAAAACAAAAAACAAGAATAAATAAAATCACAACTTATTGTTTTTCTTGCGTTGTTATCAATCTTTATATGATGCCCCTTTGTGTTGAGATATACTGGAAAAGTTAATTATTTTTGCTTTGGTTAATTCGGAAAAAATTAACTTAAATTAAAATTTAAATCATTTTGAAAAAAAAAACAAACTTGCAAATGTACATGTAAAACCGAATGCTATAACCAAATTTATAGTAAATTACTGATAATGAGAAATGTCATTGGCTGATCCAGGATTTTATAAAGAGGAGGCGTAATTACGAAAATCCTTATAAAAGGAAACGGGATTATGACGCATTTAATGAATGAATATGAAAAATTACCGTATTCGATACAATATTTAGCAAATTATGATTTTTTGTGCTTTAAAAGTGTGTGTGTGTGTGGTGGGGGATACGCCATTTACGACATTACCTGGACCGCCTCTGAATGTCCGTAAACTAAAATAAGCCACACATAAAAAGGACACTAGAAAATCCTGAACACACTTTTTATTTGGCAAAGTGAACGTATACACATCATGAGAAAATACAGCTGAAGATGCATCTTCCTGGTTAAAACAAGGACGTATTAAAAGTATCTGACTAACATTCTCAAGGATAATTTGAAAATTGCAGTTTGAATGATTTAGCTGTGTAGCGTATTATGGATAAATGGATACTTATTTGTTTACT
The DNA here is from genome assembly GCA_037379345.1 of Perna viridis. Classification (NCBI taxonomy): domain Eukaryota; kingdom Metazoa; phylum Mollusca; class Bivalvia; order Mytilida; family Mytilidae; genus Perna; species Perna viridis. The sequence continues at coordinate 22,893,297 of CM074519.1, read as the reverse complement.
ACAAAGTATTTTCATCGCAGGGTAATTAATTGTTTAAATATCTAAATCGTTATTTTTGTTATATTGTGGATATGTTTTTTTTTTGTACTCTGTGATCTCACAAGCATGCACATTGTGTATCGAAAGATGGATCGGCAATCTTCTCAACGTTAAATTGAGTTGCGTATCAAAAGTAATCCAAATGTTTAAAAAAAATGTGTTATTCAATATCAATATTTGAAATATAATTAACCATATGCACGCTATAACTTATGATTGATATACATATTTATTAACTACTACATGCACTATGCAACGGCTTGAATAGTCAATGTCACTTATTATACTATGATGAGTAAATTATACATCATTTTTCAAAATTGCTGAAACAAAGTGTGCCCTGACCTGTAATATCTACTAGTAACTTCATTTACATTCTTGTTGATACGATTAATTTCGTCAAATGGTTAAACTTTATTATTATATAGATATCAGTGTTTTATCGGATGTTGTAAGTGTAATAAATAATCAAAATGTGAAATAAATTCGGTGATTTCACACTCTGACTTTCTCACCCCCCAAACGTCACAACTTTGACATCAATCCGCCAATCACATAATTCAAAATTCATGTTAAAAATATTGATGTCTATGAAGAAAAACAAAACTATGTAATAATCAATTGGTTATCGTAAATGAACGAAATATGAACACTTGTGCCAAGAACGCTTAAAGATTTAACTCATGCGTGGAACAAGTTCCGCACACTTGTTAAATCTAGGCGTTATTAAACACTCGTGATAGTATTTTGGTTATTCAGTCTTTCAAATTAATTATCTAATCAGTATTTTGTCATTGGTCCTGTTTATTTTTCTTGTTTCAGTATTTCATTTGCTGGTTTTTGTGAGCACTATACCTCGTGTGCAAAACAAAGGTATCGCAGCTAATATTATACTGAAGCATGCCATTTCTGGCATTGGGGTCGATGTTCCCTATACAGGTATGTTAATTAAGTTTCTGTCTTGAAACCAGACAGCGGGTGATTCAACAAATCTTAAAATAATCAATGAAACTGTATAAATACATTTGTTAGGTCCTTAAGACAACTCTTCTTATGTTCTTGTATTTGGATTTGCTACTTATCGTGAAATATTTTTTGTCTGGTTATAGTGTAAAAATTATGGCGGGAAGTTTTCCTTTGCTTTTTCTGTAGTAGAAAATAACCAAAATCTAAGTGCTAATATCTCCAGTCGGCAATTTTAATTTGCACATTTATTTTTTCATTACAATTTCTTTGAAGCACACCGAAAGACATCCAATCTAAATATATTTTGGGATTAAGAAATGCATACATCTTTTAAAATAAGTCTTTACCTGGCTTTTAGGCAGAGCTGTACTTAAATGTTGATTATTCTGGTAGTGTTTCAGTTCATATGGTTCAACTTTTCTAGGTTTCTCTGGTTCGATTAAACATTAAACAATGAAATCAAAATTTCGACAAAGTTTATTATGTCCATCAACAAAGTTGGAGGAAAGTTGAAAAAAACTAAATTAAGGAACGATTTAACAACTCTTGGAATTCCTGTCCCACCATGAAAACTAATTCCCAGTAGTACGGGTACCACAATGATATTGTGGTATGCTATCTTATGTTTTTTTGTTTTGCATGACATAACAAACAATTGTTATTTAGTCATCATGTGTTTACATATTTAATCTCAAACAAAAAAACATGGTTACAAAACATATATAATGTATTAGGAAAATATGAAATGACACCAAATAGGCAAAGATGGTATTCCTTTCCTGGTCTATGTTCAATATAACATTTAACATTATGGAAATCTCTTCCATGCTGACATGTCATTTTATTTTGTTTTAAACACTTATTGAATATATAATGTATTTGTTTACGTTAAAGTCTTGATATTAATTTTGTTTTATTTTATAAGTCGAGAGTTGGTCACCTATTATGACAAATGTAAATATACCAAGTGCTGTACTGGCTATATTGGAAATAGTTGCTCACAAGGTCGGTTATCAATTAAATTCTATCTTTAATCATTTTTGTTGATGTAATACATTCCGTTTGGAACTCAAATTAAAGAGATAACTAAAATATGATTGACTATCATTAATCAAAGTCTGATATCATGTTTTTTTTACAGTTTATATTTCAATTCTTTCTTAAGAATACGTAGATGTAATGCAACAGTTGTCATCGTTCCTTTAAATACAATTACTAGTAAAGTCTTTATATGGAACGAATTATCAAATAATTATAGCTCTTTGTTATGGATCAACAACTTGTCCAAATGGAAGCACTTGTGTATCCCCAGACCAATGTCTGTGTAGACCCGGATATACAGGTCCAAGATGCGCTGGTATGATATAATAATATGAAATGGTCATTTTTTCATGGTCTAGTATTTTTTTTTATGTACTGCGTAAAAGTTACATATTTTTGAAAATAACTTCATATTTGTGTACCATTGTGGATACCTATATGAAAAAGTCATCTAAGGTTAAATTTTCACAAATGAAACAAATTATCTGGACATTTATTAATTTTCTCCGATATACAGATTCCTTTTCAATATAGTGCTGATTGAGTTTTTGTTATATGAACCAATGCAACATCGTCTTTGAGTATAAGAATATCGAATGAGCAGTGTTCTAGTAGATGTTTAGAATTTTGTGTGTACTTAAATACAATTGATTTGATTATTGAATTTGTATTAAAAAAATCTTCACATCTGTGGGCATTCATTTTAACATCATATTCTTCAATTTTTAATTTATTGGTCAGCAATCATTGGTATTTCAAATAAAGATAACATTATAAGAGATCAGGATTGTAAAGTTTTGGTAGGAGAAAGTACCGAAAATATAGAGACGCTTACATATAATCACCGCAATGTTATTCGCATGATACATCTGTATATAATACCTTGAAAATTACTTACCTTCAATTATTCTGTATTACGAAATAATGTCGATTTGTTTCTTTAGTACATTCAATTAATCAAATTAAGATTATTCATAAAAATAACATTTTTGTGGGTAAGATTTTTTTTCTTCCGTTTCATTGTTCATTAATGTCGAAAAAAGACTGGTATCAATGAGAAAGTAAATGAAAATGATAAATGACAATAAAATAAAATGTTGATACCTTTGATTAATAATGACATAAAATACAAACAAAAAAAGGCTATTAAACTTTCGAAAAGGGACAGTTATTTACCATTCATTACAAATATTTATATCTAATATCTAATCAATAACATTTTCAGCGTAAAAACACTAACATGATAAAGAAGACGGAGCACGTAATATCGAAGGTCGAACGGAGATTTACACATTGTAACTGTTTAAATTCAAAAATAACGTCTGAAGACTAGTTGTATCTTCATTGAAAGTAGTAATTTTGAAAATGCATACATTTTTTTCACTCATGCACTCAATGTAAAAATTCCCTATTGGTAAAAGTTGAAAAAAGTCCTTCTTTTGTCAATTGGAAACACTATCACATTTATCTTAAGCAATGAGATGCAACCTGGTACCATATAATAAATGTAAAACGAAATGAAAAAAAAAAAAAAAAAAATAAATAAATGAATGAAAAAACGGGAAGTCATGTCAGGGTAATCTTTGCTCCTTCATTTTATGCAAAACTTTTGCGCTGCCGTTTTCTTTTTTTTTTAGAATAATACATTTAACTATATTAGACGACTTTTTTAATTGCCTATAACTCGTTCGTTCTGCTTAAAATACTGGTTTATCCATTAAATTTCTCCACGTATCTATCTCAAAGTACTGTGTACAAGTATACATATAATGATTATATAAGTTATTCAACTTTATCTAAGTCGTTTTCTTGTTGTTTTTTTTTGTCTATCAAATATGGTTTTCACATTGAATATGGTTTCATAAATTGAAATGAAAACCCGTTTTACTTGTTTCCAGATATAAATGAATGCAGATCGGATTCCATCTGTTCTCAAATCTGCACAAATACACCCGGATCTTACAAATGCAGCTGCAGATTTGGTTACTCTCTCCATAGTGATGGGAAAACATGCCACAGTAAGTCCAAAACGAAATAAAATACTATGACCATTAGATTATAATGTAATGCCCATATTCACAAAAAGAATTATGTTAAATAAATGTTATTACTCCTACTTGGGTATTAGTTTTAGGATGACATGCGCTAGCATAGCTGGCCTTTGACAAATACTGAATTAGCACTCTAGGTAAGAATCATGCAATGTGATTCATGGTTGGAAAGACTACATATTTTTATTGTTGATATTTTGTTTAAAATGTCATAGTTTACAGAAATGACGCATGGATTTTCATGCAACCCGTTCTCTAAGGAAATAAAACTTATCAAGAATGTACTGTAAAATTCAAAATTAAGGAGATAACTCTGTAAATGACACTAAAATAGAATAGAATCTGTGAATCTGTTTTCAATGTGGAGTATGTCCTAGAACAGACTGATTGGAATGAATAATTATAATTTTCATCATAAAAACATATTAAAGAACTAAATAACGAACATAAAAAAGTGTAGACTTTTTGGGTGTCTATCACATATTACAGAATTGCGTGAATCTTACAAAGACTGGTACTTAAAATCTAATAGATAATATCTAACTTACAATATTTCTATAGTACAGTCCCTGAGCCGATCCTTGCAACAGTTCGACGGATCGATGACCGCTGACTGATTGATCGCTGACAGATGGATAACCGATGACCGGTGACTAATCTGATCGCAATTTTGTTTTGTAAAATGACGAATGATCTGTTAAAAATAAATCAAATACTAAACAACTGTTTTAATTGATATCTAAATCTATTGTATAAAGTAAATATGGGTAAAATGGACAAATAAAACAATGACATCCGTAAAATATATTGACTGCTCTGTTGTCACATGATGCGATCACCGGTTTAATTGATCAGTTTGACGGAACAGTAACAGATCGTAAACTAATCGCTGATCGCTCGCATTTGTTGTTGCACGGATAGGTTTAGATGCTATACATAGCTCTAATTTAATATAAAAATTGTTTTTCTGTTAATATTAATAATTCATGACATTACAGATGTGGATGATTGCGAAGGTAATCAGTGTCAACATGGTGGTAGCTGTATTGACGGAGTAGGGACTTTCAATTGCAATTGTTTGGAAGGATTTAGTGGCACATTTTGTGAAAACGGTGTGTATATAATAACGTTTTAACCATTGTTTTAACAAACCTGTCAATTCTATAAGGGAAAGGACAATAATGGTTGTATGAATCTACTGGTGACCAGCATTTGTTTTGCAAAATTAAACTCTTAATCTTTGTATATATGTCTTTGATTATGTTTTGTGATACACTACATTGAAACTCTAATTAAATGTGTAACACTAAAACACAAATGCGATCTGAGTGGTTAACTTCAATCAAAGTCTTTTATATAGATTTTAAAAATTTATTTATAGTTCAAATCTTTCTCTAGAATAAGTAGATGTAAAGAACAATTGTTATTCGTTCCTGTAAATAAAATTACAGGTAGAGTATTTGTATTTGTCTGGAACGAATTATCATATAATAATAGCTCTTTGTTATGGATCAATAACTTGTCCAAATGGTGGAACTTGTGTATTTACTGACGGATGTCAGTGTAGACCCGGTTATACAGGTCCGAAATGCGCAGGTATGGTACACTGATATAAAATGATCAATCATTTAAGGCCTAGTTACGTTGTGAAGTGTTTTTTTTTAAATTTTTTACAAAATATTCGTTGCAGATATTTTTAAGTTTGACTTTAGACTCTTCGAAATACGACTCTGTACGTAGACTGTATTTGTAAAAAGGGGTGAAAATAAATTTAATAAACTGTAATATTAAACTGTATCTTTTGGTCAAAAAGATTTTTCGCCATTATTTAATATCTTTTTCAAGTACATTATGTAAAAAATACCTCTTTTCTGAAAATAACTTCATATTTGTTTACCATTGTGGTAAATATTTACTTTTAAAGAATTTTCAATACTAAAGAATCTTCACAGAGTAAACAATAGAACCAAGGTTGTAGCCGTAATCAAAAGTATGTAAACCAGGGACAAAGACCTGATATGGAATACAGACATACACAACAAAGAACATAAAGTAACTAAAATCATACATATTAAGTAACAAAAGTAAATGAGCAACTCGGACTCCACTAAAAACCAGGTTTTTCTTGTTGTTGTATAAGTAACATACAGTGAAGTGTACATGTTTCTGTTCCTGACGATATAATTGTATATTCATGATATTGTGATGGAACAGATCTTTTAATTCATAATTATAAGCAGTATATAAATGTACACAAAGACTGATGAATTATAAAGAAAAAAAATTACTTGAATATGTCTTGAATAAATTCCAAAGGGAAGTAACCACATGAACTTCCAACATGTCACTGCAGCTAATGACATTAAGATGGTTGTGATTTGTTCGTACATCTGATGTCTTATTTTAATCGAATTTTGCATGTTTGGTTTCGAATTCAACTCCTATTGAAAATTCCAGAATAGATATCATTATAAACTATATAAAAAGTTTTAAAAGAATTACTTGTTTATTATCGTACAATTAAATCAACTGAAAGAAATTGTCCTTCTTTTGTCAATTACGCCTACCATAGCTGGTCCAAACTTCTCATTTGTGAAGAAGTAAAAGTTGGTCTTGCTTCTGTTTTTAGTCTCTATCTTTGGATAATATTCTTTTGATTTGTGCTCGAATCTTGGTTCCCACTTTCACTCTTTCATTTGCAGTATTTTTTTTGCAGGAGTTATTTAGCCGGCTACTGGAAATTGGTCAAAATATGACTAAGTAAAACAAAATGATTGTTTAAATAGACAAACTTTGTTTGCTTCAGTCAATTTTGATTGTGTATGGACATTACAGTCATTATTTAAGCCAGCAGTGGTTGATGAGAATTATAATTATAATAGGAGTCTTGGGTTGATACAGCATGTTATATATATTTGGACATGTAATATTGAGTATTTTTATGGAAATTAAACGGTCTGATTTTATTAATTAATACCTCATTTTTTTTGCAAAATAAGTACAAGGCTATAACTACAACCAAGATTTTGGCAGCTACCTGAGTTTTTATCCTTTCAAGATGAATTAGTGGGATGCTCGTGATAAATGCAAAGCAGACGGAGGTAGACTTGCTGTTATAGACAATACGAGGAAACGTTGAAAGAAAATACAAATGGTACGTTTATTCGCATTTTTGTCACGATTAATATTTTGAATATATATTTGAATTCTTTGTCACAATTATAAACCCATGCCAGATGTTGCACATCTAATAAGTTACAAAAAAACACATTTATTTATTTTTTCAAATCAGACATAGGTTAACATCAAACTTAGTGGAAACTAAATTTGAAATCGGTTGTTGATACAAGAAAAAAATCAAAATTTTATCAAATGTAAACATGAACATTGTGGTGATAAATGATTGTATTGTTGCTTATACTTTAATTGAAATTTAAATGATGGTTGGAGTGCGGCGATTGTGTTGAGTTTACAAATTTAATTAATGTTTTGTCAGGATAATTCATTATCTATCAGAACATATTTTCCTTCATGCTAAAGCTAGACATTGTGGACGAAGAGAACTTTCATTCAGATTTGCCTGAAATAAATCCATACTGTAATGCCTATTCAATGTTGTTCCTATAATATGTAATTATAATGTATAGTCAACCTGCACTTTCAGAACCATTTAAATTGATTAAAGAGCATGAAAAAAACATCAATTTGCATTAACAAAAGAGGTCTGCTAAGAAAGTAACACACTCACAAGCACATTACGACAAATTTAATGTACGGAAATCTTTCAAATATGACGAAAATAAGTGTTTTTAAAATGTCATTACTCATTCATTCTTCGAAACAATTCATTTCGGTTGTTTATTATAAGAGTCAGTGATTCTCTCTTTTGGACAAAATATTTTGACTTAAATATTGTATACTGAAAGATAAACATGATATGTTTTTTATACATGTAGTACAGGTACAATCTTTACTCATTTTGTATTATGTAACAATCGCAATTCAATACCTGCAGATGTTGAAACACACATGTATATCTCTTTCTCAAATATTTCTATCGTAGGCTACGATTGGTGGATTGGGTTAAATAATATGGATTCAGATGGAGGTTTTCAAAGGCTAAGCGGAGCGAAACTATACTCAAACAATTGGACTTCTACTCCTGAAGAAACCATATCTGTATTCAATGGCACTGAGTCTTATTGTGCCTTCATCCATCAAAGTAGATACTTCAAAGGATTTGATACGAATTGTAACAATTCACTGAGATTTATTTGCGAGAAACCGACTGAAAGTACGTATATTAATATCATGACGTATCGTCTGAACTCATATCTTAATAAAATAATTATATACAAACGTAGAATGAATATGTTTATTCTAATTTGCTTTTTAGGGAATTCATGATAAATATCTAAAATACATAAAATAATCAAGTACTTGCTTATAAAAAAAATTAATCGTCAAAAGTTCAGGTGAAGTTAAATGTGAACTTATTAATTGAAAAGTTAGAATACAAGAACTATTTTTTTTTAATTAGCCACTTATATTGTTATTGTCCGCAAACCAAAAATTAAAAGGCAGTCACTATATTGGATTAAATTCAGAAACCGTTGCCTTTTTTAAAGTTTAAATCTATCTAATTGTATCTTTACTATATCAAGCCTGTGCTTCCAAGTGCTTTACATATGTAAAAGAGCTAAGAAGCTGCGTACAGTTGTCTGCAAATAAGCTTACTTGGAGCCAAGCAGAGGATACATGTGAAAATCAAAATGGTCGACTATTAATGTTGGATAGTAATGAAAAGCAACAAGCCATAACCATTAAGATTAAAAATCTCAGTAAGGTTATCTCAGTGGATTTGATTTTTTCGAAGACTCGATTTAATTTTAATCATGATCATTCTATAAAACAAATGTCTTTTTTGTAGCATAGTCTTTCCAAAAACGGCTTCAACAAGTAAAATTTAGAATATATACTTTTGATTAAAGATATTTTAGGTATATTGTCTATTGAATGTAAGTTGCCATCGTTTTGATACATATAGCCATGTTTTGAAATGTTTCTGATGATAAACACAATACGTTAATCAGTGTTGTCCAGTTTGAATTGCATCATACCAAAAAACTATCAACCTGGTGGAAGCTGAAAATTTAGCGCGCTTTCAAACTTATTATAACCCACAATATCAGGACCAATGCAATTGCTTCCAAGTTTCGGTGTTGTTTATTGCCATTTTGTTATACGGACTTTCCTAGTTTTGAATATTTTATTTGACTATTTCATTTGTTTTTTTGTAAAATAAGTAAAAACTTGAACTCAGCTCCAAAAACTTTTTTTCTTGATCAAGGATGTATCACTTCAAATAAAAAGCGACCCAAATACATGTTTGCAGTAAGCTTGTTTTGACTTTCAGTCTTACCGTTTAATTCTGTTTAGGACTTGACTGGTGGATAGGTGCAAATCTAAACAATAGTGGAAAATTTCACTGGCAAAATGGTAAGGAGTTGGAATTTTCTTATTGGTATTCAGGAAGACCAATGAAGTTTAGCGGCAAAGAAACTTGCCTTTCGATGGAATTTCAAAGTAAAAATCAATACAATGGACAATGGTATGACAACAAATGTAGCCAATCACTAAACTTCATTTGCGAGAATTTCCCAATAACTACATTGACATAAGCATGCAGCAGATGAACTATATATAGTGTATTGGCACTTTAATAGTAATACAGAGTAAATAAATCAGACAAACTATGGTTTTATTTATATTGACCATCGTTGAAAACCATAATAGATGGGTTATAAATGGTCCAACGGCATCTATGTTGAAGGCAATTCTCAACAATAACAATATTAAGCACTTATTACATCTTAAAACTAAATAAAATATATAAATAGGTAGGATAGTTATAATGACAATGTTTGCACAATATCGATTGTGTTTATACAATTGTCAGAAAGTGTGTATGTTTTAATACCTGTAAGTCTTTTGCATTCATAAATGATTGAGATTAAAATCTTTTATATTTTGAATTTAATGCCTTTATAATCAACATGTGAAAATTGAATGTGTCAAGCTCCTCAGTATTATACATTTTAGAAAATTAATCATTAAAGGTCACAATATTTTGAAGCTATACTCCCATTTTGGACTCTTCGAATTATCTTAAACTTAGTCCTTGAAAGTGAAGTTCATGAGCTTAAAATCCACCACGTAAAATGCGTAAAGAAGAAATTATCAATGTATTCTGTAGAAGATTCAGTTGTTGAATGGCCTTTATTCGTGCGTTTTACAGCTACAGAATGCCTACATGTAGATATTATTATTAGTAGTACACATTGATTCTAGATCCTAAATTTTCTATTATGATTTAACTGAATCATACTGAATATAGTAGGTAGGAACATGTACCTTTAATACAAAGGTTCATCAAATAAACATATAAAAAACAAACTTAGTAGATGTTAGTTGATTTTAAAGCCTACAAAATTCACCTTCACATCTTATAAAGTTATTGTGCATATTCGCACTTCGGTTATAATTACTTTTAAATCGGTTTCTTTTCGGAATAATTTTATTTACACAATGGAGCATATTTTAGCACACGTGACATACTCTGACATACAACATAATTTCATAAGAAACCTAAAATCTTGTTTCTGTAACATGATATTTATTTATGGCAAATTCCAATATAGATTCAATGATTCTCCTGACAAAATAAATATTGACATTTATGGGTGACTTTTTACACTCATCATTTCTTGTTACGTCCTTTTTGCTTTTATACTGTTGCTTTAAAAGTATTCAAATTTTGACTGCATACGTTTCTAACAGTCTGATTTAAATGTGATTGTTTTTTTCATATTGATTCTTTGAAGTTGTACTGATAGTGTATAATATACCCTACCTGTCTAGGAGTTATATAGTGACCGTGATGTCCATTCGTCGCTTTGTCTGTCAACAACCTAATGAACCTTGTTTTTACGTGGTTTTCTGCAACTGGTCTTCACATCAATCCTTTTTGTTTTGTTTTGAATGCATTGATGACATATGTCATAGTTTATATTGTTGAACAATTATTTCCAACTTTGACATATTTTGTTTGCTTCCATCTAATATTTAAAGAGTCAGGAATTACTATGTAAAGTGTATGTGTAAATAAAATATGATATTATTTAAGGGAGTAGATCTAAGATAAGGAACACAACCAACTCTTACAAATCATTCGAATGTTTATATTTAGCATTTGATATCAGTCTCATGTAAACATTAAATTAACTTGGATTGATTTCTTTCTTTTTTAAATGAAAACTTGAAATACTGGTGAAATTGAATAATATACAAACATATCACTGATTTCATGAGTTATGTCCCTTTCCGTAGGTCTACCACATAAATGAACAGATGTGTATTACCACGTAGAATTTGAAACATAATATAGAATTGCAATTATGGAATAAGACGTTCTGAACGAAAGAATGTTTTAGAAACTTAAAAAACAAAAGCACAAACAAACATTAAATCAACATAAAAAATGGAAGGCTCCAAATTGTATGTTTGTTTTAACTTTTCTTTTTACCTGTGGTCATATGTTGCGTTGACTTTATTTGAAAACAATAAAATACGTTTTGCTCAATGATTGATATCAGAAAGTATGGAATTAGGAATTATATGCATTTCGATAATGAATCAATGTATTATGCTGAAACAGGAAAAACTATATTTTAAAAATGTATGTAACCGAAAAGAAGTAGAATTCACAATCATTTGCAGGGAATATTTAACTTTATTCATCACCATGGTTCACCGTTGTAACAGTAAAAAGGCGTTCGACCTTTTCGATACAATTCGTTTTGAGCATTATGTAGTAGGGTTGGGGCACTAGGCCAAACAAAAGCCAACTGCTCACTACATGTATAACTACATTTATTGGTTCGAACACTTTCCGTCAACTTCGGACATACAGGAAAGAAAAAAACACCCTGTAATATAATAATGACAATAAGCTACATATATGGAAAGTGTATACCATAATAAATAATTACACATAAATATACTCACACCTTAAAGCGCATAGCGTTTAGAACAACCGGGCACTGCATTTAAAAAGAAAATAACTATTTGCGTCTTGTACGTAGTGCATGTATCCACATTGCAAAATGAATATAGTACGTTTTGCTAACTTTACACTGATTCTCAAAAATACAGATAAACTACTAAATCAATTATGCACTGTTCCAGAATTCACATTATACGAATTGCTTATATAAATACGCAGTTCAAGATATAGAAAATATTAAACAATCATTCTGTTAAAATAATTAACAATTACATTATACCTTGTAAGTTTGTACAAAGGCTTTTTTGTACGTCTGGAATAAACAGGTATCAAACAGTCATACCTACAGTACAATATACGAATCATAAATACCTTTATCAGAAAAAGTGCTGCGGTAAAACAACGCATCATATTTATAAATGAATACAGTTTAGATATTTAGCACTTACCAATGAAAATGTACATTCGCACATATTTTAGTGAACCAGGATTTAGATATTTTAACTTTTAAACCGGAACTGGTCTTCACATCAATCCTTTTTGTTTTGTTTTGAATGCATTGATGACATATGTCATAGTTTATATTGTTGAACAATTATTTCCAACTTTGACATATTTTGTTTGCTTCCATCTAATATTTAAAGAGTCAGGAATTACTATGTAAAGTGTATGTGTAAATAAAATATGATATTATTTAAGGGAGTAGATCTAAGATAAGGAACACAACCAACTCTTACAAATCATTCGAATGTTTATATTTAGCATTTGATATCAGTCTCATGTAAACATTAAATTAACTTGGATTGATTTCTTTCTTTTTTAAATGAAAACTTGAAAGACTGGTGAAATTGAATAATATACAAACATATCACTGATTTCATGAGTTATGTCCCTTTCCGTAGGTCTACCACATAAATGAACAGATGTGTATTACCACGTAGAATTTGAAACATAATATAGAATTGCAATTATGAAATAAGACGTTCTGAACGAAAGAATGTTTTAGAAACTTAAAAAACAAAAGCACAAACAAACATTAAATCAACATAAAAAATGGAAGGCTCCAAATTGTATGTTTGTTTTAACTTTTCTTTTTACCTGTGGTCATATGTTGCGTTGACTTTATTTGAAAACAATAAAATACGTTTTGCTCAATGATTGATATCAGAAAGTATGGAATTAGGAATTATATGCATTTCGATAATGAATCAATGTATTATGCTGAAACAGGAAAAACTATATTTTAAAAATGTATGTAACCGAAAAGAAGTAGAATTCACAATCATTTGCAGGGAATATTTAACTTTATTCATCACCATGGTTCACCGTTGTAACAGTAAAAAGGCGTTCGACCTTTTTGATACAATTCGTTTTGAGCATTATGTAGTAAGGTTGGGGCACTAGGCCAAACAAAAGCCAACTGCTCACTACATGTATAACTACATTTATTGGTTCGAACACTTTCCGTCAACTTCGGACGTACAGGAAAGAAAAAAACACCCTGTAATATAATAATGACAATAAGCTACATATATGGAAAGTGTATACCATAATAAATAATTACACATAAATATACTCACACCTTAAAGCGCATAGCGTTTAGAACAACCGGGCACTGCATTTAAAAAGAAAATAACTATTTGCGTCTTGTACGTAGTGCATGTATCCACATTGCAAAATGAATATAGTACGTTTTGCTAACTTTACACTGATTCTCAAAAATACAGATAAACTACTAAATCAATTATGCACTGTTCCAGAATTCACATTATACGAATTGCTTATATAAATACGCAGTTCAAGATATAGAAAATATTAAACAATCATTCTGTTAAAATAATTAACAATTACATTATACCTTGTAAGTTTGTACAAAGGCTTTTTTGTACGTCTGGAATAAACAGGTATCAAACAGTCATACCTACAGTACAATATACGAATCATAAATACCTTTATCAGAAAAAGTGCTGCGGTAAAACAACGCATCATATTTATAAATGAATACAGTTTAGATATTTAGCACTTACCAATGAAAATGTACATTCGCACATATTTTAGTGAACCAGGATTTAGATATTTTAACTTTTAAACCGGAATTGGTTTTCTTTAAAATAAATTGCGTTAAAAATCTTTTTTCCAACTAGCGCTTGTCAGTTACTCACTACAATCGCACATCTGCTCAAAGCCACTCATTCCTATACTTACGTTAAATCGTGAATTTTAGAGCCAGACAATTAGAATAATTAGTAAAAAGAATGAAAAACTAACCTGGGAATAAATGTTGAATGAGTATGCAAAAATTCAACAATTCTCCCTGTAACATTAGAACATCTGATTAGCTCGACTATTGAATTCTCTCTGACAAGATTCCCGCCGAATAATTTCAATCTGAACTCAAGCCAGTAAAATTCAATACCTAAAACACCTGACCAATTTCACACCTGAGCGAACCTGAAATATCTGAACTACCTGAATCTACTCCCAGTACAAATATACCTTGAATAGGACACTACAATGCAAATATAATCTGTACTGAAATATAAAATAATTAATACAATGAAAATGCACAAGTAAACCTATAAATATACATACATACCAAAAATACCACCTTACCACAATTTTAAAATCAATTTCCCGACAAACAAAAAGACTTTGTATCAAAATCGAAAACGAAAGTCATTTTACATAGAAATACAAATGTTGGAAACACAAGTGACACTTTCCTCCTTTCCTCAACCACTTTTACATTTGTCAAGTAAAATAAAGAACAATAAGAACAGTTGTTTCGGGAAATTTTTAATGCATGTACTCCACTATAACGAATTAACAGTTCAATTTTATTATAGATCAAAACTTGTTCACACTTTAATCTAAAACATAAGAGATTCAACACACAATAACAATAACTTACAAATAAACTATATATTACTTCATGTCTTTGTAATGCAAAGTAGTATAACGAGTTTTCGTTTTCGTTATTATGTTAGGGTGATACATTTGTCCTCAGAATTAACCTCAACAGTCGTTATGTCGCACGGGTTCGAGGAATATATTGTTTGTAATAAATCCAGATGAGATGAAATTTTGTAAATTGATCTATACAATGAACCGGTTCACCGCTTACTTGACGCAGTCAATTTAACCAATGTTGCGTTTTTTGTTTCTGTTTCTTTGTTTATTGTTTGTTGTTTGTTTGTTTATTTTAGTTAGTTTTCTGTTTTTTTGTTTTGTTTTGTTATTTAGGACATCACATGTAATAATTTCAGAACAAAAAAGATAATGTAAACGAAATACCATTTATTTTTCTGGTCATTGTCCCTGGATTACATTCCTTTGATTTCCGCTATAACCCTGGTTTCCTTGATTACTGTTTTTTTTTCAAACCAAACGACGTTGACACTAGAATTCGAAATGACGTTCACCAATAAACATACATGATCCAGCAAAACTTCGACGGTCAGCAAAGGACCGTTACCAATAAACGTAACTTTGATTTGTAAATGCATATTTGACAATACAAAAATAATATATATATTTGTTATATTCGGACTTCAGAAAATGATTGTCCTGATGTGAACATTTCAAATTAAGTGTTTAACACTTTCAATGAATGAACTTATGCTTTAAAGTTATACGCTGCCTTATCATATAAGTGTAAAAATAATACAATAAACGGAATTTCATGATTGTTCAGATGTTTACGTTGATTCATGCAAGTGAATGTATGGTTCAAATTGCATTTAGTGCAAGAAAAAATCAAGTTAACTAAAGTTATAGCGGTAATCAAAAGATTGTAATCCAGGGACAAAGACCAGACATGGAAAACAGACATACACAACGAAGAACATAGGGTAACCAAAATCATACATACAAAGTAACAAAAGCAAATTAGCAACTCGGATTCCACTAAAAACTGGAAGCATGAACCAGGTGTACCGGTAGGGTAAGCGTGGTCTGCTTTTGAAGAAATACCCGACGATTTGTTCATAAAATGTCTAGTCCGGGGTACACAAACGAGGAAAGGAAAACTATGACGCGTTAAATAAATCAGTTTATATGGCGCAGATGGATACACCACAACGATCCACGAGTTCATGATGACGACCATAAAAAATCTATAGCGATGAATTCAATCTTGTAGCAACATAACACTGTTCACGAAGCCTATTTGTTTGAATTCTAGCGCGATACAAAAAGTCTGCATAATTCTGAATGTAAAATCATCACGTTTGTCGTAGAGTTTGGTCAATAGTTTTCTATCTGTTTTGTCTTTTGGTACTCACAATTGTCTTTATACAAATACATGCACGTATGCTTATTTAACATGTTTTTTGTGATGTTCCGTGTATAATTTTCTTTCCAATTGTTTGTTTTACATAGTTCCTTATATACAACTAAACATAGTCGTAACAAATAACTTATCTTTTTTATTAAGTACACAACATCCAGTACTTGATCATGGCACATTAATTTGTATTTTGCTTTTAAATTACAAAACGAAAGACAATTTGTATCACTGCTATAAGTCATCAAGCTCATAAGAAACTAGTAAGTTAATGTTATCAAAAATGCTGAATGTAATCTATTCAAAAAACGATATTCAAAAACGAACGGCTTCAACCAATCACGACCCACGCCCTAAACAAAACAACATGCAAGCACTTGTAAAGAACCAAGGAATCACTGATACTAACAAAAAAGAAAAGATAACGTTTTCAACTCAGTATTTTTTTACCTTCCATACAAATGAATATTGGACAGTATTTGGAGAGTAACGATAAACCATTTGTTTTTTTGTTTTTGTTTGTTTTTTGTTTTTTTTATTGTTTTTTTTTTTCTGTCTGTTTGAAATAGCAATAATTTTCTCCAGGCCGATATTTTGGTCGTTTCGTACAATACCTCCCTTTGTTAATGTTTTATATAGTGTGTACTTAATTACGGTGTTGGAAATTCAGAATAGAGAAAAGAAACTTATAATCACAAGTAAATTGGCAGTAAAAAAACAAAGTAGGTATCGTTTATTTTTTTCCATACCGATTTCATTTTCAAAATGTATAATGTGTTATAAGTAACTAAAATATATACAAGTATGTTCTTACTTCATACATGTATACTAAACATTTGTACAAACATGCTTTCGACAATATCCCGAAACAGCTGATCTTATTGTTCTGTCTGATACTTGACATATTTGAAAGTGGCTAAAAAATTTGACACTTGTGTTTCTAACTTTAGTATTTCTATGTAAAACGACTTTCGTTTTCGGTATAAATACAAAGTCTTTTTGTTTGTTGGGAAATCAATTTTGTAATGTATTGCTCGAAACAATTTTTATCAAAAAATCGAACGTCTTTTCACTGTTACAACGGTGAACCATTATTATGAATATAAAGTTAATATTTATTTCTATAAATTTCCTGCAAATGATTGTCAATTCTACTTCTCGTCGGTTACATACATTTTTTTTTAAATATAATTGTTCCTGTCCCAACATAACACATTGACTCAGTATCGAAATGCATATAATTCCTAATTTCATACTTTCTGATATCAGTCATTGAACAAAAAGTATTTTATTGTTTTCAAATAGAATCAACGCAACATATGACCACAGGTAAAAAGAAAAGTTAAAACAAAATTACAATTTGGAGCTCTCCATTTTTTTATGTTGATTTAATGTTTGTTTTTGCTCCTTTTTTAAAGTTTCTGAAACATTCTTTCGTTCAGAACGTCTTATTCCATAATTGCAATTATATATTATGTTTCAATTTCTACGTGGTAATACACATCTGTTCATTTATGTGGTAGACCTACGGTAGGGGACATAACTAATGAAATCAGAGATATGTTTGTATATTATTCAATTTCACCAGTCTTTCAAGTTTTCATTTAAAACAGAAAGAAATCAATTAATTGAATGTTTACATGAGACTGACAGAAAATGCCAAATATAAACATTCGATTGATTTGTAAGAGTTGTGTTCCTTATCTTAGATCTACCCCCTTAAATAATTCTATATTTTATTTACACATTATTCACATATACATTACATAGTAATTCCTGACTCTTTAGACATTAGATGGAAGCAAACAAAATATGTTAAAGTTGGAAACAATTGTTCAACAATATAAACTATGAGATATGTCATCAATGCATTCAAAACAAAAGAAAAAGATTGATGTGATGACCAGTTGCAGAAAACCACGTAAAACAAGGTTCATTAGGTAGTTGACAGACAAAGCGACGAATGGACATCACAGGTAGGGTATATTATACACTATCAGTACAACTTCAAAGAATCAATATGACAGAACAATCACATTTAAATCTGAGACTGTTAGACATGTATGCAGTCAAATTTTAATAATTTTAAAGTAAGAGTATTAATGCAAAAAGGACGTAACAAAGAATGATGAGTGTAAAAAGTCACCCATAAATGTCAATATTTATTTTTTTCAGAAGAATCATTGAACCTATACTGGAATTTGCCATAAATAGATGTCATGTTACAGAAACAAGGTTTCTTATGAAATTAAGTTGTATTTCAGAGTATGTCACGTGTGCTAAAACATGCTCCATTTTGTAAAATTATTCCGAAAAGAAACCGATTGAAAAAAAATAATAATCGAAGTGCGAATATACACATTAACTTCAAAAGATGTGAAGGTAAACTTTGTACGTTTTAATATCAATTATTATCTACTAAATTTGTTTTCTATATGTTTATTGGATGAACGTTGGTATTAAATGTTGCTTTTACCTATATACGGTATGATAAAGTTAAATCATTTTAGAAACGTACTTAGGATCTAGAATCAATGCGTACTTCAAATAGTAACATCTGCATGTAGGCATTATGTAGCTGTAAAACGCAAGAAGAAATACGGCAATTATACAACTGAATCGTCTACTGAATAAATCAATAATTTCATCCTTACGCATTTTATTTTCGGCAGGACTTTTGGGTACAATATTACATTTTTTTTCATTAATGTCTGCTGGGAGACAAAATACAGTTTAATTTCGCGTGGCTATCCATAGACACCACAAGATAACGCATTTCATGGAAAAGTTCTCGTTAGAATGAAACGACTCAATGGACACTGCATTTTACAACTCCTCTCCGGTGAAGTCGGTGATGCGTAAGGATGAAATTATTGATTTATTCAGTAGACGATTCAGTTGTATAATTGCCGTATTTCTTCTTGCGTTTTACAGCTACATAATGCCTACATGCAGATGTTACTATTTGAAGTACGCATTGATTCTAGATCCTAAGTAGGTTTCTAAAATGATTTAACTTTATCATACCGTATATAGGTAAAAGCAACATTTAATACCAACGTTCATCCAATAAACATATAGAAAACAAATTTAGTAGATAATAATTGATATTAAAGCGTACAAAATTTACCTTCACATCTTTTGAAGTTAATGTGTATATTCGCACTTCGATTATTATTATTTTTCAATCGGTTTCTTTTCGGAATAATTTTACAAAATGGAGCATGTTTTAGCACACGTGACATACTCTGAAATACAACTTAATTTCATAAGAAACCTTGTTTCTGTAACATGACATCTATTTATGGCAAATTCCAGTATAGGTTCAATGATTCTTCTGAAAAAATAAATATTGACATTTATGGGTGACTTTTTACACTCATCATTCTTTGTTACGTCCTTTTTGCATTAATACTCTTACTTTAAAATTGTTAAAATTTTGACTGCATACATGTCTAACAGTCTCAGATTTAAATGTGATTGTTCTGTCATATTGATTCTTTGAAGTTGTACTGATAGTGTATAATATACCCTACCTGCGATGTCCATTCGTCGCTTTGTCTGTCAACTACCTAATGAACCTTGTTTTACGTGGTTTTCTGCAACTGGTCATCACATCAATTTTTTTCTTTTGTTTTGAATGCATTGATGACATATCTCATAGTTTATATTGTTGAACAATTGTTTCCAACTTTAACATATTTTGTTTGCTTCCATCTAATGTCTAAAGAGTCAGGAATTACTATGTAATGTATATGTGAATAATGTGTAAATAAAATATAGAATTATTTAAAGGGGTAGATCTAAGATAAGGAACACAACTCTTACAAATCAATCGAATGTTTATATTTGGCATTTTCTGTCAGTCTCATGTAAACATTCAATTAATTGATTTCTTTCTGTTTTAAATGAAAACTTGAAAGACTGGTGAAATTGAATAATATACAAACATATCTCTGATTTCATTAGTTATGTCCCCTACCGTAGGTCTACCACATAAATGAACAGATGTGTATTACCGCGTAGAAATTGAAACATAATATATAATTGCAATTATGGAATAAGACGTTCTGAACGAAAGAATGTTTTAGAAACTTTAAAAAAGGAGCAAAAACAAACATTAAATCAACATAAAAAAATGGAGAGCTCCTAATTGTAATTTTGTTTTAACTTTTCTTTTTACCTGTGGTCATATGTTGCGTTGATTCTATTTGAAAACAATAAAATACTTTTTGTTCAATGACTGATATCAGAAAGTATGAAATTAGGAATTATATGCATTTCGATACTGAGTCAATGTGTTATGTTGGGACAGGAACAATTATATTTAAAAAAATGTATGTAACCGACGAGAAGTAGAATTGACAATCATTTGCAGGAAATATATAGAAATAAATATTAACTTTATATTCATAATAATGGTTCACCGTTGTAACAGTGAAAAGACGTTCGATTTTTTGATAAAAATTGTTTCGAGCAATACATTACAAAATTGATTTCCCAACAAACAAAAAGACTTTGTATTTATACCGAAAACGAAAGTCGTTTTACATAGAAATACTAAAGTTAGAAACACAAGTGTCAAATTTTTTAGCCACTTTCAAATATGTCAAGTATCAGACAGAACAATAAGATCAGCTGTTTCGGGATATTGTCGAAAGCATGTTTGTACAAATGTTTAGTATACATGTATGAAATAAGAACATACTTGTATATATTTTAGTTACTTATAACACATTATACATTTTGAAAATGAAATCGGTATGGAAAAAAAATAAACGATACCTACTTTGTTTTTCTACTGCCAATTTACTTGTGATTATAAGTTTCTTTTCTCTATTCTGAATTTCCAACACCGTAATTAAGTACACACTATATAAAACATTAACAAAGGGAGGTATTGTACGAAACGACCAAAATATCGGCCTGGAGAAAATTATTGCTATTTCAAACAGACAGAAAAAAAAACAACAAAAATAAACAAAAAACAAACAAAACAAAAAAACAAATGGTTTATCGTTACTCTCCAAATACTGTCCAATATTCATTTGTATGGAAGGTAAAAAAATACTGAGTTGAAAACGTTATCTTTTCTTTTTTGTTAGTATCAGTGATTCCTTGGTTCTTTACAAGTGCTTGCATGTTGTTTTGTTTAGGGCGTGGGTCGTGATTGATTGAAGCCGTTCGTTTTTGAATATCGTTTTTTGAATAGATTACATTCAGCATTTTTGATAACATTAACTTACTAGTTTCTTATGAGCTTGATGACTTATAGCAGTGATACAAATTGTCTTTCGTTTTGTAATTTAAAAGCAAAATACAAATTAATTTGCCATGATCAAGTACTGGATGTTGTGTACTTAATAAAAAAAGATAAGTTATTTGTTACGACTATGTTTAGTTGTATATAAGGAACTATGTAAAACAAACAATTGGAAAGAAAATTATACACGGAACATCACAAAAACAATGTTAAATAAGCATACGTACATGTATTTGTATAAAGACAATTGTGAGTACCAAAAAGACAAAACAGATAGAAAACTATTGACCAAACTCTACGACAAACGTGATGATTTTACATTCAGAATTATGCAGACTTTTTGTATCGCGCTAGAATTCAAACAAATAGGCTTCGTGAACAGTGTTATGTTGCTACAAGATTGAATTCATCGCTATAGATTTTTTATGGTCGTCATCATGAACTCGTGGATCGTTGTGGTGTATCCATCTGCGCCATATAAACTGATTTATTTAACGCGTCATAGTTTTCCTTTCCTCGTTTGTGTACCCCGGACTAGACATTTTATGAACAAATCGTCGGGTATTTCTTCAAAAGCAGACCACGCTTACCCTACCGGTACACCTGGTTCATGCTTCCAGTTTTTAGTGGAATCCGAGTTGCTAATTTGCTTTTGTTACTTTGTATGTATGATTTTGGTTACCCTATGTTCTTCGTTGTGTATGTCTGTTTTCCATGTCTGGTCTTTGTCCCTGGATTACAATCTTTTGATTACCGCTATAACTTTAGTTAACTTGATTTTTTCTTGCACTAAATGCAATTTGAACCATACATTCACTTGCATGAATCAACGTAAACATCTGAACAATCATGAAATTCCGTTTATTGTATTATTTTTACACTTAATATGATAAGGCAGCGTATAACTTTAAAGCATAAGTTCATTCATTGAAAGTGTTAAACACTTAATTTGAAATGTTCACATCAGGACAATCATTTTCTGAAGTCCGAATATAACAAATATATATATTATTTTTGTATTGTCAAATATGCATTTACAAATCAAAGTTACGTTTATTGGTAACGGTCCTTTGCTGACCGTCGAAGTTTTGCTGGATCATGTATGTTTATTGGTGAACGTCATTTCGAATTCTAGTGTCAACGTCGTTTGGTTTGAAAAAAAAAACAGTAATCAAGGAAACCAGGGTTATAGCGGAAATCAAAGGAATGTAATCCAGGGACAATGACCAGAAAAATAAATGGTATTTCGTTTACATTATCTTTTTTGTTCTGAAATTATTACATGTGATGTCCTAAATAACAAAACAAAACAAAAAAACAGAAAACTAACTAAAATAAACAAACAAACAACAAACAATAAACAAAGAAGGAAACAAAAAACGCAACATTGGTTAAATTGACTGCGTCAAGTAAGCGGTGAACCGGTTCATTGTATAGATCAATTTACAAACATTTCATCTCATCTGGATTTATTACAAACAATATATTCCTCGAACCCGTGCGACATAACGACTGTTGAGGTTAATTCTGAGGACAAATGTATCACCCTAACATAATAACGAAAACGAAAACTCGTTATACTACTTTGCATTACAAAGACATGAAGTAATATATAGTTTATTTGTAAGTTATTGTTATTGTGTGTTGAATCTCTTATGTTTTAGATTAAAGTGTGAACAAGTTTTGATCTATAATAAAATTGAACTGTTAATTCGTTATAGTGGAGTACATGCATTAAACATTTCCCGAAACAACTGTTCTTATTGTTCTTTATTTTACTTGACAAATGTAAAAGTGGTTGAGGAAAGGAGGAAAGTGTCACTTGTGTTTCCAACATTTGTATTTCTATGTAAAATGACTTTCGTTTTCGATTTTGATACAAAGTCTTTTTGTTTGTCGGGAAATTGATTTTAAAATTGTGGTAAGGTGGTATTTTTGGTATGTATGTATATTTATAGGTTTACTTGTGCATTTTCATTGTGTTAATTATTTTATATTTCAGTACAGATTATATGTGCATTGTAGTGTCCTATTCAAGGTATATTTGTACTGGGAGTAGATTCAGGTAGTTCAGATATTTCAGGTTCGCTCAGGTGTGAAATTGGTCAGGTGTTTTAGGTATTGAATTTTACTGGCTTGAGTTCAGATTGAAATTATTCGGCGGGAATCTTGTCAGAGAGAATTCAATAGTCGAGCTAATCAGATGTTCTAATGTTACAGGGAGAATTGTTGAATTTTTGCATACTCATTCAACATTTATTCCCAGGTTAGTTTTTCATTCTTTTTACTAATTATTCTAATTGTCTGGCTCTAAAATTCACGATTTAACGTAAGTATAGGAATGAGTGGCTTTGAGCAGATGTGCGATTGTAGTGAGTAACTGACAAGCGCTAGTTGGAAAAAAGATTTTTAACGCAATTTATTTTAAAGAAAACCAATTCCGGTTTAAAAGTTAAAATATCTAAATCCTGGTTCACTAAAATATGTGCGAATGTACATTTTCATTGGTAAGTGCTAAATATCTAAACTGTATTCATTTATAAATATGATGCGTTGTTTTACCGCAGCACTTTTTCTGATAAAGGTATTTATGATTCGTATATTGTACTGTAGGTATGACTGTTTGATACCTGTTTATTCCAGACGTACAAAAAAGCCTTTGTACAAACTTACAAGGTATAATGTAATTGTTAATTATTTTAACAGAATGATTGTTTAATATTTTCTATATCTTGAACTGCGTATTTATATAAGCAATTCGTATAAAGTGAATTCTGGAACAGTGCATAATTGATTTAGTAGTTTATCTGTATTTTTGAGAATCAGTGTAAAGTTAGCAAAACGTACTATATTCATTTTGCAATGTGGATACATGCACTACGTACAAGACGCAAATAGTTATTTTCTTTTTAAATGCAGTGCCCGGTTGTTCTAAACGCTATGCGCTTTAAGGTGTGAGTATATTTATGTGTAATTATTTATTATGGTATACACTTTCCATATATGTAGCTTATTGTCATTATTATATTACAGGGTGTTTTTTCTTTCCTGTACGTCCGAAGTTGACGGAAAGTGTTCGAACCAATAAATGTAGTTATACATGTAGTGAGCAGTTGGCTTTTGTTTGGCCTAGTGCCCCAACCCTACTACATAATGCTCAAAACGAATTGTATCAAAAAGGTCGAACGCCTTTTTACTGTTACAACGGTGAACCATGGTGATGAATAAAGTTAAATATTCCCTGCAAATGATTGTGAATTCTACTTCTTTTCGGTTACATACATTTTTAAAATATAGTTTTTCCTGTTTCAGCATAATACATTGACTCAGTATCGAAATGCATATAATTCCTAATTCCATACTTTCTGATATCAATCATTGAGCAAAACGTATTTTATTGTTTTCAAATAAAGTCAACGCAACATATGACCACAGGTAAAAAGAAAAGTTAAAACAAACATACAATTTGGAGCTCTACATTTTTTATGTTGATTTAATGTTTGTTTGTGCTTTTGTTTTTTAAGTTTCTAAAACATTCTTTCGTTCAGAACGTCTTATTCCATAATTGCAATTCTATATTATGTTTCAAATTCTACGTGGTAATACACATCTGTTCATTTATGTGGTAGACCTACGGAAAGGGACATAACTCATGAAATCAGTGATATGTTTGTATATTATTCAATTTCACCAGTCTTTCAAGTTTTCATTTAAAACAGAAAGAAATCAATCCAAGTTAATTTAATGTTTACATGAGACTGATATCAAATGCTAAATATAAACATTCGAATGATTTGTAATAGTTGGTTGTGTTCCTTATCTTAGATCTACTCCCTTAAATAATATCATATTTTATTTACGCATACACTTTACATAGTAATTCCTGACTCTTTAAATATTAGATGGAAGCAAACAAAATATGTCAAAGTTGGAAATAATTGTTCAACAATATAAACTATGACATATGTCATCAATGCATTCAAAACAAAACAAAAAGGATTGATGTGAAGACCAGTTGCAGAAAACCACGTAAAAACAAGGTTCATTAGGTTGTTGACAGACAAAGCGACGAATGGACATCACGGTCACTATATAACTCCTAGACAGGTAGGGTATATTATACACTATCAGTACAACTTCAAAGAATCAATATGAAAAAACAATCACATTTAAATCAGACTGTTAGAAACGTATGCAGTAAAAAATTGAATACTTTTAAAGCAACAGTATAAAAGCAAAAAGGACGTAACAAGAAATGATGAGTGTAAAAAGTCACCCATAAATGTCAATATTTATTTTGTCAGGAGAATCATTGAATCTATATTGGAATTTGCCATAAATAAATTTCATGTTACAGAAACTAGATTTTAGGTTTCTTATGAAATTATGTTGTATGTCAGAGTATGTCACGTGTGCTAAAATATGCTCCATTGTGTAAATAAAATTATTCCGAAAAGAAACCGATTTAAAAGTAATTATAACCGAAGTGCGAATATGCACAATAACTTTATAAGATGTGAAGGTGAATTTTGTAGGCTTTAAAATCAACTAACATCTACTAAGTTTGTTTTTTATATGTTTATTTGATGAACCTTTGTATTAAAGGTACATGTTCCTACCTACTATATTCAGTATGATTCAGTTAAATCATAATAGAAAATTTAGGATCTAGAATCAATGTGTACTACTAATAATAATATCTACATGTAGGCATTCTGTAGCTGTAAAACGCACGAATAAAGGCCATTCAACAACTGAATCTTCTACAGAATACATTGATAATTTCTTCTTTACGCATTTTACGTGGTGGATTTTAAGCTCATGAACTTCACTTTCAAGGACTAAGTTTAAGATAATTCGAAGAGTCCAAAATGGGAGTATAGCTTCAAAGTATTGTGACCTTTAATGATTAATTTTCTAAAATGTATAATACTGAGCAGCTTGACACATTCAATTTTCATATGTTGATTATAAAGGCATTAAATTCAAAATATAAAAGATTTTAATCTCAATCATTTATGAATGCAAAAGACTTACAGGTATTAAAACATACACACTTTCTGACAATTGTATAAACACAATCGATATTGTGCAAACATTGTCATTATAACTATCCTACCTATTTATATATTTTATTTAGTTTTAAGATGTAATAAGTGCTTAATATTGTTATTGTTGAGAATTGCCTTCAAAATAGATGCCGTTGGACCATTTATAACCCATCTATTATGGTTTTAAACGATGGTCAATATAAATAAAACCATAGTTTGTCTGATTTATTTACTCTGTATTACTATTAAAGTGCCAATACACTATATATAGTTCATCTGCTGCATGCTTATGTCAATGTAGTTATTGGGAAATTCTCGCAAATGAAGTTTAGTGATTGGCTACATTTGTTGTCATACCATTGTCCATTGTATTGATTTTTACTTTGAAATTCCATCGAAAGGCAAGTTTCTTTGCCGCTAAACTTCATTGGTCTTCCTGGATACCAATAAGAAAATTCCAACTCCTTACCATTTTGCCAGTGAAATTTTCCACTATTGTTTAGATTTGCACCTATCCACCAGTCAAGTCCTAAACAGAATTAAACGGTAAGACTGAAAGTCAAAACAAGCTTACTGCAAACATGTATTTGGGTCGCTTTTTATTTGAAGTGATACATCCTTGATCAAGAAAAAACGTTTTTGGAGCTGAGTTCAAGTTTTTACTTATTTTACAAAAAAAAAAAAAAAAAAAACAAATGAAATAGTCAAATAAAATATTCAAAACTAGGAAAGTCCGTATAACAAAATGGCAATAAACAACACCGAAACTTGGAAGCAATTGCATTGGTCCTGATATTGTGGGTTATAATAAGTTTGAAAGCGCGCTAAATTTTCAGCTTCCATCAGGTTGATCGTTTTTGGTATGATGCAATTCAAACTGGACAACACTGATTAACGTATTGTGTTTATCATCAGAAACATTTCAAAACATGGCTATATGTATCAAAACAATGGCAACTTACATTCAATAGACAATATACCTAAAATATCTTTAATCAAAAGTATATATTCTAAATTTTACTTGTTGAAGCCGTTTTTGGAAAGACTATGCTACAAAAAAGACATTTGTTTTATAGAATGATCATGATTAAAATTAAATCGAGTCTTCGAAAAAATCAAATCCACTGAGATAACCTTACTGAGATTTTTAATCTTAATGGTTATGGCTTGTTGCTTTTCATTACTATCCAACATTAATAGTCGACCATTTTGATTTTCACATGTATCCTCTGCTTGGCTCCAAGTAAGCTTATTTGCAGACAACTGTACGCAGCTTCTTAGCTCTTTTACATATGTAAAGCACTTGGAAGCACAGGCTTGATATAGTAAAGATACAATTAGATAGATTTAAACTTTAAAAAAGGCAACGGTTTCTGAATTTAGTCCAATATAGTGACTGCCTTTTAATTTTTGGTTTGCGAACAATAACAATATAAGTGGCTAATTAAAAAAAAATAGTTCTTGTATTCTAACTTTTCAATTAATAAGTTCACATTTAACTTCACCTGAACTTTTGACGATTAATTTTTTTTATAAGCAAGTACTTGATTATTTTATGTATTTTAGATATTTATCATGAATTCCCTAAAAACCAAATTAGAATAAACATCTTCATTCTACGTTTGTATATAATTATTTTATTAAGATATGAGTTCAGACGATACGTCATGATATTAATATACGTACTTTCAGTCGGTTTCTCGCAAATAAATCTCAGTGAATTGTTACAATTCGTATCAAATCCTTTGAAGTATCTACTTTGATGGATGAAGGCACAATAAGACTCAGTGCCATTGAATACAGATATTGTTTCTTCTGGAGTAGAAGTCCAATTGTTTGAGTATAGTTTCGCTCCGCTTAGCCTTTGAAAACCTCCATCTGAATCCATATTATTTAACCCAATCCACCAATCGTAGCCTACGATAGAAATATTTGAGAAAGAGATATACATGTGTGTTTCAACATCTGCAGGTATTGAATTGCGATTGTTACATAATACAAAATGAGTAAAGATTGTACCTGTACTACATGTATAAAAAACATATCATGTTTATCTTTCAGTATACAATATTTAAGTCAAAATATTTTGTCCAAAAGAGAGAATCACTGACTCTTATAATAAACAACCGAAATGAATTGTTTCGAAGACTGAATGAGTAATGACATTTTAAAAAACACTTATTTTCGTCATATTTGAAAGATTTCCGTACATTAAATTTGTCGTAATGTGCTTGTGAGTGTGTTACTTTCTTAGCAGACCTCTTTTGTTAATGCAAATTGATGTTTTTTTCATGCTCTTTAATCAATTTAAATGGTTCTGAAAGTGCAGGTTGACTATACATTATAATTACATATTATAGGAACAACATTGAATAGGCATTACAGTATGGATTTATTTCAGGCAAATCTGAATG
The DNA here is from genome assembly GCA_037379345.1 of Perna viridis. Classification (NCBI taxonomy): domain Eukaryota; kingdom Metazoa; phylum Mollusca; class Bivalvia; order Mytilida; family Mytilidae; genus Perna; species Perna viridis. Next base: position 22,864,122 of record CM074519.1, on the reverse strand, counting down.
AAAGTTCTCTTCGTCCACAATGTCTAGCTTTAGCATAAAGGGAAATATGTTCTGATAGATAATGAATTATCCTGACAAAACATTAATTAAAGTTGTAAAATCAACACAATCGCCGCACTCCAGCCATCATTTAAATTTCAATTAAAGTATAAGCAATAATTCAATCATTTATCACCGCAATGTTCATGTTTAAATTTGATAAAATTTTGATTTTTTTCTTGTATCAACAACCGACTTCAAATTTAGTTTCCACTAAGTTTGATGTTAACCTATGTCTGATATGAAAAAATAAATAAATGTGTGTTTTTGTAACTTATTAGATGTGCAACATCTGGCATGGGTTTATAATTGTGACAAAGAATTCAAATATATATTCAAAATATTAACCATGACAAAATTGCGAATAAACGTACCATTTGTATTTTCTTTCAACGTATAATGTTTCCTCGTATTGTCTATAACAGCAAGTCTACCTCCGTCTGCTTTGCATTTATCACGAGCATCCCACCAATTCATTTTGAAAGGATAAAAACTCAGGTAGCTGCCGAAATCTTGGTTGTAGTTATAGCCTTGTACTTATTTTGCAAAAAAATGAGGTATTGATTAATAAAATCAGACCGTTTAATTTCCATAAAAATACTCAATATTACATGTCCAAATATATATCACATGCTGTATCAACCCAAGACTCCTATTATAATTATAATTCTCATCAACCACTGCTGGCTTAAATAATGACTGTAATGTCCATACACAATCAAAATTGACTGAAGCAAACAAAGTTTGTCTATTTAAACAATCATTTTGTTTTACTTAGTCATATTTTGACCAATTTCCAGTAGCCGGCTAAATAACTCCTGCAAAAAAAATACTGCAAATGAAAGAGTGAAAGTGGCAACCAAGATTCGAGCACAAATCAAAAGAATATTATCCAAAGATAGAGACTAAAAACAGAAGCAAGACCAACTTGTACTTCTTCACAAATGAGAAGTTTGGACCAGCTATGGTAGGCGTAATTGACAATAGAAGGACAAGTTCTTTCAGTTGATATAATTGTACGATAATAAACAAGTAATTCTTTTAAAACTTCTTTATATAGTTTATAATGATATTTATTCTTGAATTTTCAATAGGAGTTGAATTCGAAACCAAACATGCAAAATTCGATTAAAATAAGACATCAGATGTACGAACACACCACAACCATCTTAAAGTCATTTGCTGCAGTGACATGTTGGAAGTTCATGTGGTTACTTCCCTTTGGAATTTATTCAAGACATATTGAAGTGGTTTTTTTTTTATAATTCATCAGTCTTGGTGTACATTTATATACTGCATATAATTATGAATTAAAAGATCTGTTCAATCACAATATCATGAATATACAGTTATATTATCAGGAACAGAAACATGTACACTTCACTGTATGTTACTTATACAACAACAAGAAAAACCTGGTTTTTAGTGGAGTCCGAGTTGCTCATTTACTTTTGTTACTTAATATGTATGATTTTAGTTACTTTATGTTCTTTGTTGTGTATGTCTGTATTCCATATCAGGTCTTTGTCCCTGGTTTACATACTTTTGATTACGGCTACAACCTTGGTTCTATTGTTTACTCTGTGAAGATTCTTTAGTATTGCAAATTCTTTAAAAGTAAATATTTACCACAATGGTACACAAATATGAAGTTATTTTCAGAAAAGAGGTATTTTTTACATATTGTACTTGAAAAAGATATTAAATAATGGCGAAAAATCTTTTTGACCAAATTTTAAAAATTTTAAATTTATTTTCACCCCTTTTTACAAATACAGTCTACGTACAGAGTCGTATTTCGAAGAGTCTAAAGTCAAACTTAAAAATATCTGCAACGAATATTTTGTAAAAAATATAAAAAAAACACTTCACAACGTAACTAGACCTTAAATGTTTGATCATTTTATATCAATGTACCATACCTACGCATTTCGGACCTGTATATCCGGGTCTACACTGACATCCGTCAGTCAATACACAAGTTTCACCATTTGGACAAGTTGTTGATCCATAACAAAGAGCTATTATTATATGATAATTCGTTCCAGACAAATACAAATACTTTACCTGTAATTTTATTTACAGGAACGAATAACAATTGTTCTTTACATCTACTTATTCTTGAGAAAGATTTGAACTATAAATAAATTTTTAAAATCTATATAAAAGACTTTGATTGAAATTAACCACTCAGATCGCATTTGTGTTTTAATGTTACACAGTTTCAATGTAGTGTATCACAAAACATAATCAAAGACATATATACAAAGATAAAGAGTTTAATTTTACAAAACAAATGCTGGTCACCAGTAGATTCATACAACCATTATTGTCCTTTCCCTTATAGAATTGATAGGTTTGTTAAAACAATGGTTAAAACGTTATTATATACACACCGTTTTCACAAAATTTGCCACTAAATCCTTCCAAACAATTGCAATTGAAAGTCCCTACTCCGTCAATACAGTTACCACCATGTTGACACTGAATACCTTCGCAATCATCCACATCTGTAATGTCATGAATTATTAATATTAACAGAAAAACAATTTTTATATTAAATTAGAGCTATGTATAGCATCTAAACCTATCCGTGCAACAACAAATGCGAGCGGTCATCGATCAGCGATTAGTTTACGATCTGTTAGTGTTCCGTCAAACTGATAAATTAAACCGGTGATCGCATCATGTGACAATAGAGCAGTCAATATATTTTACGGATGTCATTGTTTTATTTGTCCATTTTACCCATATTTACTTTATACAATAGATTTAGATATCAATTAAAACAGTTGTTTAGTATTTGATTTATTTTTAACAGATCATTCGTCATTTTACAAAACAAAATTGCGATCAGATTAGTCACCGGTCATCGGTTATCCATCTGTCAGCAATCAATCAGTCAGCGGTCATCGATCCGTCAAACTGTTGCAAGGATTGGCTCAGGGACTGTACTATAGAAATATTGTAAGTTAGATATTATCTATTAGATTTTAAGTACCAGTGTTTGTAAGATTCACGCAATTCTGTAATATGTGATAGACACCCAAAAAGTCTACACTTTTTTATGTTCGTTATTTAGTTCTTTAATATGTTTTTATGATGAAAATTATAATTATTCATTCCAATCAGTCTGTTCTAGGACATACTCCACATTGAAAACAGATTCTATTCTATTTTAGTGTCATTTACAGAGTTATCTCTTTAATTTTGAATTCTACGGTACATTCTTGATAATTTTTATTTCCTTAGAGAACGGGTTGCATGAAAATCCATGCGTCATTTCTGTAAACTATGACATTTCAACCAAAATATCAAAAATAAAAATATGTAGTCTTTCCAACCATGAATCACATTGCATGATTCTTACCTAGAGTGCTAATTCAGTATTTGTCAAAGGCCAGCTATGCTAGCGCAAGTGTCATCCTAAACGTAATGCCTAAGTATGAGTAATAACATTGTTTTTTTACATAATTCTTTTTGTTCTCGCTGCCAATCACATTTTGTGAATATGGACATTGCATTATAAACTAATGGTCATAGTATTTTATTTCGTTTTGGACATACTGTGGCATGTTTTCCCATCACTATGAGATATAGGTCTAGAGGTGTGATATAAGGTATGCGAAATAGGTCTAGAGGTGTGATATGAGGTATGCGAAATAGATTTAGAGGTGTGTTATAAGGTATGCGAAATAGGTCTAGAGGTGTGTTATAAGGTATGCGAAATAGGTCTAGAGGTGTGTTATAAGGTATGCGAAATAGGTCTAGAGGTGTGATATAAGGTATGCGAAATAGGTCTAGAGGTGTGATATAAGGTATGCAAAATAGGTCTAGAGGTGTGATATAAGGTATGAGAAATAGGTTTAGAGGTGTGATATTGGATATGCGATACAGGGTAGATGATATAGGGTATAAACAAACACTTCTAATGCACATACAAAAAGCTATATTTTAATCTAAATGTATGATATAATTTATTGTATTGAAAATCTTTGTTTTTTTTTTTTTCCATCACTACACAGGTGTTCGTTTATGAACGAAATTAATACCGAAATACGATAAGATAAATGAAGTAATTACGAATGCAAACTGAAGTTACCAATATTATATTTATTAGGTTGGTTTGTTGAGTTGTTTTTTTTTTTCAGTTTGATAAATTTTGATATTTCATACGTTAAATCATGTTTTTCTTTTATTTACGTTCGGTCTTCATAGCGGAAATCCATCACAATTCTTTGATCTCACTTCGAATATCTTATTTTAACTCCAATGACGGTTCTAAATAATACAACACAACTTCAAGCTCAGTGTTTGAAATAAGAAACAGTGATTTAAAAACATATATACATTAAGAAACCCAATTAAGGAAGAATTTCAATTTGTACGTGCAATCGTCGCATGTTTTGGCTCTGATGATCATTTTCGGTTAATCACAATCACTTATTCGATAGTTATTTCCCTACAGTTGAAGCCATAATCTATGAAATATACTGAAAAGTAAGAAAGCATGATAAAGCTGGTGTCAGTAGAGGAGTTACAAGACTGAAAGCCCATCACTGCCATGTAGAAGTTTTGATATATAATACGCGAACAGAAGACCAATATCATCGTCTTGTCTAGAGAGACTAAAACTTGATGCAATGGATTTAAACTGTCAACTGTTTTTTTTAGAGTGTAGAGTACATTCCTGTTCACATCCACCTCCGAAAATGATTCTTGGTCTACATGCTTCATGCAGACAAAAACAAGCTACGTTGGGATTTGTCTGTGGTTACTACAACAAACGTGTTATGGGAAGCATACAAGTAAGAAGTTTTTTTTGGGGCTTGTTAATCTACGTAATGACGTTACCGGAAGGATCATAGTTAAGTGAAGTATATTTTGGAAGAACAGTCAGGTGTTTAAATCTAGCTGTCGTGAAATACCTTTTTGTAATTCAAAAGAAATAAGTAATACAATATATATATCTATTGAAAATAATATTTAATATCAACAATAAGGTGTTTCTTTTTTGTTTGTTTTTTTTAAGTCGGTACACTTGATTGGTTTTGTACATAATTTACGAACCTTGTGAGCAGTTGTTTCCAGTGAAGCCAGTACAACACTTGATATTTACGCATTTCTTATAGTAAAATGATTTTATCTCTCTGCAAAAATAGTCAAAACCTATAAGATCCGACAATCAGTATGCTTTTACGTAATTCAGAAACGACAAAAAATACACACTATTTAAAAATTAATTTGCGTGACGCATGCATACTGTAAATAAGAATATGATAATTTTATTAATATAAAGTATAGAAAATGATTTAACTAAAAACTCGATGCAAATATTATTTGTACTACTATTTACTTTAATCATATTTTGTTCAAGGCAGTGTAGTTTCATTAAAATAGCTTTACACATCTTATGGTCAATAGGTTGCGTTTACAGTTCTTTGCTATCTTAAACGCTCCATATTAGACAAAGAATAATCAAGGGAATCAAGGTTATAGCGGTAAACAAAAATATGGAAAACATACATATACAACAAAGAACATGAAGTAATTAAAATCATACATACAAAGTTACAAAAGAATATGAGAAACTCGGACTCCACTAAAAATTGGGAGCATCTACCAGGTGCACCGTAGAGTAAGTGTCCTTTGCTTTTCTAGAAACACCACCCGACTAGCTCATAAAAAGTCAAGTCCGAGGTAGACAATCGAGGAAAGGAAAACTATGACACGTTGAATAAATCAGTTTTCATGACGCAGATGAATACACAATAAAGAACTACGAGTTCATGATGACGACCAAGAAACTACCAATTGAATCGATTACATCAAGGATACAAAACTATTAGACAAGGATGATTGTTTCTTTCATCAAAATTGTTGTACGTTTGTGTTAAAAAATTGCCTTGACAAAACAAACGGAAAATCGAGAGAATTCATTTTCGTTCCAAAAATTTCAAATGTTTATATCTCAAAACGAGCACATAATTTCATATATATATCCCGTCTTGAATTGTCCAGGTATGAACGATTTCAAACGTTTTCACAGTCCTTTAATATCTTTTGTTATATGTAAGCAGACCAGCGAAAATCTTTACAATCTAATCAAGATAAACATTTGTCCAAGATATCTTATATGATATGTGTTATAGGTTAGATTGTTTGTTAAACTGTTAAACGAATTCAAATTCTTCATAATATAACCTTGAAACAATATGGACTCTGTATTATTATATTTTGTCATTGATGCTCGATTAGTCACAATAAAACTTATATACTTTGATATTTTGATCAAGTTAAATGGAATGTAATTTAACTTATTAGGTTGCTAGTTGTAACGAATTGCAATTGGTAATCTATTAATTACCTGTATCTAGTACATCTGCCCCATCCAAGAAAGTAACAAGAAGTTGTATACCTCTGACGATGAGTTTTTGTTCTCAAACAAATGTTGTAAGTATTGCAGTAGTCGGCTAAATAACTCCTGCAAAAAATACTACTGATGAAGGAATGAAAGTGGATGCCATGATTCGAGAAAAATTCAAAAGAATATTATCCAAGGATGGAGACTAGAAAAAGAGTCATGTATTCCTCCCTAAACTGGGAGTATGGCTTAGCTAATGCATTATTAGGATGATCGTGATATGACTTGGTAATACAAAGCAAATTTATGCCAGTTTATATAATTATAAGGTAGTATATTAGTTCATTTTTGAAAATATTTTATTATATATTTTATAATAATAATCATTTTTGATATTTCAATATAAATTCGAAAGCAAACATGCAAAATTTAATCATTAAATAAGACACCAGATGTACCGACATATTACAATCAACTTGATGTCATCAAAAGCAATAAAACTTTGGAAATTCAAGCGGTTTCTACGCTTTTGTTTGTTTGTTTGTTTGTTTTTTTTTATGTCTTTCGTCCTATATGCAGAATAATATTGCGTCAGGCTTGATGTACATTTATATAATGCAGATATTTATAGATTTGAAGATCGTTTCTACCAAAATATGCAAATATAGCGACAAGAACAAGAACATATACAATTCATTGTATTTTAATTGTAGAAGAAAAAGATAAAAATTGTATTGTTATCAAGTCGTATATCCTATACATGTAATCACAAAACCACATAATCACATAATGTTAAACAGGATAGTACCATTTGGTGACATCTGATTAATTGTTGATTTAGAAAAATGTAGGAATAGCTTGTTTCATTATAATCAATAATTTTATATAATACTAAATTGATAAATTGTATTTCATAACTAAATTGAATAAAATAAATTGTTTAAGACTTTGTTTACAATGTTTACCAGTGCCGGACAATTCGACCCAAAGACATTTCGGACCATGACAACTCTCTTTATGAGTGCCGGATATTTCGGCCAGTTTATATATCAGACCATGACAATTAGTATATTGCTTAAGGACATATATCACTTCAAAATTAACCATGATTTTTTATTTAATGTTTCTTCTGGAGCGTTGTAGGATTTCACCTTCATCATATTATCTTTTTGCTTCTATTGTAATGAAATTGTTTCTTTTTAAACAGTGACTTGTGAAACCTTCGTTCGTTAACAAGATTGAAGAAACAGTAACAGTGCCACAAATGAATATTTCTTGTCAAGATTTATTTCTTTTGACAAAAGAGAAGTCACAAGATGAAGTATAACGATGTTTTATACAATTTTTTTCTACGGTATTTATTAATACCAAGAATGTATGCAATAGTACAATTTAGTGGTATTTCCTGTATGATACAATGGCATGACATGCATACATATACGAGAACACAAACTTCACTATTATTTCTTATTTTGGGACTGTTTAAGATCACATATTTGGAAATCGTTGGTGTCTGCTTGCGACAAAGTTTTATTAAAAAATATTCAAATAAAGTATGAATTATTATATTGTATAGAAATTAAAAATCAAATTTATCAAAAAGTTGCAACATACCTTACAACAATGCTAACAAATACAAAAAGTAAGATCCATCTATCCATATCCAAACAAAACAACTACCGCAAGTGTACTATCAATTGCTAATGAATGCTAGAGCATATAACTGACGAGTTATTTTGAAACGCTCTTGAATTAAACACTCTAAATAAATTATCTATTTTTTTTGATGCTGTCATTCGAGGGTGTCCTATGTTATTACATAGTGCACATGATGATTTTTTTTTCTATTCAACCATTTCCGTGCTTTAACTTCTGTTCAATTCTAATTTACATATAGATAATATATTTATAACATTCAATTAACCGGAAACAATAATCCAAATAGGTGGTAAACAAATTACTTTTATTGTTTTTTTTTATTTTTTGTTTTTTGTTTTTTGTTTGTTTGTTTGCTTGTTTTATATATATAATTTCGCACATATATCTGTTCATTGTTAAAGTAGATTTATTTATATCATAATGATGTGTGGGATATCAAGGGAATCATTATCTGAAAAGGGATATAAAAAAACATTCTCCTGGGAAAAATACCAGACAAAAACCTAAATATATACAACAAAGCACAAGGAATAATCAAAATGTTTTCGATTACCACTACAATTTACAGGTCATTGCTTAATAACAACTATTAAAGGTAAACGTTAAAGTAAAACAATTGAACATCTAAAATTGAATTTTGTACGAGTTGGAAAAAAATGTGCTATTGCTCAATGCCGAGACTGAATCTTAGTTTATCATTTAAGTTACGAATGTTACATATAAAAATAAATCAGTAAGAACACTTTGCAATATTGAACATATAAGAGCTTCAAAGAAGAGTATTGGTGATATGAGATCAGTTTGACCCAATTAAATCAGACCAATAATGCCATACTTTGAAAGTGGTTTTAAATTTCTCGTCTCGTATTTGTCCCCAGATTGCCTTTTTTGATTTTCGCTAGGATTTTGGGTCAAGTGATTACCTATTTCTTTTAAGAGTTTTTATCTGTTCTAGCCATAAATTGCGATTCGTAAAAATACAGAAAGAGTTGTTCTTCAAATGTATTTCATTGACCCCAACAAAAGGACTCAATGTCATATGTACGCTCTTTGTAAATATTTGTCCAGTCTATTCTAAATACACATATGTTGTGTTGTTGAACTACATGATGAATAGTTGTCATTTTTTTTAAAGAAATGTCCCCCTTTTTTTGTTATCCGGCTATCCTCGACATACTAAAACCTGGGCGTCTAAAATCAAAATTCGAATTCAAGTTTATGAAATCTTAATGCATGTAGCTCACATGAAACATGAAAAAAAGATTTGTCTGTTGTCGAAAGTTGAATTTTAAATTAACAGTAACGAACGTTCAAATGTCCGCATTTAACAATTAAATCAATTCGTACAATACTGTAGCAAATGCATGGAACTTTTATATTGCCCTCCGAAAACGCCCTCCGTTTCTCTCTTTCTGTTTTTTTTTCTATGTAGTTTCCATAGCTTGCATGACTCGATCAACAGAAGAATTAGCACGTTAAACTTTATTAAGCATATGCAATTTTCCGTTGAGCTTTTGCAATGTCACACTGCGTCGATGTTATTTCATCTTTGCATTATTAAATATCTTGTGCCTTTTTGTGTAACAAATTCAAACCGTCTCGGAAACTCCACCTAAAATGATTGTCATTTGTTACCCATCCTATGTCCCTTATACTTCTCTTGACTCCTTACCAAGGTTTCCCTAATTCTGCCGAACTTTGACTCCGTTCATAGTAAATTTCCCATATGTTATCTTCTATTTATATTACTAGTCCATATTCAAAGAGTAATCAAGGAAACCGAGGTTATAGTGGTAATCAAAAGAATGTAATCCAGACATGGAAAAGAGACATACACAACAAAGAACATAAAGTAACTAAAATCATACATACAAAGTAACAAAAGAAAATGAGCAACTCAGACACCACTAAAAACTGGGAGCATGGACCAGGTGCACCGGTAGGGTGAGTGTCCTCTGCTTTTCTAGAAACACCCTCCGACTTGCTCATAAAACGTCAAGTCCGGGGTAGAGAAACGAGGAAAAGAAAACTATGACCCGTTGAATGAATCAGTTTTCATGGTGCAGATGGATACACCATAACGATCCACAAGCCTATTTGTCAGAGTTCTAGCGCGATACAAAAAGTCTGCGTAGTTTCGGCAAGCTCTAGAATAACGTATAACGTGATATGAACACTCCATACGCAGGAGCTGAAGGGATGTTGCCACAAATGAAAGGAAATTTGACAATTCTGAATGAAAAGTCATCGTGTTTGTCGTAAAGTCAGTCAAATTTATGAAATCAGTTGATATTTTAATTCAAGTGCAATGAAATACATAGAAACGTGTAAAATAAATGGACTCGTATTGCCTACGACAATACCTAAGGTATTACCTTTGTATTCATATCTTTTTTTTCGGGCAATTGTTACTAATGCTTTAGCCGTTTCTTACCTTTCATAACAGCATATATCCTATTGAAACAGCCGCATTCCATAATCGCATTTATGGAATAAATACATTCAATCACTGCTTTTCCGAGCACTCAATTGAATAGTTTTGTTTCAGTAAAAACAAATTGAATCTCTATCACTTATTTTTTTGAATCACACCTTACAATTGGATCCTTGCCTTGTTCATTATAGTATTTATGTTTTGTTTGATCAGCTGCCTTCATACCCTATGAATTCCTTCAGATTCAAGGGTATTACAGTATTGTCTAATTCAATCCTATCAAATACGACCCTACAGGTTTTCCTGAAAATATATACATAGCATTTCCAAATTCACTTAGCATTTATTGACGCTTGCCTTGTTTTAAAGAAATTTTCGACTAAATTTACGAATAACAAAACTACTTCCTTTAGAATTCAAATTCAATATTCAACCACAAGGGTTATATTTCTCTTGAACTTGTGTAGGCATAGTGTGAGCAATTTATCAAAACATGTTTGATATCATTACTAAGATCAATGATATTAGTGAAGTATAGATTTTGGTGTCTTTGTTTAGACATGATAAAGATTTGTCCTAAAATGCATGGAGTCGAAAATCCATGTTTTAAATATTGGTACGTTTCTAAAAGGTTTTTAGCTGACATGCCAAGATGCAAATGTTTTTTTTTTTTTTTTCAGGGTTAGAATTTTTCTCACATATCTCCACTTTGATATTATCTGAAAAGTGATAATATGATAAATAAACACTGTGATTTCCCTACACCCATTCCACTCTTTTGCTACTAGTATGCTGAACAATACAAATGTTTGCAAAGCAGACTATACATTTGAACTGATCAGTTACTGCTTTTAATGTTAAATGAACATTCGCCAATGAAAATGAACCTTGCCATTTGGAAAAAAACATATTTTATAGATTGCAGTGATTTCCCGAATGTTCCAAGTGCTACAAAATTGATAGTTCAGACTGTGAAATAAATTCGGTAATTTCAACCTCGCACTTTCTCCCGCCAAAACTTTACAACACGAACATCAATCCGCCGTTCACAAAATATAAGATTCATATTGAAAATAGCAATGAAATAATGGAGTAAATCTACATTGTAAATATGATAATAAATTGATTATCGTGAAAAACCAAAATATGATCACTCGTGCCAAGAATGCAAAACAGATTAAACTCGTGCACAGAACAAGTTCTGCACACACGTTAAATCGAGGCGTTTTTCGGCACTCGTGATCATATTTTTATTATTCACTCTTTCCATTTAAACTATAGCTTTGGAACATTCCTTTATATTTTTATTGGGACTTTCGTCGTGGATTTTTGTTATTAATTAATTGCATGATAATTTGTTTTTAAGTCCATCATTGAAAATCAGCTATATTGTGAAAGAATCATAATATTGTTTAATATTGCTTTCTAAACGGATATACCGCAGAAAATGAAAGCAAGACAATAAACTTGTTCGAAATTCTAGTTGCATAAAATAAAAAAAAAATGATCAAAATTATAAAACAAATCAATTATATCAATCCTATTTGAAAGCTTACATAAAATTGGGAAATAACTGAAGGGGTGCAGTCTAATCGTCTAGGACCCGAGGAGAGTCAAAGACGGTCCCATATATGTGCATGGGAGATAAATAAATGAAGGGTTATATTATTATTACCGAATTGATAAAATCCAGGCAGAAATCAAAGGGGATGTTAAAAGAAAAGTCTGTACAATAAATGGCAAATTCAGGGTTAAAAACTGAATAGGTTGAAACCAATGTTCCTGAATTGGTACAGGCATTTCAAAATTAAAGTTTTTTTTTTTTCGCTAAACCTCCCTTTTTAATTCTAGGTAATTATTTCTGGAATATTTACCACAAATGGGCAGCGTTAAATTGCCACCATTTAAAAATCTGCAGTAAAAAAAAAGTACAGAAGATTTGAACAATAAATAAGTGATAATAAAACATGAAGAAGCGAATTGTGAGTTCAAGCCTTGAATTTTCAAAAAAAGTTTTTAACTCGTGGAGGAGTTTCAGCAAGTTCAAGATGAAATGATAATGTGCAAGTAAAAACAACAGAAAATGGTATGTACATGTACAGGTAAAACTACAGAAAATGAATTTATAGACATCATCATCAACATCTATAAACTGTTTGTCAGAAAGAGAATATTTTTCTATTAAATAAAGATATCAGAAATAGAACTTTTCAGGTGGCATTTGAAACGTATTGTCTTATAAAGTCGCCAATTTACAAGGTTTTCCATTTTTAACACTAGTCACTAAACATATGGGGATTTTACGATTCAATTGTCAGTTATAGTTGCGATCACTTCTACCCTCTCTTAATTCTGTCAGATTTTGTCAGGATTTCTGTTCTACGATAGCAGATAAAACAGAAATTCTGACAGATCATGACAGGGTCTGACAGAGGCTGTCTTGGGTCAGGACACATTTTGCCCTATTCCCTGACAGATCCTGACAGAAACTGTCCTTGGTCATGACAAAGAAAATACATAAAGCTGTTCTAAACTTTCATACCCTGGACAGTTCCTGACACTAAGTCTTTTTATTCTGTGTGACGTAATTTAGAACAGGAAGTCCGCGATTGAGAAATGAAATTGTGTGACTAATGAAATTTACCTAACCCGATTAGAAAACCAAACTTGATTCCAAAATTTACATTAAATTTTCACCACACTGGACAAATGTGTTGTCGATTAGAAATTCCAGCATTTTGTAAATATCTTCCTCTGTATTTTTGGAAGATGATTGGGAATTAAAAAACAAAGTCAGGCGCGTTGCGGGTCGTGAATTTGGAAATGGGCGACAATACATTGAGGTTATATAACTATGGCTTGGCAGCGATCGATTTGAGATTTTGTGGTAACTACATGTATATCCACGTGATATTCAAACGAAAAAAATTTTTGAACCTAATTTTACGATATGACATGTTAGCGCAAATACCATTTGCAAAGCGTTAATGTTCAGAACTCAATAGAATTAGTGCCCCCCCCCCCCTAATCAGATTTTAGAAAAAAAAAGATATTCGACCTAGCGTCAATTGCACGATATACATTATTGTTTAAAAAAAATCCCTTGAATTTACGATAGATTTATTTCAAAGATTACAAAACTTAATTGGTATTTAGAAATAAAAACTGTAATTTTGATCAAAAATTGAAGTTTGTAATTTCCGAGTTCCATGACTTCCCTTTATCTCCCTATCATTGTCATTTTTGTGATTTATATATCTTAGAACTTCGTAAGTTTTATACCTATTAGTTTTGTTACAAGAAATCGTAGAAATTGCAGTTTATCGACAATGAATTATACATATACGTGCTTTTTTTTGTGTTTTACTTGGTGTACTAATTTAAAAAAAAATTAAAACAAGTAGCAACAGTGATCTGTCTATCTATCTATCTATCTGTCTGTCTGTCTGTCTGTCTGTCTGTCTGTAGTGAAACACAAGAAACATCAGTGACTTTAAACTGTGGTGAGGAGGCAATAGTAACAAATGATTTGTATTTTTGCGCACTAATATATTTTGCAAGAATAACACATTTGTACTCAAATTGATGTGTCACGGTCGCTATGTGATAGTTATAACGAAAACATTTAGCATTTTAGTCAATAATTTTCTACCCTCAAGCAAAATAAAAGTGTGCGTACTCACACATTTTGCAATAATATGACATTTTTTTAAAAAGAATTCGACTCAAAAAATGTGTCACAGCCACCACATGATAGTTATATTGAAAAAAATAGCATTTTAGTCAATAATTTTTTACCCTCACGCAAAATAAAAGTGTGCGCACTCATACATTTTGCAAGAATATGACATTTTTTTTAAAGAATTGTGACTCAAATTAATGTGTCAGAACCACCATATGATAGTTATATTGAAACAATTAGCATTTTACTCATTAGTTTTAGACCCTCATAGAAATTAAAAGTGTGGGCACTCATACCTATGCTGGAATATGACATTTTTGTAGACTTTTGACAGAAATATAAAAGACACAGTCACCCACATGATAATTGTATTGAAAATATAAGCATTTTAGTCAATAGTTTTAGACCCTGATGACAAATAAAACTGCTTGATCACATCCATTTTGCACAAATATTACTGAACAAATGGTGGCTCTGTCACTATATATTAACATATTTAGTTTCTACATTTTTTACATATAAAACTCTGTAGGGAAATTGGAAGTGTTATCACTCACATTCGTAGCTAAAAGTGGCATTTGGAAGAATTTTGACCGAAATATTTAGGTATCAGTCAACCATTTAACGCAAAATTGTCAATTTTTAACATTTTTGGAATGATTTGTGCCCCTTATGTTATTAAAAGTAGCTTTCATTCATAAAGTACTTTGTCAATCTTGAACGCGAAAATTATCGAACATCTGAAATTTATCTGTTACGACTTTAACACTTAGAACAGAAACATAGACTTTTAATTTTATAATTAAAAAAAATTGATTTAATTAATATCACAGGTGTATGACAGAATGTAAAAAAAAATATACATGTAAACATTGATTATTTTTGAACGATGAGTGACTGGACCATGATCGACGAAAATTGGAACATGAGTGATTGTGTGATGATGATCAAGACAAGCTCTCTGTGTATAATTGGAAATTTAATGTAAATTTTGGAATCAAGTTTGGTTTTCTAATCGGGTTAGGTAAATTTCTTTAGTCACACAATTTCATTTCTCAATCGCGGACTTCCTGTTCTAAATTACGTCACACAGAATAAAAAAAACTTAGTGTCAGGAACTGTCCAGGGCATGAAAGTTTAGAACAGCTTTTCGTATTTTCTTTGTCACGACCCAGGACAGTTTCTGTCAGGATCTGTCAGGGAATAGGGCAAAATGTGTCCTGACCCAAGACAGCCTCTGTCAGACCCTGTCATGATCTGTCAGAATTTCTGTTTTATCTGCTGTCGTAGAACAGAAATCCTGACAAAATCTGACAGAATTAAGAGAGGGTGGAAGTGATTGCACCTGTTACTGACACTTGAATCGTAAAATCCCCATATGTTTAGTGACTAGTGTTATACATGGAAAACCTTGCAAATTGGCGACTTTATAAGGAAATACGTTTCAAATGCCACCTGAAAAGTTCTATTTCTGATATCTTTATTTAATAGAAAAATATTCTCTTTCTGACAAACAGTTTATAGATGTTGATGATGATGTCTATAAATTCATTTTCTGTAGTTTTACTTGTACATGTACATACCATTTTCTGTTGTTTTTACTTGCACATTATCATTTTATCTTGAACTTGCCGAAACTCCTCCACAAGGTTAAAAACTTTTTTTTTTTAGTTCAAGGCTTGAACTCACAATTTGCTTCCTCACGTTTTATTACCACTTATTTATTGTTCAAATCTTCTGTACTTTTTTGACTGCAGATTTTTGACTAGTGGCAATTTAACGCTGCCCATTTGTGGTAAATATTCCAGAAATAATTACATAGAATTAAAAAGAGAGGTTTAGCGAAGAAAAAAAAAACTTTGTTTAACCTACTTTAATTTTGAAATGTCTATACCAATTCAGGAACATTGGTTTCAACCTATTCAGTTTTTACCCTGAATTTGCCATTTATTGTACAGACTTTTCTTTTAACATTCCCTTTGATTTTTGCCTGAATGTTATCAATTCGGTAATAATAATATAACCCTTCATTTATTTATCTCCCATGCACATATATGGGACCATCTTTGACTCTCCTCGGGTCCTAGACGATTAGACTGCACCCTTTCAGTTATTTCGCAATTTAATATAAGCTTTCAAATAGGATTGATACAATTGATTTGTTTTATAACTTCGATAGGTTTTTTTTATTTTATGCAACTAGAATTTCGAACAAGTTTATTGTCTTGCTTTCATTTTCTGCGGTATATCCGTTTAGAAAGCAATATTAAACAATATTATGATTCTTTCACAATATAGCTGATTTTCAATGATGGACTTAAAAACAAATTATCATGCAATTAATTAACAACAAAAATCCACGACGAAAGTCCCAATAAAAATATAAAGGAATGTTCCAAAGCTATAGTTTAAATGGAAAGAGTGCATAATAAAAATATGATCACGAGTGCCGAAAAACGCCTAGATTTAACGAGTGTGCAGAACTTGTTCTGTGCACGAGGTTAATCTTTTTGCATTCTTGGCACGAGTGGTCATATTTTGGTTTTTCACGATAATCAATTTATTATCATCTTTACTATGTAGATTTACTCCATTATTTCATTGCTATTTTCAATATGAATCTTATATTTTGTGAACGGCGGATTGATGTTCGTGTTGTAAAGTTTTGGCGGGAGAAAGTGCGAGGATGAAATTACCGAATTTATTTCACAGTCTGAACTATCAATTTTGTAGCACTTGGAACATTCGGGAAATCATTGCTATCTATAAAATATGTTTTTTTTTTCCAAATGGCAAGGTTCATTTTCATTGGCGAATGTTCATTTAGCATCAACTCTTAAAAGCAGTAACTGGTCAGTTCAAATGTATAGACAGCTTTGCAAACATTTGTATTGTTCAGCATACTAGTAGCAAAAGAAAGGAATGGGTGTAGGGAAATCACAGTGTTTATTTATCGTATTATCACTTTTCAGGTAATATCAAAGTGGAGATATGTGAGAAAAATTCTAACCCTGACAAAAAACATTTGCATCTTGGCATGTCAGCTAAAAACCTTTTAGAAACGTACCAATATTTAAAACATGGATTTGTTATACAAATATTCGACTCCATGCATTTTAGGACAAATCTTTATCATGTTTCAAACAAAGACACCAAAATCTATACTTCACTAATATCGTTGATCATAGTAATGATATCAAACATTTTTTTGGAAAATTGCTCACACTATGCCTACACAAGTTCAAGAGAAATATAACCCTTGTGGTTGAATATTGAATTTGAATTATAAAGGAAGTAGTCTTGTTATTCCGAAATTTAGTCGAAATTTTTTTTAAAACAAGGCAAGCGTCAATAAATGCTAAGTGAATTTGGAAATGCTATGTATATATTTTCAAGAAAACCTGTAGGGTCGTATTGGATAGGATTGAATTAGACAATACTGTAATACCCTTGAATCTGAAGGAATTCATAGGGTATGAAGGCAGCTGATCAAACAAAACATAAATACTATAATGAACAAGGCAAGGATCCAATTGTAAGCTGTGATTCAAAAAAATAAGTGATACAGATTCAATTTGTTTTTGCTGAAACAAAACTATTCAATTGAGTGCTCGGAAAAGCAGAGATTGAATGTATTTATTCCATAAATACGATTATGGAATGCGGCTGGTTCAATATGCTGTTATGAAAGGTAAGAAACGGCTAAAGCATTAGTAACAATTGCCCGAAAACAAAGATATGAATACAAAGGTAATACCTTAGGTATTGTCGTAGGCAATACGAGTCCATTTATTTTACACGTTTCTATGTATTTCATTGCACTTGAATTAAAATATCAGCTGATTTCATAATTTTGACTGACTTTATGACAAACGCGATGACTTTTCATTCAGAATTGTCAATTTTCCTTTCATTTGTGGCAACATCCCTTCAGCACCTGCGTATGGAGTATTCATATCACGTTATACGTTATGCTAGAGCTTGCCGAAACTACGCAGACTTTTTTTTATCGCGCTAGAACTCTAACAAACAGGCTTGTGGAACAGGGTTATGTTGTACAAGATTGAAGTCATCACTACAGAAGTTTTATGGTCGTCATTATAATTCGTAGATCGTTATGGTGTATCCATCTGCACCTTGAAAACTGATTTATTCAACGGGTCATAGTTTTCCTTTCCTCGTTTGTCTACCCCGGATTTGACTTTTTATGAGCAAGTCGGCGAGTGTTTCTAAAAAAACAGAGGACACTTACCCTACCGGTGCAACTGGTCCATGCTCCCAGTTTTTAGTGGTGTCTGAGTTGCTCATTTTCTTTTGTTACTTTGCATGTATGATTTTAGTTACTTTATGTTCTTCTTATTTTCAGCAGAATTAGGGAAACCTTAGTAAGGAGTCAAGAGCAAGTAAAAGGGTCATAGGATGGGTAACAATGACAATCATTTTAGGTAGAGTTTCCTAGACGGTTTGAATTTGTTACACAAAAAGGCACAAGAGATTTAATAATGCAAAGATGAAATAACATCGACGCGGTGTGACATTGCAAAAGCTCAATGGAAAATTGCATATGCTTAATAAAGTTTAAACGTGCTAACTCTTCTGTTGATCGAGTCATGCAAGCTATGGAAACTGCAAAGAAAAAAAAAACGGAAAGAGAGAAACGGAGGGCTTTTTCGGATGGCAATATAAAAGTTCCATGCATTTGGTACAGTATTGTATGAATTGATTTAATTGTTAAATGCGGCATTTTGAACGTTCGTTACTGTCAATTTAAAATTCAACTTTCGACAACAGACAAATCTTTATTTTAATTTTTTATGTGAGTTACATGCATTTAGATTTCATAAACTTGAATTCGAATTTTGATTTTAGACGCCCAGTCCTTTGTATGTTGAGGATAGCCGGATACCAATACTCTTCTTTGAAGCTCTTATATGTTCAATACTGCAAAGTGTTCTTACTGATTTATTTTTATATGTAACATACATAACTTGAATGATAAACTAAGATTCAGTGTCGGCATTGAGCAATAGCACATCTTTTTTTTCAACTCATACAAAATTCAATTTCAGATGTTCAATTGTTTTACTTTAACGTTTACCTTTAATAGTTGTTATTAAGCAATGACCTGTAAATTGTAGTGGTAATCGAAAACATTTTGATTATTCCTTGTGCTTTGTTGTAAATATTTAGGTTTTTGTCTGGTATTTTTCCCAGGATAGTGTTTTTATTTATATCCCTTTTCAGATAATGATTCCCTTGATATCCCACACATCATTATGATAAAAATAAATCTACTTTACCAATGAACAGATATATGTGCGAAATTATAAAAAAAACAAACAAACAAAAAAAGCAGAAAACAAAACATAATAACAGTAATTTGTTTACCACCTATTTGAATTATTGTTTCCCGTAAAGTGAATGTTATAAATATATTATCTATATGTAAATTAGAATTAAACAGAAGTTAAAGCACGAAAATGGATGAATAGGAAAAAAAATCATCATGTGCACTATGTAATAATATAGGACACCCTCGAGTGACAGCATTAAAAAAATTAAATAATTTATTTAGAGTGTTTAATTCAAGAGCGTTTCAAAATAACTCGTCAGTTATATGTTCTAGCATTCATTAGCAATTGATAGTACACTTGCGGTAGTTGCTTTGTTTGGATATGGATAGATGGATCTTACTTTTTGTATTTGTTAGCATTGTTGTAAGGTATGTTGCAACTTTTTTGATAAATTTGATTTTTAAATTGTATACAATATAATAAATCATACTTTATTTGAATATTTTTTAAATAAAACTTTGTCGCAAGCAGACACCAACTATTTCCAAATATGTGGTCTTAAACAGTCCCAAAATTAGAAATAATAGTGAAGGTTGTGTTTTCGTATATGTATGCATGGAATTCCATTTCATCATACGGGAAATACCACAAAATTGTACTATTGTACAAATTCATGGTATTAATAAATACCGTAGAAAAAAATTGTATAAAACATCGTTATACATCTTGTGACTTCTCTTTTGTCAAAAGAAATAAATCTTGACAAGAAATATTCATTTGTGGCACTGTTACTGTTTCTTCAATCTTGTTAACGAACGAAGGTTTCACAAGTCACTGTTTATTAAAAAAAAACAATTTCATTACAATAGAAGCAAAAAGATAATATGATGAAGGTGAATTTAACAGCGCTCCAGAAGAAACATTGAATAAAAAATCATGGTAAGTTTTGAAATGATATATGTCCTAAAGCAATATACTGATTGTCATGGTCTGATAGATAAACTTGCCGAAATATCCGGCATTTATATAGATAATTGTCATGGTCCGAAATGTCTTTGGGTCGAATTGTCCGGCACTGGTAAACATTGTGGTTCTTATAATTCGCGAAACCTCTTAAACAATTTCTTTTATTCAATGTTGTAAGTTAAATACAATTTATCAATTTAGTATCATATACAATTATGGATTTTAATGAAACAAGCTATTCCTACACACCTACTGGTGTCTTATTTAATGATTAAATTTTGCATGTTTGTTTTCGAATTTATATTGAAATATCAAAAATGATTATTATTATAAAATATATGATAAAATATTTTCAAAAAGGAGCTTATATATTACCTTATAATTATATAAACTGGCATAAATTTGCTTTGTATTGCCAAATCATATCAGGATCATCCTAATAATGCATTAGCTAAGCCATACTCCCAGTTTAGGGAGGAATACTTGACTCTTTTTCTAGTCTCCATCCTTGGATAATATTCTTTTGAATTTTGCTCGAATCATGGCACCCACTTTCATTCCTTCATCAGTAGTATTTTTGCAGGGAGTTATTTAGCCGGCTACTGCAATACTTACAACATTTGTTTGAGAACAAAAACTCATCGTCAGAGGTATACAATTTCTTGTTACTTTCTTGGATTGGGCAGATGTACTAGATACAGGTAATAAATAGATTACCAATGCAATTCGTTACAACTAGCAACCTAATAAGTTAAATTACATTCCATTTAACTTGATCAAAATATCAAAGTATATAACTTTTATTGTGACAAATCGAGCATCAATGACAAAATATAATAATACAGAGTCCATATTGTTTCAAGGTTATATTATGAAGAATTTGAATTCGTTTAACAGTTTAACAAACAATCTAACCTATAACACACATCATATAAGATATCTTGGACAAATGTTTATCTTGATTAGATTGTAAAGATTTTCGCTGGTCTGCTTACATATAACAAAAGATATTAAAGGGCTGTGAAAATGTTTTAAATCGTTCATACCTGGACAATTCAAGAAGGGATATATATATATGAAATTATGTGCTCGTTTTGAGATGTAAACATTTGAAATTTTTGGAAGGAAAATGAATTCTCTCGATTTTCCGTTTGTTTTGTCTTAGTATTTTTTTAATACCAATGTACATCAATTTTGATGAAAGAAACAATCATCCTTGTCTAATAGTTTTGTATCCTTGATGTAATCGATTCAATTGGTAGTGTCTTGGTCGTCATCATGAACTCGTAGATCTTAATGGTGTATTCAGCTGCGTCATGAAAACTGATTTATTCAACGTGTCATAGATTTCCTTTCCTCGATTGTCTACCTCGGACTTGACTTTTATGAGCTACTCGGGTGGTGTTTCTAGAAAAGCAGAGGACACTTACTCTACGGTGCACCTGGTACATGCTCCCAGTTTTTAGTGGAGTCCGAGTTGCTCATATTCTTTTGTAACTTTGTATGTATGATTTTAATTACTTCATGTTCTTTTTTGTATATGTATCTTTTCCATATTTTTGTTTACCGCTATAACCTTGATTTCCTTGATTATTCTTTGTCTAAAAAGGAGCGTTTAAGAAAGCAAAGACCTGTTATCATTGTAAACGCAACCTATTGACCATAAGATGTGTAAAGCTATTTTAATGAAACTACACTGCCTTGAACAAAATATGATTAAAGTAAATAGTAGTAAAAATGATATTTGCATCGAGTTTTTAGTTTGCTCATTTTCTATACTTTATATTAATAAAATTATCATATTCATATTTACAGTACGCATGTCTGACGCAAATTAATTTTTAAATAGTATGTGTATTTCTTGTCGTTTCTGAATTACGTAAAAGCATACTGATTTTCCGATCTTATAGGTTTTGACTATTTTTTGCAGAAAGATAAAATCATTTTACTATAAGAAATGCGTAAATATCAAGTGTTGTACTGGCTTCATTGGAAAAAACTGCTCACAAGGTTCGTGAATTATGAAGAAAACCAATCAAGTGTACCGACTTAAAAGAAAACAAACAAAAAAGAAACACTTTATTGTTGATATTAAATATTATTTTCAATAGATACACGAAAGCTAGATTTAAACACCTGACTGTTCGTTCCAAAATATTCTTCACTTAAATATGATCCTTCCGGTAAGTAATGAAGCATTTAACGAGGTTGAAACGTAAATGATAGATACGTGTAATAGATTTAATTGTTTACCTACAATTGTTGGTGATAAGAATGCAAGAACGAAATTATTGGATGATTATTCCTGATGACGTTCTTTTTAAAAATTTAGAAGATTTTGATGATGAAAACTTGATGTTGTATCTCTAAGATTTTCAGAAATTATTAGAAAACAGTGTACCTTTAAAGCGGTCTTCAAGGGATAACTCAGCGCCCAATAATTATGGGTATAAACTTATAGATTTTTGTAAACGCAACAATTTATATATAGGTAATAGTAGATTACCTGGAAATGATTATATGAAAGGTTTAACTACATGTAATAATGTGTCCTTAGTTGATTATTTACTTTTGTCGTCTAAAATATTCCCTTTGATAAAAAAATTCAATATACTTGATTTTAATCCCTTGTTTTCAGACGTTCATTGTGGTTTGTATTTTTGTGTTCATGCTTCGGGGAACATTTTTACTACGCATTCCAATGATAATTGTAGTAATCCACCCACGCATGTGCAGTGGTGTCCAGACAGGGCAGACCAGTTTATCGAGTCAATATTCAGTGACGTCATACAATTATATCAAATATCGTCTGGGAAATTTAATCCAGGTCAAGGTGATGACGCAAAAATACGCATAAATAGTGCTGTTGACAAAATTTGCGATCTTTTTAAAATTACCGCTGAGAAAGTATTTACATTCCGTACAAGTTCAGCTATAAAAAGAAAATCTTCGGGTCAAGTTTGATTCAATGCAGCATGTAAAGAAAACGAAAAGTATTTCACAGGGCAAAGAATAGGTATAGCTTTATAAAAAATAAAGAAAACCGGGATGATATGAAGTTTTCAGGGAAGGCATATAAGGCTGAACTAAATAAAAGTTTCAGAGATTTTCAACATAGACTAGAATCTGATTTACGGGATTTGTCGAAAAAAGATTCTAAGAAATTTTGGAAAATTCTGAAACGATTAGATATGATTTCAGAATGATGTAAATATCACAGTTGCACAGTTGTATGCATATTTTAAATCGCTAAATAAGAGCGATGACGCAGAGGAAGACAATATTTAAGGTTAATTAGACAATATAGAGAATAACGATATTATTGATATTTTAGATAGGGAAATCTCAGAAGACGAAATTTTGTCAGCAGTGAAAAAGATATGCAATGGTAAAGTTCCCGGGGACGATGAAGTAGTTAATGAATATATAAAAAGCATGGTACATCAATTCCTGCCTATTTATATGAAACTTTTCAATCTGGTGTTAATTGCGGGGATTATTCCAAACTCTTGGTTAACAGGGATAATTAAACCATTATACAAAAACAAGGCAGACCCAAGCAATTTAGATAATTACCGTGCAATTTGTCTTACGTCAAATCTGGGAAAAGTGTTTACCTCTATTCTTAATTCGAGACTTAATAAATTGTCAGATGAGATTGGGATTATTACTGATGCCCAGGGTGGATTTCGAAAGGGTTATTCTGTTCAGGATAGTATGTTCGTCATGCATGCATTAATTTCATTATATTTGAATTCGGGTAAAAAATTATTTTGTGCCTTCGTAGATTTTAGAAAGTCATTTGACACTGTGTGGAGGGTGGGACTTTGGCAAAAACTTGTAAAAAATAATATTGGTGGGAAAATGTTCAATGTTATATTGAATATGTACACTGATATTAAGTCTTGTGTTAAGAGTGGGGAATTAATAACTGAATTCTTTCCTTGTGAAATTGGTGTAAGGCAGGGAGAAAAGTTATCTCCCTTTCTCTTTGCCTTATACCTTAATGACTTGGAAGAATATTTGTCTGAAAACTCTGTAGATGGTTTAAAAATGTTAAGTGAAAAGGTTATGGACAACCTTAATATGTATATAAAGTTGTTTATTCTTTTATACGCGACGATACTGTTATTTTTTAGTCGGCACCAGAGTTACAAAAGGCACTTTCTGTCTTTGAAAAATATTGCACTGATTGGAAATTGAGTGTAAATGTAGCAAAAACATCTTCTCTAAAAAGGAATCACATCAACATTTTTCTATTAAATTGTTTAATCAAAATATAGAAATAAAAGACTCCTATGTTTACTTGGGTCTTTTATTTAATTACAATGGAAATTTTGTCCAAGCACGGAAAAAAATTGGTGGATCAAGCTCAGAAAGCTCTTTATGCACTATATAAAAAGATTCAAAATATTTCCATTCCGATTGATCTGCAATTAAAATTGCTTGATGTATTGGTTATTCCTATTTTGACATACTCTTCGGAAATTTGGGAGTTTGAAAATAAGGCTAATGTTGAAAAATTACATCTTCAGTTCTGCAAACGTATACTGGGTGTTAGATCATCTACGCCAAACTTTATGGTTTATGGGGAACTTGGGAGATTTCCACTTGAACTGCAGATCAAACTGAAAATGGTTGGATTTTGGCATAAATTAGCTTCTAGTGAAAATAAACTGTCTGGTAAATTATACAAATTATTATTCTACATGTGTGAACATGGTGAATATAATTTTAAGTGGATTAACTATTTAATATCTATATTTTTATAACTGTGGACTCAGTGAAATATGGAATATCCAAGAGAATGTTGATGGTAATTTTATGAAAATTAACGTTAAGCAGCGTCTTCAAGACCAGTTTATTCAAAAATGGTTTACCGATATGAACAACTCGTCTAGAGGTGAATATTATTCTAATTTTAAACATGAATTTCAATTGGAGTCTCATCTTTTAAAATTAAAGTTGAGTTACCGGATAATTTTTTGTAGATTTAGGGTATGTAGTATAAAGTTTCCCATGGAAACGGGGAGGTCGAGGAATATCCCAAAGGAAGATAGAATATGTAGAATTTGTGGAACTGGTCTTGGGGACGAATATCATTATTTTTGTGAGTGACATAATAATGTAGTTTTAGACTTAAGAAGAAAGTTTATACCATCATATTATACCGGGTATCCAAGTAGAGAAAAAAATTATGGCATGATAAAATTTTGCAATATAAAGGTATTAATAAATGAGTCGATATTCATGCAAAAACTGCAAAAGATGTTTAATTAGATATGCTATTTGTATGCAATAATATTGTGAAAATATTGTCTTGATAACTTTATGTGTGATATTTTGTGTTTATATGTATGTACTTTATATTTATATATACATTTATATACTCCTGTTACGCAGTACTCCGAGGCTGAGTTTTTTTTTCTAATAAACAGTAATAAACAGGTAACGTCATTACGAAAGATTACCAAGTCCAAAAAAAACTTCTTACATGTAAGCTTCACATTACACGTTTGTTGTAGTAACCACAGACAAATCCCAATGTAGCTCGTTTTTGACTACATGAAGCATGTAAACCAACAATCATTTTCGGAGGTGGATGTGAACAGGAATGTACTGCTACTACACTCTAAAAAAACAATTGACAGTTAAAATCCATTGCATCAACTTTTAGTCTCTCTAGACAAGACGATGATATTGGTCTTCTGTTCGCGTATTATATATCAAAACTTCTATATGGCAGTGATGGGCTTTCAGTCTTGTAACTCCTGTACTAGCATCAGCTCTATCATGCTTTTTTACTTTTCAGTATATTTCATATATTATGGCTTCAACTGTAGGGAAATAACTATCGAATAAGTGATTGTGATTAACCGAAAATGATCATCAGAGCCAAAACATGCGAACATTGCACGTACAAGTTGAAATTCTTCCTTAATTGGGTTTCTTAATGTATATATGTTTTTAAATCACTGTTTCTTATTTCAAACACTGAGCTTGAAGTTGTGTTGTATTATTAAGAACCGTCATTGAAATAAGATATTCGAAGTGAGATTAAAGAATTGTGATGGATTTCCGCTATGAAGACCGAACGTAAATAAAAGAAAAACATGATTTAACGTATGAAATATCAAAATTTATCAAACTGAAAAAAAAAAAAAAAAAAAACAACTCAACAAACCAACCTAATAAATATAATAATGGTAACTTCAGTTTGCATTCGTAATTACTCCATTTATCTTATCGTATTTCGGTATTAATTTCTTTAATAAACGAACGCCTGTGTAGTGATGGAAAAAAAACAAAGATTTTCAATACAATAAATTATATCATACATTTAGATTAAAACATAGCTTTTTGTATATGCATTTAAGTGTTTGTTTATACCCTATATCATCTACCCTATATCGCATATCCTATATCACACCTCTAAACCTATTTCGCGTACCTTATATCACACCTCTAGACCTATTTCGCATACCTTATATCACACCTCTAGACCTATTTCGCATACCTTATATCACACCTCTAATCCTATTTCGCATACCCTATATCACACCTCTAGACCTATATCTCATACTTTATATCACACCTCTAGAACTACTTCGCATACCTTATATCACACCTCTAGACCTATTTCGCATACCTTATATCACACCTCTAAACCTATTTCGCATACCTTATATCACACCTCTAGACCTATTTCGCATACCTTATATCACACCTCTAGACCTATATCTCATACCTTATATCACACCTCTAGACCTATTTCTCATACCCTATATGACAACCTAGACCTATATTGCATACCCTATATAACACACCTAGACCTATATTGCATACCCTATATCACATACCTTCACAGACTATACTTGAAGTATGGTTAAGATATATGATATAATGAACATAACATGTAAAAATTTGTATCACATGCTGTATCAACCTTGACCTATATCACCCCGCGAGCCGGTGGTCCTTCGGGTAATATAGGAGTCTCGGGTTGATACAGCATATGATACAGATTTTGACATGTCATATTCAGTATTTATTCGGAAATTAAACGGCTTGATTTTATTAATTAATCCGTGTATATTTTGCAATATAAGTTCATGGCTATGACTACAACCAAGATTTCGGCAGCTACCTGAGTTTTTATCCTTTCAAGATGAATTGGTGGGATGCTCGTGATAAATGCAAAGCAGACGGAGGTAGACTTGCTGTTATAGACAATACGAGGAAACAAAAATGGTAATTTTATTGTCAAGATTAATATTTTAAGATTGCTAGAACATATTTTCGATTTTTTTTGCCACAATTATAAACCCACGTCAGATGTAGCACATCTAATGAGTTACAAAAACACACATTTATTTATTTTCATGTTTGGCATGGGTTACATCAAATTTATGGGAAACTAAAGTTGATGGGTTGTTGATACAAGGAAACAAATCCAAATTTAAATTGAAACATTAACATTACAATAAAAAAAGGTTGTATTTTTGCTTACACTTTAAATGAAATTTAAATGATAGTGGGAGTGCGGCTATTCAGTTGAGTTTACAAATGTAGTCAATGTTTTGTCAGGATAACTCAGTTAGTTTAGAAGTTAAGCGTATATGTATTAGAACATATTTCTCTTAATGCTGACGTTAGGCATAGCGGACGAAGAAAACTAATAGTCGGGTTTGCCTGAAAGAAATCGACACTGTGATACCTCTTTAATGTTGTTCCTTCTTCAATATGTAATTATAAAGTATAGTCCACCTGCACTTTCATAACCAGTTAAATTGATTAAAGAGCATAGAAAAGGGAATAAATAGCATTAACAAAAGAGGTCTGCTAAGAAAGTAACACACACAGGCCAACTAACACTAATAAAATATGCGGAAATATTTCATATGACGAAAATATGTGTTTTTAAAATGTCGTTACTTATTCATTCTTCGAAACAACTCTTATCGGTAGTTTATTATAAGAGTCCTTTTTGGACAGTGTTTCGCTCGTTTGGACAAAATATTTTGACTTAAGTAACATATAATGAAATGTGAACATGATATATTTTTGTAAATATAGTACAAGTACAATCTTTCCTAATTTTGTATTATGTAACAATCGTAACTTAATATCTGCAGATGTTTCAAAACACATATATACCTCTTTCTTAAATATTTCGATCGTAGGCTACGACTGGTGGATTGGGTTAAATAATATGGATTCAGATGGAGGTTTTCAATGGCTAAGCGGAGCGAAACTATACTCAAACAATTGGACTTCTCCTCCAGAAGAAACCATATCTATATTCAATGACAATGAGTCTGATTGTGCCTTCATCCATCAAAGTAGATACTTCAAAGGATTTGATACGAATTGTAACAATTCACTGAGATTGATTTGCAAGAAACCGACCGAAAGTACGTATATTAATTTCATAATGTGTCGTCTGAGCTCATATCCTTACACAATAATTATATACAAGTACAAACGTAGAATGAAGACGTTTGTTTTAATTTGGTTTTTAAGGAATCCATGTGAAATATCTAAATATCCACAAAATAATTAAGTGCTTGCTTATGACAAATGCTGCAATTCAAACGTCAAAAGGTCAGGTGAAGTTCAGTGTGAAGTGAATTAATGAAAAGTTAGAATACCAAGAACTCATTTTATAATTAACTACATATGTGTTATCTTTTTTTGGAAATCTCAAACATATGCTTACCTACGAAAATTAAAAGACAGTCACTATATTTAGAAACTATTGCCTTTTGTAAAGTTCAAATCTATCTAATTGTATCTTTACTATATCAAGCCTGTGTTTCCAAGTGCTATACCTATGTAAAGGAGCTAAGAAGCTGTGTACAGTTGTCTGCAAATAAGCTTACTTGGAGCCAAGCAAAGGAAACATGTGAAAATCAAAGTGGCCGACTGTTAATGTTGGATGGTAATGAAAAGCAACAAACCATAACCATTGAGATTAAAAAAACTCAGTAAGGTTACATCAGTGGATTTGATTTTTGCGTAGACTCGATTTGAATTTATTCACGATCATTATTTTTTTTATGTCTTTTCAGTAGCATTTTCTATAAAAAAACGGTTTCAACAATTACAATGAAGAATATATATACATTGACATAAACATGCAGCAGATGAACTATATATAACGTAGTGGCACTAAAATAGTAATACATAGTAAACAACTCAGACCAACTATGGTTTTATTTATATTGACCATCGTTGAAAACCAAAATGGGTTATAGATGGTCCAAAGGTATCTATTTTGGAAGCAATCATCGATAATAACAATGTTTAGCATTTATTCATCTTAAAAATAAAAAAAATATCAACTAATACAGGTCTAGTTTTGTTTGGGATTCAGGCCTAAACGAAAACGTGCTTGGTTATGGCTACAAGGTAACATGAAAATATGTAGGGTAGTTACGTTTTGAATAACAATGTTAGCATAATATCGATGGTGTTTATACAAATGTCAGAAATTGTGTATGTTTTAATATATGTAACTCTATTTGAATTCATAAATGGTTGAGATAAATATCTTTTATATTTTGAATTTGATGCCTTTATAAACAACATGTGAACATTGAATGTGTTAAGCTGCTCACCATCATACATTTTTAGAAAATTAATCATTGAAGGTCACAATATTTTGAAGCTCCCTTTTTGAAGTCTTTGAATGTCAAAAATCAATAAAATTCATGAGCTTAAAATCCACCACTGGATATTGAAAGTTTATGAGAAATCTTTTACTCTAATACAATGATTCAAATGACTGCCTCTAAGAAAATTGATCATTTCTACTGATTTCATTATCATGTAAACATTCTACTTTCTGGGTGGATTTCCATATGACTCAGAACAGACAGGTTTAGTCCCTTCTCTTTACATGCCGTACAAAGAGATAGGTTTGTTTTGTTCACGTGACTGTACATGCCGTACAAAGCGATAGGATTGTTTTGTTCGTATGACTGTTCATGCTATCATTGATGCTGGCGACTTCACCTGAGAGGAGTTGTAAAATGCAGTGTCCATTGAGTCGTTTCATTCTAACGAGAACTTTTCCATAAAATGCGTTATCTTGTGGTGTCTATGGATAGCCACGCGAAATTAAACTGTATTTTGTCTCCCAAAAGACATTAATGAAAAAAAATGTAATATTGTACCCAAAAGTCCTGCCGAAAATAAAATGCGTATGGATGAAATTATTGATTTATTCAGTAGACGATTCAGTTTTATAATTGCCTTATTTCTTCTTGCGTTTTACAGCTACATAATGCCTACATGCAGATGTTACTATTGGAAGTACGCATTGATTCTAGATCCTAAATAGGTTTCCAAAATGATTTAACTATATCATGCCGTATATAGGTAGTAGCAACATTTAATACCAAGGTTCATCCAATAAACATATAGAAACAAATTTAGTAGATAATAATTGATTTTAAAGTGTACAAAGTTTATCTTCACATCTTATAAAGTTAATGTGTATATTCGCACTTCGATCATAATTATTTTTAAATCGGTTTCTCTTCGGAATAATTTTACAAAATGGAGCATGTTTTAGCACACGTGACATACTCTGAAATACAACTTAATTTCATAAGAAACCTTGTAACATGACATCTATTTATGGCAAATTCCAGTATAGGTTCATTGATTCTTCTAGCAAAATAAATATTGACATTTATGGGTGACTTTTTACAGTCAACATTCTTTGTTACGTCCTTTTTTGGTTTAATACTGTTACTTTAAAAGTATTCAAATTTTGACTGCATACATTTCTAACAGTCTCAGATTTAAATTTGGTTGTTCTGTCATATTGATTCTTTGAAGCTGTACTGATAGTGTGTAATATACCCTACCATTGTAGTAGTTAAAAAGTGATGATGGTGTCCATTCGTCGCTTTGTCTGTCCACAACCTCATGAACCGTGTTTTATGGCGTTTTCTGCAACTAATCATCACATCAATCTTTTTCTTTTGTTTTGAATGCATTGATGACATATGTCATAGTTTATATTGTTGCACAATTGTTTCCAACTTTGTTTGATTGCTTCCATCTAATATCTAAAGAATCAGGAATTACTATGTAAAGTATATGTGTAAATAAAATATAATATTATTCAAGGGGGTAGATCTAAGATAAGGAACACAACTCAATCGAAAGTTTATATTTGGCATTTTATGTCAGTCTCATGCAAACATTCAATTAATTGATTTCTTTCTGTTTTAAATGAAAACTTGAAAGACTGGTGAAATTGAATAATATACAAACATATCTCTGATTTCATTAGTTATGTCCCCTACCGTAGGTCTAACACATAAATGAACAGATGTGTATTACCACCTAGAAATTGAAACATAATATAGAATTGCAATTATGGAATAAGTCGTTCTGAACGAAAGAATGTTTTGGAAACTTTATAAAAAGGATCAAAAACAAACATTAAATCAACATAAAAAAGGAGAGCTCCAAATTGTATGTTTGTTTTAACTTTTCGTTTTACCTGTGGTCATATGTTGCGTTGATTCTATTTGAAAACAATAAAATACTTTTTGTTCAATGACTGATATCAGAAAGTATGAAATTAGGAATTATTTGCATTTCGATACTGAGTCAATGTGTTATGTTGGGACAGGAACAATTATATTTAAAAAAAATGTATGTAACCGACGAGAAGTAGAATTGACAATCATTTGCAGGAAATATATAGAAATAAATATTAACTTTATATTCATAATCATGGTTCACCGTTGTAACAGTGAAAAGACGTTCGACTTTTTGACAAAATTTGTTTCCGGCAATACAGTACAAAATTGATTTCCCAACAAACAAAAAGTCTTTGTATTTATACCGAAAACGAAAGTCATTTTACATAGAAATACTAAAGTTAGAAACACAAGTGTCAAATTTTTTAGCCACTTTCAAAGATGTCAAGTATCAGACAGAACAATAAGATCAGCTGTTTCAGGAAATTGTCGATAGCTTGTTTGTGCAAATGTTTAGTATACATGTATGAAGTAAGAACATACTTGTATATATTTTAGTTTCTTATAACACATTATACATTTTGGAAATGAAATCGGCATGGAAAAAAAAAAAAACGATACCTACTTTGTTTTTTTTTCTATTGCCGAATTACTTGTGATTATAAGTTTTTTTTTCTTTATTCTTGATTTCCGACACCGTAATTAAGTACACACTATATAAAGCATTAACAAAGAGAGGTATTGTACGAAACGACCAAAATATCGGCCCGGAGAAAAGTATTGCTATTTCAAACTGACACAAAAAAAAAACAAAAAAACAAAAAACAAAAAAACAAAAAAACAAAACAAAACAAAATAAATTAGTTCGAAATTTGTTAAGGTCAATCAAATACTTTGCTTGGGGGTATTATGTTCCACTATCTTTGTTATTTTAAAACAAATGTAGTAGTTATTACGACAACACGCCTGAACTCGACATTCCTTAAGATTAATAATTGTGTGTGATTTAGCGTCTAATCGTAATCTTATTTAATCCCTTTATGACTATGTTTTTTTTTTTACCAAAATATTTCGTTTCGTACAGTGATAAGCGGGTTACTGACAAACCTGTTGTATATGATTTATCGTTACTGTCCAAATACTGTCCAATATTCATTTGTATGGAAGGTAAAAAAATACTGAGTTGAAAACGTTATCTTTTCTTTTTTGTTAGTATCAATGATTCCTTGGTTTCTTTACAAGTGCTTGCATGTTGTTTTGTTTAGGGCTTGGGTTGTGATTGATTGAAGCCGTTCGTTTTTGAATATCGGTTTTGAATAGATTACATTCAGCATTTTTGATAACATTAACTTATTAGTTTCTAATGAGCTTGATGACTTATAGCAGTGATACAAATTGCCTTTCGTTTTGTAATTTAAAAGCAAAATACAAATTAATATGCCATGATCAAGTACTGGATGTTGTGTACTTAATAAAAAAATAACTTATTTGTTACGACTATGTTTAGTTGTATATAAGGAACTATGTAAAACAAACAATTGGAAAGAAAATTAAACACGGAACATCACAAAAACAATGTTAAATAAGCATACGTACATGTACTTGTATAAAGACAATTGTGAGTACCAAAAGACAAAACAGATAGAAAACTATTGACCAAACTCTACGACAAACGTGATGATTTTTCATTCAGAATTATGCAGACTTTTTGTACCGCGCTATAATTCAAACAAATAGGCTTCGTGAACAGGTTATGTTGCTACAAGATTGAAGTCATTACTATAGATGTTTTATGGTCGTCATCATGAACTCGTGAATCGTTGTGGTGTATCCATCTGCGCCGTATAAACTGATTTATTCAACGTGTCATAATTTTCCTTTCCTCGTTTGTCTACCCCGGACTTGACATTTTATGAACAAATCGGGTATTTCTTGAAAAGCAGACCACGCTTACCCTACCGGTACACCTGGTTCATGCTTCCAGGTTTTAGTGGAATACGAGTTGCTAATTTGCTTTTGTTAGTTTGTATGTATGATTTTGGTTACCCTATGTTCTTTATTGTGTATGTCTGTTTTCATGTCTGGTCTTTGTCCCTGGATTACATTCTTTTGATTACCGCTTTAACCTTAGTTAACTTGATTTTTTCTTGCCCTAAATGCAATTTGAAGCATATGTTCACTTGCATAAATCAACGTAAACATCTGAACAATCATGAAATTCCGTTTATTGTATTATTCTTACACATAATATGATAAGGCAGCGTATAACTTTAAAACATAAGTACATTCATTAAAAGTGTTAAACACTTAATTTGAAATATTCACATCAGGACAATCATTTTCTGAAGTCCGAATATGACAAATATATATATTATTTTTGTATTGTCAATTATGCATTTACAAATCAAAGTTACGTTTATTGGCAACGGTCCTTTGCTGACCGTCGAAGTTTTGCTGGATCATGTATGTTTATTGGTGAACGCCATGTGGCATTCTAGTGTTAACGTCGTTTGGTCTGAAAAAAAAACAGTAATCAAGGGAACCAAGGTTATAGCGCTAATCAAAGTAATGTAATCCAGGGACAAAGACTACAGAAATAAATGGTATTTCATTTTTTTTTGTTCTGAAATTATTACATGTGATGCCCAATATAACATAAAAAAAAACAACCAACCAAAAAAAGAAACAAACAACAAAGAAAGAAAGAAACAAAAAAAAAAAACAAAAAAAAAAAAAACGCAACATTGGTTAAATTGACTGCGTCAAGTAAGCGGTGAACCGATTCATTGTATAAATCAATTTACAAACATTTCATCTCATCTGGAGTTATCTCAAACAATATATTCCTCGAACCCGTGCGACATAACGACTGTTGAGGTTAATTCCGAGGACAGATGTATCACCCTAACATAATAACGAAAACGAAAACTCGTTATACTACTTTGCATTACAAAGACATGAAGTCATATATAGTTTATCTGTAAGTTATTGTTATTATGTGTTGAATCTCTTATTTTTTAGATTAAAGTGTGTTCAAGTTTTGATCTATAATAAAATTGAAATGTTAATTCGTTATAGTGGAGTACATGCATTAAAAATTTCCCGAAACAACTGCTCTTATTGTTCTTTCTTTTACTTGACAAATGTAAAAGTGGTTGAGGAAAGGAGGAAAGTGTCACTTGTGTTTCTAACTTTTGTATTTCTATGTAAAATGACTTTCGTTTTCGATTTTAATACAAAGTCTTTTTGTTTGACGGGAAATTGATTTTATAATTGTGGTAAGGTGGTATTTTTGGTATGTATGTATATTTATAGGTTTACTTGTGCATTTTCATTGTGTTACTTATTTTATATTTCAGTACAGATTATATTTGTATTGTAGTGTCCTATTCAAGGTATATTTGTACTGGGAGTAGATTTAGGTAGTTCAGATATTTCAGGTTCGCTCAGGTGTGAAATTGGTCAGGTGTTTTAGGTATTGAATTTTACTGGTGTGAGTTCAAATTGAAATTATTCGGCGGGAATCTTGTCAGAGATAATTCAATAGTCGAGCTAATCAGATGTTCTAATGTAACAGGGAGAATTGTCGAATTTTTGCATACTCATTCAACATTTATTCCCAGGTTATTTTTCATTCTCTTTACTGATTATTCTAATTGTCTAGCTCTAAAATTCACGATTTGGCGTAAGTTTAGGAATGAGTGGCTTTGAGCAGATGTGCGATTGTAGTGAGTAGCTGACGAGCGCTAGTTGGTAAGACGATTTTTAACGCAATTTATTTGAAAGAAAACCAATTCCGGTTTAAAAGTTAAAATATCTAAATCCTGATTCACTAAAATATGTGCGAATGTACATTTTTCATTGGTAAGTGCTAAATATCTAAACTGTATTCATTTATAGATATGATGCGTTGTTTTACCGCAGCACTTTTTCTGATAAAGGTATTTATGATTCGCATATTGTACTGTAGGTATGACTGTTTGATACCTGTTTATTCCAGACGTACCAAAAAGGCCTTTGTACAAACCTACAAGGTATAATTTAATTGCTAAGTTATTTTAACATAATGATTGTTTTATATTTTCTATACTTTGAACTGCGTAATTATATAAGCAATTCGTATAATGTGAATTCTGGAATAGTGCATAATTGATTTAGTAGTTTATCTGTATTTTTGAGAATCAGTGTAAAGTTAGCAAAACGTACTATATGCATTTTGCAATGTAGATACATGCACTATTTACAAGACGCAAATAGTTATTTTCTTTTTAAATGCAGTGCCCGGTTGTTCTAAACGCTATGCGCTTTAAGGTGTGAGTATATTTATGTGTAATTATTTATTATGGTATACACTTTCCATATATGTAGCTTATTGTCATTATTATATTACAGGGTGTTTTTTCTTTCCGGTACGTCCGAAGTTGACGGAAAGTGCTCGAATCAATAAATGTGGTTATACATGTAGTGAGCAGTTGATTTTTGTATGGCCTAGTGCCCAAACCCTACTACATAATGCTCAAAACGAATTTTATCAAAAGGTCGAACGCCTTTTTACTGTTACTACGGTGATGAATAAAGTTAAATACTTATTTCTATATATTCCTTGCAAATTATTGTGAATTCAACTTCTCTTCGGTTACATACATTTTTAAAATATAGTTTTTGCTGTTTTATCATAATACATTGACTCAGTATCGAAATGCATATAATTCCTAATTCCATACTTTCTGATATCAATCATTGAACAAAACGTATTTTATTGTTTTCAAATAAAGTCAACGCAACATATGACCACAGGTAAAAAGAAAAATTAAAACAAACATTCAATTTGGAGCTCTACATTTTTTATGTTGATTTAGTGTTTGCTTTTGCTTCCTTTTTTAAAGTTTCTAAAACATTCTTTCGTTCAGAACGTCTTTTTCCATAATTGCAATTCTATATTATGTTTCAATTTCTACGTGGTAATACACATCTGTTCATTTATGTGGTAGACCTAAGGTAAGGGACATAATTCATGAAATCAGTGATATGTTTGTATATTATTCAATTTCACCAGTCTTTCAAGTTTTCATTTAAAACAGAAAGAAATCAATCCAAGTTAATTTAATGTTTACATGAGGCTGATCTTAAATGCTAAATATAAACATTCGAATGATTTGTTAGAGTTGTGTTCCTTAAATAATATTATATTTTATTTACACATATACTTTACATAGTAATTCCTGATTCTTTAGTTATTAGATGGAAGCAAAGAAACAAAGTTGGAAACAATTGTGCAACAATATAAACTATGACATATGTCATCAATGCATTCAAAACAAAACAAAAAATATTGATGTGATGACCAGTTGCAGAAAACCCCGTAAAATAAGGTTCATGAGGTTGTTGACGGACAAAGCGACGAATGAACACCACGATCACTATATAACTCCTACACAGGTAGGGTATTTTATACACTATCAGTACATCTTCAAAGAATCAATATGAAAGAACAATCAAATTTAAATCAGAGACTGTTAGAAATGTATGCAGTCAAAATTCGAATACTTTTAAAGTAACAGTATAAAATCAAAAAGGACGTAACAAGGAATGATGAGTGTAACAAATCACCCATAAATGTCAATATTTATTTTGCTAGAAGAATCAATGAACCTATATTGGAATTTGCCATAAATGGCATGTTACAGAAACAATGTTTTAAGTTTCTTATGAAATTAAGTTGTATTTCAAGTATGTCACGTGTGCTAAAACATGCTCCATTTTGTAAATAAAATTATTCCGAAAAGAAACTGATTTAAAATTAATTATAATCGAAGTGCGAATATGCACAATAACTTTAAAAGATGTTAAGATGACGCTTTAAAATCAACTAATATCTACTAATACTTATATGTTTATTGGATGAACCTTTGTATTAAAGGTACATGTTCCTTCCTACTATATTCAGTATGATTCAGTTAAATCATTATAGAAATCTACTTAGGATCTAGAATCAATGTGTACTTCTAATAAGAATACTTACATGTAGGCATTATGTAGCTGTAAAACGCATGAATAAATAAGACCATTCAACAACGGAATCTTCTACTGAATAAATTGATAATTCTCTTTTTTTTAATTAATGTCTTTTGGAAGACAAAATACAGTTTAATTTCGTGTGGATAATCATTGACACCACCAGATAACGCACTTCATGGCCAAGTTCTCGTTAGAATGCAACGACTCAATGAACACTGCATTTTACAACTCAACTGCGGTGAAGTGACCAGTACCAATGATAGCATGAACAGTCACATGTACAAAACAATTCTGCCCCTCTGTACGGAATGTACAGTCACATGGACAAAACAATCCTATCCCTTTGTACGGTATGTACAGTCACATGAACAAAACAAACCTATCCCTTTGTAAGGCGTGTAAAGAGAAGGGACTAAATCTGTCTGTTCTGATTCATATGGAAATCCACCCAGAAAGTAGTATGCTTACATTTTAATGAAAGTTTCTGAAACAGTAGAAATGATCCATTTTCTTAGAGGCAGTCATTGGAATCATTATATCAAAATAAAAGATTTTTCATAAACTTTCAACATCCAGTGGTGGATTTTAGGCTCATGAACTTCATTTGCAAAGACTAAGTTTAAGATAATTCGAAGATTCCAAAAAAGGAGTATAGTTTCAAAATATTGTGACCATCAATGATTAATTTTCTAAAATGTATAATAGTGAGCAGCTTAAGACATTCAATTTTCACACGTTGATTATAAAGGAATCAAATTCAAAATATAAAAGATTTTAATCTCAATCATTTATGAATGCAAAAAGAGTTACAGATATTAAAACATACACACTTACTAACAATTGTATAAACACAATCGATATTGTGCAAACATTGTCATTATAATTATCCTACCTATCTATTTATTTTATTTAGTTTTAAGATGTAATAAGTGCTTAATATTGTTATTGTTGAGGATTGCCTTCAAAATAGATGCCGTTTGACCATCTATAACCCATCTATTATGGTTTTCAACGACGGTCAAGATAAATCAAACTATTGTATATCTGATTTATTTAGTATTTATTACTATTTTAGTGCCAATACACTATATATAGTTCATCTGCTGCATGTTTATGTCAATGTAGTTATTGGGAAATTCTCGCAAATGAAGTTTAGTGATTGGTCACATTTGTTGTCATACCATTGTCCATTGTAGTTATTTTTACTTTGAAATTCCATCGAAAGGCAAGTTTCTTTGCCGCTAAACTTCATTGGTCTTCCTGGATACCAATAAGAAAATTTCAGCTCCTTACCATTTTGCCAGTGAAATTTTCTACTATTGGTTAGGTTTGCACCTATCCACCAGTCAAGTCCTAAACAGAATTAAACGGTAAGATTGAAAGTCAAAACAAGCTTACTGCAAACATGTATTTGGGTCGCTTTTTATTTAAAGTGGTAAAACTTGATCAAGAAAAAAGTTTTTGGAGATGAATTCAAGTTTTTACTTATTTTACAAAAAACGAATGAAATAGTCAAATAAAATATTCAAAGCTAGGAAAGTCCGTATAACAAAATGGCATTAAACACCGAAACTTGGAAGCAATCGCATTGATCCTGACATTGTGGGTTATAATAAGTTAGATAGCGCTCTAAATTTTCAGCTTCTACCAGGTAGATCGTTTTTGGTATGATGCAATTCAAACAGGGCGACAGTGATTAACGTATTGTGTTTATCATCAGAAACATTTCAAAACATGGCTATATGTATCAAAACAATGGCAACTTGCATTCAGTAGACAATATAGGTAAAATATCTTTAATAAAAAGTATATATTCTTAAATTGTAATTGTTGAAACCGTTTTTGGAAAGACCATGCTACATAAAAGACATTTGTTTTAAAGAATGATCATGATTGAATTTAAATCAAGTCTTCGCAAAAATCAAATCCACTGAGGAAACCTTACTGAGATTTTTAATCTTAATGGTTCTGGCTTGTTGTTTTTCATTACTATCTAACATTAACAGTCGTCCACTTTGGTTTTCACATGTCTCCACTGCTTGGCTCCAAGTAAGCTTATTTGCAGACAATTTTACACAGCTTCTCAGCTCCTTAACATAGGTAAAGCACTTTGAAGCACAGGCTTGATATAGTAAAGATAAAATTAGATAGATTTAAACTTTAAAAAAAGGCAATGGTTTCTGAATGTAGTCCAATATAGTGACTGCTTTTTAATTTTCGGTTTGCGAAATAACAATAGCAACATATGTAGCTAATTAAAAAAATGAGTTTTTGTATTCCAACATTTCAATAATTCAGTTCACACTTAACTTCACCTGATCTTTTGACGATTAATTTTTTTTATAAACAAGCACTTGATTATTTTATGTATTTTTAGATATTTCTCATGAATTCCCTAAAAACCAAATTAAAACAAACATCTTCATTCTACGTTTGTACTTGTATAGAATTATTGTATAAGGATATGAGCTCAGACGACACATTATGATATTAATATACGTACTTCCAGTCGGTTTTTCGCAAATCAATCTCAGTGAATTGTTACAATTCGTATCAAATCCTTTGAAGTATCTACTTTGATGGATGAAGGCACAATCAGACTCATTGCCATTGAATATAGATATGGTTTCTTCTGGCGTAGAAGTCCAGTTGTTTGAGTATAGTTTTGCTCCGTTTAGCCATTGAA
Organism: Perna viridis; assembly: GCA_037379345.1. NCBI lineage: Eukaryota > Metazoa > Mollusca > Bivalvia > Mytilida > Mytilidae > Perna > Perna viridis. The sequence goes on along the minus strand of CM074519.1, from coordinate 22,823,476 downwards.
TATTTCCTTCTGAATCCATATTATTTAACCCAATCCACCAATCGTAGCCTGCGATCGAAATATTTGAGAAAGAGATATACATGTGTGTTTCAACATCTGCAGATATTAAATTGCGATTGTTACATAATACAAAATTAGTATAGATTGTACCTGTACTATATTTACAAAAACATATCATGTTTATTTTTCGGTATACCTTATTTAAGTCAAAATATTTTGTCCAAACGAGAGAATCACTGTCCAAAAAGGACAATAATAATAAACTACCGAAATGAATTTTTTCCAAGAATGAATGAGTAATGACATTTAAAAAACACTCATTTTCGTCATATTTGAAAGATTTCCGTACATTTAATATATGTTAATGTGCTTGTGAGTGTGTTACGTTCTTAGCAGACCTATTTTGTTAATGCAATTTGATATGCTTTTTCATGCTCTTTAATTCAATTTAAATGGTTCTGGAAGTGCAGGTGGGCTATACATTATAATTACATAGTGCGGAAGGAACAACATTAAAGAGGTATTACAGTATGGATTTATGTCAGGCAAATCTGAACGATAGTTTTCTTCGTCCACAATGTTTAGCGTCAGCATTAAGAAAAATATGGTCTAACAGATAATGAATTATCCTGACAAAACATTAATTAAAATTGTAAATTTAACACAATCGCCACACTCCAACTATCATTTAAATTTCAATTAAAGTATAAGCAATAATGTAATCATTTATCACTGCAATGTTCTGGTTTAAATTTGATAAAATGTTGATTTTTTTCTTGTATCAACAACCGATTTCAAATTTAGTTTCCATTAAGTTTGATGTTAACCTATGCCCAATATGAAAAATAAATAAATGGGTGTTTTTGTAACTCACTAGATGTGCAACATCTGGCATGGGTTTATAATTGTGACATAAAATTCAACCATATATTCTAGCATAATTAAAATATTAACCGTGACAAAACAAAATGCTAATACAATTACCATTTGTATTTTCTTTCAACGTATATTGTTTCCTCGTATTGTCTATAACAGCAAGTCTACCTCCGTCTGCTTTGCATTTATCACGAGCATCCCACCAATTCATCTTGAAAGGATAAAAACTCAGGTAGCTGCCGAAATCTTGGTTGTAGTTATAGCCTTGTACTTATATTGCAAAAAAATGAGGTATTAATAAATAAAATCAAACTGTTTAATTTTCATATAGATACTCAATATTACATGTCAAAATCTGTATCACATGCTGTATCAACCAAAGACTCCTATTATAATTCTCATCAGCCATTGCTGGCTTAAATAATGACTGTAATGTCCATACACAATCAAAATTGACTGAAGCAAACAAAGTTTGTCTATTTAAACGATCATTTTGTTTTACTTAGTCATATTTTGACCAATTTCCAATACCTCCTGCAAACAAAAATACTGCAAATGAAAGAGTGAAATTGGAAACCAAGATTCGAACACAAATCAAAAGAATATTATTCAAAGATAGAGACTAAAAAAAAGAAGCAAGAGCAACTTGTACTTCTTCACAAATGAGAAGTCTGGACCAGGTAGTGCATTGATGGCGTAGGCGTAATTGACAATTTCTTTGATATAATTATAGGATAATATACAAGTAATTCTTTTAAAACTTTTTTATATAGTTTATAATGATATTTATTCTGGAATTTTCAATAGGAGTTGAATTCGAAACCAAACATGCAAAATTCGATTAAAATAAGACATCAGATGTACGAACACATCACAACCATCTTAATGTCATTAGCTGCAGTGACATGTTGGAAGTTCATGTGGTTACTACGACTTTAGAATTTATTCAAGACATATTCAAGTATTTTGTTTTCTTTATAATTCATCAGTCTTTGTGTACATTTATATACTGCTTATAATTATGAATTTAAAGATCTGTTCCATCACAATATCATGAATATACAATTATATTGTCAGGAACAGAAACATGTACACTTCACTGTATGTTACTTATACAACAACAAGAAAAAACTGGTTTTAAGTGGAGTCCGAGTTGCTCATTTTCTTTTGTTACTTTATATGTATGATTTTAGTTACTTAATGTTCCTTGTTGTGTATGTTTATATTTCATATCAGGTCTTTGTCCCTGGTTTACATACTTTTGATTACGGCTATAACCTGGGTTCTATTGCGTACTCTGTCAAAATTCTTTTGTATTGAAAATTCTTAAAAAGTAAATATCTACCACAATGGTACACCAATATGAAGTTATTTTCAGAAAAGAGACATCTTTTACATAGTGTACTTGAAAAAGATATTAAATAATGGGGAAAAATCTTTTTGACAAAAAGATACATTTTAATATTACAGTTTATTAAATTTATTTTCACCCCTTTTTTCATATACAGTCTACGTACAGAGTCTAAAGTCTAACTTAAAAATATCTGCAACGAATATTTTGTAAAAAATAAAAAAAACACTTCACAACGTAACTAGACCTTAAATGATTGATCATTTTATATCAATGTACCATACCTGCGCATTTCGGACCTGTATATCCGGGTCTACACTGACATCCGTCAGGAAATACACAAGTTCTACCATTTGGACAAGTTGTTGATTCATAACAAAGAGCTATAATTATATGATAATTCGTTCCATGGAAATACTTTACCAGTAATTTCTTCTTTACAGGAACGAATAAAAATTGTTCTTGACATCTACTTATTCTTGAGAAAGAGTTGAACGATAAATACATTTTGAAAATCTATATAAAAGACTTTGATTAAAGTTAACCACTCAGATCGCATTTGTGTTTTAGTGTTACATATTTAATTAAAGTTTCAATGTAGTGTATCACACAAACATAATCAAATACATATATAGAAAGATTTTTGCAAAACAAATGCTGGTCACCAGTAGATTCATACAACCAACATTGTCCTTTCCCTGATAGAATTGATAGGTTTGTTAAAACAATGGTTAAAACGTTATTATATACACACCGTTTTCATAAAATTTGCCACTAAATCCTTGCAAACAATTGCAATTGAAAGTCCCTACTCCGTCAACACAGCTACCACCATGTTGACACTGAATACCTTCGCAATCATCCATATCTGTAATGTCATAAATTATCAATATTAGCAGAGAAACAATTTTTTATATGTAATTAGAGCTACGTATAGCATCTGAATCTATCCGTGCAACGAAAAATGCGAGCGGTCATCGATCAGCGATCAGTTTACGATCTGTTAGTGTTCCGTCAAACTGATCAATTAAACCGGTGATCGCATCATGTGACAACAGAGCAGTCAATATATTTTACGGATTTTATTGTTTTATTTGTCCATTTTACCCATATTTACTTTATACAATAGATTTAGATATCAATTAAAACATTTGTTTAGTATTTGATTTATTTTTAACAGATCATTCGTCATTTTACAAAACAAAATTGCGATCAGATTAGTCACCGGTCATCGGTTATCCATCTGTCAGCGATCAATCAGTCAGCGGTCATCGATCCGTCAAACTGTTGCACGAATCGGCTCAGGGACTGTACTTTAGAAATATTGTAAGTTAGATACTATCTATTAGATTTTAAGTACCACTCTTTGTAAGGTTCACGCAATTCTGTAATATGTGATAGACCCCCAAAAAGTCTTCACTTGTTTATGTTCGTTATTTAGTTCTTTAATATGTTTTTATGATGAAAATTATATTCATCCATTCCAATCAGTCTGTTCTAGGACATAGTCCACATTGAAAATATATTATAGTCTATTTTAGTGTCATTTACAGAGTTATCTCCCTTAATTTTAAATTCTACAGTACATTCTTGATAATTTTTACTTCCTTAGAGAACGGGTTGCATGAAAATCCATGCGTCATTTCTGTAAACTATGACATTTTAAACAAAATATAAAAAATAAAAATATGTAATCTTTCCAACCATGAATCACATTGCATGATTCTTACCTAGAGTGCTAATTCAGTATTTGTCAAAGGCCAGCTATGCTAGCGCAAGTGTCATCCTAAACCTAATGCCTAAGTAGGAGTAATAACATTTTTTTTTCACATAATTCTTTTTCTCTCTGCCAATCACATTTTGTGAATATGGACATTGCATTATAAACTAATGGTCATAGTATTTTATTTCGTTTTGGACCTACTAAGGTCTAAGCTGGTATCCACTTCTACATTTACAATGGAATGTTGCGATTTCATTAACACAGATATGACTACAGCCTCCCTTGTTAACCAAACACTCGTTTTTATCTGTAAAATGTATCAATATAGACATTCATTTTTAACATCATTGACTACCCTTTCGGGATTTGCTCGGACATGATATTTATCTTGTACATATTAAACACATATTTTGCTGATAAATGTTATTTGCATCATTTGACAAACAAGTATCGACACCGCTTGCATGCATTATAACAAATCTTGACAGTCTGTTTGTATGGCTGTGATGCTCAAAAACTTGCCAACATGTATTATTGGAGGTTTGAAATGTAATTGTACAAACAACCTATAACCTAGATAATTGTTTTTAAATAAAATTTGGTTAAGTGTAAATCCTTATGAACATTAATTTTACCTGTACAGGTTTTTCCGTCAGATCGCATATGGTATCCATTTCGACATTTACAATGAAAAGATTTGTATCCGTTAACGCATATTTGACTACAGCCACCATTGTTTACTGACCACTCGTTCTTGTCTGTTAATTTAAAGGATATGTTATTACAAAAGTGCTATATAATCAACATTTCGATGTTACGTTTATACATATTCGTGTATTAATGGGGCATTTAAGAAAACAATATTCCGAGTTTACAGCTTTTAGTGGAGTCCGGGGTTGCTCATTTAATTTTGTTTCTTTGTATGTTTTATTTTGATTTCTTTGTTGTGTGTGTCTGGTTTCCATGTATGACCTTTGTCCCTGGATTATATTCTTTTGATTTCCGCTAGAATATTGATTCCCTTGATTAATCTTTCAAACAATTTGCATTAGAAAGATAGAAATATATCAAGAATCTCTCCTCTTTCACATCAATGGCTATACCTGAGCACGTTTTTCCATCTGAATTCAGTTTCAAACCGTTTTCACAATCGCATCGATACGATTCTTGGGTGTTCTCACATATATGGCTACAACCACCGTTTCCAATGGAACATTCGTTGCGATCTATATAATAATATAGAGGATTGAACTTTTACATGTGTTTTTAAACTAAATTTCATGTTCGTTCATTTACAATTTCAAATGCTTATATGGATGACCAGGAACGGTATTAGCCTACTCATTACTGTAGCGATTCATAAAAAGGGGAGGATAATTGTAGTGACGCACCGTATTCAAAATTTCGTTTTTTTTTTTCAGAAAATGTATGATTTATTATTTCATTTATTTATTTGATTGGTTTTATTTATTTGTTTTTACATTTATTATATGGTACCAGGTTGCATCTCATTGCTTAAGATAAATGTGATAGTGTTTCCAATTGACGAAAGAAGGACTTACAAAAAGGAAATTTTTACAATGAGTGCATGAGTGAAAAAAGGTATGCTTGTTCAAAATGAGTATTTTCAATGAAGATACAACTAGTATTCAGCCGTTATTTTTAATTTAAACAGTAACATAGTGTAAATTTCCGTTCGACCTTCGATATCATTTGTTTCGTCTTCTTTATCATGTTAGTGTTTTTACGCAGTTAATTGTATTGATTAGATAGAAATATTTATCTTGGATGGTAAATAACTGTCATCATAAATGTGATATGAACACTCCATATGCAGGTGCTGAAGGGATGTTGCCACAAATGGAAGGAAAGTTGACCATTCTGAATGAAAAGTCATCACGTTTGTCGTAAAGTTTGGTCAATAGTTTTCCTTAACCATCGATTTCTAAGTGTAGGTCTAGATATGAGGCTGACATCACAGTGCCTGTAGTATCCTTTATCTCAAGTTCTTTGGGGTAGATGCGATGTATCAAATCCCCGAAATCAGGATTATTTAAAGATAATACATCATCTATATAGTGGAAACTGAGATTAAAGGATCAAGCCAAAGAATGAATTAAATTTGGAATACTGCAAGATTTCATAAATAGGGTAGATAAAAAGTATGATATAATTCGGGGTCAGATTAGTCTGACTACTGGACTTATAATGTATTTCTCAAACCACTTACTTTCATTTTTAACTAAACATCACTTAAATGAAATAAGAAAGTCTATCCGGTTTTAAATTATTAGAAAAAAATATTCTAGATTTAAAAACTTTATTTTTATTTAACATTTTTTATAAAATTAAAGTATTTAGAATTAAAAAAAATAAAAATGCATTCTTCATACTTCCTTAAAAACATTTTTTTCTTTTTTTATGTAGTCATACATTCGTCCGAATACGAAGGCTTGTTAATTGTAACGTATTTACAAAATGTAAACATCCATGCAAATTACATGTATTTTGTAACTTATTCAATTCTCTGAACCTTGGCAAGTGAGGTCTTTTATTTTGACACAAATGAAAGTTCAAAGATGGTCAATGACTGCCAAGGCTACATCAGTTTTCAGACTCCGATGTAGCAAGAACATTGTCTACTATACTTGACAAAGATAATGTCGTACCAGCAGACAAAGCCCAAAACAACATTGTTTTTGTCTGCAAAACGTTTTACATCCAATGTTTGTTATCCGATGTAGACGTAGAAAATAATAGCAGCGATAAGACCTATACTACTACCACACTCTCCAAAGCAGAGATTGTGGAAAACCATAAATCTGTCCTATCCTCTTTTGGTCTCTCTACCAAGGACGATGATTGTGATTTACCGTCTATGTACTGGATTCTTTAACTCCACAAGAATGCAGTACATATACGGTTTTATAACTGGATCTTCAAAATGTACCACCAAACCTCTTTCAAAACTTTTAACCTCTATACTCATAACTGTCAAAGAGGGTCTGCGGTACTACCACAACACTTGTTACTCCCGTAGTGGTATTAATTCAATGTGGATCCTGAAAAATTCGAAAGATCATTTGGAGACAATCAGTTCAAGGCTATTATCTGAATAAAAAAGCAGTAAAACCTATGATTTTTCAACACTGTATACTTCTATTCGCCATACTCAATTAAAATACCGACTTAAAAAGAAACATTATACATCGTTGTTTTTTTCTCCAAAAAAGATGGTACACATAGATACAAATATACAGTTCTTGAAAAAGATTCCTCATTCCAAATAATTCCAAATCATCTTCCAAATATACAGAATAAGATGTTTGCAAAATGCTGAAAATTTTAATCGACAACATATTTGTCCAGTTTTTAAACAAACTGTCGGCAATCTGTGCTCCTCTACTTGCTGATCACTCTTATGAGGCTGACTTTATAGCTGATCAGAAAGAAAGAATATCGTTTAGCTAGATCCTTTATAGATGACAATGCTAATTTTGGGGATTTGATACATTGCATCTACCCAAAAGAACTTGAAATAAAGGATACTACAGACACTGTGAAGTCAGCCTCATATCATGACCTACACTTAGAAATCGATGATAAAGAAAACTCTTGACCAAACGTGATGACTTTTTATTCAGAATTGTCAACTTTCCTTTCATCTGCGGCAACATCCCTTCAGCACTTGCGTATTGAGTGTTATACGTTACGCAGTGTTATGGTCGTCATCATGAACTCGTAGATCGTTACGGTTTTTCCATCTGCACCGTGAAAACTGATCTGCTCAACATGTCATAGTTTTCATTTTCTATTCTGTCTACCCCGGACTTGACTTTTTATGAGCAACTCGGCGGATATTTCTACAAAAGCAGAAAACGCTTACCCTACCGATGCACCTGGTCCTTGATCTTAGTTTTTAGTGGAGTCCGAATTGCTCATTTGCTTTTGTTACTTTGTATGAATTATTTTAGTTACTTTATGATATTTGTTGTGTATGCCAGTTTCCCTTATCTCCTTATCTGGTCTTTGTCCCCGGTGTACATGCTTTTGATTACCGCTATAACCTTGGTTCTATTGGTTATTCTGTAAAGATTTTTTTTTCGTATTGAAAATTCTTTAAAAGTAAATATTTACCACAATGGTACACAAATATGAAGTTAAGTTATTTTTAGAAAGGTTGTATCTTTTACTTAGTGTACATGCAAATGGCGAAAAATCTTTTTTTTACAAAAAGATACATTTTAATATTACAGTTTGTTAAATTTATTTTCACTTCTATCTACGTATACAGTCTACGTACAAAGTCTTATTTCGAAGGGTCTAAACTCTAACTTATCTGCAGCGAATATTTTCAAAAACATAAAACACATTACAACGTAACTGGACGTTGAAAGATTGATCATTTCATATCAATGTAACATACCTGCGCATCTTGGACCTGTATATCCGGGTCTACACTGACATCGGTTAGGAAATTCACAAGTTCCACCATTTGGACAAGTTAATGATCCATAACAAAGAGCTATAATTATATGATGATTCGTTCCATGCAAATACTTTACCAGTAATTTCTGCTTTACTGGAACGAATAAAAATTGTTCTTCACAACTACTTATTCTTGAGAAAGAGTTGAAATATAAATTTTGAAAACTTGTATATGAGACTTTGATTCATGTCAACCAATCAGATCGCATTTATTTTTTAAAGTTACACATTCAATTAGAGTTTTAATGTGGTGTATTACATAACATAATCAAAGATAAATAAATATATATATATATATATATATAAATATAAATATATATATATATATATATATATAAATATATAAAGGTAAAGAGTTTAATTTTGCAAAACGAAAGCTGGTCACCGGTAGATTCATACAACCAACTATTAGATTTTTTTATGTTCGTTATTTAGTTCTTTGATATGTTTTTATGATAAAAATTATAATTATTCATTCCAAGCAGTCTGTTCTAGGACATACTCTACATTGAAAACAGATTCTATTCTATTTTAGTGTCATTTACAGAGTTATCTCTTTAATTTTGAAATCTACGGTACATTCTTAATAATTTTTATTTCCTTAGAGAACGGGTTGCATGAAAATCCATGCGTCATTTCTGTAAACTATGACATTTTAAACAAAATATAAAAAATAAAAATATGTAGTCTTTCCAACCAGGAATCACATTGCATGATTCTTACCTAGAGTGCTAATTCAGTATTTGTCAAAGGCCAGCTATGCTAGCGCAAGTGTCATCCTAAACCTAATGCCTAAGTAGGAGTAATAACATTTTTTTTACATAATTCTTTTTGTTCTCGCTGCCAATCACATTTTGTGAATATGGACATTGCATTATAAACTAATGGTCATAGTATTTTATTTCGTTTTGGACCTACTGTGGCATGTTTTCCCATCACTATGGAGAGAGTAACCAAATCTGCAGCTGCATTTGTAAGATCTGGGTGTGTTTGTGCAGATTTGAGAACAGATGGAATCCGATCTGCATTCATTTATATCTGGAAACAAGAAAAATGGGTTTTCATTTCAATTGATAAAACCATATTCAATGTGAAAAGCATATTTGATAGACAAAAACAACAAGAAAACGACTTAAATAAAGTTGAATAACTTATATAATCATTATATGTATACTTGAACACAGTACATTGAGATAGATACGTGGAGAAATTTAATGGATAAACCAGTATTTTAACCAGAACGAACGAGTTAAAGGCTAATAAAAAAGTCGTCTAAAATAGTTAAATGTATTATTCTAAAAAAAAACGGCAGCGCAAACGTTTTGCATAAAATGAAGGAGCAAAGTTAACCCTGACATGACTTCCCGTTATTTCATTCATTTATTTATTCTATTTTTTTTCATTTCGTTTTACATTCATTATATGGTACCAGGTTGCATCTCATTGCTTAAGATAAATGTGATAGTGTGCATGAGTGAAAAAAAATGTATGCATTTTCAAAATTACTACTTTCAATGAAGATACAACTAGTCTTCAGACGTTATTTTTGAATTTAAACAGTGACAATGTGTAAATCTCCGTTCGACCTTCGATATTACGTGCTCCGTCTTCTTTATCATGTTAGTGTTTTTACGCTGAAAATTGTATTGATTAGATATTAGATATAAATATTTGTAATGAATGGTAAATAACTGTCCCTTTTCGAAAGTTTAATAGCCTTTTTTTGTTTGTATTTTATGTTATTATTAATCAATGGTATCGACATTTTAATTTATTGTCATTTATCATTTTCATTTACTTTCTCATTGATACCAGTCTTTTTTCGACATTAATGAACAATGAAACGGAAGAAAAAAAATCTTACCCACAAAAATGTTATTTTTATGAATAATCTTAGTTTGATTAATTGAATGTACTAAAGAAACAAATCGACATTATTTCGTAATACAGAATAATTGAAGATAAGTAATTTTCAAGGTATTATATACAGATGTATCATGCGAATAACATTGCGGTATTTATATGTAAGCGTCTCTATATTTTCGATACTTTATCCTACCAAAACTTTACAATCCTGATCTCTTATAATCTTATCTTTATTTGAAATACCAATGATTGCTGACCAATAAATTAAAAGTTGAAGAATATGATGTTAAATTGAATGTCCACAGATGTGAAGATTTTTTTAATACAAATTCAATAATCAAATCAATTGTATTTAAGTACACACAAAATTCTAAACATCTACTAGAACCTGCTCATTCGAAATTATTATACTCAAAGACGATGTTGCATTGGTTCATATAACAAAAACTCAATCAGCACTATATTGAAAAGGAATCTGTAGATCGGAGAAAATTAATAAATGTCCAGATAATTTGTTTCATTTGTAAAAATTTAACCTTAGATGACTTTTTCATATAGATATCCACAATGGTACACAAATATGAAGTTATTTTCAAAAATATGTAACTTTTACGCAGTACATAAAAAAAAAAATACTAGACCTTGAAAAAATTACCATTTCATATTATTATATCATACCAGCGCATCTTGGACCTGTATAGCCGGGTCTACACAGACATTGGTCTGGGGATACACAAGTGCCTCCATTTGGACAAGTTGTTGATCCATAACAAAGAGCTATAATTATTTGATAATTCGTTCCATATAAAGACTTTACTAGTAATTGTATTTAAAGGAACGATGACAACTGTTGCATTACATCTACGTATTCTTAAGAAAGAATTGACATATAAACTGTAAAAAAAAACATGATATCAGACTTTGATTAATGATAATCAATCATATTTTAGTTATCTCTTTAATTTGAGTTCCAAACGGAATGTATTACATCAACAAAAATGATTAAAAATAGAATTTAATTGATGACCGACCTTGTGAGCAACTATTCCCAATATAGCCAGTACAGCACTTGGTACATTTGCATTTGTCATAATAGGTGACCAACTCTTGACTTATAAAATAAAACAAAATTAATATCAAGACTTTAACGTAAACAAATACATTATATATTCAATAAGTGTTTAAAACAAAATAAAATAAAATGTAAGAATGGAAGAGATTTCCATAATGTCATATTTTATATTGAAAATAGATCAGGAAAGGAATACCATCTTTGTCTATTTGGTGTGATTTCATATTTTCCTAATACATTGTATATGTTTTGAATCCCATGTTTTCTTGTTTGAGATTAAATATGTAAACACATGATGACTAAATAACAATTGTTTGTTATGTCATGCAAAACAAAAAAACATAAGATAGCATACCACAATATCATTACTACTACTGGGAATTAGTTTTCATGGTGGGACAGGAATTCTAAGAGTTGTTAATCATTCCTTAATTTAGTTTTTTTTTGCAACTTTCCTCCAACATTGTTGATGGACATAATATTTTTTGTCGAAACTTTTGATTTCATTGTTTAATCGAACCATGAAAACCTAGAAAAATTGAACCATATGAACTGAAACACTACCAGAGTAATCAACATTTAAGTACAGCTCTGCCTAAAAGCCAGGTAAAGACTTATTATAAAAGATGTATGCATTTCTTAATCCCAAAAATATTTAGATTGGATGTCCTTCAGTATGCTTCAAAGAAATTGTAATAAAAAAATAAATGTGCAAATTAAAATTGCCGACTGGATATATTAGCACTTAGATTTTGGTTATTTTCTACTACAGAAAAAGCAGAGGAAAACTTCCCGCCAGAATTTTTACACTATAACCAGACAAAAAATATTTCACGATAAGTAGCAAATCCAAATACAAGAACATAGAACATAAGAAGAGTTGTCTTAAGGACCTAACAAATGTATTTATACAGTTTCACTGATTATTTTAAGATATGTTGAATCACCCGCTGTCTGGTTTCAAGACAGAAACATACTTGATTAACATACCTGGCAGTATACTATGTGCTGCGATACCCTTGATTTGCACACGAGGTATAGTGCTCACAAAAACTAGCAAATGAAATACTGAAACAAGAAAAATAAACAGGACCAATGACAAAATACTAATTAGATAATTAATTTGAAAGACTGAATAACCAAAATACTATCACGAATGTTTAATAACGCCTAGATTTAACAAGTGTGTGGAACTTGTTCCACGCATGAGTTAAATCTTTAAACGTTCTTGGCACAAGTGTTCATATTTCGTTCATTTACGATAACCAATTGATTATTACATAGTTTTGTTTTTCTTCATAGACATCAATATTTTTAACATGAATTTTGAATTATGTGATTGGCGGATTGATGTCAAAGTTGTGACGTTTGGGGGGTGAGAAAGTCAGTGTGAAATCACCGAATTTATTTCACATTGTGATTATTTATTACAACATCCGATAAAACGCTGATATCTATATAATAATAAAGTTTTACCATTTGACGAAATTAATCGTATCAACAAGAATGTAAATGAAGTTATTAGTAGATATTTCAGGTCAGGGCACACTTTGTTTCAACAATTTTGAAAAATGATATATAATTTACTCATCATAGTATAATAAGTGGCATTGACTATTCAAGCCGTTGCATGGTGCATGTAGTAGTTAATAAATATGTATATCAATCATTAGTTATAGCGTGCATATGGTTAATTATATTTTAAATATTGATATTATATAACACATTTTTCTTAAACATTTGCATTACATTTGATACGTAACTCAATTTAACGTTGAGAATATTGCCGATCCATCTTTCGATACACAATGTGCATGCTTGTGAGATCACAGAGTAAAAAAAAAACATATCCACAATACAACAAAAATAACGATTTAGATATTTAAACAGTTAATTACCCTGCGATGAAAATACTTTGTAGTAAACAAATAAGTATCCATTTATCCATAATACGTTACACAGCTAAATCATTCAAACTGCAGTTTTCAAATTATCCTTGAGGATGTTAGTCAGATACTTTTAATACGTTAAAGCATGTGACAGATACTTGATACATATGCACAGGTAAAGTTGGACTTTTGAAGCGACTACGAGCGTGAATGTTGAACTTTTGTTTTAAATAAATGGACATAGAGACACAGCCTTTAACCAAAAGATCCCCTTTCCGTAATAAAAATTAATAAATGTCCACTTTCAGTTTCGATTTGTTTTGTGGTTAAACGCTTGATCTCACTATGAAATAAATTGAAAAAGAATGGAATGAAAACATGCTATTGTAATTACTGAATAGCCTTCAAGACGTTTTGTGTGCAATCTCAATCGTTACTTTTAAAAATTACACACTTAATGCATTACATTGAAAATGTACAATATAAATTATATAATAGTTTGGTATTCTTCCGAATTTATGGCATTTTTTTTCACAATTTTTTTAGTAAGCAGAATAAATCCTTATGGACCCCCATATGTTAGATTGTTACATGTACATACTTCATAAATGCACCAATATACACTCAGTTATGTAATTTAGCATACAATATTATATTACTAAGGACGCCAAAATAGTATATATTGTATTAAGTTTGAGCACTCGAAAGCTTCCTGGCTAGTCATTAGAACTTAAATATCATTTATGAAATCTTTATTTTCAGTTGTTTCAAAACATAGTAATACTTCACTTTGTTGTGTTTTGAAATGGAACAATGGATTTTGATTCCGTTATTCTGGAGTATTTTCTTTGTATGGTAAGCTATTAACAATCAAACAGTTTCTGTTGTATTGTTTTTTTTTTTTTTTTAATTTTTGTTATTTTAATCCACTAATTTGTCAAGCGCTTCTAGCAAAGGAAAGGACGCATCCCTATCCAGTGCACTTGGTCCCAACTCCAAGTTTTTAGTGGTGTCTTTGTTGTTCATTTACATTTGTTTACTTGTATGTGTTACAAGTCAATGTCAAGTCGGTGTCCAAAGATATAATTCTTGTAATTACCGTTAAAATTATGATTCCCTTCATTGTCCTTGCAAACAATAAATAATTTTATATATTGAATTATTCAACGTTGCTTAAACTTTTGTATTTAATTTCAAGAACAATGGAGACTTTTATGATTAAATTCAATGAAGTTGGTTTTAAATAATATAACGCAATTATAATTTAGAAAGTCCTACAATTACATCGCTAGAGACATTTCCTTTTTTTATTTTTTTCAGTTATTCACTTGCTGATTATTGCTATTACTACAGTTCCTGTTCAGGTACAAAGTACTGGAGCGAAAAATATACTGAGAAATGTAAAACATGGGGCTGGAGTAGATGTAGAAGATACAGGTATACTTTTTAAGATCATCCATATAGAAACCCGGAAGACCCTTTACTATTGCTTGCGTACAGTAATCATATGTTCGTGTTCTTTGTCCAACACAGAGATGACATTAAAGATAACAGGGATTTGTTTCGTTTCAAAAAATCACTCAGAACATATTTCCAAGAGATCTTATTCTACCAGCTCTTATTCTAGGCAATTGTTTGTGACTACTTATTTTGAATTTTGAACATAGATCTTGCAGAAAAATAATAAATTTAATAAATATTTTCTGTAAATATGATTTTCGTTTAAGGTAGATCATACCCTATATGCTTGCATAGTTTTTTTTAATTGTCTCAAGGATAAATTTGAAAAAAATATGTTTTTTTTTTTGCTTGATGAGCGTTCGTAATGTTATCATTTATATTTTTTGTCAAATATCCATTTTAGATCATTTAAGGGCAGTTTTAAGTATTTCAAGCATATTACCTGATAGAAAATTAATGTTTTCTATTGATTTTGCAATATTACAGAAAATAATGTTCTGTGTTATGGGTATAATTTACCTTATCTATATTTTATTTGATCATGTGTTTTGTCCGTTTTGTTACAGATTGAAAGATAGGACATACTACTATCGATGCACAGAGTCCAAATGTTGCAGTGGCTATACCGGAGGTAGCTGTTCAACAGGTTTGTAATGAATTAACCAACTATGATTATCGGTAAATTGTTTTATGATCTTTTCTCACTTATTTTATATCGTTATCATTTTTGCTTTTGTATTTTGTTTAGATCTCCCATATATTTAAAAAAAAATTAATTGTTTGATATCAGTAAAGCTCAACATTAATTTTGAAATATGAATTTTAGAGCGTTTTTTTATGAAAATGATAAGATAAGAAACAAAACGGAACATTGCACCAATATTATTAATGAAATAGAATTGTAATCAACCGAATACAAAGTGTTATTTTATTTGATAAATAACCGGAAGAAAAGTGGATTTTTGTTGGGGTTTGTGAAATATAAATTATGATCTCATGTGCCAAATTGATAAGACTTTTCATCACTCCTGATCATATTTCGGTTCCTTTTGCTTCCTAGTTAATCATCCTAATGGAATGATGTTACATTATTTGGCGACATCATATTATTGTCATTCATTCACACACTTTATTTTCATAAAATTATACAATATAAATAATAAAATGATATACCGAATCTTCATAAATTAATCGTTATCCCTCGATGTACAATAATATTCTTTTATTATCTGTTGTGACCGTTTTGTGACTCTTACCATTAAGGAAATATAATGATGATTTGTTTCTACGGTTTCATCCTGTTTCCCATACATTTAATTACTATACTAATCAAATAATTAAATAAACAAAAAGGACAATAAGTTCGCTCACTTTGAAGACCCAGTTTATTTCTATCTGTACAATAAAATGCATATACTTTTTTTACCATTAAAAATACTACGAATGTATGTATCCTAGGTCAAAAAAAAAATTTTTGCCATTTGTATGTTTAAGAATGTCGTTGATGATCATCTTGAATGTTGCTAATATGTTTTTTCTAGATGTACTATTGTCCTCATTTATCCAAATAAAAAATAAGAAAACAAAATACGTATCTGCGATAAATCTATTTAAGAGGTAACAAAATTGACATCACAACGGAAATAATAAATGAAAAATCAATTTCAGATACATTTTACTTACTACAAATATGTTGACTAATTAATAAATTGCAAGAATGAGTAACACCTTTTAAGATATATTATAGCATTTCATTTTTATAAACAATAAAGATTTCTATAGAATCTGTTTAACAATAAAAAAATAAAAGCAAAGCAAGTTTCACTCAAGAGATGACAAAGCATGAAATATTTCACAATGTTTGTATCTTTTACAAATGCATTTATCAATTAGTAGGTGAGAAGCAGTATCTTCGTGGTCTATCACAATAATTAACCCCTATCGGTATCTGTATTTGAGTTGTTGTAGTATTGAATCGATGCTTCGGTAGAATGTTCTATCGTATGGGCGAACTAAATCTGTACTTCTGCTAAGTATTAAGATCACTGTAATTTAAGTCGAAGCATGAGTTGTCTGTAGTTAGTCCATTATTTCATAGATGGTTGGATGAGCATGTCGGACTTTCTTCATGTCGTGTTATTTCTCTAAATGGTTGCAAGGTTCCTATATCTGGTAGTAATTCAATAAAAATAAAATTACTACTGATGTTCTTAACCTAGTATTCGGTCTTTGTATGTAAAAGTTTAGTGTCGGGTAAGTTGGCTGCGTTGCCAATATCCTGTAGTGAGTTGAAGCATACACTTTCTACTTCATTCGACAGGACCGGTAATAATTTAGATGCTCGTTTTACCAGTTGAGATATGTCAAAGTTGTCTTTAAATTAGGTCTGGAGGCCGGTCATAATATATGGTCTTGCATCAGATGCATTGAGTAAAGTGAAAAAGCATCCTTTGATTGCCACAACTGGAACCATGAAAGGCTGTGTTATTGGTGACAATCACTTAGTCAGTGAATAGAGTGTAGTTGACGAATAATGAATAATGTTGATTGTCGAGAAATTTCTTTGGTGTGTCTAAAGAATCTGACGTAGGTGATCGGGTCCTTGACTGGTATTAAGCCGTATACTACATGTAGTAGGAACTTAGAACCATCGGTCATTGAATAACAAGTGTACAGCTGTTGAAACAAAGAAGATCGCGAGTAAAGGGTGTCATCACAGACTATAGTATATTTTGTACCTGCAGCATCAAGATGTCTTCTTGATTGAACGTATCAGCAAGGGTATGTGAATGTTGTGATAATAAATATCAACTGCAGTAGTTTGCACCGTTTGTCTACGAGGTTGATATTAATATAAGTTTTTGGCAAAGCGGGTCTGAACAGTGATTTCTGGTGGTAGGAGTTTCAATTTAGTGATGTGTGGGTAGTTGCTCTGCTGTCTGCCTGGTAGTGTGCGTAGTGTTACTGCTTCCTCTTAGTAGCTTTGTTTGGGACTGGTGTGACCTATGATCAAGATATCTCATTCATTCTCTGCATAACACTCATGAAATTATATTTTATTTAGTTGCTAGAGTGGTTTTGTTGGTATCCACGTTTAACTCTACCATCATGAGTTTCAACAGTATTGATACCCATCAAGGTCAAATCCATCTTTGCCACTCGACGTTTCAACAAATTTAAGTCATCTTAGTTTTGAATGTGCCATAAATTGCTACGTCTAAACAAATGAAAAAAAAGGAAATCATTCTGATAATGCTTGAAAATTGTAATAACATATGACGGCTAAATATCAGGTTAGTATTTAATTGTTCATATTTATATTTACTAATCAACTTTGATGCTGAATACTTTCAAGACATGTTTAACTTGCAATTCACTTTGAATTGAATTAGCTTGGCAGTTTGACATTTAGGAATATAAATTTCCACACATATTAATATAAGGTAAAACTAATAAATTTAATTCTGCTCGTATACATATAAATAATCACATCCCAATTTTCAACAACGTATAATTAACTTATTAAATACTTTTTAAAACACCGTAAAGTTTTCATATTTGTAAACCAAGATAAAACCGTTTCTGTAGATCTTAATATAACATAATGACTAGGTATAGAGTCCCTGTTTGGTTTAAGACATAATAAACTTCACAAATTTGAATTTAAGTTTTGAAAGATATATAAGGATATTTTTTTACCATTCAATCTCTTTTCTAAATGCTTATAAATACACCCCGTCCCCTTATGTTTAAATATACTTAAATGTTGAATGAGAACTTAAACAATTAAAGCATTTTGATCCTTGATGCAAAATGCGTCTGTAATGTGTGTTGTGTTGTATTTGTTTTGTTTTTCGTTTTGTATTTTTGTTTTTGTTTTATTTTTCCATATTCATATCGATATGTGACGTTTCAACTTTGAACGTTGGTCACCATTAATTTCACAAAAGCATGTGAGAACTATTTTCATGTTGTATTTAACGAGATTTATGCCTGCCTACAGATTCATTTGTTGCATGCGACAATACAGATTTAGGATTGCATAATGAGGCTGTAGAGATCTACTATTACAAATCTACACAAATCTATTCGTTAATGACTTAGCACTAGTACTTGACATACATTTTAAACCCGGTGTATGATAAAGGAAGTATTTCCCACATGTAATTTCAAAGTGTAAACAAATGTTATGCGCAATCCGAAAAGTAGGTGTAGAAATATTGACTCGGTGACCGGCGGAAAGTAACATTTCGGATTTTCATTGTATCATTATACAAAACTGGATTGACAGGTCCTGTGTTGTTTGCTTAAAGACAATATCTGTTAAAAAATCTGCAAATTGATACATAAATAAAAAATGACAAAGTTAATTGTGTTGACTAGTAAATATAAGAAAAGTATAACCCTCCTCATTCATTACTTTATATTATTGGTTTTGCCAATGGACTGGAATGGAGATGAAAGAACTATTCGTACACTACCAGTTAAGTATGTTTGGATGTTCATGAGTTTGTGTATTTTGATAAGATGACGGGCGAGGATTAAATAAAATAATGGTGGATAAACCATCAAGAGATTGCCATCAAAATGATAAATTAAACTTTCATCATTTGAGACCTATTTAGCCAATATCTAATTTTAAGGATGAATATGATCTAAACGGATGCATTATTGTTACATTTATATTTCACATGTGCATTAAAAAGGGTATATTGAACTGGAGTTTTTTAAATATGATGTCATAGACATTGAAACGAAAGACTGATATATTACAAATTTTATATGAGGTCTACTTTTGTCTTCGGTAACATATCAGGTGCCTTCAATGAATTGTTACCGTTTAATTAAGGCAGATCATACCTAATATTGCTAGTTGATAAAAGTTTACCTTATTTTCCTGATAAATTACATGAAATGAACATACTTTAGAATTTTAATGTAAAAACATAGGATGTCGAACTTGATTTCGAGATAATGGAGCTTTAATTAAAGTAATTTGATATGGATACTGTTGGAAAATTCACTATTTTGCAAACTATAAAAAATGATGGATATAATTTCTAAATCTATATAAAAACAGTTTGCCGACTTTGTTTTATATTAACAAAATGGGGTGAACACTTTTTTTAGTATAAAAAAAAATCCTGATACATTTCCAAAGAAACGTTTCTGCCAATTATCTCCCCTTAAAACAAGCTTAACATACAATTTTACAAAACATTTCTTTATATATGTCAGTAATTTTTTTTTTAAATAATTTAAACATGCTATTTTACATCATTTTAAACAACATTAATGTAGTTCATTTAAAATGTCTGTTTGATTTTGTAAAATGATAGAAACACAATCTCAGTGTAATAGGTATGATCTACCTGAGTTGCGATAATCACATGAACATTTCATCCCTGAAATACAGTTGCCTTCATTTCTGAATGTTGTAGTATCATGATTAATATCTATAAATATATAATTACATATAAACTTGCAAAATTGAATACTAATATACAAGTGATTCAGTACCAAGAAGGCCCCCCAATTGAATCAATTTCTTTTCATTGTTAAGGGAACATTTCAAAACAAAATATTCATGTTTCTTTCTTTCTACTTTTTATTTCTGAAAAAGGAAACAGTACTTCATGAAACATCATTAATTTCAGCTCTTTGTTATGGATCAACATCGTGTCCAAACGGAGGATATTGTGCATCTCCAGACAATTGTCATTGTGCAACTGGGTTTTCGGGGTCCAGATGCTATGGTAGTATCCATATTTTAGACTCATATTTACCATTATATACTAAGTGTATAACCTAATGTATTCTTTTAATGTTATTGTGAAACAACTATGCATTCTTTTACTATTATTCTGGTTATCATAACCGGAGGAATAATACCCCCTTCATACACAAAAATTTCTTACAAATCCTTAGGAATAATCAGTGCTTGGTCATTGCAAGCATTTGTATTCTCTAATAACTCATTCGCAGAGATTTACATCGATTAAGAAAAATACGATGACATTCTTTGACAGTTGTACACGACTGTCACTGAATCTTTATTGAATATCTTTTCTCGAAAAAGCTCGAAAACCACTGTCAATAATACGTTAACTGATCGTAAGACCAGTTTGACTTGCTTTTTATGCGATGTTTTACAATTCATTTACGAGTGATTGAGAGAAGTTGACGATAGTTATAGTTGATAAACAGATAAACACGAATTCAAACGAATTATGTACTATACAAATAGTTTACTCAGGGCAACGAAGATTTAGTTATCGTGTCAAAACTTGGTATATTATTAACTAGTTTATCTCGTAAAATGTGTCAAATAATCAATTGAAGAATGAACCTCTATGGCTTGCTTTTATATGACAAAATGTAAACCCATTGAACAATTATTACCGTTCGCAAAACACTCGTACCGAAATCGTTGAAACCCACCAGGTTATTTTAAACATTTCGTTTGTTATCAGTAAAGCTTGGTCCAATTTGCGAAAATTCCCATTTTTTATAACAATGTCTTATGCATCAAATTCAAATCGTTCGTGTTTAACTGCGTGGAATAGTTATCGTAAATGTATTGCACTCATTCTTAGAAGATCTTTCATACTCGTAATAAATTATTCACAAACCACTTGTTAAAGTGATCATAAAGTTTATAGCAATCATTTATGTCAGTTTTATGTATCTTGTAACTTTTGGAGATTCATTGTGATTAGTAGGAAAGATTCGTTTCTTGTTCCAATAATAAAGATTAAAATTTTAACTTACGTCCTTTGGTACCCCTTAAATTATCGTTTGACTACAGTGTTGTTAACTTTGTAAACTAGATCATGCTGTGCTCCCAGTTTTTAGTGGAGTTCGAGTTTGCTTTTGTTGCTTTGTATGTATGATTTTAGTTACTTTATGTTGTTTGTTGTGTATGTCTGTGCTCCATATCTGGTCTTTGTCCCCAGATTACATTCTTTTGATTACCGCTATAACCTTGGTTCCTCTGATTAGTCTTTCTAGTACATCTTTATACCTTGTTGAAATAAAATTCTGATTTTGGACACAGCACACTTAATAGACAAATATATAAATAATAGAATAACTCTACACAAACCCAATCCCTCATACACAAAAAAGAACAATGCATCATATAAGAAAACCACAATCAAAATCCTTGATGCGCTGCATTTTGATTTGACAAAGGTTCAAAATTTATATTCAATCAGTATCAGTACTTTTCGAACCAATGCTTTACCATAGAATAGAAGTATCGACTGATTAAAAGTATCTTCGCCCACATAATGGTGTCATCTCTTTTTCTTTTTCTTTTTTTTTTTGGGGGGGGGATGTCTGTTTGATCGTATGTTTGTTTGTTTGTTTTCTTTGTTTTATGTGTTTTCCATTATTTTAATGTTTATATCTTTTGTTCAAAGGACACAATATATGTCAACTATTTATAATATAAGCTTTGATATGATAGGCCTAAATGCAATCATCGAAGTTTGACTACTTGCGTTCATTTCAAGCGATTGTAAATATATATATTTTTTTAATTTTTTTTTTTGTACCATGCATGTATTTCAAATCGACAAAGTTACATCATTATCTTGTGAAACTTTTATCTATACTTTGATCTCAAGTACCTTTTTTATAATACCACTTACAAGCAAATTACCTATATGTAGGCACATTGCGAAATCTTGACACGAAAATAATTGACCTAAATTGTTTAACTTAATGAGACAAGGAAGCTTTGGTGTGAAAATAATACACTTTTTTTTAAGTATCAATATATAAGGAAAATTGATGAGTTTAATTTTCGGAAATAAAACTTTCCTAACAAGGTTTGGCGTAGAAGGCGTTGACTAAAACATTTTTCTGGTGCATTCAGTTCTCAAGGAAGTTGTGTCGGGTTTCCAATAACTGTATTTGGCCTTGACATTTCCTTAGCTCAATACATGTATCATCGATGCAACACGACCGATAATAATTTACTTTGTAAAGGAAGAGAGGAAAATGGAATATAACCAATCAAAATTAGGGAAAACAGTAAACCAGATCTGTAGTATGCGATGGAATCAAGTAAACTTTCCTGAAATACTACATGCATATACTATTCGGATAGGGTTATTTTAATATTGTGATACACTCGACATTTCTTAAATAAATGCGTATTTTGAATATACACAACGTAAGTTGAGAACATCTATTGTGAAATATTCATTTTATTTTTTTTAGTTTTTAGAATCATTACTGTGTCTTCATTTTAGATATTAATGAATGTAATAGTAACAAAGGTGGTTGCAGCCAACTTTGTGAAAATACGCATGGATCGTACCGCTGCAAATGTTACAGTGGTTATAAGCTACATTCAAATGGGAAAAGATGTATTGGTAAGTCCTAAGTATTAAAGTATTTGGTCTTAATTCTCGTGTTTAGTCGTATATAACTTCATTACTTATGACATTATCCGTTCATTTTTCTATTGCTTCTACCCATTAAAACAATATTTTTATAAGCTGTCATATTACCCAACACAACGATTGGCTGGTACTAGTATACTGGAATCACCTTGTCCATCCGTTGAAATTTTGGTTGCTACTATCTCTGCTTCCTATAGATGGATTGATTTTAGATTTGGTGTATGGCTTGGTGTAATATCGTTAGGAACTACATTGTATTTAATGTTCTTCTAATGTTTAAATTTACAAAAAAACACTACCCTGATTCCCTTGGCCCTTTACCCAATGTTTGTTTGTTTGTTTGGTTTTGTTTTTGTTTGTTTGTTTGTTCTTTTTTTTGTTTTGTTTATTTTTGTGTGTTTGTTAATTGTTTTTTTCAGATATAGACGAATGTTACTCTGGTAATGGTGGTTGCAGTCATAGCTGTCGGAATACATATGGGTCGTTTCGGTGTAGTTGTTACAAAGGTTACCTTCTACACTACAATGGAAAAAGTTGTAACGGTAAGATGGCTTTGCTATCATATTATTTTCATCTATGTGAACTCTTTACTTGTTTAAAATTTTGGCATTATTCATATGTTTAATGTAGACCAGGACTCAATTTTATAACATATGGCATGCTGAACTTCTCTTTTTGTTGCCTTTTTCTCAAGTCAAGATCAAATTATCAGAGAATGTATTTAACTATGTTCAAGCAAGTAAATACGCGGATGCCATGATTTTTACGTGGAAACTGATAGTCCACATATCAGACTTAAACACTAGTAAAGACAATCATAAACAAAAAGATAATAGAAATAAAAAACAATATGCAAAACAGACTTCATTCAAAACAGGGCGAGTATAATAGATGCACCTTATTCATGAGCGTTCATTGTTTTCTAGAAATATTCGCAAGAGTACACAAATATTGTCGAATACGGGTTAAAACAGCAGTGGAAAGCCATGACATTGGAAATAAATCATGGCTCCGATCTTTGGTATTCGGTCAATATACGAAGCAATAATATACCTTTCAGTGTATGTATTAATCCTCTGTCATTGCAACAATGTAGAAAATCATCAAAACTCGAATATACAGTAATAGACCGTCACACAAATTGTAGCAACCTGGGTTAAAGCACCTTGTAAAGTACTACTGTTTCTTTAGAATCAGATCTACTGTAAAGTAGATATAAGATGTACTTACTTTGACAAAATAAAAAATGTCAAATTGGAAAAAGGTTGATGAGATGATTTTTTTCATAATGACCAGGATCGATGATAATGTTTAAAATGACACATTATGTTTCCAACGTGTGTCAGCAGGAAATGAGTATGGTGCCTTAAAGTGCAATACATAAAAAAATCGTATGAAATAAACAAAGTCTTCACTAAGGTCGAGAATGTTATCGGCCACACTTGAAAGTTATATTTTTTAATAGATATTGATGAATGTAACATGCAAAACGGGGGCTGTTCTCAAATATGTAGAAACACAAACGGGTCGTATTGGTGTCAATGCAACAACGGTTTTCAACTTAGTACAGATGGAAAGACTTGCAAAGGTAAATCTTAATTTGAAAAACATCCATTTGAAATTACTATAGCTCGTGTTTTTGTAGACTTTATTCCTGTATAAACAGTTCAAAGTACAAAAAAACTATCCTAACATTGTAAATGAAGCACGTCTCTTGTAAACGAATACTGTTTACCCCGAATTTCGTTTGACTTCTCTGGTCTTGATAAAATATACTACACCATAATATTTAACATGCGAAAGCCTTATCAATATTACAATTCCGAATATTTGTCATTTTTATCGTGTTTTGTCACCACCATAAGAATAATAATGTACAACTAGGTAAGTTCATTAATTCTTACTTACGACTAATACTTTCAGTTTTCACATATTATTCCCAATACATGCATCTTACATATTTGACCATGCCGAATGTAAAAGTTAAATAACAGTCCAGGGATTTAATGATGTCAGCTGGTGGTTAAAGAATAGTTAAATGTGCATCAGCCCGAGACTGAAATCCGGTTTTTTAGGTCCAAGTAATTGAATAAGCATGTGCGTTGTTATATCGTTCAAGCTGAGTTTGTCATGGCTGAGGTAGATATTAAAACAATAACATGTACCGAACTTAGGTACCTTGTATTGAAATAAATAAAAAAAAGATGACACAAATATAATTGCTTCAACGGGTCTTGGGTCAAAACTGTCATTTCTTTCAGGTACATCTAACAATTAGTATTATTAGTTATGATAAGTGACCATTGATGACCAAATGTTTCTGATTCACTCGAGCAAAGATCTTGTTCTTTCTTGTTTTGTTGATTCGTTTTAGTAGCTGCCTTTGTAAGAATCATGCAAAATCTGAAAAATGTAATACAACCCCAAAAATGTCTTTATATTTGTTTTTTTTTTTTGTAATTAAGTTGTTTTATGGGTCTATACTATGAAATGTGAAATTATTCATTCAAATCTGCCTCATCTTCGGTGATAATCAACATTTAAAATCCTATAGATTCTATTGTATTTGAGTGTTATTTACAGAGTTATCTCCCTTAATTTTGAAATCTACACTGCATTCTATATAATTGTTATCTCCTAAGAGCACGGGTTATATAGAAAACTGAATGTTAATTCCTGTTTACTATGTGAATTCATAGAAAATATCAAACATTAAAATATGTATGTTTTTTACCCATGAATCACATTTTGCACAATTCTTAGCTGGAGTGCTAATTAATATGTGATAAATAGGTTATTTCAAGGCAAGTTATTTGCCACATATGTGTGTACAGTTTGTGTGTTTTTATACCAGTAATAATACATGAATTTCAAATTCGATTGCAACTCTTATGCGTGCATTTACATTGCAAATAAATTGTATCTGCTGCCAATTATCACTCGATTATTTATCTTCACTTATCAGTTACTAACTGATCATCTGTGTATGAAATGAAATATATTTGTTACATAAGTTATGTTTAATTATTGTAATGAAATAGTTTATTTAAGCTCTATGCCATGGATCATTGACATGCCCAAATGGAGGAACTTGTATATCACCAAACCATTGTCAGTGTAGAAATGGATATGGCGGTTCATTGTGCGATGGTAATTTGAACATTTTTTTTCATAATTGATTGAACTATTTGTCTAATAAAAGTAGAACTGAAGGTAGACTGATGTTAAATCAAAAAGCAATCGTTACAAGTTTTTAGAGGTTTATGTGAAATCTTATATATGTACTAACTAAAAGTCAAACACGGATTCAATTTATCTTTGAATTAGATATTGACGAATGTTTGATACACAATGGAAAATGCAGTCACTACTGTAACAATACGGACGGATCGTACCGGTGTTCATGCGAGGATGGTCTTGAACTTGATGCTGATGTATTAACTTGTATTGGTAAATATCTGTGAAACATATGTTGTTTTTTTATATATGCTTGTATCATTTAATCTCCATGACAATCATTGTTTAATGTAAATGATACGTCTACACTGGACGTGCATGCACAAAGGATAACACATTCACATCATTCATTATAAAACTGTTTAAGTTGAAACAATCAATTCAGTTTTTGTCAAACTTACTTGTAGGCAAAAATCAACGATGATATTTCTTAACTGTTTCCCACAACTTTCCCACCAAATGCTATACTGATATCTGAAGTAGAACTGATTTCCATCCAGTGATGGGAGAAGACATCACTGAGTGTATATATTTTGTATCCCTGTTGATAGAGAGTCATGTATTGGAGCTACAAAAGAATGTTTTTTTTGTTAAATAAATGATTTATGTTAGTAACTTGTTTCAGTGTTATCATCTTTTTTTCTTTTTTTTTTTTTTTTTTTTTTTTTTTGGGGGGGGGGTCGACATTTTAGCCTAAATAGGATGTACAAAAAGATATGCTAAATCTAAAATGTGACCGTATTCAGCTATTAAAATTATGATATAGGCCAAATAGTGTAAAAATATGACAAAGGCCAACAGCCATTTATGATAAAGAAGCTTAACCAGGGGCGATGAGATATTCAATAAAACTTTTAAAAGTTTTTTTTAATATTCAAATATACTAGTATCCGCAGTATATAGAAATTTGTTAACAAAGGTAATTGTATATAATGAAAATACCAAAAACATTGGTATTTAAAAAAAATAATAACCTCATTTCTGTTATACTAGTACTCAATAAATGCGTTTATTGTATGAAGATTGCAATTCAGACATTACATGTATTTATCGACTTTAATTAGATCGCGTAATTTATAGTCTAAAAAGCATGAAGTTTAGTAAACTATCAATGCATATTGTCGAAGTAATTGTCGCATCTATTACTTGAAGTTGTCTAAAGTTTTGTTTTGTTTTTTGTAGACACCAACGAATGTTTGGTCAACAATGGCAACTGTAGTCAGATTTGTATAAATGAATACAAATCCTTTCGTTGTGAATGTTATAGTGGATACAAAATTCACATGGACGGAAAGTCTTGCAATGGTATCAAACAAATATGTCATAAGTTAATAAACTTAAGTTCTCTGTGGTAATATTTCTGATTGGTTGGTTCTTTTTAGGAAACACTGTTTATATATTTACTATACAAAACCATTTCTTTTTAGACATAAGTGTGCATGCAATGACAATATAACCAAATTATTTGCAGTACCGTATGTTTTTAATTTTTGAATAAACAAAGCAAGGTTTTAAAAGGATACTAGTTAGAAACAATACATTATATGGAGTGTTCATATCACAACTCATACTTTATGCCAGAGCTTGCAGAAACTACACAGACTTTTTTTTTAAAGTCATCACTACAGACGTTTTATGGTCTTCATCATGAACTCGTGGATCGTTACGGTGTATCCATCTGCGCCATGAAAACTGATTTGTTCAACGTGTCATAGTGTTCCTGTCCTCTTTCGACTACCCCGAACTTGCATTTTTATGAGCAACTCGGCTGGTGTTTCTAGAAAAGCAGAGACCGCTTACCCTATCGGTGCTCCCAGTATTTTGTGGAGTCCGAGTATCTCATTTGCTAATGTTACCTTGATTTTAGTTATTTTATGTTCCTTGTTGTGTATGTCTGTTTTCCATGTCTGGTCTTTGTCCCTGGATTACATTCTTTAGATTACCGCTATAATCTTGGTTCCCTTGATTACTCTTTCAGAAGGTTCATGGCCATTTTCAAAACAAGCAAGCTGCTATAGTGACAGTTAGGGCGTATAATACTTATACTAGCTAATCTCCCCGGCCTAATTATAAATTATTATGATTGTCATATATGTATATTCAGCCGTCTAGTTCTAATTTGTTTTTATAAAACAATAGTTTTGTATACAGTTTTGTTGTTTTCTTATCGAGATTATGTGTGTTTTGAATCCGCAGACATAGATGAATGCGTGACGGGGTTTAACTGCTCTCAAACCTGTGCAAAGATAAATGAGTCGTATGACTGTGGTTTGAAATCCAATAATACGCTTGAAAGAAATGGAACATCATGTCCAGGTAAGATATGATAAGCAATGAGGTAGTACATTTTTTGTAAAACTTATATGTTTGGGTTTTCAAACTGTGGAAAGACCATTTCTGTAACCTTCAAATTGTTATGGTTGTCATGGGGTTATTGTTTCGATAAGCACGAATAACAAAATCAATTGACAATTTTGATGCTGAAAACAAATAAATGAATTTAAAAAAACGTTTTGATGTCGCTTCGTCACAAATAAGTAATTGATACAATTACTTACTTTAACAATTCAATCTATCGCAATTGTTTTATTGAAAAATGTTAAGTTGTAAACATTGTTAAGAGATAGAGATGCATAGAAATATAGATTAAAGAACGAATTCAGTGAAACATAACAAATGTACCATGGAATAACCTAAACACAAAAAAGTTAATATTTTCAGACAACACCAAAAGGTCATATAAAAACACATTTAAGCATGCTTTGAAAGGCTCCAACAAAATATAGTAAAGAATATTCTATATATTTTGGGTCCTAATTATCCATTCTTAGATGCATGCCAGCCTAACGGTTAAAATTTAGGAAATGTCAAGATGACAAGCGGGACAAATGTAATTATCTCCATGTATTTATGCATCATATCTTAATGCTGGAGTATTAATCTCATTGGCAATATTTAAGTAAAATTATCATATAAAGTGTCATTTATATATATTCAGAGGAAAATGACTATAACATATTTTTCACTTGTTCAAGCGAGATTTTGCTATACCTGCTTCGTATTTTTATTTTTGAAACAATGATGTTGTTTACAGTCTTGTTGTTTTCATATCGAGTCGTGTTTGATTGTATTTGTAGACATAGTTGAATGTGTGCCAGGTTTTAACTGTTCACAAACCTTTGTTAAGACAAATGGGTCGTATGATTGTGGCTTGAAATCCAACAATACGCTTGGAAGCAATGGGACATCGTGTCCAGGTAAATTATGATAAACATTAAGGTATCACACGCCACAAATGGTTAAAAAAATTTGTTTGGCGGTTAAAGGACAGATCAATGTTAAATCAAAAACTGTCTAAAAGTTATTGCAAAAAAAAACACGAAAGGACTATTTCCATTATCATTTCAATTTTTGTTGATTTCTGAAGTTCGTGGTCTGATTGATCACGAAAAAAAAAACATCTTAACTTCTGTTTACTATATCATTTTAAACAAAATATCAAAAATAAAAATATGTAGGCTTTCCAGCCATGAATCACAGTGTGCATGATTCTTTTCTGTAGTGATACTTAAATTACAGGTTAGAGATCGGACAATGTCGCTGTAAACTTTAATTTTGCGGTCAAATCTTTCATAAAAAAAAAATTATTTCGGGAGTATATCCTCATTGCCCAATTTGGCTGCATGTTCATGTATGATAGTTTTCACTTCAACCCTATATTTGTAAAACTATGTTAGTTTTAAGTTTTGACTGCAAAAAAGGGATCAAAGCTTATTCTTTATATTCATGATATTTAGTCTTTGTATCTTGTCTCGCTGGCAATATTAAAGCATAACATTCGTCTGTAATATCATAACATGTACATGTATATATTTGCAGAAGCAGATGAGTGCAATACATGTTTCAATTGCTCTCAAATCTGTATAAATACAATTGGATCTTTTGAATGCAGTTGTAGACATGGTTATTATTTAGAGAGCGACGGAAAATCATGTCAAGGTATATAAAAATATGATGCTTTTTTCGGCATTATACACAATTAGTTGTTTTGCTGCGCAAAATGACAGAAAATAAGTATAGTGAAAGTTTTTTTTACATGTCAATTTGGTGAATTGGTTGGTATGTATATAGATTTTATATGACACAATATTTCACTGGGATCAATTTAGAAGAAGAACTGTATGTATGCTAGTATCTTCAATTCATGATATTGTTTTCATATTACAAAACTGAATTCATAGAGGATCTGAACTTAAGTTACAAATGCATAATGTATGTTGATTTCTTTATTGAGTATATACATATGCTTCCTGTTATATAAATTGTAGACATTGACGAGTGCGCTAACAAACTTTGCCAAAATGGAGCCAGTTGTTTTAATGAAATTGGAAGTTTTAGATGTGAATGTATGCAAGGGTTTCAAGGAAATTTGTGTGAAAAAGGTGCGTATTTCTAACAAATGTGTACAACCCTTGTAAGGATTTTTTTGCCGGAAAAAGCTATACAGTACAGTAAACCAATTTCATAAAATATCTAAACGCATGTGCAGACATACGTTCTATAAGACGAAAGATATTTTTAGAAAAAAATTATAAGGAGAATAAATATATGCTATAATTAAAAAAAAACAAACTATATTTGCTTATGATTAAAATATAGCCGTAAATGATTCTTATTTTAAACAGATATTGACGAATGTCTGGAACAAAACGGGAATTGTAGCCAGATATGTCAGAATACACCAGGATCTTATCAATGTAAATGTGAAGAAGGTCTGCACCTACATACAGATAGAAAAAAATGTACAGGTAAATATAATAGTTGTTTTGTCTTAAATGGAGATTTCTATTTTTCATCTTACTTTACCCTCTTAATTCATTTAATATTCAATTCTTTACGAAACGCACAAACAATCATACTAAAATTGAACCCTAAACTTGCGTTCCTGTTTATCCCAACAAATGAGATTCAACCAAGGTTAAATACATCATAATTGGATTTGGCAAACGAATTTGATATTTTTTGTTCTATGTTCTTCGTGTATCTGATATATTTGTTTGGATCTTGATCCTCTGAAAATTACGTTATTACATTGGTCGCCGCTTTTCTAGTTACGTCTTGAAATTTCCAATATATTAATAATTGGTATTTTGCATCTAAATTATTCTGGTACAGTCTATTGTTATATCAACTAGGAAAAAAATAGGTAACAATAGTTACATTTGTTATTTTTATATTCTAATATGACGTGCTTCAATGTTCTTTAGACCACAGCCATGGTAAAAAAGTGATAAACACATGACCAACTTTTCATGCAACACATAGGATGTGTCATTTTAAATAAATGAAGCGCACATTTGCAATTTCAAAACTGCTCTCGCTCGGGGTAAAACAATGCGATATATATTGTCAGCACATGGTAAAACAATGCAATATAAATGGCCAGCACGCACCTGATAAACAATGCGATACAAATGGTCAGCACGAGGTAAAACTATACAATAAAAATGGTTAGCACGAGTTATTTCAATCGATGGATTGGAATGCAACTTTTTTCTCTTTAAATTCACATTCATTTTTGTATTAATTTTATCATTATTTGAAATATACCTTTATATATCTTTTTTCCCTCAGATATAAACGAATGTTTGCAAAACAATGGTCACTGTGATCAAGTTTGTGTTAATGAATATCAAACATTTCATTGTGAATGTAGGAGTGGATTTCAGCTTGGGTCTAACAGAAAGTCTTGTTATGGTAAAACTTATATTTATATTTATGTAAAAGACGAAAATAATCGAAATCGAACGACGAAAAAAATAAACATTTTTGTTTGTTTTTCATTATCGCTAAATACGTTACTGTTATACCAAACTCATTGGAATTATTTTAAATCAACTATAGATAATTAATACATATTTGTTCTATAATTGTATAAAATATATTTCAATTTTAATAAGAAGTGTCAGGAAGGTGGGTTTTATTAAATGCCAGTCTCTCTAATAATCAAACAGTAGGTGAAAGATGGTCTGAAAAAAAAAAAAAAAAAAAAAAAAAAAAAAAAAAAAAAAATCATTTTGATCATAGTGTAATTTGATTATTTGCACAATCAGATTCACGCAAAACTCTGTCAAAAACCTCATTTTTATAAGATTCTATTGAAACGTTTCTGAGCAAATCTAATGATGCAGAGGTCAAATAATGGTCTTTTCAAATAGAGAAAGCTTCCTTGAGTGATATTTCATTGTCAGATTTGTACGGTTTTGACAAGTGTTATATATAATAAATTATCTTTTCATTAAAAACGTAACTAAAATGTGTATGGATTTGTATGTATATCTTATATAGATGTTTAAGTTGATTATTTTATGCTGTTTTTGTTTTTATTTGCAGATATAGATGAATGCAGGGCAGGTTTTATTTGTTCTCGGAACTGTACAAACGCCAATGGAACATATGCATGTAGCTGCGAAACCGATGAGTTTGTGTTTGACGGCAATGCAACATCATGCCAAAGTAGGTAATATAATTAACTACGATGTTTATGCACATG
Source organism: Perna viridis (assembly GCA_037379345.1). NCBI lineage: Eukaryota > Metazoa > Mollusca > Bivalvia > Mytilida > Mytilidae > Perna > Perna viridis. The sequence goes on along the minus strand of CM074519.1, from coordinate 22,790,546 downwards.
TGGACTTGTTGACAAAATAATTATAATAAGGCATGTTCCGTTGGCAGGAAACTCATTAAAATTCTTAAAATTAAAGATCGAAATATTATATTGTTAAATCTAGAATGATCGCAAATTATATAATAATTCAGTCGACAATTTTTCATTTATTTTGTATTGGAAGTTTCGTAAAACATTTAGTCAGATCACATCACAAATATTCAGCACAAGTGTACGTTTGCTATGGTGACAGCTATGGTTCTCGTAGTTCTAAACTTGGCACTTTTTTTATGCAAATGAGGTCCAACTGAGACAACAACTTGAATTTGTGATGATTACTGTTTAACTGTAATTTTTTATATACACGTGATGACGAATTGAGTGTTTTTGTCCCTATATTACATTCTTTTGATTTCCGCTATAATCTTAGTTCCCTTGATTACTTTCACACAGATTTATTTATTTTATCACCTAGGATTGGGCTTAAGAAATGGGTAGGGTATGAGGGTATCAGAGTGGTATTAACGTTACAAATATGTAAAGAAAAAATCTCTTCCGAAAAGAAGCCATATCAAATAATTTCATACATTGGTAGAAGATGTCACCTCAAATATGATTGCAAATAATGTCTTTAAAAATACACTCGACGCTAGTATGAATACATAAATAAAACACAATTGTACCCGGATCCATGATTATTCTCCGTTTTTGTTTTTGTCAATGTCTTTACTTTTATTAGTTTGCCGGAATAGGACATATATAGAAATGCTAAGTATGTGAGCTGTTCAGAGGCTATATTTTCTTACCGTTCGTGCAAAAAATGTAAACATACTAATCTGTAGTTATATTGTAAACTGGATTCAATTGAGATATTTCATACTCTCTTTCATTTCCATACGAAGATGAATGTAGAAAAGATTCAAACTGTTCTCAAAACTGTACCAACACAAATGGAACTCATTATTGTAGCTGTGAAACCGATGAAGTTTCCTTTGTTGGCAATGGAACATCATGTCAACGTAGGTTTTTGCTGGTATTGTATGCACATATGGTCCTTTTTATTATTGAATATAATAAGATCTGTTTCTCTAGAAAATTCAAGATCGAGAAAGATATGCATCGCCTGCTCAGAGTGTTTATTTGTTATTTGTAGGCTTACACAAATCTCTCAGCACGGAACTCGATCCCATTATGTAACAAATAACAATCAAAGGAACCAAGGTTATAGTGGTAATCAAAAGAATGCAATCCAGGGACAAAGACCAGACATGGAAAACAGACATACACCAACAAAGAACATGAAGTAACTAAATTCAAACATACAAAGTAAAAAAAGTAAATGAGCAACTAGGACTCGACTAAAACTGGGAGCATGGACCAGGTGCACCGGTAGGGTAAGCGTCCTCTGCTTTTCTATAAACACTAGAAATACAACTTCTGTAGTGATGACTTTAATCTTATAGCAACATAACCCTGTTCCAGAAGCCTATTAGTTAGAACTCTTACGCGATACAAAACCTCTGCCTATTTTCGGCAAACTCTGGTATAACGTATGAGTTTTGATATGAATATTCCATACGCAGGTGCTGAAGGGAAATGCCACAAATGAAAGGAAATGTCATCACGTTGTAGTATTTTGGTATATTGTTTTCCTTTACCATCGATTTCTAAGTGTAGGTCAAGATATGAGGCTGACTTCACAGTTTCTGTGGTATTCTTTATCTCTATATCTTTGAGGTAGATGCGATGTATCAAATCTCTGAAATGGGGATTGTTTAAAGATAATACATCATCTATATAGCGGAAACTAAGATTAAAGGATCTAGCTAAACAATATTCCTTCTTTCGGATCAGATCAGCTTTAAAGTCAGCCTCTTAATAGTGAGCCCCATGCAGGTGCAGCAGCGCTAAGCTTTTCGTAAAAGGCGACTAGATAGTGCTCAGAAATATGGCAGGGATTCAGGATCCACATTGAATTAATACCACTACGGGAGTAACAAGTGTTGTGGTAGGACTGCAGACCCTCTTTGACAGCTGTGAGTATAGAGGTTAAAAGTTTTGAAAGATATTTGGTAGTACATTTTGCAGATCCAGCTATGAAATGCTTTTGTATGGATTCTTGTGAAGTTTAGGAATCCTGTACATAGACGGTAATTCTATATATAATATAATAAACATTAGATGTAAAACGTTTTGCAGACAAAAAACAATATTGTTTTGGGCTTTGTCTGCTGGTACGACAACATATTTGTTATGTGTAGTGGACAATGTTTTTACTACATCGGAGTCTTTGGAAACAGATGTAGCATTGGCACTCATTGACCTACTTAAAACTTTCATTCGTTTCAAAATTAAAGACCTCACGGCCTTTCACAACTCTGACAGAGAATCAATGTCTTCTTGTTTCCGTTTTATCCATTTTCCTTCATAGTCCTCCATGGCATCCATAAGAACTTTATAGTTATAATTCAATTTATGGAGCGTGGTTCAAAGTACTTGGGACCTTAAAAAGGATATTATGCAGAGATTCGTTATGTAAATTAGAGAAGTCCAACTGATGTAACTTCTCTTATATATAAATTTAAATAGTTAATAATTAGAGATTTCTGTCCATTAAAAAACGTATCTGGACGAAGCCTTTCAGGATATAATGTAAGTTTCGACTATTACCTTTTATTGTAAGATTCGGTGTGAATTGTTATTTTTACCTGTGTTACCTGTAATTAACCAGCTTCAAAGGTTGACACGTAGTTTGGTCATTAAAATATACACTTAGTGGTCAGTTATTAGTTTGTAAACACTCTGACTGCTGTTTAGATCTTTGTGTATTGAATTCATTTATTCATGAAATACTGATTGATATGTACTTTAGTTTATAAATGTCATAAATGGGTAAGTTTCTAGAACATAGTCCAAATGTACAAATAAATGGTTTTATGTTGATTATATGAATTGTTTAAAGGTTTTAATATTATTGTAATGTTATTTTCTATAACACCTGTTACCCAGTATTGTTTGAAATAGGGATTGTCGCTTTAATACGATTGTATGGTTTGTGACCGGAGACATTCGATGATATATACAATATAGACACCTTTTCATAAATGAATATGTCATTTGTGTTTGTGTTGTTTATATATTAATATACTAACCTTTTATGAGAGTTATTGCCCTTTTATTTATTATAAAGAGTTTATATTTTGTAATACTTTCTGATTGAATAACACATTCATTCTTGTACTTTTGAAAGAACATTTATAGTGAAGTCATACAGCATAGGGTCATTTATCATGTGTAGTTGATATGTATTTATTTGAAGTGATACTACCAATGTTTTGTCATTATAAAAGGATTTTTAATATTGCTGTGATAAAGTGTTAGTCATACTGGAGTTGTTTTGTTGAAGAGCCAGTAGACCAACTGCAACATTTACGGCTTTGGTTCATCAATGTTCAGGCGCCATACAGACAAGACAGACTTTCACATGATTCAAGTTTGCATTTGGTGTTGTATCAAGTTGTGCATTAAGTCTGATGTTTGTTTTTATGAACCATATTGTTTTCTAGTTCCAACTGTTTTATTTATTTTCATATTTATTGTATACATTTCAACATTGTACGAGACATATTTGAAATAATAGAATTACTGTTATACAGAAATAGTTTACTTAAATATCTGTTGCTATAGTAACATTATGTTGTGTGTTTTAAAAACCTTTCCAAATACTTTACAGTTACTTTCCATCTTGTTTCTATGGATATTTTGAAATGTTCCTTATTATCTCACAATTAAAGAGCTGAAATACCGTGATTTCCTGCCATTGATATTGATATTCTCTCTTTGAATATTAGATAACAGAACTAATTTTCAAAACCTTCAGTCTAATGGCCTTTGAAAGAATTTAGAACAACAGAATATAAGTCAAATGTAACATTAGCACTCAAGATCTTAGACATATGTGTAAATGATTAAGAATAGAGTAGAAGCTTTTCGGTGATGCCTTTGCTAAATTACATACTGTTGCTTTCATATTATTTCATATTGTATTCTGTTTATGTTTTGATTGTCTATAGCAAGGTATAATATTTACATTTGCAGATGAATGCAATACAACAGCTTCAAACTGTTCTCAAATCTGTACAAACACAATTGGATCCTATGAATGTAGTTGTAGACATGGTTATTATCTAGAGAAGGATGGAACATCTTGTCAAGGTATTTCTAGATTTTATAACTTGTTGAATTTCTAAATGGTCTATCTCTAAATATTATAGTTATCATGTTATCAAAAATGATATTTCAAAGTAGATTTAGTTTAAGAAAGCCAATATTTTGCAAAACACTTTTACATTTGTAACGAAAAGGGATTAATTATTTGGTTGAATATGAAATGAAAAATGAAAAGTATGCTCTAAATGTTTCTGAGCTTTGTTTTGTTTTGTTTGTTTGTTTGTTTGTTTTTTTTGGTTTGTTTTTTGTTTGTTTGTTTGTTTATTGTTGTTTGAACATTAGCATGTTTAAAATGGCTAGAATCTCAATGTACAAGTTTTGATAATTGAAACCGAAACTATTTGGTATCAGATGGAATGACAAACATAGGAAATAACTATTCATTTCACTATGTCAATTATTATTATTATTTTTAATTGATTTTCGATATTTGAAAATATATCGTATGTTATGGTTCGTGTGTCAATACAATAGGTTTGATTTTATTGCAATTCCTGCAGTATTGATATTGTATATAATTGTTGTATCGACATGCCCGTGGACAGGGGGGTGCTGGGTTTTGGTTGCATCCCTTCTCTTTGAAATCAAACAAACACTATTTATACTATTTGTATAAATATGACATTTTCAGCCCTCTTTGGAAAATTCCGTTACGGGACTCATCGAGAAACTTAAACGGTAGCAAAAAAGAAAAATAAACGTGATAAAATAGGTAAGTTCCCTGCACTCAAAAGTCTGCAGAAAGTTAAAAAAACAAGTATTTCGAACGTCATTATTCTTTTTTGGTATATGCAGAGGTTATTTAGAAGTTGTCAATAAACACTTTTTAATGTACATGTGCATTTAGGCTTGAACGTTCGATAAAAATTCTAGCCTCGAAATGGGGGTGTGGAGCAATTACTTTCATAAATATTTATAAATAAAGCATTTTTATCCATATATGTATTAGATTTTGACGAATGTTTGGTACAGAACGGAAATTGTAGCCACTACTGTAATAACACACAAGGGTCGTATCTGTGTGGATGTGAGTATGGTCTAAAACTAGATACAGACGGACAAACTTGTATAGGTAAATATCTTAATGATGATATAAGCTTTGTAATTACTCATGTAGCACTTAACGTCTATAATAAACTTATTGTACTGTGCCAATATCCGTCTGCACTCGACTTGCTTCCAAAGGAGAAAAAAATATATATATATATTTCTCATTATCAGAAGTAGTACTGATAGTAAAATAATGGGTAAATATGTATATTGCATTTAAGACTTAAGATTTGAAACTTAAATTAGATCGCAATCTCTCTCATTTCTTTTATGAAAATGGGTAAAGTTATTCTATCAAAATAGAATTGCCTTGCAGTAATGTTTAATTTTCATAAGAAAAAAACTTTATGAGGCCTTTCGATTGTTCATTTGCAGACATCGACGAATGTTTGGATAAAAATGGAAACTGTAGTCAAATTTGTATAAATGAATACAAATCATTTCATTGTGAATGTAGAAATGGTTACCTGCTTGATATTGACGGAGAATATTGCCATGGTATTACATATATGATAATTCAATAAAGACAGGACACATATCTCAATGAAAAAAAAAATGAATAAAATATATGTTTCGAATACAACGCTAAAAGGAATAGCAGCCTTATCGAATTATTTGTTGAACTTGATGAGAATATATGTAACTAAACAATTAGTCTGTATGAGAGCCTTTCCAATTAAAATCATAAATCCTTTTGAACATTGTGCATGGCATATTTATCAATTATGGACTTTTAACGAAGTCAATAGGTTATATATAGAACTGTTCAGATTATATTGACAGAGGACGAAAGAATATCCTTTTTATTACGTAATCATAATAACCAATGAATAAAGAAGACTATCATACTATATGTAATATATACATGTATAACTTTTTGTATTTGCAGACATAGATGAATGCGTGGCAGGTTTTAACTGTTCTCAAACCTGTTTAACGACAAATGGACCTTATGATTGTAGTTTGGAATCTAATTCTACTCTAGAGAACAATAGGACATCGTGTCCAGGTAAGTTGTAGTTGGCATTAAGGTAATACACGGCACCAATCGGTAAAACATGGTTGCTTTGCCGCTAATTCAACCATCTATGTTTAAGCGCTAATTATTATTCCAAAAATTGAAACTTTTATCTAGGGTTTGCGTGGTCCTCGCAGTGCGAGTAAATTCGTTTTTCTTTACGAAAAACAGATGCTAAAAGTGAAAGAAAGAGCTATAACCTCTGCGAAATAACGAAATGTAAACTTTAACTTCAATAAGACGGGTCTCTGTGTTACATGTTGCTCCTATATGCATGTTCTTTTTAACTCGACTCATGTTTTCCATTCATTACTTTCATATGTTATGACGGCAGACAGGGGGATATATTTTTCTCCATATTAGCATACTCTCTTAATGCAATATTTGTCTCCTTGCTAGTATTATTTTGTTTGATATCAGTATATGTATAAATTTCAGAGGCAGACGAGTGTAAGACGTGTTTTAATTGCTCTCATATCTGTACGAACACAATTGGGTCATTTGAATGCAGTTGTAGATATGGTTATTATCTAGAGAGCGATGGAAAATCATGTCAGGGTATGTCTAATTTGGTCACATTATTATAAAACAGAGTAAGGTGTTTACTGTTAATTTGATGGAAAGTTCTGATTGATGTTTTAATGATTCTGTTCTTGTGAATCTATTTTCATTCCTTTGGTACAATATACAATGCAGTTTTATATCACAAATATAACACAATAAACATGGAACCGATCGAATGCAAGTATTTTTAATAATTGTTCTGGTTGTGCTTGTACATATTTTTTGTCAATATATATTTCAGACATAGATGATTGTGTTGGTATAATTTGTGAACATGGAGGCAGCTGTTTTGATGAAGTTGGACATTTTAGATGTGAATGTTTGCAAGGGTTTGAAGGAAACCTGTGTGAAAAAGGCAAGTACGGTTAACGTAAACGTAGTAATACCGGTTTGATATTTTTTCATAACAACACTCTTTGCTTTTCATTGAAAAAACACACGATATCTAGATGTAGGTATAGAAATATATTTTTGAGTCAAAATTGCATGTAGATTCAAATTTTATGGAAAATATACACGCTTTATAGTAAAATCTGTATTTGCTTTTGATTAAACATGCTAGAGTATTACATATTACTTGAAACAGATACTGACGAATGTCTGGAACAAAACGGGCATTGTAGCCAGATATGTCAGAACACGCCAGGATCTTATCAATGTGAATGTGAAGAGGGTCTGCACCTACATACAGATAGAAAAAATTGTACAGGTAAGTATGATTGATTATGTTTTGTAAAAAAAAATACATTTCGTGTTCCTCGTGAAGGTGCAAACTGGAAATTGATACTTTACATAGAGCACTAGTATATTTAACCCGTTGATTATACGATAATATAGGCTCCCTATAGAAACATTTTAGCCTGTCAATTTGAATCATATAGTTCTATTTCACTTTACATTTATGTGCTTCAATGTTATTTTCGTACTTTACATACATGGCGTTATTATTTGTTATTTCATGCTACTTCATTTGTTTTTTAAAGATATCGAGGAGTGTTTGATAAACAATGGTGGATGTGATCAGATATGTATTAATGAATACAAGACTTTCCGATGTGAGTGTAGGAGTGGATACAAGCTAGAATCCGACGGGAAGACTTGTAATGGTAAGACATATTACTGGCTTTACGTTACAGTCCATAGATACGGCAAGCTTAAGATTGAATGAGGACTATGTTCAAATATTTTCTTTATTAAACTGATTTTTTTTTATTTTCCTCCCCTTATGATTAAAACAAACCTTTTATAGATCACACAAAGTTACAAGATAAGAACGAGTGAATTGTACGGATCAATAATCATGGTTCATCTATCCGTCGTCAGCTTACAATCAGTCAATATAAATTATGTTGTTGAACGGGTTCGGTGACTCCCTCACATTTTATAGGGAATTCTATATTTGAAAGCATGTATAATTAATTGGAATAGAGACGTTTTATAAATACACTTTTTTTTTGTTTCCAGACATAGATGAATGCAGGACAGGTTTAAACTGTACTCACAATTGTACAATCACCAATGAATCACAAATATGTATTTTTGAAACAGATGTCTTTTCTTTTGAGAACAATACGTCGTTATGTAAAAATATGTAATGAATTATGTTGTCATAATTGTTTGGTCATTTATGTAATATATTTATTGTACATGATGTGGTTAGTTCAATTAATATATGATCTGAATTCGGTTTTGAAAATTACATATATAAACCAAGGTGCATGATTGTATTTATTATATGGCATTCAGTTTGAAACAAGATAGAAAATTACAGTAACCAACACCTACGCTAAGAGTATCCCTGCTAACATCAGAATTAAAACAAACAACAAAAGATAAGAGGGGTACAGCTGTGACAACTTTATGGTTTGTGATACGTAGTTAAGTAGTTTTATTTCGATGTAATCTTTTGAAGTCATGATGGCGCTGGGAATTTATGGTCATCAGTGTATTCGTGTGGCTAAATAATATGTTGTTGCTATCAATTTATTTGAAATGTATGAGTTCATGTTTTGACTGTATACAGGTCTGTTCAAAAGTATAATTTACCGACTTTTTATTTGCAGACTTGGATGAATGCAATATTACAGCTTCCAACTGTTCCCAAATCTGTACAAACACAATTGGATCCTATGAATGTAGTTGTAGACATGGTTATTATCTAGAGAAGGATGGGATATCTTGTCAAGGTGGTTAAGATTTTATTACTCGTTGTCGATTTGAATAGTCGTTGTCGTGGTATCTACAATTATATTTCACAGAAGATTTATCGAAAGAAAGTCAATATTTTGTAAACAACCTTTTTATAAGTAATGAAAAGGGACTACTTATTTGGTCTAATTGAAATGGAAAAATAACGAAAAAAAAAAAACAAGAAACAAAAAATAGGACGTGGATGTTGAATCTGAAAAAAGCAGGTATCTAGAATGTCACTTTATGGTCTGTTCTAGAGGTCCAAAGGTAACCTAGAAGTCACCAATTAAAACCAAACTTGGAATGAATGTTTCTCACGGTTTTTTGCCCTAACCTGATGTAGGATGATTAGATAATGCCGCTTTTACTAAAATAGAACTTAGGGTCAGACAGCAGTGTCTTGCATACATTCCCTAAACCGATTCTGACGAGGGGTAAAAGTGTGTAGCATGATGAGATCTACTTTTGTCTACTTTTCGTGTAAATTTGTTCGTCCATAATGGAGTCGTTACCCTTTTTGACGTTTTTATTTGTTATGCCAAAATATGTGTTTTTAAATGCATTGCAGACATTGATGATTGCTTTGGCATAATATGCAATAATGGAGGCACTTGTGTGGATGAAGTTGGGCGTTTTAGATGTAAATGTGCGCAAGGATTTGAAGGAAATCTGTGTGGATCAGGTTGGTATGTTTGAAGTTTGAAGCATAAAGTTATATCAACCTAGGTATTACATGTTTATGTACCACTTGAAGCCTGACTACACTAATTCATAATTGTTAATGATGTATGCACTGCATCTCTATATACCAGTATGTCCAGATATTTCCCTTTTATTTTATTTTTTTTTATTTTTACAAATGGTCAAATGCAAAATTCTGTAATTATTCAGATATTGACGAATGTTTGGAACAGAACGGGAATTGTAGCAATATATGTCAGAACATTCCAGGATCGTATCGTTGCAAATGTGAACATGGTCTGATACTTCTTACAGATTTGAAAAATTGTAAAGGTAATACCTTGATTTATTTGATAGCTATATACATTATTTTAGAAAAAAATAGACAAAACATACAATTGGTTTTTTTTTATGTATAATGGACATAAGTCCACTGTAAATGTAATCCTAAATCGAAAAATGCAGTTTAAATAATACCAAATCGCATGCTGCTACAGTTAAACAGATTACAGGTTTAATACACACATGACCCAATTTTTTTACTGTTATTATTATCGTAAATTATCCATTGTAAATGCAATCTTCAATCGCAAAATGTAGTTTGAGATATACCAGATCGCATGCAATAGTTAAGCAAACTACAGGCTCAATGCACCCATGATGTTGTTTGTGTATTCTTGTCTTGCCCTAAAATTGTTAAATTTATGTTAGTTTTGTTACGGTCATATCACTGCCAGCCAATATTTCACTATGGTATTTTAGTTATTTTATAATTTCTGGTATATACATGATTTTAAACTACTTCCTGAAATGCTGGTGATAGATACTGCATGCTGCATGTCCGTCTATCCGTCAGTTCATCCGTGACAACTTCTAATCTGGAAGACCATTGAATTAAATTGTTTTAGTTTTTCTCAAATTCTTTATTATCTGATGCTATTGTGTACCTTCTATTTTGTTTATCCATCCGAATGATTTGTTCAAGGGTTCCCTATGCAAAACAATGTTGGTATTTCCAATGATCGAGAAAAGGGAGATAATTATCTGTTCTACAACTTCTCTTAAACTGCATAATGGAATTCAATTAATATTAATCGTAATTTACAATTAGACTAGCTTTTTAGTTTTTTTCAATCTGTTTTTATCTGTTTTTGTTGTTTGTTTTCTTTTTTTTTTCGATTTTCATCTTTTTAATGTGTGTTTGTAAATGCTCAGTAAACCAATCGTACGTAAATTCTTTCTTCTACAAATTAATATGAAAAGGGATTACGTGATGAAAGTGCGAAGATATTAGTATTATTTGATTTTCTAAATCCTTATTGTCGATATTTATTTGTTTTATTTCAGACATAGATGAATGTTTGGTAGAAAATGGTGGTTGTAATCAGTTCTGTGTGAATGAGTACAAGTCATTCACATGTAAATGTGAGAATGGATACCAGCTTGGATACGACATGAAAACATGCTTCGGTAAAGATAGTTTATGAATAATTAGATTTAAGACCATTTACGGAGAACCATGAATTCAAAGTAACAAAACAATATAGTATAACTTTCCGGTCGGAATATGCTGGAAATTATGAACGTATCATGAAAATACAATGATAATACAAACAAACTTTACTTTTGATGATGGAAGATATTATGACAGTTACAGTGAAAGTTCTTCAATTCATAGATACCAATTTTCGTGGATTAGGGAAGGAACCCAAGTACGTGGATTCTTGAATTCGTGTTTTTTTAGGATTTCAGTATACCCATCAACTTTTTTGTTGGGAACCAATTTTTGTGGTTTAGTCTACCCAGGAAAACCACGAAAATTGGTACCTCACGAATAATAGTACTTCAACAACAGTCAAATGCAAACTTCGGCATTGCTCAACCCAATATCCATATTTGTTTCTTGTGTGAAAGGAATTAGATTACATTAGAACAGTGCAGTTACAATCACAAACGATGCTACGGTATTTTGTTTTAGAATGAGACATTTTTTCCCTAATATATCGGATTTATCAAAATTTCTTAAAAAAAAACGTATATTAATCTAGTTTTGCTTATCTATCTAAATACATATCAAACGAATTTCTCTGTCTTCTATTACAACTTCAGTTGACTTAGTATGGTGCCATTAAATGTGAAAAGTAAACAGATAAATTTCAGTTTACTGGATTTAGAAATGTATCTTCCATTTTCTCAAATATAAGTTCTTCCTGGAAAGTCAATGTCGCACACTGTATTGCCAATCCGGTTATCTTGATTACACTGAGAAATGTTACATGTCATTCAATATTGCTGTAGTTATTCTGACCTCTGCATATTCTTTTACGTATACTGTAAAAGTAGCAGATTTCAAATGTATCTTGAATGTTTTATTAATTTCGTTTTGCAACACGGGAACTGTATATTGATTTAGAATTATGTAACCAAAACTTGGCCTGGACTATCGAACTCATACTTGTATTTCGCCAAATGAAAATCTTCCAGTGCATACGTTAAAACAGATATTACTATTATACGTAGCTAAAGTCGATCAAACATCATCGTGTAATACATTTTTACTGGACACACAAAAATGTCTATAAAAAAGTTGGGAATTTCTGTACTGACTTTGTTTTAGAGTTATATATTTATTATAGTTTACATTTTAAAACCTTTAATTTGGTTTTAATTCTTACCAAATTTCGAAACAATACCTTTCAAAACAATTGTATAGATATAATAGTAAAATATAAGATATGAGTGTTGATAAATAAATAGGGATATTGATAAAATTTATTTCCCATTTCAGTGGAAAATCCTAAATACTATTCGCTCTTGCAAAGTCATGATTAAACCGGCAAAAATGAAAGTAGCCAGTATATTTCAGACTTGCATTATGAATTAATGATAAGCTAAACAAATTCTCAATATATATATTTCTGTTTTATTTTCATTAAACTACACTTTTGTTGCTGATCTATGTGAAATCTTTTCTGACTGAGTATTTTAAGACATAATTCACTATGCTCGTCTTTCTTTTGCAGATATAGACGAATGCAATACTACAGCTTCCAACTGTTCCCAAATTTGTACGAACACAATTGGATCATTTCAGTGCAGTTGTAGACATGGCTATTTATTAGATAGCAATGGAACAGAGTGTCACAGTAGGTCTTCATGTCAATAGTTATCAATAAATATTTTCCACGATGAATGCACTGTGAAATCAGTCTTTTCCTATTTCATAATGGTATATACATTTAGTCATCAAGCATGTTGTATTTGTATGACTACATTTTATACCCTGCCACAAAAAATGGCGAGGTATTTTGCGATGGCCTCTAGAAACGTTAAGTTGAGTTCCAAGTACTGATTTTACTGTTCAAATTAACTAATAATAATGTTCATGAGATGAACGCGAAAATTTGGGAATGTGTAGCTTTTTCGCAGATTGTTTTCAACATTCCCTTCACCTTCTGTTTTTTATTTCATTTGTGAGCTTTCGTAAACACATTTCAGACATAGATGATTGTATTGGCATAATTTGTGAACATAGAGGCAGTTGTGTGGATGAAGTTGGAGGTTATCGATGTGAATGTATTCATGGTTTTGGTGGACTCACTTGTGAGAAAGGTAGTTGGACTAAAAATTAGAAAATACATATCCAATGTAGATTATTTTAATTCCGAGCATAAAAGCATATGTTCTGGTGCAAATAGAAGTAAGACAAATAATGAATAGTGTTTATAACAATCAGTTTCTAGACATACTTAGATTACTAAGTATATAATAGTAGGATCTTTACTGCATATCAAAGTTTTTTGCCGTTTCTAAGTTATGGTGTAGTATAGAGTATGCAATATATTTAAACGGCATAGAAGTTCAATACATGTAAAACATAGTATTTAAGGATCTGAAAACTTCCGAACGATATATACTGTCAAATTTGCAAAACAAAGTCACCGACAAAAGCACATGACCGATCATCTTGCTCCGATAGAAAACGTGGTTTCTTAAATCATAAACGCAAAAACAAAAACTAAACCATGCAATGGTTGTAACGGTGCTTCTTTGGAAGTACTCGACTTAAAGTGTTCAACTATGAGCGAACTTGTCGAAAGTGCATTTTCAAAATTTGTGTTACTACTTTTGGTACTTTTCTCCACAATTTCTGATTTTGGGAAAATTTGAGGAGTTTTTCCACAGAATCTAATTAAAATTTCGGACATTTGAACAATGGGCAAAACTGGCCCTACTTGTGGTAAGAATTCTGGGTGAATAGTCCATGGCCTTCGATCGCTTCCTCGGCGAGAAACCTTTTTGATAATACATATGCAAATACCAAAATCATATTGTTTTATCTAACTACAGTGGTTGGTTGACCGTTCATATTTTGTATCATGAACATACCTTAAACCTCTAAAGAATGATATTCAATAATCAAATCAATAATTGTAGCCCTTTGTGGTGGATCAATGACTTGTCCGAATGGAGGAACATGTGTAGCACCAGACCAATGTCGGTGCATGTTCGGATTTTCGGGAGCATATTGCAAAGGTATATGTAACTGTAACGCATACGTTTAATCAAACACCCAATTATTTCGTAACTTGGGTGAACCTTTTTAAACATTAAATTTACTAATCTTAATCAAATTTAACAGACGAATTCATTGTGCATACCTATTAATTTGTAGGTCTCGGAAAAGTATTCGTTAATGTTTTTTTTAAGAATTTTATGACCTAAATTTATCAATTGAGCTTTGCTTTTATAGAAGCCTACTTTTTATTCAGCACAGTTTACAACATAATGAAAAGAATAAATATATATTTTGATAATATTAGTTCAGGGATACGATTACAGTCTAGATTTCGGTAGCTACTTGAGTTTCTATCATGTTAAAAAGAGTTGGTGGGATGCTCGTCGTACATGTGAAGCCGATGGCGGGAGACTGGTTGTCATAGACAGTACACGAAAACATCATGTGATAGAAGAACATGCAAGTGGTAATAACTAAGTTTACGTTTTTGTAAGAATCAGGGAAAATAGGAAAAATTAGAAATATGCATGTCAAAACCCCTACGATCTGGCAATGTAAAATCACTCAAGGATATACTTTCTCAATTTGAAAATACCATTATTTGATCTCTACATCACTGGTTGTGCTCAGCAGTTTTTCTATAAAATCTTAGACAAATAAGGCTTTCGAAAGAGTTATCTATTCTTGAAATGTTTATTTTCAAGGCATTTCAATGAAATTGTAACTCAATGGTCCAGCATGACATAGAAAATCTTGTCCGGTTTCCTTGATTCTGATTGTCCAAATAGTCAAATTCAATATCAAAATGATGGGGTTTTTCATACCATGTTTCACCCACTGCCTGGTGCTTACTGGGACAGACACTTGAGTGCATTTTTAATTTAGCACTTTAATTAAACAGTAGTTGCGTTTGTGACAGATTTTTGATTCATAGATATACAAGATTTACTGGAAACGTTTCATGCAATGAATGAAGTACTATGAGAAAACTCAATGAATAAATAGTTACAGAATCATCCCAAAAAGTAAAACGATGAAACATATGCATAACGACAGAAAACTAAAAAGAAAACAAACGATTCGAGTAACACATTTTAGTACTGTAAGTACAAAAAAATACGAACCGTATGATTATAGCAAACATCCGTAAACAATGATTTCAAGAAGTAACCTCAAATCGGTAACGTCGGAATCAAATACGTAGGAAGTTCGTGGTCTTAAATTTATTATGAATGAAAGTTTTTTTTTTTTATTTGTCTTCGACAGCTTTTCTCAGTTCCATATATTTTGTTTGATTTAATCAGTTAATTAGTATAGTCTTGCTGAATTACATAATTTACTGTCTTAAAAATCTGTGTGACACATTGTATAATACAAAAAATACAAGTTTTATATCATCAGCAGCATCAAAATCAAATATGTAGGAAGATCATAATCAAAATGTTAGTTGTATACAAGAAGTACTCATAACCAAAACTATCGAAAGAGGAAGGCAAATCCATCACCGAGAGGTTCTACCATATACACTGCAAGGAATGAAGCCTCGGTGTCTTACGTATTCTAAAATTTGGAAAACTGCAAGATTCCAGAAATGGAATAGATACAATATGATATTATTCGGGGTCAGACAAACCTGACTACTGGGTTAATGATACCCTCGGGGACCTTAGGTTCACCAGCAGTGGTACCGTAAATTTATGCCGTATAAATAGACTTTAGGCAATATTTTATGACTTCATACTTGGTGTACTAATATTATTACGTATTTTTTTTTCGTGATCATAGGGTTCGATTGGTGGATAGGTTTACGCGCTGTCAGAACTGATGGACAATTTGAATGGGTAAACGGAGCAGAACTTCATTACAATAATTGGACTACTACACTTACTAAATCCTCATTTGGTGTTAATGGGACGAAATTAAATTGTGCTTTCGTTCGTCAGAGTCGATCTTTTCAGTGGTTCCATAGGAATTGCAACAGTTCTCTGCGATTCATTTGCGAGAAACCGACACAAAGTATGTATATCATAAGTGTAAGTCTTTGTCAGAATCAGATAATATTTGGAAAAAACAGAAACATGCATGTCAATAACCCACCGAACTAACAATGTAAGACCATTATTTGATATCTGAATCAAAAAATAGAATGTTAGAAAAATGTGAGATTTTTACAGAGTTATCTGTCCTTGAAATGTTCATTTTCAGTGCATTTCAGTGAAAATATAAATCAATTTACCAAAATGATATGGAAAATCTTGTCTTTTTTTCTTGATTCTGATGGTAGGTTTAATCATACCATGTTTACCCACTGTCTGATTCTTACAGAGACTTTCACTTAATACCAATTGTCTATTTAAATATATGATTCATCGAGTTAAATAACATAAAATACAAATATTTCCCAGATAACAAGAAATGGTGTCGTTTTAATTGATATTGATTTTGAATAAATTATTTAATTGACCTGTATTTATCTTTTTAATTTTTCAAAAAAAAAAAAATGAAATTGTGTGAACACTGTAAACAAGTAATGAAGGGAATAAGGATTCCAATGAAATCAAAAGAATGCATTCCAGGGACTCTATTTGAAACTGAGAGCATGGACCAGGTGTACATGTCCCGGTATGGTAAGCATCCTCTGTTTTTCTTGAAACACCCAACGAGTTGCATGCGAAAATTCAAGTCCAGGGTAGACGAAAAAGGAGTAAAGGAAAATTATGACACTATGAACACATAGGTTATCATGGTGCAGAGAGATACATCGACGTTCACGAGTAGTTAAGTTTCTGAGTTCATTTCGCACGCGATATTTATATTAGTAGGATAAGTCTAGCTTGATGACCTGTTTTAGCTGTTTATACTGTGAAAAAGCTAAATTGTATGCGGTGTGCATCTTTGTAGATTTTGAAGATGCTTTTTTATCATTATATTACATCATTTTTATCTTTATTAATCTCAGACTGTCCGTCTACTTGTTACTCGTACATGATGGGTCTGAGAACGTGTATACAGTTGTCCGCAAATAGACTGCCATGGAGTCATGCTAAAAAGACATGTGAAGATCATAATGGAAGATTAGTAGTTCTGGATAGCAATGAAAAGCAACAAGCTATAACTAAGAAAATCAGAAATTTAAGTAAGATGTTTAATATAGAATATCAATTTAAAGCGGTATACCTAGGAAATGGGGCACAACCCTATCACATGTATGCGTCAAAGTAACTTGGACTGATTTCACGCTGTTTCAAATGAAAGCTTGATAGGCTTTGGTGAAACTGAATATAATACAGACATATCACTGATTTCAAGAGTTAGTTCCCTTACCTTAGGTCTACCACCTTAATTCGTTATGAATCTATTAAGTTTTGCTTCAATAATATAAATATCAGCTTTATTTGTGTTATCATTATTAAAAAAATGAAAATTTATTAATATATATGTCTTCTCCGTGCATTATCGTGTGCTATTTCCCTACAACTTATTTGTCGATGCATGCTTTCTTATTAGTTATGAATTAAGAATCATTTATTTCTTTTTATAGTTTCCAGGAAAAAATAATTCTCATCCAATACATACATGTATTGCAATTATCATACCAACTAATTAAGTAGTAGTCTTTATAAAAATCAGTCAAAAGATGATCTCTGCATGTAAAAAAATACACTGAATTCAGTTTAATTTCATCTTCAGAAACAGTTTCTGTTCACATGATTAGTCTAAGTTTTTCATTTGGTTGTTGCGCTTTTGAGATAAAAATTATTTAGATTGTACATGAAATTTGCACTTTGAAAGAGTTATGGTTCTTGATTTTGTTTGATTTCGTTGATTTTAGTGGGAGAAAAATGTACTTTTTTTATCAAAAGTACAGATTGAATACAGATACGATTATCGGTACGCAAAAATATAACACATAGAGACTGACAAAAGCACTGTTTGTTTGGTGGGTTTTTTTACACCAGGATTCATTTTTCTATTGGCAGTGTCTGCATTTTATGTGGACGGGTATGTAAGTGGTAATGTTGTTTCCGTATTTTGTTTTACTATAAACAATATTTTACGGTTTCAGGACTCGATTGGTGGGTAGGTGCAAACCAAAATGAAAGCGAAATATTCAAGTGGACGAATGGCGACCAGCTTGACTTTGCCTTTTGGTTTCCAGGACAACCCACGAATTTTAGTGGAATAGAAAGATGTCTCTCTATGGAATTTCAAAGTAAAAACCAATTCAATGGACAGTGGTCTGAAAAAAATTGTAGTGTTCTTCTAAACTTCATTTGCGAAAACTATCCTATACCTTAGTTCTGGTCACATATTTATAATTAGTTAACAAAGAATGAAAAACAGAGATTCTCTTAACACCTAGGATCATTTACAGTACATCTTCTGAAATAAAAAGACTGGTTGAAGATGAACTAAAGTGCAAACGTTTCTCCAATCCATGTATTTATTCATTACAATTAACATTGCTTTGACTACTAGAGTAATCAAATGAAGTTATTAAGTAGCACTCCAGCTAAGAATCATAGGAAATGCGATTCATGGTTAGAAAACCTGCATATTTTCAATTTGATATTTTGTTCAAAATGTTATAGTAAAAAAAGTAGAGAAATTATAGAAATTAACATGTGGGTTTTCATAAAACCCCTGCTCATAGAAGACATACATTATAAGGAATGCACTTTCAAATTCAAACTAAGGCGGGTAACTCTTGCAAATGACACTTGAATACTATATAAACTGTTTGATTTTCAAAGTGGATTATCTCCTAAGCACAGACAGATTGGAATCAATAATAATACATTTCATCATATAGACCATTATAGCAACATAGTTAATAAAAATAAAGAAGTGTAGCCTTTTCTTTGGGTGGATCACATATTATAGAATTTGCACGTCTTTTACCAAGACTACCAATTAACAAGAGAAGAGGTAAAACACTTGGATCTATTAAACTGTTAGTTGAGATTATTTATCTTCGATTTGTGAAAGTACTTTCAACAAAGCATTACACACAGACAATAGAAATGCCTTAAAATGCTTGAAATGCGTTCTTGTAAAAACGTAACCTTCTACTGATGGTTATTGATGTATATATTATTTTAGTGTTTAAATGATTTGAATCTTTATTCGACGTTTTTAAATATCATATTTTAATAATATTATTTGAATGATTGACTATCGCTCTGAACTGCATAATATACGTATACCTACATTGTAAGTTTCAGCTTATAAAGTATTTAATGTATTGAAATAACGAAAATTGACTTTCTTGTATGTGTTAACGTGCGTCCTAGATTTTTATTTGGGACAAGCCTTAAGTTTTAAACATAATTAATGCATGTATAATGTAACTATTCTGAACTTACTCCTCTTTGGACTGTATAGTGCGTTCGGTTAGCCATTGTTTGGTTTTCCAAGGTTCAAAATACATTTGAATTATTGTGAAAGTACTTTTTAAAAAATGTTTTCTTTAGACAGGGTTTTGGTCTATACAGAGTTTCGATTTAGAAAGGTTTCGCTGTATTCATCATAAGTATTCAGCTTTTTTCTCACTCTAAAACGATTCAATTTAACAAGATGTTGCACCCTACATTGTTTTAAGGAGGTAGACCTAGGGTAAGGAATATAACTCTTGAAATGAGTGATATCATATTCAATTACAACAAAGGCAATCAAGCTTTCATCTGAAACAGAATGAAATCGATCCAAGTTACTTTGATGCTTACATGAGATTATTGTAAAAAACCGAATACAAATGTTCCAATTATTGCAAGAGTTGTGTCCCTTACCCTAGGGCTACCTCCATAAGCGGGATTTTCGTTACATTGTTCAATCAAATTTTCTTTATTTTTCATACATAAGGATGGTCGAGGATAATAACTGTTAATTCAATATTTATCAAAGTAATAACTTCTATAGTTTAATATGTCTGTGCAGTGTTGCCTTCTTTTTTTGTTAAAAGTATAAAGTGGCATAAATTAGCTTGATAAATGAAAATTACCAAAATTACTCTTATTCAAGACATCTATGTCAGATCAATAAATAAATAAACAATATAAGTAGCACTCCAGCTAAAAATCATGCAAAATGTGATTCATGAGACAGTGAAAATCCCACATATTCTTATTTTTGATATTTTGTTTGAATTGTCATAGTAAACAGAAAATTAGCATTTGGTTTTTCATATCAACCGAGTTCTTAAGAGAGAAAATCTTTATACAATGCACTGTAGATTTCAAAATTAATGGAGATAACTCTGTAAATGACATTTGAATAAAAAAGAATGTATTGGACTTTCAATGTTGATTATCTCCTAAGAGCAGGCAGATTTGAATGAATAATTGCACATTTTATAATATAGACCCATAAAACAACTTAATAACAAAATGAAAATATGTAGCCTTTTTGGAGATGTATCACATTTCTCAGATTTTGCATGATTCTAACCAATACAACTACTTAATTCGACCACCTCCACAAAGTTTCAGTTTAGGGTCAATAAACTGTAAATTGGTATTAATACATTGTACGTAAAAAAAATAGATGAATTAACGATTCCTTCAATACATCAAAAACTTATTTTACAATGTAGCTTATTATTGTACACATATAAAGATTCTTAGAATCATATTCATTAAAAAAATATAAAATGTAGATTATAAATGTAAACTGGTTGGTCAGAAAATATGTTAATAAATGACTACTTAGTGATTAAGTAAACACTTAACTTGAACAAAAACAAAAGGGAAAATGATAGGACAGTGAACCAAATACCCTTACACAATAAAACCAATCTTCAGTCAAAATTTGACCAATCTTTAACATTAATCACTATCTGACATTTCTAAAATTGCTACATTTGCCAGGCTTTAAACAACATTCAGTCCAAATCTTTAAAATAGCAGCTGGAAGTTGATAAGAAATGAACACATACAAAGTAACTCATGAAGCTAAACAAATTCTTCCATGACCAAGACATGTAAATGTCAAGAATCATTGCAGAAATGTACACTCACGAAATTGGTTTATTATCAATCACTACTTACACAAACAGTAAAAACACAGCTAGAAAGGTACCAGTGTGAATTTGAAAGAGAATAACTTGACATAATTATGAGTGTTTCTAAGAATCAGGCAACATGGGAAAAATCAAAAACATACATGGAAAAATCCTATAGGTATAACAATGTAATATCGCTCAAGGATACTTTCTCTATTTAAAATATACATTTTTTGGTCTCTGCATCACTGGCTTTGCTCAGAAATTTTTCAATAAAATGTTAGAAAAATGAAAATTAAGACAGAGTTATCTGTCCTTGAAATATTCATTTTTAGTGCATTTCAATGAAATTTAAACTCAATACAAAAAGATGATATGGATATAACATGTGAATTATCTTTTTTCTTTCATTATAATGGTGCAAATAGTCAAATTAAACTATCAAAATGATATATTTCTTTATACCATGTTTCATCCGCTGACTGATTCTTACAGAGGCTCACGCTGAATTATCCCAACCTTTCTTTTCTTCAAATATGGGGTTTAATTCCTTCCAAAATTTAGTTCACCAATACAGCATGACATCAATTTGTGGGAAGAAGAGAATAAGTCACACAAAAAATAATAATTATTGGAATCTTTGACCTTACCGTTAGGGGAATAAAAAATTTAGAGCTTGATTTAGTAGAGGCAGTAAAACATTTTCACAAGTGTAAATTCTTTGTACTTTTATAACTGATTACATGTTATTAAGCTTTACAAAAGTCTCAACTAAAGAAGGAATGGTCCCTTCATAAAACATGTCATAAGGTAGTGAATAATATATGGTAGCTCTATCTTCACATGTCAATTCTTCATCACAGCCAAGTTTTTCCAAATGTTCATTAGAAATTTCAAGAAGAGTCAGGTACACCTGAAAAGAAATAAACAGGTCATGTTTTAGTTCACTGGTTGACTGATTGACTGAGTGATTGATTGTTATTTCTATGCTATTAATATATATACACACACATGTAAAATAGACCCTGCTTTGTTTCAGACTGATACATTAAGTCAAATTGTTATTATGCAGAATTAACCACACAAAGGATTGGATTCTACCTCAACTTTGACACATGATTAATTTGGACCTGAGCCAAACCATTATTATAATAACCCAAAAAATGCTGCATGTTCATACTCAAAACGCTTAAGAAATGTGATTACTCGCACATGTTGCACCTAAATGTGGTACATCTGCAAGGTTTGTAAAATTAAACAAATCTAAAATGTGTATGACATCAGAAAACCTATAATTTAGATTAACTGATCAATTGTTTGATTTTAGTTACTTTATGTTCTTTGTTGTGTATGTCTGTTTTCCATGTGTGGTCTTTGTCTCTGGACTACATTCGTCTGATTACCGCTATAACCTTGGTTCCCTTGACTACTCTTAGACAATGACAAACAATACCTGTGTTTTTTTTGCTACCATGCTCTTAAAAAATAAGGTCAGAACAGTAGCTGAACCCAACCGTGCAACTTAAATTGTCATCAGTCATCATCACCGATCAGGTTTTGATAAGTAATCGACCTGTCATACTGAATTATTAAACCGGTGATAACATCACATGACCAAAGAGTGGTCAATATATTTCACGGATCCTGTTAACGTTGTTTTGATGGTCATTTTTTACACATATGTACATCATGCAATAGATTGAAACATCTATTAATTACTTTCATTCTATGTTTGTTTTATTTTGAACAAAATACAACATGTGATTACACTATCTAAAATTTATGATAAATTTAATATTGTAGTACATGTATCTTGGATTTATTCCTATGGAAATTCTTAAATTTACATGAACTGATCAATTGTCATTACATCTGTAAGGGTTCAATCAGTCAGCTGTCATTAATCAGTCAGCTGTCTTCAATCTGTCAAATAGTTGCACTGATCTTCAGGGGCTGTAGGAAGGGAAAACTTTTTTCACATTTTTTTGTTTTGTTTTTGACTGGTTTGTTTTAGAGTCACACTCAAAAGCACTTGTAAACAAATGGCAAATAAATTATTTAAGGTCAGAGGTGAAAACAAAAAGTTATGGTTGGTAGGGTTAGCAATACTTTCATTTTATGCCCTATCAAAGAAAATATTAAAACAATAAACCATAAAGAACCTCAATCACTAACCTTGACTATTTTATACTCTGTCATAAGATTTAATCAAGTGTGATAAGTAAATGAGAAGTACTGTGAGTAAACTCGCAAACAAAATACCACAAATCCACAAAGGAGAAGTGGCATTAAAAGGTCTTATTGGCTTAAAATTCAACTGAAAATTAATTATAAAGTGTTGAATTATTATTTTAATTGTGAATTAAGAGACTTGAATCCATCAAAAATGAGAAAACATAAGACTTTTGATAATTCTTGTATTGAAAGAACAGAAAAATTGCTTGAAATTTACCAATATTCAGATATTCTGTCAAAATTTGTACTTTTTTGTCACTTTCTGGCCATACTTTTAGCAAGGAAATGGTGTCCACACACAAGTAAAAACTTCATATTTGGTGAATATATTCATTATTAAATTGTTAATCATAAATAAAATATAAAGTTGTTTCTTGGGTGTGGACATAATTTTTTGGATGTAAATATGTAAAAAAAAAAAATTACAATTCCCAGCAGTTCTTGCTAAATGACACATAATTGTGGCACCATTATCACCTTAAAACATTGAACTAATGCCATAAAATATTATTTTACCTTGTATTTATTAATTTTACTTTGTTATGAACAAATTTTATGTTATAACAACAAAGTGATACTTCTAGGCAATACTCATAGCTTAATGCCACTACACCTTTCAAATGGAGTAAAAATTTAAAAGCAAAACTGAAACCTTGATCATCTCCCTTTTGAATCCTTCAACAATAATTATATTTCTTCATACACAATCACATGTGATGCCTACTTTTTCAATAAAATTTAATCAAGAATCTTTGAAGTTTTGGAGGAATTACATTTTAACATGCAAAACACTAAACCAGATTATCTTGATTTGCAATCCGCTGACAGTAATTACATTCCTTTCTGCATATCTACATATAATGCCTAACCTTCCTATAAAATTTGATAAAAATCTATCGAGCAGCTAAAAAAGAATTGCACTTGCAAGGTTTTAACAATGTTAACACTTAAGTTGAATTATCTCCCTTTGGAATCCTCTGACAGTTTTAACATATCTTTGTCCACATCTACATATGATGCCCACCTGTCATATGATATTTCATTTAGTAGTTTAGGAGGATTTCCACTTAGAAAAAAAATAGACAGAAAAAAAAATAGAAATATATACAGGGTAATTCCTACATTCCACAATCCCTAGTTTTTGTATGTATGGAATATAATCATTTTCAATTGGACTGTACATTAACTTGTCGAGTGAAAGTAAGAAATTCCTACCAAAGATTTATCAACAATCATCCCAGGCATGTAAAGAATTGATGGTTTTTGTTCGCCCTTATGTCGCTGCAAGTGTGTATGTAGATCCAACAAGAGGTCTCCAGCATGTTGTCCCAAGGTGTGTTCACCAACATCATACTCTATACTAGGACTTTCAGTTGTTGGAAAAATGACATTACAGTCGTGGGATGAAGAAGATGAAGATGAAGATGAAGATGAATATGAAACAGTACACTGTTTTCTTTTCTTTGCTCTCCTGTTGCTATCATCACCCCGTTTCCTCTTATTTTTCTCTGCTTCTGTATACCTGCCTCTTTTATTTACCTGAAAAGTATTAAATTTAACCAAATCAACTTTTAAGTGTATAGTTTTAGTGTAAGTAATTTCACTCCAATCTGTCAACTATCTACTGGTATGAATCCTGTAAGAGGATCATATAAAATGACTTGAGCAAACATTTGAGAGTCAGTCATCTAAAACAAAATTAGTTATAATAATAGTATGAAGTCTGAAAATTATGAGTCAAACAGACTTTTTTACAATGCACAGTGAAAAAAAAAAAAAAAACAATTTCACACTTTGTCATGCTAGGTACAGGACTGTGGAATAAGGAATCAAATTCCTCATTTATTTAAAGCCACTAGTGACCCCTTAAACTAACATCACATTACATGAATCCAGATACATTGTATATATTATGGTGTGATAAGATTTGTTTTGCCTTTTTTTTTCTTGTTTGACAATTTTTTTTTTAAATTTCAATTACAATTTCATATTAGCTCTTGTAAATAAAACGCAAAAAATGAATTTAATATTTTGAATTTAGAATAAACAATTTTGAAAATCTTTATAACTTATCAATCATCCTTAATTTCAAACTTTTCGAATTTACCTTGTTTATAACTTTCCCTTTTGACTATTAGCCAGAACTTATTAGTTATGTTATTTTGATATGCAACTTCATTTGGATAGAAAAAAAATTGTGATCAGATCGGTCACCAAGCAATGGTCAGTCAGTTTCTGGTCACTGAACTGTCAAATAATTCCACGGACAGGTTTAGGGACTGTAACACATTGAACATTTTTGGCACTTTGTAAAACAATTTCAAAAAGATTTTTCCCCTTTTACTCCACTCACTTTTTTTTCTGCTTCATCATACAATTTGTGAAAGAGTTGTAATTTTAAAGTACAAATACAGTGAACAAGCTCACTATCAGAATACCCCAGCTTCAAATGAAGTTATAACCTGTCAGTTCAATTTACTCCTTTTAGAGTCATCCAATAGTATTGTATTCCTTCATGTACATCTACATTTGATGCCCTACCTTCCTACTAAGTTTCATCCCTTGATGAATCCCTTGAGCAGTTTAGGAGGAGTAGCCCTTATGAGGTATTAAAATGCAAACCCTTAAGTTGGATTATCTCCCATTGGAGTCCTCCCATTTTAAGAATATTCCTTCATCACATCTACACATAATACTCAATTTTCCTATAAAATTTCACCAAAATCCCTTGATCATATTAAGATGAGTTGTGCTTACAAGAGAGGGGTGTACAGAGAGACAGACTGATGGAGAGATTCTTATATAACCCCCTCCCCAAACATTTGGTTGTAGGGGAATAAAAATTCAGGAAAAGTTGAATATACTTATGCATCTTTCTTTGCTGTTCCACTGGTTATTCAAGAACCTAACCTTCCTTGGAAAAAATATGCATGTTATTCCGATGGTATTACTCAAATTAAAGCATAGCTCTTCTTAGATAGGAAATGTATTATTTCAGGGAAAGGGAGACACAAGGCAAGCCATCAAACAAAAGAATTGTACTAAATATCTAAGCATTCCCCAAGCGTGAAAACAGAGAGGAACCTGCACCCATTTTTTCAATGCAAAAAGTCCTATTATACAAAAACTGAATGTCCAAAATTAATGTAAAATTCAAGGGAGTTTTCTTCCATCAATGTGAGCAATTGACCAAAGTTTTATTGAAAAAAAATCCCTAATATGAGTTGCTGTACAACATGTGGTCAGATGGGCAGTCTATAAAACTTGTAAGTCTTGTCAAAGGACTACATGATTTCCCAAAAATGTGTCCCTACCTTCCATTCAAAAGGTAGTGGTTACCTATTATGTTTAATAGACAAAGACTACATTATTCTCAATGAAAACGTTAATTAATAAATATATTTATGAAAATATGACACATAACTATCCAGTCTTAATAGGTTTAACAGTGGAAGTTCTGAATCAAAAATAAATTGATGAGACTAACATGCCTCACGATGACATGTTCATTCAGAAATATATATAAGAAACATCTATATACTACATGTATTTTTTATGTTATAACTATGCGAAAATTTAATAAGTACCGGTAGTGTATATTGTTCTGTAAATACCTCTGTAACAGTTACTGTATCAGTCTTAGTTGTCTTAGAAAAATCATCACCAGTACAACGAAATCGTAAGTACGGCTTTGCACAAACGGCTTTATTCATTCCTCTAAAATGATCCCATACTGACTTGTAACTTTTATTTCCTTCCCTGAAATGATAAACAATATATGATCCTAAATCACTAACCTTGAAGATTAAAACAAATCTAGTGGTCATATTATCAATAACATACTTTGCAGGGTGCAGTTTTGATACAACCACCGAGGTAAAACTGGACAGTTGAGGCAAGTATAGACACACTATTCAATCTGGATATATACAGCCTTAAATCTCAACTGTGATAAGATATTGACACAAGATAAGGGTTTAACCAGAATTGATGTTGTCCATACTCCTAAATTGTTCCAGTCACATCCTCTAAAATCAATATCAGACCTTCCTATGGTACAGTCCCTGAACCGGTCTGCATAACGGTTTGACGGATCGATGACCGTTGACGGATTGATCGCTGACGGATCAATGACCGATGACCGATCTGATCGCAGTTTTGCTATGTAAAATGACGTAAGATCTGTTTGAAATAAAAGAATTGTAAAATAAAAGTATAAATTGATGTTTAAATCTGTTACATTATGTAAATATGTGTAAAATTGACAAAGAAAACATTAAAAAAACGTAAAATACAGTGACCGCTCTGTGGTCACGTTTGCCATCACCGGTATAATGGATTGGTTTGACAGATTGATGACTGACTGGAAACTGATCGGTGATCGATGACCGATCGCAATTTTTGTTGCACGGATTGGTTCAGGTACTGTATATTCTGGTACTATTTTAGAAGATTCATTCACACAAGTTTAATCAAAATATCAGGGTAATGTTTGTTTCTGGCCCCTCATTCCTATAAGCATTTCAAGTCACAACTTCCTTAAATCAATCCAAGTGTACTCAAGTAAATATAAGGATACCATTGAAAAAATGTTTGTTTCTGGCCCCTTTTTAGACCCTTATTTCTAAATAGCTTAAATTACAACCCCTAAAACAAATTCCAGCTTCCCTTTTGTTATAATATGGTATTTCCTAATAGAAATTCAAGGAGATCATGAAAATGCTTAGGTCATATTTTTTTCGTAGCTCAAGTCACAGCCTCCCACATTCAATCCAAACCTTCATAAATGGTAAGGAAAATAATCAAATTATCATGAATATTTAAAATCCGCTGTTTGCTAAATGTGAAAATAATGAAGCAAATATTTGATTGTAAAAGTTAATTTCAGTAAACATGCCCTATATGATAACAAAACATCATGCCTAAGTGCCCTTTCCAGGACCTGCACCCTGCCCTTTTGAAATTATTGTTGAGGCACTGTCCAGTTGATACAAAATCCAGATCGGAGAAGCCTACATCAGACACAAGATCAATAATATCATATGTAATCAAATATTCCAAGTTACCATCACTAAAACAGACAAGTTAATTCCACCTCTCAGACAATCCCGAAACATGCACTCATTATCCTTTAAAATTTCTCAGTGTCAGTTACAAGTCAGGTGACAATCTTTCTTTCCAAGAACCAACAAGTTATGGAACAGTATACCAGCAAACATTGTTATGAGCATTATACTAATTGTCACGGTCTGATATGTCTATTGGCCGAAACGTTTGGCATTCATAAAGAATTATTGGTTTTCGTGGTCCGAAATGTCTTTGGGTTGAATTGTCCTGCACTGGTTAACATTATGGTTCT
Organism: Perna viridis; assembly: GCA_037379345.1. Taxonomy (NCBI): domain Eukaryota; kingdom Metazoa; phylum Mollusca; class Bivalvia; order Mytilida; family Mytilidae; genus Perna; species Perna viridis. The sequence goes on along the minus strand of CM074519.1, from coordinate 22,761,721 downwards.
TAAAATTTGCGAAACGTCCTAAAAGATTTCTTTTATTGTATTTAGTTTCGCTGCATTCTGTTTCATTTATTATAGTTTAATTATGATTTTATTTACTACACAATCTCTTTTCAACAATTATTGATACCTATGGTTTAATTGTTGTACAGCATTTAACCATGTTAACAGTGTAATGATATTTTAACTGTTTTACCTATTTTTAAATTTCTTCACATTGAAGTCCAAATTGACCAGGGTGAAATTATACATGCCATATCATTTTATCTTAAAGTTGAAATGCACAGTACCATGCATCTGTTTACTATTTATAAAGACAAAAAATACTTTATATATATATATATATAGGGCAGAAGGTTTCCATGCTATTATTTGCTTCCTTTTGCCTATATTAAATCTGGCACTAAATTGACAAAATTTTATATGAAAAAGGGAGAGTCATACTCCTGGACCCTTCCCCCTTTGATCTGCCACTGGTATTTTATATCGATATCTATACAGCTTATTCACAAAAATAGAACATTTCAAAAATTGAAAAATCATGATACTGCAAAATTTGTTACAAAAATGTCCATATGCATCACCTGAAAAATTACTTTATATGGTATACAGGAAGTATAGGTAAATATAAGCAAAGAACCTGGAAACAGGAAAGTTAAGACACTGTGTAAGTAGACGAGCAAAAACAATGTTCCAAATATCTTCTCATTCCCTCCAATAGATGCTGAAAAATCTGAAGTATAATGGACAGACTGATGGATAGACAATTGCAATAATCCCACATATATACAATACAGAAAGAGACATACCATGACTGATCACACTGAGCCAATAGCATTTTATATTTCTTAAAAATTATTTTTGGAAGTTGTTGGACATAGCCTACCATTTACATTATGTAAAACAATGAATTGGTAATATCTCTCGATAAAAAAATTGTGGGTTATCACTGACAGAATGGTGTAACCTCTATGTCAGTGATCAGTCATGGTATGTCTCTTTCTGTACTGTAAGCTGCATTCTAATGTGTGGATGCAGTGGGGTAAAGTTAGAAGCACTTGATCATCAAAAAAGTATATTGGAACAACTTACTCAACTTGAAATCCACATATAGTTGCAAATGCTGACACAATTTTGGTGTAGTAGTCTTCATAAGTAAATGTTCTATCCTTAGACTGTCTTTTCTCTATAATGGTATCTACCATTCTCTCAATTGCAAATATATATTGACGTAGAGATGAAAATATGTGTGATCTTTGTGGACGAGACAAACTGAAATATAGCATATAAGTACAAATGTACATGGTATCAATAATCCTTCAAAAATCAGCTGCATTAAAGCATACCATATGCACATCATGACATACACATACAAAAATTAATACATAAACATAGTTTTTATTGATACCATTTGAACTTTAAGAAAATTTCATTACATATGTGTACATTTGTACAGTCCCTGAACTGATCCGCACAGCTTTTTGATGGATTGATGACTGCTAACTGATTGATCGATAACCAATGACCGGTGACCAATCTTATGTAAAATGATGGATGATCGGTTCATGTAAATTTAAGAATTTCAACGAAATCCGTAAAATACATTAACCTCTCTGTGATCATGTGATGCAATCACCAGTTTAAAAGATCAGTTTGACAGATCAATGACTGATCTGAAACTGATCGGTGATTGATGACCAATGGCAATTTTAGTTGATCGGTTGAGGTACTGTTCTACAACACAAGTTACAATGTACTGTAATTGTGTTTGATGTTATTTTATAATGTACATGTACATGTTGTGTGTATCTTAATTGTCAACATATTTATGAACATGTACATGTATATTCATTTGTTATAATTTCAGAAAACTGTGCGATTGGATTTATTTCAGTTTTATGTTAAGTAAATTCAAAGAACCTGAATTGTGGGATCCGAAGATAATTTTAAACAAATTAAAGATTTGACCCACAAAGATTAAAAGATTATGGCTTGAGTTGTTCATGTGGATAATCTAGGTAATAAATAAATCTAAAATCAGTCAAAACTTACAGCTCTTTTTTATATTAATCAAAGAGTTGTTCTCGCCCGCAAGTAAAATATTGCTCTAAAAATGACCTACCATACAACAATTTTCATTGAGGAATAAACTTTAGGGACCAGTAGATTGGCTTCTGTTTTGAAATTGTTGAGATCTACTCTATGATCAAAGCCTATCTCACAAACCTTGAGGATGAAGTCTCAAAACCAGGCTCAAGACAAGGGAATTTGCTCTCAATTTCCTGCAACGATTCTGTAAGACTTTGTTTAGCAATGTTATGATGGTGATCTAATAGTAGATTATTTAGGTTGGGTAAAAATTTTTGTGTCTTCAAAATCGTGATTGCCTCCTCCTGTATGGCGCTTGCATTTGCATTTTGCAATTTAGGCAATTTATTCAGTATTTCCTGCAATGTAACACAAAAGTCATTTTCATAGTAAATGTGAAGTTCTTTTTCTACATAATTTCGTTTCCAGAAAGAAACACAGACTGGTAAATGACGTTTCGATCTAGGACCATTCTTTGAAGCTTCGCACCAAAACATTGAAGGTTCTGAGTCTGACTCCTCCCCGTCACTGGGGCTGGTGCTACTACTGTCCATTTTTTTGTAACAGGGTATTATAGTATAGGGGAGAGAAACTTGAATATTACAATAAGAGTGATTTTTTTTTGGTATTTAGTCATATTACCGGTAGCGGTCGTACTAATTACAGACACGAGAAGATCGGGAGCGACCTGAGAATATTAAGGGGGTCAGAGGACAAAAATTGATCATCTTTTTTTTCATTGCCTTTGCTCCATAAATATGAAAGACTTATTGATTGGTAAGCGGTGTTACAGTTTCATTGAGTAAAAAATAATTTTAGTGATGAAAATAAACAATTTAAGCATTTGTTTATGTGACGTTACTTACTAATCTGGTACCCTGGTCAACAGAGACCCTGGGATGGCAAAAATATAGACTCGGGTCACCACTAATCTGGTTCCCTGGTCAATATCATAAGCGACCCTGTGATTGCTAAAATATAGACGCATGTCACCAACGACGGATATGCACAGTATCAGTGGCGGATCCTGGGGGCCCGGAGTACCGGCCCTTAGAAAAAAAAATTGTTGAAAAATTGTGTGTTAAATCATGAAAAACACTCACTTCGGGATCCTCACCGGTGATCCTGTCAAGAATTTTTTTTTTTGGGCCCCCCTTACCTAAATTTATGGATCCGCCACTGAATATATGAGTAAATTGCCGCTTATGAAATAAAATAAAAACATAGATAAGGTTATCTCAATTAAACTTTATGATTGCGCATATCAATCGCTGGTGACCTGGGTCTATATTTAAGCGATCCTTGGGTCGCTTATGATATCAACAAGATACAGATACAGGAAGCAGATTACGTTACTCACCAACTTTTTGGCAGTCTCATAAGGTTTGTAAGTCTCGTCACGTGACTTTGTGGTTTCACGAGAACGTTTTTTTTTTACACCATACAAATGCATTGAAATAGTCATTTACAGAGCCTTTATTACAATAAAAGCACAATATATGTTGGTTTGAAAATACAGTAAAAATGACAAATCTTTGAAAAGAAGTTAGTAAACAACAAATGCTAATCGGTCTCCGGAATTCAATATGTTCTACATGAGAAATAGCGGAAATGAAAATGAAACTAGAACGAGACTTGCACACCCTATTGGGGAAAGGAAGAGCAGAACACCTTTAACTATTTTTATTTCGCTTAATGGTTTATTATAAGTTATTAAAAATTTTTCAAGAACTTTTCGCAGCTCCAATAAATGAAATATTTGAGTTTAATATCTTGTTTTCTCCACTGCTCCACTCGGACAGTGAAATGACCAGTCAGTCGGGTTGGAGAGATACTTCCCTGTGCTTCAAAATAAAAAAAAATATGTCGAAGCCACGAATTTAAAAACGATTAAGGACGTTCCTTTCGAGTCATGATTTGATAACGGACAGAAGCATTATTTCTAATGTGAGGTGAACAATGAGATGTAACAAGCAATAGCTTTCTCAAAAAGCTAGCTGTCTCTTAGCTTTAATTGTACTTTAAGATACTTAGTTTATTGACTTTTACGAGATTTCTGTTGGTTACATGCTTGCTATGTAATTGAAGATGAAAATGGTATTATAGTTGTCAAAAACCAAAATTAAGTTGATCAAGTAAAGAAATGAATGAATTAATGAAGCAGTAACAAAAGACAGCTTTTTTTTCTTTTATTATGGTAGATACTTGGATAACTGTAAGAGTCGCAACTATAAATGCTCAATGAGAATTGGTAATCTCCTGAACGAAATTCCTCCTAGTGAAAGTAGTAATTAAAGTGAATATTCAACTTTACAGGTTACTTACTAAACTGATATGTTGGATTAATTGTGTTAATGTGAAAATACAAACGTTTATATCAGCAGATGATGGAAATCTAAATTGTAATTTTTGTTCAAGAATTATATCTAGTTTAATGTGTCCATCAATATTCGATTGTAAAACGACGTTTGGTTGGGATTATGTAGGAGAATTTTGAAAATCCATGAAGTTGTTTACGAGATATGCTTGTGATAAATGTGGAACAAAACTGTCAAATTATAATCATATATATGTGTTGGAATAATATTTATTCATGTCTATCATTATATAGTGTCGTTTAATTCATAAAGTTTCATTTAAACCCAGAGGTATAGAAGGATTTTGACCAAAGAGAAATATTAACCAAAACGTTAAAGTCTAATCATTTTACTCTCCTGACATTTGAGAATAAGTTGATTTTCATGGGCATCTTCATATGGAGACTTTCCTTTTTATAAAGTTTCGTTAAATTTGTGCAGCAGTAAAGGATGGTTAATGAGAAGTGTGAAAAGCGCGCGAAATGAAGCTTTATCGTGTATTTTCGGTAGATTCCGCATATTTCCGTAACACGATTAATTCTATATTTTTTCTTCGAAAGTATTTCTAACACACGCAAGATAGTATGTTATCTAAGTTATTCTAAATAATATTCATCTGTTAAGAACATTATTTTTATTTTCTGTCTTCTTATTTTTTCTTTTCCCGGGTCTACCTAGTTTAAGAGCCGCAATCCCGTGCCGAGTGCGGATGCTCATCCTCATTTCAGCCAAACGAGCGACTTGTCCAATCACCAACGGTTACCTTTATTTTCTTGACTGTTACCCATGTAAATCGACTGCTGGTTCCCCGTGTTTAGCTTTCAATTATTTATCCCGTCTTGCACGACGAGAATCATGTTTGTATGTTGGTAATTTGACTCAATTCTTTGCTTAAATATAGAAATGAAAAGAATGAATTGTAAGAATGAAGATGCTTAAAATTCCAGAAAATTTAATGATTTGATTGCATTTCTTTATTATCAAATGCTGCAGGCGCGGATTCATGGACGGGCGTGCCGGACGTACGCCGCCCTAGAATTGAAAAAAAACCCACATTTTTTTTTGTTTGCATAAAATCTTGATTTTTCACAAATTGTACTCGCAATTTTTTTTAATTCTTTTTACGCCCACCCCTAACCTGAGATCCTATATCCGCCCCTTTGCTGTGTAGTGTCTCCTCGGAGCGATATACATGTACCTACGAATCTAATTTACCAAGGTTACGTTGTTAATTTTGTTTTTGTTTTTTTTTTATTAACCAACTATCTGTATACAATATAGATTTTGAATAACAAAACACACCATTTTACAACTCGCCTTTCTAGAACAGAGACATAATACTAGAATAGGATTTCATTATTATTTTATTTTTGTACGGGCGCTATAATCTGAAACAACCATCCAATATGTAAGACAAATGAATAAGATTTTGTTTAAATACACAGACGAATTTTTGATGGTGCAGCTAAATCAGTATACGCATTCAAGTCAATAATTTAAAAAGGACGAGAAGTGGAACCCAAACAAATTTATTTGACATTCTCTGGTCGTTGTTATATCGCACAACTATACTTTTTTTTCTAGTTTATAAGTTGTTGTATTAATTAAAATACGCGCGGAGACCATGTTTTGTTACGACCACTGACTTAAGAACGAGCGTTTTTTTTTTCGTTTTTTGTTTTTCTGTTTTTTTTTTTATTACTGAGACTGAAGTTCTGAAATAATGCATTATTCCTTATAGCCAGACTATTATTTTTTTGTTGAGCATTTTTGTGTAAAAATAGTTAAATATTTTTTTTGCAATCGTATGTTTAAAAATGAGGAGCTGAAATATAATTGTTTATTAACAAATTCCCGTTATAATGCATTTTTTATTTATTACTTTTTATTCATTTTCAATAATCAATTAATATTATCATATATGATAAAAATTCTTTTTTATTGTATGCTAATTTATTACTCACGTTAGCCTGTTCACTTTCAAATTTTACAAATTACCGCGTCTTTAAAGCATTTACTCCGGGCACTAGCATTTTCTCTTTACGAAGGGCGCCACCTACACTCGTGAAAAATTTAGGTTTCAAAAGAAATTAGTGACACATTTTAAACAAAATTAATGAAAATTTAACTGGAACATCACCGAATTCAACCGAGAACAACGTCGAATTTAGTTAGGAACAAGTTCGAATTTAAATGGGAACAACCTCGACTTTAAATACGCTGTGCATCCTAATTTTATCGTACGCACCGAATTTTATCGGGAATATCCGAATTTTAAATCGATAGCTTAATTTAATTATTTTATACTAATTTTAACGGCACATTTCCGAATTTAATAAAAAGAGTAATCAAGGGAACCAAGGCTATAGCGGTAATCAAAAGAATGCAATTCAGGGACAAAGACCAGACATGGAAAACAGCCATACACAACAGAATACATAAAGTAACTAAAATCATACATACAAAATAACAAAAGCAAATGAGAAACTCGGACTCCACTAAAAATTGGGAGCATGGACCAGATGCACCAGTAGGGTAAGCGTCCTCTGCTTTTCTAGAAACACCCGCCGAGTTGCTCATAAAACAGGAATCGATGTGCTAATGCTATGTAATAATATATGTATCTTTTTTAAATTAAATTTGTGAAATCAATATTTTATCAGCTAAAGGATGACCTCTTCATAGATAACGGTCAATCATAACCTAACCTTATCTTTAATATTATGAATATTTACCCGCTTTAATTTCGCGTTTACTATCTTTCCCTTGTCATAATATGTCATGTTTACTTTTTGTCATGCATCTTTTTTCGTACTTTTTGTGTCTCTAGTTTGAAGATAACAAAACAGATAACTCAATATCTTTACAAACACTAAATGTGATAAATCTAATGCTCTGTTTAGTTCTATCTAAGTAACACTTCCTGATTAGAGGAATGTTCAATATCTTGTCAAATAAATATTCGATTGCATGCACATAAATTTGTAACACCATTATTTATATTTCAAAAAATCTTTTATTGGAGTATTTATCCATTGTTTATAAATATTTAATTTCAGATGTAACACGACTTCTGATTGGATAAAAAAATTGTGTATCTTGGGACATATCTATCAAATTGTTCTTTTTTTTTTAATAAACTCTTGAAAATACAACTACAAAAAACTACAAAATGCTCAAAATGATTATACGATACATGACTGAAATATGTAGGATATTTAGGGCGAAATTGTTAAGATATGCTAAAGTTCTAACATTGGAAGCTTTAATAACTTAAGCAAACATCGTGTTCAGTAATTTTTATGTATATATATATATATATATATATATATATAAACGTCTCAGAATGTGACGACTCTATTCGCTATACTGCTCCATCGGATCAAATTGATACAGGGAAGATATGTAAACGTATAGAAAGGTCTGAAAAATTCCCAACGATGTTAGAACTGTCAAATTTGTGATGCAAATTTTTGGTTGTTCCCTCCGCGGGACTCGAACTCGTTCCGCTGTGACATCTATGGCTACACCGCCTGCACAAAGTCCAGCGCCCTAGACCACTCGGCCAGCTAGGCTATATAAAATGTAACTTTAGCTGGCCGGGTTATTCCTCCTCGTAGGATTAATCTAGCTTAGTACACGATGTATGGTAGTACGGGACAGTTCATCTAGGTGTTATTAAGTAGTATAGAGGATCAAATTAATGATGCATGTCACAACAAATCAATATTATACAACGTCTCAGAATGTGACGACTCTATTCGCTACACTGCTTCATCGGATCAAATTGATACAGGGAAGATAACGTAAACTTATTTGTTGTGACATGCATCAAAAAGCCTTTAACAATCTATACGGTTGAAACCAAAATGAGCTTAGGGCGAAACTAAGCTACAAAAGAGAAACATAACTACTGCATATTGATTGTCGTTCATGAAATTTGTTTTTATTATTCTATGGTGGTGTTGTTTGTTTGTGTGTTTGTTTGTTTGTTTTTGCTTCGTTTTTTTTTCTGGACGCAAATGCATGTCCACGTAAAACTTTGTCAAAACAGAGAACAAATGCTTTTTTGTTGTTCTGGGGGGAAAAGATAAAGAAAACCAACTTTAACACAAATAACATTGGGAATATGAAAACACACAAATATGTTTATATTGTGAAATACAAATATTTTGGAAAAGCGTATAAAACTGCAAATGTATGATAATCGTTGAAATATCGACGTCGACATATTTATCAACAGCGGCATGTCTCAAAGAATGAAAACATTGACAGTTTTTTATGTTCAATATTAACCCTTCTTTCTAGTGAGAAATTCATGATTTTATCTTATGGGAAAATATATCAAGAGAAAAATTATGCTGAGATTTTTTTCTAGACTGACAAAGGTGCATATGCTATACTTATTTTTCTATTTGAAGATTTGAAGAAGGAAGTAGCTTGGCGTCCTTGAGATAATAAACAACTTGTGTTCACCCAGATTATGCAATGTTTACATGCACATTAAACAGTTTTGCACAATAAAGCTTTTTTTAACAATCAGTTTACACCAAAATGATAAAATTGTAAATACTGTTCAATGGAATTAACAGGCAAAAAAATGATAATTTAATTTAAAATGTACTAAATACATATTTTTAACCGGATGGACGAAATCCCATTCTTCATTAACTGATCACTTTATCTTCGGCATTGTAACGTATTTATTTACTGATATGATAATTCAACATAAAACAAAAGTGCACCATTGTTGAATACCTTAGATATACGATTTATTAAGTACTACACAGTGAAAATACTTTACTTTAGAAGTTTAGAAAAAAAAATTAAAAAAATAAAACATTATGTTGATTCGTGAATTCGTGGATTTGACATATCATTAATACAAATAAAATAGATATTTACCTTTTATGGGAAACCTAATTTCGTCGAGCGCCTACCTTTTTATTTGATTGATATCTATTTGGTATCAAGGTGCCGAACATATATTGTGTGAGGTACTCTGCGTACATTGCCTACGAAAACTTCCATTTCATTCTTGGCTGTCAATGTGTTTTCTTTATTTATTTAAGAGTAACCAAGGGAACCAAGGTTATAGCGGTAATCAAACGAACGTATTCCAGGGTCAAAGACCCAACATGGAAAACAGATATACACAACAAAGTACATAAAGAAACTAAAAATCATACGTACAAAGTAACAAAAGCAAATAAGCAACTCGGACTCCACTAGAAACTGGGAGCATGGACCAGGTGCACCGGTAGGGTAAGCGTCCTCTGCTTTTCTAGAAACACCCGCCGAGTTGCTCATAGAAAGTCAAGTCCGGGGTAGACAAACGAGGAAAACTATGACCCGTTGAATAAATCAGTTTTCATGGTGCAGATGGATACACAATAACGATCCACTAGTTCATGATGACGACCATAAAACTTCTGTACTGATGACTTCAATCTTGTAGCAACATAATCCTGTTCCAGAAGCCTAATTACTTTATGTTCTTTATTGTGTATGTCTGTTTTCCATGTCTGGCCTTTGTCCCTGGATTGCATTCTTTTGATTACCGCTCTAACCTTGGTTCCCTTGATTACTCTTTAAGACGATCATTAATCTGTATGACATTTTTATTATAGTTGCTCAAAACATGCATACAAATCAAATTGTAAAAAAAACAATACTGAACCTTATGCGACTGAGGTAAACACTTTAGAACAAGTATAATCTGAGATATCATTTTATGGCATGTAATTACAAAATGAATGACTCAATCCTATTCATATTCTGTAATTTTACGCCATCATCTTGATGAACGAAAACATAATATTTATTATATAAAAGTTAAGAAACGCACCAGGTTTAAAAAAAAACCAAAACTTTATAAGATTTCAATCGTTAAGCCTCGGGGACGGTTTCAGAAGTGGGGATCCTGCCAGAAATGGTTAAAGGGGTGTTTCAGGTAACCATCTCCACTTTTCATTTGTGCACAGGAATTACAAAACTTACAAACAAAAGAGGGATTTCAATCCCCGGAATGCTTGCATTTATCTACAAATGGAGTCTAATTATCAAAATATATTCTTAATATGACTAGATAAACCAAATGATTATATATGTACATCATGGAATGGCGTATTTAAAACAGTTTAGTGGTAGCTACTATAAATAAGCTGAAAAAGCTATAGAATGTGATATTTCGCTTCTTTTCAAGAAAATATAACAAATAAAAATAACGATTTTTCACCAAAGAAATCAGGGCTCCCGAGGTCGAGTTAATGAGGTCTTTAGGGTTGGTTTGATAAAGTTCACGGTCAACTAGTTTTTATGTTAGGAGCTATTACTATGTATATACATGCGAAAGATATTATTACAGTAACCTATGCAGTAAACATATGAATATTAACCTAATCAAGGATAATAGTATACTTATGTTGCAAACATGGGGCTTCACCCCCAACAAATGCCAAAATATCATAATTTAACGATTTTTTTGTTTACTTTTTTAGATAAAACTGCCGGTCCATATAACGCCATATGGACCGAGAAGAAATTATATGGACCGCCATGCTTTCAGGTTAAGATAATGACGGCATAATTTAAGAAGTTGTGTATGTTTCCCTTAATTTTCTTCACACGAATGATCTAGAATATACTATATTTAAAAATATAGCAAATAAGCGCTCTAATTATATTTTAGCCAACAGGCAGAAATATGTTTTAAAAACTTCGGGTCAAATGGCAATATATGGACCGGTTTGTCGCCCCAACAAATTCATAAGAACTCAGCTACGCTTCGGTCCATATATTGCAATATGAACTATTTGCTAAATAATGCCAAAATAGCATATCACATATGATCTAGTATAGAAAACAGATTAGCATATATTTACTGAAAAAATGAGCCAGCATAACCCCGTCCCCAGAGGAATATTTTGTAGATCATACGTGAAGTTTTTAAAACATATTTCTGCCTGTTTGTCAAAATATAAGTACAGCGCTTGTTCGTAATTGCAGAAACATTGAAGACCGTGAGTAGTGAAATGCAAAATTCAAGGTTTTGAATGATTGTACATTTATATGGTTTACAGTTTATTTTAATAACTATTGACAAATAAAACCTGTTCACAATTTCAAGAAATAAGAACGTAACATAAATATTAAAGAATCTTTCCATTAGTTGTCATGCTGTTTACGAAATTTCAGAGGTACATATGAATACAAACTCAATAAAAAATGCAGATTTTGATGAATGGCTGTTACACTTGGAACAACTAGAAATTATGCTTTAGTTATATTTTACCATTTTACTGAGCTTACCAGTGGTTTATTGAATATCCGCATACAGATTCGGTTTTATGTTTGTCTAAACATGTATTTCTATTCCAATGTATTTAAAGTCGACCTACAAGGCTTTGGTATATCTATGCCCAATGTCTCTTGCCAACGTTGGTTTACTGGCATTTTTGTTGCAATGAACCGATCTTATTCCATCTTTATTTTAAGATATGTTTTTGTTCAAAACTGTATTTGGAACAAAACTAGAATTACACACACAACCCTATAACAACTGATTTCTATTATTTTAATCTAATACACACCCAAAACGTATTCACATTATAAGTGTGAAAAAGATACATAAAGCATTGTATGAAGTTTGCAGTTTACTTCATTGAAGTGAATAAATAATATAGAGTGATAAATAAAAAGCTCACTTTTGTTCAGGTAAATAATTTCTAAAAATATTGAAAAAAAAACATCCTTTCACGAAAAAATCTTTTTGAACAGTTAATGATAAGATTTAGAATAGATATATCCAACCATTCAAATGAGTTCACAGAAAATCAAGTTTATGCTATGAAAACTAAAACAACAAAATCAAGATAGCAGATTTAAACAAGAGTAGCACAATGGTATTACATATTCATTATAATGATTTCCCGAAGTTTCATAAAACACACCAGGCAGATTAAGTGGGCTTACAAAATATTTACCATTGACCATCCAAATACGCAAACGGCAACTTCTTTGTGATAATTCTATGATTCTTTCCTTAAAAAATGAACAAGAAGCTCCTAGGAGCCTGAATCGCTCACCTGGTTGAATTTTGTCTTTCAAGGACAATAAATTTAACAAGAAGTTGTCCAACAATTTTGACTCAAGAAGACTTTGGCTAAAAACTGTCAAAAAAAACCTGCCATTTTTCCCCTTTCAAGGTCAATAGCTCTTACGAGGAGTCGTCTGAAAACTTTTATGCCTAAAGACTTTCGTAAACCCAATGATGAGGATCATTTTAGCTATTAAAAAGAATTTGGCTAAACCTAATAGTTCTGGAGATATTTGAGAAAAAAACTACCCTATGTTCTATTTATAGTAACCGCGGCCATGTTTTCCGACGGATAAAAAAATTACTGCTTCCATTCTATGCAGGATACCCCTAGAAACATTCGTACCAAATTTGGTTCCAATTCGTAAAGTAGTGTCAGAGGAGAAGATATTTGAAAGAAATAACATTAAAAATAGCAAAAAACGTTGAAAAGGGGCAATAGCTCCAACATAGCTTAACGGATTAAAATGAAAATTTGACCGCAGCTAGATATCATCATTCTGAACACTTTTACCTATGTCAGAAACCAAACGGTTTAGGAGATATAGGCGAAATCCACTATCTGATCCCTATGTTTATTTATAGTCACAGTGGCCATATTTTTTGACGGATAAAACAAATCCCACATAAATTCTTTCCAGGATAACTCAAGGAACATTCAAACCAAGTTGGTTTTGAATTGGTCAAGTAGTACCAGAGGAGAAGAGTTTTGAAAAATTGTTAACGACGATAAACGACGACGGACACCCAGTGATGGCAATTGTTCACCTGGCCGAAGGTGAGCTAAAAGGCAGTTACATAATAAGAATTTCCTTAAAGTTTTATTAAAATTAATCCAGCGGTTTGGATTGGAATAGGTCTGTAATTTTCATGTCATATGCCACCATTGTCATGTTATGTGTTATAGTCCGGGTCCTATTGCTCACGTGAATATAAGGGATATTAAAAATCGACCGAGATAAACTTCCGGTGCTCCATTTTAAATATCGGGGAGGGGGGCTGAATGGGGTGTAATAGTGATACTTTATGTCATTTTTTCTTAAACCAGAGGAAAGGATTAATGAGTCCTCTTTGCCACCAAATAAACTGGCACTGTTTTTTTTATAATAACAATTTTTTTTCAAGTTTATCCTTAATTTGAAAGGTGTTTCAAGCTTTCTTGAAATTATAAAGTCTCAGGTACACTTCATTCCATGTTTCTTGTGATAATGATATTTTCGCACTAATTCTAATATGCAATAACAATGTCCGTGCACTATTACTTTTTTGTCTGGCTCAGTTCAAAGTTTTTAAGAGGTATTGGGTCGGTTGTATATATAATATTGGTACCGTATATAATATATTCGAGTCAAGCTACTTCAAGGCTGTATACTTTTCCGTCTACTTTTGTTATAGACAAATGCTCAACAAATTCAACAAAATCATTTTGTATTTTGTAGTTTAAACACATTTTGATTCATGAGCGTAGTTCACTGTACGTCACGGAAACTTGAATATAGGAAAATTTATCCGTGCTTCAAGGATTTGTTTATATATTTGTTTGTCTGTGTTTTCTTCTGTTTTTGTTTGGGTGTGTGCTCATTGCATGTTTCATATATTATTCAATTATTCGTTCTTTGTCATTGTTTCGTATTCTTTTGTCGTGTTATATGTGTTTGTTTTGTTTTGTTTTTTCTTTTTTTTTTTTTCTTTTTTTTTTTTTTTTTCTGCATTAGAGATCGTCACTGTTAGTAGTATTTGTCAAACCATTAGAAATGCCGTAATATTTTACCTGGATAAACTTTGCTAAAGATATAACCCGCTGTCGCACTAAATAAAAATGATAATTTAAAAAGACAATATCAGATCATATTTGACATGTGAAGGACTGTTTTCAGATCTGAAATGCACTCATTACGTTCTTTGAGACAAGCATGGATAAAAAAACACTTTTTTCTGTGGCTTTTTAGTTTTGCGTGCATTGGGTAGGTTAACTTTATGTTATTAGATATATATGAAACAAAAACCATGAAATTGAGTTATACCTACAATGAAATGATAAAAATACTTTCATTTATTTAATCATTTTATTTCAAGTTTGTTATTTCAAATTTTTATCTTTATGCAATTAGACTTGTGACTGTTGCAAGTGTATAAACGTTTTGGTTTTTGGAACACAGGTGAGTTATAGATTTTAATCATCGTCACGTTTTTAGTACTAGTTCCTGGAAGACACTGCATTTCACGGAACGAAGGTCAATAGGAATGAAATTTTATTCTGTCTATGTTATTAATTATAGTTAATCAATATCATTTTTTAAAATAAATGCGAAGTGCACTCAGTCCTTTGTTCATAACATTACTACTTACATTATAAGTAAAATATTATTATTGGATAAAGTATGAAAACATAATACATAACATAGTGAAATTTTAGAATGATCGCATTCGTTAAAATTCAATCACGTTTACATTTGTATGTTACAAACAATTTACAATATCACGGTTATTAGCCGAGTTTAATCAGATAATAAATACATGAAACATATTTCTTCTTACTATTTATGTGAATTGGTATTGTATCTAAATATTGTATGAAGACCACTGCGTTGTAATTGGTCACATAGACATAGAATTAATCAGACTTTTTTTACAAAATACAATTATTTATCTTATGTACACTTCTCGACCTGATCTAAGATCAACACGAGGCATCGAGTATTCAGGTAGTTTACCTGGAGTAAGATAGGTAATCCAAATAGAAAGTTTGAAAGTCTCTAGAACTTTTGAATGACTCATGATATTCAAACTTCAAAGATACATTGATGTAAAAGGGGAACAACTCAAAGCAAGGGTTCAACTTCAATAACAAGCGACTTTGCTCCTTGTTAACTTAGAAATTGAAGTATTGATGAAATGTTTCAAATGCGTACATTTAGGAATATATCTTACATTAGGTTGGAAAATGTTTGAATACAGAGATTCCTTACATATGAAATATAAAACAGTACGGTTTACCAATAACCTTGCCAGTTATATAATTCTTTACCTTTTTGGAGTTACTACTATAATTTATTATATAGCTTTCTACATTCGTTATGTAGATGAGTTCAGCATATATCTGTGCTCATTATATAATTTTGTCCAATCATGCAGACATCATTAGCGTCATTTTGTGCTGGGCAGTACTCTTTCTTTAATATAAGCAATCATAATTTGGTACTCGGTAACCTTTTTATTTAATACTTTACTTACATCGTTTAAGACATTAATTTGACAGATAAAGAAATTATGCAAAAGCTGTACCTCAACATTAAACATCAGTTAAACATTAAAAAACAAACTGCCGACGAACGTTTCTGCATATAAACTTCGTGTACGGTTTTGTACATGAATAGTCTAAAAATATCTTTTTAGTACGGAGATTGAATCAAAAGTTTTTTTTTTGCAAAAGAGAGGTTTTTATTGGGGCAAATATTTGAAAATTTCCTCACCCACAACATAAATTGTAAAATAAATCATTTGAAATATGATATGGTCATTCTTTTTAAGTAAGTTTGAGTTGATATTCAGTTGTTACCTTAAATATCCAGTCAAAACACCAAGTATGATCAAGATTTGCCAATAATTAAGATTTTTCAATAGTTCATACTGTTCAAAATCTGCACAGTAAAATGTCTTTAAAATTTGTCAAGAGACGTACTATAGTTAATTAAATATTATGTACATATAAAAAGAAAAATGAATTATGGGAAAATTTTAAGGGAACATCGGTCTACTACCTTAACCAAACTCTGCACTTTGCACGTATATACATTTTCACTATAATTTATGACTCCTGCGTGATCCCTTATATTAGTTCATACATGAAACCGCACAAATTGTTATTCTGTTTTATGTATTACAGACTGTTTCCAAAAATCGAAAGACGAGGGTTTTTTTTACACAAGGCTAGTAAATTTATTTTATTTTAGCCAGCTGATACTATATAGTTTCGGTTATTGTATCAATATTAGCCACAAAAGATGTCATATTGCACGAGCGTGCGAGCGCAGCTTGATACTCCGCGAGGGACAATATTCGTCAAAATAATTAAGTTCATTTTAGCGATATTACAATCCTCGAATCGATCCATGCAACGATTTGACGGATTAATGACTGCTGACTGATTGCTCGCTGACGGATCGATGACCGATGACCATTTACCGATCTGACTGCAGTATTGTTATGTAAAATGACGGATGATCTGTTTATTTCATACAGAAATGTGAAATAAAGTATCAACTGATGTTTTATAAAATCTTTTGCATAGGTTAATATGTGTACAATTGTCAAGGAAAACAGCTCAAACCGTAAAATACAGTGATCACCGGTTTGACTGATCTGAAACTGATCGATCATTGATCGCGTTTTTTGTTGCACTGATCGGTTTAGGTACTGTAGACATGTAATTAGTGTCTAAATGTGATAAATACATGTATGTGAATTTTTTTATTTTTGATAATTCTTGCCATCATATTCTTTCTCGCTAACAATACCACACGGCTTGGACAAATATAGAATCTTGAAATTAAAGTTTAATGTGCAGTTATTCAACACAGATCCTTGCTCAAATAAACAATTTCAAGCTTATACAAAGTTCAAACTTTTTCTGCTGATCTATCTTTACTTTACGTTTAAGATGACTTTGTTTCGTTCTTTTTCTACGGAATCGACTTTTTTGCTAAAACAATGGGCGATGTCCCGTTCCGATATTTTGTTTTGTTTACAAAACGACAATCGTGGTATATGAAAATGGACATTCGGGACGTTTCGGTAAAATATTGCCAAATATTACAGTTTTAATTTCTGTTGAATTAAATTGGCCAAAACAATATTATTATTTAATAAAGCCTTCTATAATATGGCTATTGTCTGACGTAAGTTCATATTATTAACAAACTACATGTTTTTCTTTGATTTTATAAACAGAGAATCATCTTATGAAGGTTTCAACAACGTACTGCCTAGTCTAACTGGGAATACATTTATTTTAGATTATTTCTCAATAACATTTATGACGACCCTTTTGCTACTAATACCAAATAAATATACAGTCAGAATTTTTTTTAGAATAATATTGACAATCAACACTGCACCTTCCTGTGTCTTGATACTGCATTTAATCTTCTTAGCAGAAAACTCAGCACTAAAAGTATAATAAAAGGGGTTATATTTACGGCGATTCCAATACCTTTATATGGATGATATTCACCTTTATTAAGTCGCCGACAACGAAGTGAACGTGACTTATTGTTTTTTTTTTTCTGTGTTTCTTCTTAGTAAGTCGCTTTATTGCTTTTGCACCGTTTCTTCGGTATTATTATTTTAAGTCGCCGACCACGAAGCGGCGGTGATTTATTATTTTTACTGTGTTTCTTCTTCTTATTATTATTATCATTATATTAAATCTCCTGTCAAATAAATTCTTGAAAGTGTCCGTCCTTTTTCTCAAAAGTGACTCATCCGATTGAGAAGAAACTTCACAGAGAGTTAGAACTGCTCTTCGAAGGATGCAGAAATGTTTATTGTAGTTGTCGATATTTTTTAATGGCCACAGAACAACACGTACCCATCTTTAACACCGAAATTCTGTAACTCATATATCTCGAAAACTGCAGATCATAATTTGACGAAACTTGATATATAAATTTAGCTTAATGGTTTATTAAAATTCAGAAAGAATATCGCGTGCGTCTCGGTCGCCGTTTTCAAAATGACCGCCAACGCGTTCGAAAATTCAAATTTGTCCGATTCGGATAAAAATTAATATCTAGGTTCTTTGAGCTGTCCCAATAAATAATTTGCGGCTCAGTTGTCAATTTGAGCTAAGTATCCGCTGCCATTTTCAAAATTGCCTCCACATTGGTCGACAATTTTGATTACAATTGATGTATATGTTTATTTAAGCCGTCCCAATTAAGAATCTGTGGCTTAATCGATAGAAAATGTTCACATAGAAGCTATGCAAATTGTGACGGGAGGGACCAAATGAACATCTATCAACAAACTTTAAGAAAAAAGGGGACGGGTAAAAATTTCGGACAGAAGGGAAAACATGGACTCATATTATTATATAAGATTATTATCGAGGAAACTCCAAAGTATTTGCAGTCGTTAATTCCAAATTCGGTTCAATCCTTGCATGGACATTAAACTAGATAATTTTAAAATATTTTAGAAATTTGCACGAGAACTAACTTTTTCTCTGAATACGTTCTGCCAGCAACAGATGAACTGTGACACAAACTTCCTCACAGTTCTAGCTCCACTAACACTTTTAGAAATAGGATTCAGGAACATTTGATACTTTACTGGTACAAGGTTTTCGTTTGTTTTATTCACTAGTCAGTTAAGAAAATCATTTTTACTCGTAAGGACGCGGAACTTTGTACAAGCTATTTAGCTTCGTTCCGAATCCTACCATGAGTTTGTATGTACATGTGTATATGTATACTGTATTTGCTTGTGCTTATATACTTAAATAAATATGTCTAACCTAAAACTTTTGAGGAAGTTGGAATTACTCTCCGAAAAAAAATGTTAAGGTCAGTAATCAAAACAGAATTAAAAAAAACAAAATAGCGTGCGTCTCAGTCGTCATTTTCATAATGTCAGCAAAGTCGGTCGAAAATTCAAATTTTCCGATTTTGATATAATTTGAGGTAAATGATATCTATGTTCTAGAGCCATCCCGATTAATAATCTGCGGCTCAATTCGCAATTTGAGCTACGTATCGGTTGGCATTTTGTAATT
This sequence comes from Perna viridis, assembly GCA_037379345.1. Classification (NCBI taxonomy): domain Eukaryota; kingdom Metazoa; phylum Mollusca; class Bivalvia; order Mytilida; family Mytilidae; genus Perna; species Perna viridis. The sequence continues at coordinate 22,742,406 of CM074519.1, read as the reverse complement.
GACCGCAACCTCGTAAAAAAAAAATCACATTTGTCCGATTTCGATGTAAATTTATTCTAAGGTTCTTTAAGCCGCCTTCAAGTCTGCTGTCAAGTTGATACTTTGATCTACGTATCGACCGCTTTTTTTTCAAAAGACCGCCACCGCGGTAAAAAATCAAAGTTGTTCGATTTCGATGAAATTTGATATCCAAGTTCTTTACTCTACCCCAATTACATGTAATTATATGCGGTTCAATTGATGATACATTTTCTCAAAAAATAAGTCTGGAAACGGCTTCTACACGTTTCGTGGAAACGTAAATAATCTGTGTTATGACTGGTTTGCTATGTTCCCAATTTAAACATTGTATAGTGCCTTTTATTCTGTCATGTGATGGCCAGTTTGCTGTAATGGTATAGTTGTAATTGCATGGGCATGTCGAGAGAATAATTCGGGTTTGGGGAATATATGACCATTCATCGGCCTTTGGCCGTTTATTGTTTTCATTATTATTATTATTATTAATTGTTGTTATAAGTAAGGTCTTCTCTGCATCTTTTTTGTTTTCTTGTATTTGTGCTGATTAATATCAAATCACCGATCGTGAACCATTGTTTTCAAACCGTTTTTGTTTTGTTTTCTTTGTTCCTTTGTTTTTTGTTTTTGTTTTTTTAATTGTTTTATTTAGGTATTTTTCATTTCCCGATTCTTACAAAACCTTGCACTCATATTCGATAACATCTGACACTGAACATATGCTTTTCGAAACCGTTTTCATATGGCCGCAAAAAGCAGGGAAAAGGTGAAAAAAATGGGACATTGCAAAATCTCTGTTACCAGAAGTCTGAAATTTCCTCGGTAATGCAAGTTTGCAGTCTAAAACGACACAGTATCGATTGGCCACTATTACTATTAAATCGCAAGTCGTATACACTTTACAATTAATCGTTGACGATACAATGTATATTATCTGTTTAAAAATTTCAAGATCGAAGGTTTCCGTGACCTAAAACCTTGATCTTAACCTTGTAATGATAACTGAAAAACAGTGACATATAGGAAAAAATGTTGGAGACTCAAAATTAGTATATTGATTATCGTCATTATAAATATAGGGTTTGAACAAATTATGTGACGCTTTTTTGGAGTAACATAAAAAAACTGTCCTTTTTATGATCATTGCGGGTATTTGTAACGAAAGACACAAAGTCTTTTGTTTTAAAATAAAAGTTTAAATTATATTAAAATTTTATTGCATTTTTACAACTTTTTAAAAATTCTATTTTATTATATTCTTACAGATGTTTGAAAAAAATATGCAAGAATATAATAAAATTGAAGCTATGACATGTTTGAATAGGAGTTGACTTTTTTGTCTATAGCGACAAACTAATGCTTAACAAAAGTCCATAGCAAACTTAGGTAATTGATTTCACGCGATCAATATCTTTAACACTAAGTTAAAAAGTGAATACATTAGTCGATAAAGACTTTTCGAACACCGAGAACAATAGACCTGAGAATTTTACAGTTGTTTGGGGTTGATGTCTCTGTGACACATTCGTGTCCATTGTCTGCAAAATGATTTAGAAAATTTTGTATTTAACAGGTGGTTTAGTCTGCGATAAAAACCATTCATTGATTTGTAATAGAATTGTTACATGCCATACATTTGTTCCTGAATTCTGATCACGTGACTACTCCTTTACGTATCGTTGTACCTTACATAAAAATTTGTATCCTCAGAGTATTCCAGAATTTCGTAGTGATGTAATATACTAAGGATTAAGCATACACATGTGATATAAAAAAGGAGATATGATATGATAGAAAATGGGACGTCATCCACTAAAAGCCATGCAACGAACAATTTAACTAGGTCCCCACATGGTCTTCAAAGATTCACAAAACCTTTACCATCAAGCACACTGTAAAAAGCCCCACTATAAATGAAATGTAAATATTCATAAAAAAAACGAAAATTTACCTAATCTATAGAAAAAAATATAAAACGAATAAATAAATAAATGAAAATTAAAAAAAAAACACAAAATGACAATCACCGGACTACAGGTTCCAGGCTTTCGACAAGCACAAAAAGTATTAGGCGGGGTAATACATGTGAGCGCTCTGTAACCCGGGAAAATACAAATAAACTATAAAATATGGTTGAATGTGGATTTCATTCTTGAGATCGATACAGAAAAACAAACAACAAATGCGACAAAAGACAACAAGTTATATCGACCCCGAAAGATGAATGTTATAAGCTATGTTTCTATAAGCTAGCCAAAAAAAAAAAAAGAAAAAAAAACAACTGATACGCAAATCCTTTATTAAAACAAACACAAAATAATAGCAAAAAGCAAAGTATTAATATTGCAATGCACATCTGTACAGACCTTAAAAAATAAATCACAAACGTTTTGCTCTTTAGAATAAAACGTAGGCTGACAATATACAAGGTGTTTAAATTGTAAATTGATCGATCCCATTCTATTGTGACAGTTACTCACGAGAATGTAATATGGTAAATTAATGAACCAGCAAGTGATGAAATAAGATAAAAATCGGCTCCGGACACGGAAAACGCGGACATGTACTTAATTTTTCGACTTTAACATCATTTTCCGACGTGGCCGCTAGCTTTGACCAGAAACTTTTTCAAATATTGAAATAGTAATAACAGAGAAGTGACAAAAACTTAGTTTTGCTCTGATCAAAGAATGTGACCAAACTGCAATATGCAAAACCGTGTAGTCTGCTACAACGTCAGTCCGAAACATTCGGCATGGTCCCGGCATGTTTCCGCCATGGTCCTGGCGTTATGCCGAATCGCCATATAGACCTATCTGTGATTTTGCAAAAGAAAAATGAAGTCAAGAAAATAGCAAATCTTGAATCAGTATGACATTACAACATTTGAAAGCTTAAAGAAAAAAGAATAGCACAGCAGACGTTTTAAAATATTCACCAATAACAAATATATTAAATTTTAGACCATTGATCAACAAGAAGTCAATGTAGCTAAATCGGTAGCGTACGTGTCTACTGACACAGAGATACCCAGTTCTAGTCTGATAGAAAATAATATATGTATATATATCATGATAAAATTTTATTATTTTGTCAACGAATTTTAATTATAGTGGATATAGAGCTACAACACTTTTCATCCATTTCCACTTCAACTCCATTTTTTTTTCAATTTGTCTATGATTTTCTTAATCCGCCTTTGAGTTCTGGAGATTAAGAAAAAGACAAGGCTGCTAAGATGCAATATCTTGAACGAGAAAGTAGAAAAAGAAGAACAAGAATAAAAGGTCTCACAAATGGGTGAAAATCGAGGATTCGTCGGATCATTTAGAAGGTTTTCCTAGATATACTGAACATGAGATACCTCAAATAAAAACAGGTTAAACATGCAAGGAGGTATACGCAAGAACATTTCAATCAGGATGGGGACTATGAAATGCTAATTGACGCTTATGATAAAGGGCTTTTAGTAGCTAAAATACAAAGTAGACATATCTTTAGTAAAAAGTAAATGAGCTGGATAATATATGATAAGGGTGTTAATACACCTTGTTATTGTCTGTGCAAATCTGGTAGATTTGGTACATATGCAGATATAACAAACATAAGTTGGTACTTAGCTATTAAAACGGAATTAGATGGTGGAAAGATCATACTAAAGATGCTACAGTAATTCTGGAACCCGTTAATGAAAATGATAGTGATAGCAGTGTGATCGAAAAGTGAATGGAGAATTTTACTTAAATAGCTGGACAGTAGATACCAGTACTTTTTTTATTCGTATATTGAATAAAATGAATAACATTTAATCCATTTATTTATTACACGTATTTAGAACTAGCGACAAAAGTAGTGTTATATTTTGAATTGTGACGTAACGTCATTTGACAAAACTTATTTCTTCCGCAAAAAAAGAAGGCAAATGTAAAAAGCAATGTATTTCTATAAATTGCATACCTTAAGACTATTTTCAGCTAAAATTAAGAAAAACTGTATCAGGGCCGATTTCCACCTAAAACGTACTTTCTCCTTTTTGCGTAAGACTTTTTCGCACTTTGAGACGGAAAAACTTGTTAAATTTTAGCTGTGTTCAAATTTTGCACTTTAACAAAACATATGCCAAAAAATACTCCATAGGAATAAACGTCCTCATTTCAAACAAGATTTCAGGAAAAAAATAAAGTAATAAAGTAATAAAGTAAGAGTATTCGATGGAACCAAGATTCTAGCAAAAATCAAAAGAATGCCATCCAGGGACAAAGACTAGGCAGGAGAAACAGGCTCAACAAAGAATCCACTAAAAACTTAACATTGACGATCAATGAACCATGACATGCGTGAAAATGTACGGTTTATTTCGAAGCAATGTAAGTGCTATTTAAATTTATCCGGAGTGATGTTTTGATTTAATTCAGTTGAATAAAAATGAAATAAATAACAACAACAAGCTATATTCATCTTTCATGAATATATCTAATCCTATACCTTATTCTTGGTAGGAAATACATCTAATTAAAATCCTTCAAGAATTTAATTCCGTGGTGCCACATGTTATATTTTAATCAATTTTATGATCGGCGCCCAAGCTGACGGTATAAATATAGATTTATTTTATTGGTCAAATTAATACCTAAATATGGTGTCATAAGAACCCGAGGGGAAAGGTGACATTACATTTAACAACGAATTCCTAAAGGTTTTGTTTTATTCGAAAAAAAAAAACCAAATACTCCAAAAATTAAAATCACGCAAAGCAAATCCAATTTACAGTTCGAGTTTGTTCTTCGATTTTATCGTTAACTGAAATAACTTTTTCAAACAGCTGATCACAACGTATCAGTGTGGTCAGTGATACGTCATGACAAGTTGTAAAATACAGGTCACCTCAACACAATCTCTTGATAAAAACAAACTGCAAGAAGTAAAAAATCATCTCGATTATCGTTCACTGACTTCTTATCTAATTGTTCCATTTTTTACGTGAAAGCACACAAGTTTTATCTCATCCAGTGGGTGAAATAATAAAGAATCTTCCTCGGCTAATATTTTGAATGTTCTTGTCGCTTTCGTAAAAAAACCCATCTTTTTAAAGAAATGTAAACATTTGAATCAAAGCTTAGATTAAGTGCGGACAACCAGATCTGTAGTCTTATCAAGTTTCAAGTTAAAATATTTTTTATTGAATATCAAAAAATGAATACAGAATATCGTCGTTTTATTAACAACAATGTATATCGAAATTAATTCATCGATCACCTTTTTCTTTTACTTTTAAACAATCTTAACCTTGACACTTAAACATTTTTGAGTGTTGGACATATAGATGAATAAAAGAATTTCAAGAAAATTAATCATTGTAGTCTGCAAATTATTATATGTCGCGCTGCTTTATTATCCACAATTTAATACACAGTGTTAAAACAAGTTGAATATTAAAGACAGAGAAGAACAAAACAAGCAAACAATTCGAAGCAATAATCAAAAGAATATGTACAAAAATAAAGATTCGATTACGAAAACAGACAAACATAACAAATGAAAGAACCTGACAAAACCAACATAACTGGTACACATAAACAAAAATCAATGATCAACCAGGACTCCACTAAAATTGGGAACATGGTCCAGCTGCACCGGTAGGGTAAGATTCATCTGCTTTCTAAAAAAAGCCCGACGAGATACTCATTAAATATCATGTCCTTGGTACACAAACGAGGGGATAAAACTATGACAATCCTTTCACACAATTAACGTAGTTATATGACCATGTTGTATAATGAAATAATTCAGAAGAAGAATATGGTAAGAAACTATTTTCAATTTGCCCTTTCAAATCGTGAGGTTGTATTTCAGTAGCATATAAAAGCTTTCGTTTACAGTTATAAATCAAAATCATACACTCGAAAAACGCAATACTGCACGTCCAGTTGTTAAATACAGGTTACGTCAACACAGTAACTTGATATAAACAAACTGCAAGAAATATTCAATCATCTCTTAATCTCGATAATTTATAATAATAAAAGATTTTTTTTCAAACAGTATATGTAAGATATCATTGTTCACTAACTCTTTATTTAATTATTCCAATTTTTACGGGAAAGTGCAAGTGTTCTCTCAGGAACAGTAAGTGAAATGGGAAAATCTTCCACAGCTATCAATTGAAATTTTCTTATCGCTTTAGCCATCTTTTTTACAAAGGTAAATATTTGTTTGAATCGAAGATTTGATTAAGTACGGACAAACAAATTTTTAGTCTTATCATGTTTCGAAATACGCCATACTTTTGATTGAATACAAAAATGATGGATGTATCAAATCATCGTTTTATTTACAGAAATAAATATCAGAACTTATTTACCACTAAGGGGGGAGGGGGGCTTTAACGTCCTTGACTGCTCTTCCGACTCTCGCACGGACAGGAGAACATATTTATCGATCAACTTTCATTTTATATCATAAAATAAACTGTACTACCATAAAATATTCTGTACCTTGACTTCAAACACATCTGGGTGATGAACATGAAGATGGTTACAAAAAATTATTTTAAAGTAATTAATATTTGCAGTCTACAAATTATCAAATGAGAAGCTGCATTATTATCATCATATTTTTTATTTCAGAATATCCTTACAAAAAGACTACAGTTACAACGAAGGCACCACAAAAAAAGTTTATACCTCTCAATACTACACGGCAAAATGTGGAGTTTTTGGTTGGAGCCGATGCGGTAGATACAGGTATTTGTATATTTTGATATCATATTCTAAAATATTGTATCGACTTTGTAATACACAGTGTTTAAAAAAAAGTTGGATATTAAAGAAAAGGAAGAATAACAAAGAACAAAATTCGAAGCGATAATCAAAAGAATATGGTAAAAAAATTAAAGATTCGACTACGAAAATAGACACACATATCAAAGAACCTGACAAAAAAATAAGCGGTACAAATAAACAAAAGTAAAATGAGCAAACTCATCGCCACTGCAATTGGGAGCATGGACCAGCTGCACTGGTAGGGTAAGAGTCGTCTGCTTTCAGAAAAAACGCGCAGAGATGCTCATGAATTATCATGTCCTTAGTAGACTAAAGAGGGGGTAAAACTATGACAATTCTTCCGCACAATTAACGTAGATAAATGACTAAGTTGAATAATGAAATAACACAGTAAAAGAACAACGTAAGAACCTATTTTTAATGTGTCCTTTAAAATCATCAGGCTATATTTTAGTAGCATATAAAAGCATTTTAGCAACGTTATAAGTTAAAGGGATACAGTCGAAAAAAAAAGAAATCGTTTTACATTGTACATATAAAAACTGTTTTCTTTACGATGATAAGGGTGTTCAGTGATTACAAAAAGAGAGGAAGTACATGATGGGAAAGTGTGTTGAAAATTAAAATCATCCGGAACTACATGTAAGTCACACAATTCAAGAACCAGTCATTTCATAAACTTGTTAACAATACAGCTTTTTGAATTGTCCGAATTTTATTTCTTTCCTAGTCTGTCTCAAGACACTATTGATACAAGGCTGATTGTAACGTGCTTCCTACATTTTGACATTTCTATTCATTCCAAACCAACGTTTACATAAGCAACAGCCATTCCTATCAAAATGATATCTATGTTTTCCATGTCTTAAATTGTTCGTACAACATTAGTAGAAGAATATGGTAAGAAACTATTTTCAATTTGCCCTTTCAAATCGTGAGGTTATATTTCAGTAGCATATAAAAGCTTTCGTTTACAGTTATAAATCAAAATCATACACTCGAAAAACGCAATACTGCACGTCCAGTTGTTAAATACAGGTTACTTCAACACAGTAACTTGATATAAACAAACTGCAAGAAATATTCAATCATCTCTTAATCTCGATAAATTATAATTATAAAATATTTTTTTTCAAACAGTATATGTAAGATATCATTGTTCACTAACTCTTTATTTAATTATTCCAATTTTTACGGGAAAGTGCAAGTGTTCTCTCAGTAACAGTAGATGAAATGAGAAAATCCACCACAGCTATCAATTGAAATTTTCTTATCTCTTTAGCCAACTTTTTTACGAAGGTAAACATTTGAATCGAAGATTAGATTAAGTACGGACAAAAATTATGTTTCGAAATACGCCATATTTTTGATTGAATACAAAAATGATGGATGTATCAAATCATCGTTTTATTTACAGAAATAAAAATCAGAATTTATTTACCACTTGGGGGGAGGGCTTTAACGTCATTGACTACTCGTACGAGTCTCGCACGGACAGGAGAACTTATTTATCGATCAACTTTCATTTTATATCCTAAAATAAACTGTACTATTCTCAAATATTATGTATCTTGACTTCAAACACTTCTGGGTGATGAACCTAAAGATGGTTACAAAAATTATTTTAAAGTAATTAATATTTGCAGTCTACAAATTATCAAATGAGAAGCTGCATTATTATTATTATACTTTTTATTTCAGAATATCCTTACAAAAAGACTGCAGTTACAACGAAAGCACCACAAAAACAGTTTATACCTCACAATACTACACGGCAAAATGTGGAGTTTTTGGTTGGAGCCGATGCGCTAGATACAGGTATTTGTACATTATGATATCATATTTTAAAATATTGTATCTACTTTTTAATACACAGTGTTTAAAAAAAAGTTGGATATTAAAGAAAAGGAAGAATAACAAAGAACAAAATTCGAAGCGATAATCAAAAGAATATGGTAAAAAAATAAAGATTCGACTACGAAAATAGACGCACATATTTAAGAACCTGAACAAAAAAAAATAAGAATATAAGTGGTACAAAGAAACAAAAGTAAAATGAGCAACCTTATCGCCACTGAAATTGGGAGCATGGACCAGCTGCACTGGTAGGGTAAGAGTCGTCTGCTTTCAGAAAAAAGCCCGCAGAGATATTCATGAATTAGTATATCCTTGGTAGACTAAAGAGGGGGTAAAACTATGACAATCCTTTCACACAATTAACGTAGATAAATGACCAAATTGAATAATGAAATAACACAGTAAATGAACAACGTAAGAACCTATTTTTAATGTGCCTTTTCAAATCATCAGGCTATATTTTAGTAGCATATAAAAGCATTTTAGCACCGTTATAAGTTAAAGGCATACAGTGGGAAAAAAAATCGTTTTACATTGTACATGTTTTCTTTACGATCATAAGGGTGTTCAGTGATTAAAAAAAGACAGGTTATATTTATTTTATTAGGGCATATTATTAGGACAGAATTCTACCTGAACTGTCAAAATTACTCAGAAGTCTATCTAAATTTTTATTGAAAGTGGTACCTGTAATAATTGTCTTGCCTCATGTAAGTATTACAATTGACGTTTACAGGCAAATATCAAAGACCAAAGTAGAGATACATTTTCATAAAAAATGTTGTAAAGGATACATCGGAAAAAAACTGTTCAGAAGGTAAGTGACGCAATATTCGGCAGTCTTTTATCATGTCTTGCAATATATAAATTATGATTTAATATGGTACCCTTACTTTGTAATAATGTGTGCATATTATTTAGAGACCTAGTACCTAGATGAAAAAAAATTCGAAGGAGCTTTCATGGGAAATGTTTTTCCTTAATCATGCATTATTACGAGAATTGTGTAGATGGAAGTTTTGCAAGGAAGTACATGATGGGAAAAATGTGTTAAAAATTAAAATCATCCAGAACTACATGTAAGTCACACAATTCAAGAACATGTCATTTCATAAACTTGTTAACAATACTGCTTTTTAAATTGTCCGAATTTTTTTTCATTCCTAGTCTGTCTCAAGACACTATTGATACAAGGCAGATGGTAACGTGCTTCCTACATTTTGACATCTGTATTATTCCATTAATTCGTTTTTCCACAAAAGAAATAAATGTTGCTAAAGGATGCACTTTTTTAAGATGATCATTCTTTTAGATAAATTGATAGTGCTGCGGACCTCTAAGGATTTTTCGAACTTTAATGGGCCTACAGGGTATACGACAAAAGCATATGTCAGTGGAAAGATAAATCAATGTAGTTTTTGAATATCATTCGTTTTTAACTGAAAAGTGGTAGAGTTTTCTGCTATTTTGCATTAATTAGAGGAGGGGTCAAAGATCAATCGACCCCTATACACTTTGATAAGCGATTTAAGTGATATTGTTTATTGTAGGTAACGGAAAACAGGTAACATGTAAAGATCATATGTATAGAATTTCAAAAATGTGAAAAGGAACTCTTTCCGTCAAAAGTGTAATATTTATTCACAGAAAAAAATGCCCTTAAAATTGGTTGCATTTTAATGCATTTTCAATGATTAAGAGATAATAAGACACCGTAGAATATTACAATGTTTATCTAATTATTCTTTACTGAATAACAAATAAAATAAACACAACGTTTTCGATTCGATCTGCAACATGCGCTTTGCAAAATAAGTTTGAAGTCGCAAATTTTTACATAAACTATTAATTGTACTAAAAATGTATAACACAGGATTGTTTCCGGACAATTTGTCTAGTTTCCGGACTGTTTTTATGAACAGAGACACATGTAATGTATCGAGTCTACCTTACGTTTTGATGAAAAAACTTAAAATTTTGTGGTTTATTTTTGCACATACAAAAATCATACATATTTTTTGTTGCATTTGTCTTAATATGATTTGACTTCAAATGATATCGTAAAGATTTAACCATGTATCAGTGATTCTCAAACAAAAAATGCGACTTGGGGGTTTAAGGCCCATGATAAGGCTGGATTTCGTAATAAAGTTGACAATACAGAAACTATGAACTTTGAACTTTGCAGTGAAGCATGTGCAAACATGTACATGTATGTTGTCACAATATTTACGTCTTATGGTGTTTAACAGTGCACCAGACTGATGCTTATAATGCAATATCCACACTGTAAAAAGGAGGGTGTCAGCTGGGGTTCCTCAGAAAAGGGTGTGTGTGTGTGTGTGTGTAATAGGATATTATTAACCATATTTTGTTAATTTAAAAAATGAAAATGACAAATTTTCCAATAAAAAGGGGGTACCAATCCCATGCCGCTGCTTTGAACGGATTGTACTAAACGAGTTGATAAAAAGGAACCAGATTCCTTGTAAAAATTATTACGCAAAAAGAAGAAAGAAGCTCAGACCTTTCAAAAAGATCCCAGTTTAAGTAGCCGTATGAATAGGACACAATGGTAACATAGTTGTTATAGAATATTAGTTCAAAGGAAACAGCATTGTCAAGGTCAGGGGCGAATCAAGAATATTAAAAAGAGAGGGGCTCTGATCTATCGCTTGTATATTAACTGTCTATAAGTTGTTCTGAACTTCCCTTTTTGCGGCGTAAACATTCATGTACAGAGCAGTTGTAATAAGTGATTTGTGCATTGAATTGTGCGTTACTTCTATTTTCATATCTTGAAAAAGTAGAGAAGTTGTTTTGAACAATTACAATTACAATGTTATAGTTTTAATTTTCGGGCAGCTAAGCATGTCTGTCTGCTTCACGTATAGAATGAATAAGTGAGCCACTTTATGGTTCACTCTGACTTTGATTTGTTATAATCTAAATACCAATAAGCAAGTTAGTTGATTTAACTATATATGGGATCACAGCTGTAAAAGCATCTTCGCTACCCTAGGGTTACGGCTTTGTCCCCTTCCCTTCACACAATGGAAGGGCAGGACAGTTGCCCTTTTGCCTAACGAAGATAGGAATCGAAAATAAGCAACTCATAATTTGGAAACCTTCTTCGGTCTATATGATAGTAAAAGCCGATATTATTTGAATTAATCCAGTTTCAAAAAAATATTTGTAACGTTCTCTTTTTCATCGTCAGATCCTACATTTAGATGACTTTTAAGGAATGCCAGAGTTTCCCTCCTTTGTTTAAACCGGAATGACATCATTTATATAAGAACAGTTCGAGGGTGCTGAAGGAAAAACAGAAAAAAGCGTTAAAATTGATATCAAGTCAATAAACCTGGCCCAAACCACCATTTTATTTTATCAACCCTAGCTTGCCAGTTGATTCTTTAAATTTGTATATGTTATTCTTATGAGTTTTTTTTGTATTAGTGGTGGTTTGTTTTGGATTCCCGTTCTTCCTTCCAATTTCCTCACAAAGAACATTGTTGAGCGCTCGATTACTGAATAACAATGAAAAATATTTTATTTTTTTTTTATAAAATCTTGTATTTATCTGCTTAAAAATAATTATCATTTTAAAAAGTATGTCACTTTTAATAATATTCATGCTTTTCTGTTGTACCAACAGTTCGGAAACAGAACAGGTTGTCCGGAAAATGATTTCGTATTTTACAATTTTAGTATTATTAGTAGTTGAAATATGTGAACATTTGCACCTTTAAACACATTTTGTAAAGCTCATGTTGCAGTTCGAATCAAAAACGTTGTGTTTATTTTATTTGGTATTCGGTAAAGAATATTTGGATATACTTTGAAATACGCTACGGTGTCTTATTATCTATTAATCATTGAAACTGCACTTACATTCAATCATTTTTAGGGGCGATTTTGTTCTGTGATTAAATAGTCAACAGTCGACAGAAAAGGTTCCTTTTTACATTTTTGAAATTCTATACATGTGACCTTTACATGTTACTTGTTTCCTAATACCTACAATAAATTATTTCACTTAAGTTACTTATCAAAGGGTATTGGGATCAATTGATCTTTGATCCTATCTCTAGTTAATACAAAATAGCAGAAAACTCTACCATTTTTCAGTTTAAAAAGAATGATATTCAAAAACTGCATTGATTTATCTTTCCATTAACATATAACATAACCGTTTTCCCTTTAGCCCAATAAACTCGAAAACTAAAGCACTTTTTGATACTTGTCCGCAGCACTATAAATCGTTATCTACCACAGAAAGTTCATCATTGTCATCCTAAAACTGCGAATAAAGAACCTGTGATGAAAATATATATTGGATACATCAATATCTTAAATAATCTTGCCTAGTGTGTCTTTCTATATTGTTTATGCTAAAACTTGGCATTTTGGTTCATGTTTAAGTATTTTTTTCAAGGGTAGGGGTGGCACTTCTCACCTAAATGGATTTGAATAGGTTCCAAAATGATTAGTTTTATAGATGGACATTATATAAATATACAAATTTTTATCTCAAAAGCACAACGACCAAATGAAAAACTAAGACTGGTTATGTGATCAATAACTGTTTCTGTACAAGAAATATAAGCTTAGGGGATTTTTGACATCCATGAATCGCCTCCTGCCTGGTTTTTAAAAAGACTGATACTAGATACAAATGCATATTTGGTTACAACTATCACAAGTAAAGCATTATCACCAGAGTTAGATCTAACATTATGGTTCTTTATGCAATTGCATTTCTATGAAATTTATGCATTCTTTTTTTTCCACACCAATAAAAATAACCTACATGAAACTATACAATTTTAAGTGAGTTAGAAAAAATAGTGATTTTTCGACTTTGTTAAATAATTTGTGTGTTTACATTTTAATACAAATATTCCCATATTTCATTCGAACAATTATGTCAATATTTTAATAAAAAAAAAATTCATTTAGTGTAGAAATAAATAGGTCACATATTTCAACGAAAAAAAAAATAGATCACACATATTTATGGGTAGAAACATAACTGTATTAAGTTGTTCCTCTGTACAACAATTTCATGTTTCAGCACTTTGTTATGGATCGACAACATGTCCCAACGGTGGAACCTGTTTAGAACCAGATCATTGTCTTTGTGCGCCTGGATTTACAGGACCATTTTGCGAAAGTAAATTTGTTTTAAGTTACGAGCATTCCCAGGTGATTCGTTTTAAGCAATCCCCAAGTAGTAAATAGTGTTTTAAAAGGAATATATGGCCTGTAATAAAATAGTGCAGTTTCGTGAGCATACTAAATGATTGATTTTTAAACATTTTATTTTCGTTTTTAAGGTATATATGTAGTTTTGTATAATATTAGCGATAGAGACAAACGATATAGACTAATTAAAACTACTTCCTTCCACACCGACGTCTTTGACAAAGCGACGTCAACAAGGTACTTTACAAATTATTACAACATCCATTGACAATCTCGATAATAGTCAAAATCAAAATCCAAATTCATTTTTTGTAAGAGATGAGACAGAAATAAGTTCACTTTGCAATGATAGGACAATTGACGAACTCTTGGATTTATGAAATAAAGAATAGATGGTTCTATCTAATAGATCTAATAATGTGTAAGCTTTAATTTGCCTGACCTGGTTTTGTGTCCATGATTTTGTGTTAATTTGTATTTTTTCTAGAACAGATATTCTATGAAGTATTTTCATAATAGTTCGAACTTCATGGCCAAACTGAACACCTGTCTAAACCGAACAAGTTCTACAAACCAAAAAGAGGCGGTTTAGACAGGTTTCACTGTATTGTTTTTAATTACTTTTTCCTTGTAAAACTGTATACATTTTTATCAAAGAATTTAAATGTCATATTACAATGATATATGTTAACATATATTGAAATATTTTTATTTGATATCAAACACCTTAAGAATATCTGAAGGCTAGATCATACGATAACAGTTCTACTTGTTTGTATAATGTGGACTTACTATATGATGTAAATGGAATCTATTAAAAATTTGATTGGCTATTTACAAATACATATAGTAATAAGTGCATATCTATGTGTATACCCACTTTTTAGATGCTTGCTCTTCTTTTAACCGTTGGTGCTGGCCGGGAACGTGTGGGAGGGATAGTTATGCTAGAGACTGCAAATGTATGACAGGTTTCAGAAGAGCATACAATGGAACATTTGCACTGTGTCAGCGTATGTTTTTTCCAAAGATTATCATTCAGTAATCATTAGTTTTTTTAAATTTCTGTTCAGGATTCGCCTAGATGGTGTGCAACTGAAATAAATGTGGACATATCTCATAAAAGTATACACTATGTTCCCCTTTGATATGAAAACATACATTAACTCTAATTAATAATAACATTTGAGAATAAACTTAAACTGCCAGTCAAAATTTGAGTATATATAAAACTTACTTTTGTTTTCAAAAAAAAAATAATTCATTCCTGCTACAAATACCTAGTTTTGACAAAATATGCTTTAAAATGCAGTTTTATAGCTTGAATAGTCACGTGATTTTTACGTCAAAAAGTGATATGTCCAATTACCACACTAAAAATGTCGAAGTAAACTACCATGACCTATATTTGCTACCGTCGTTTATTTGATCTCTTACATATATATTGTCATGAACATTTTTTCATCATATTTATATCCATGCATTTTTTATATTCAATTATTTACGCATTTTTGCCATTTTGTATACATTATGGTGTAAAGTATTGTTTTACCTCGGGGATTTACCTTATGCGTTAAGCTTCACCTTTGATAATTGAGCGTTTCTTTTTCTTGTTGTTTGAACAGTTACATTTTTCCAACTTATATGTGTAGTAAAAAGTTCTGAGACCATTAAGTGTTACACTCAACCTGAGTTAAAGTGTTTGTATACTTTACATTACTTCCTGTATATTGTCCCTGTACTATTACAAAGGCATATAAACACATTCTATATGTTTCTGAACGTGACTGGGGTAGATAATAAATTGATATCACAGGTAATACAGAAATTTACTTGGACTAATCATATGTTATGCTATTCAACACTGTATACTACTATTCCACATACTCAGTTAAATCCCGACATAAAAACATTATACACTGTTGTTTCTCGAAAAAAAAAAGATGGTACACCTAGATACAAATATATAGTTCCTGGTAGAGATTCCTCATACTTTGTAACAAATAATTCGAAATCATATTCCAAATATACAGTTGAAGATGTCTCCAAAATGCTGGATTTTTTTTATCGACAACAGATTTGTCCAATGTGGTGTACGCGTTTTTCAACAAACTGCAAGTATTCTGCTTGCTGACCAATTCCTCCACTCTTTTGTGGATGACTTTATAGCTGATCTGATCAGAAAGAAAGAATATCGTTTAGCTAATTCTTTTAATCTCAGTTTTCGCTATATCAATGACAAATTATCTTTGAACAATCCTAGTTTCGGGGATTTGATACATCCCATCTAACTAACAAAACTTGGAGTAAAGGATACTACAGACAATGTGAGGTCAGCCTCATATCTTGACCAATACTTAGAGGTCGATGGCAAAGAAAGACAATGTATCAAACTTTACAACAAACGTGATGACTTTTCATTCAGAGTTGTCAACTTTTCTCTCCATATGTAATAGACAAGAACGAGTGTTTGATGAACAATATATCCTGCAGTCAGAAATGTGTGAATGAATACAAGTCCTTTCGCTGTGAATGTAGAAATGGGTACCAGCTTGGATTTGATGGAAAATCCTGTCACGGTATAACAGTCTACAACTTTTCTCTCTAAGAGACAGTATAAGAAATATTCCTTTAGTTTAGTTTTGACTTCAATAATACAAATGGATTTTGGTCTCATTTGAGTTATATATTCTTCGTGTCGATAATTGCTCAAGATCCCTGCATTGACAATATATTAATTAGCTCAAGATCTTACTCATGTACCTTTCTATTCCCGTGCATAATTTGATATGTAGGTTTTGTTTCTAAGACGATTCTTATTGCAGCTTTGACGCCTTGTACCTTTTTAAATGAAAAACATTTTTTTTGTATTTGTATATTACAATAAGGCAATAAGAAACAAAATTAGACAATCGAAAAAGAATGAAACTTCTATATTTCCTTGCTCGTCAAAGAGTGATTATTGTTTTTAATATCATTTTTCCCCGAAAATCTAAATGATTGTGTTTTTATTAGCTTAGATCGAAAACAAAAACTTTTAAATGTTTTGAAACACACAGCATATCACTTTTAAGGTCACATGCTTTAAGAGTGATTATTGTTTTTAATATCATTTGTGAAAAAGGTAATAGTTTTGTAAATATTGATTAAATATTATGGTTTTCATTTATCAGAACTTTGTATAAATTTTATTTTTTATTCTTTTGGAACGTTGATGAAATAAAAGTACTATTAAAAAATCATTACTTCCAAACAAAACATAAATGGAGCTTAATTTCGAATAAGAAAACAACAATCAATTATCCGACCCCATCCCTTCCCCCCAAAAAAGATTAGGTGGCGTTTTATATATATATGCTCTTAGTTAACAGGAAATTGAAAATTTGTATTGACTTTATTTGATGAAGCACGATCATGATCAATATTCATAACTGTTTGCCAAAAAATATTATTTTTCGATCCTTTCCATTATGAAAATGTAACACTAAAGTAGAAAATTAAACGCATGTAAACAATACTTTAGGCATTATAAATAAGTTTTCGAAATTACTTAAATATTTTTGAATTGGCGTGTTTTCTATGTACTATTGTATACTGCTGAGTGTCTATTGCACCACGATTTTTTTTAATCCAGTTTTAAACATCTCATGGAAATTTAAATTTATAGTATATTATTGCAGATATTAATGAGTGTTTACTTTTTAACGGTGGTTGCGAGGAGACTTGTGTTAATACAAAAGGATCATTCCGCTGTGAATGTGAAAACGGGCGTAACTCTGACGGAACATGCAAAGGTATATTATTAAATAATTCCTACTATAAACTAAACGATCAATAATACACAAAACAAAATAAAACAAAAACAAAACAAAACAAAAAAAAAAAGAAAAGGAAAGACAAACACAAAACAAAGCGAAGTCGAAAAAATACCTTAAATGAAAACAACAAATTTGAAATCCATATAAGCCCCCAAAGTTAAGACAATTGAAATTGAAAAAGTAGTCGAAAAGGCTTTTTATTTGGAACAAAATTTAACGTATTACATTAAACATGTTTGAACAAAAAAGAGAATTGATTTGCAAAAGCAGCAGTAACTTACCGTTCCATTGCATTTTCAACCAAATGTTTTTTTTTTTACCAATATGAATCAGTGTTATCTAATCTTTCGGCACCATTTACTTAATACTGCTGAATGAATGTATTTGATTACTAATACTCTCTTGTTTTGATAGGCGATGGGACATCCAGTAGTAAACAGAACATCTTTGAAGTACATAAAATTGCCAGAAGATTATTACCGAAAGGATGTGCATTGCTGGAGGTCGTATCATGTGGACATACTGGTCAAAACCGCAGTATTCTCCTCTCTTCAACATCTGATTGGTTTAAACTATCATCTAATAATAGTATATACTACACCTACGGCGTAGTATTTGTTGAGATAGGCTTCGTTTCAATACCTGTTTCAATATCAGGATTAGAAGTTACTAATACCGCATCTGGCATCGACTTAGCCTTTGGGGCATTGAAATATTCTGAACACATTGACATCAAAATTGAAAATAAGCGATCTGATCATTGTTTCCTTTTTGCAATTACTCCTCGAGATGTTCATGCAATGATAGCTTCGTTTTTACCTACCGTATTTGAACGCCTATATGATACACTTCCGGAATGGATTCGATTTAGTAAATCGGGTTCATCAATACTTTCCATGACCGACTTAAGAACTGACTTAATTCCGGGCAATAAGGTTAACGATATACTAGAATGTAAAGGAGCCCCTGTTTACAATGAGCATCTTTATAACGTGTTCCGATTCGGTTCAGGTTTGAAGATAACAGTTTTTGAGCATGAGCTACGTCTTCCGGCTCCAGTTGTAGGAAACAAATTATGTTTTCTTGTTGACTTTTGTCAAGACAATGCTGGTACTATTTTCCTTTTATTTCCCCCGGAGTCACGTAACATATTGGAGAATTTTAATGTGTTCAAATCTCTTCAAGACTCAACTGGGTTACAAATCCGTCCACATGGTATAGGGTTGTCTTTGCCAAAAACTATCAACATCAGTTCAGAGAAGAAAACATTTATGCTTTGGAGTGGTCATAAAGATTTTACATACAGGTAAATATGAAACAAAATGTGTTTTCTCCTTAAAATATAAAATACTGGAACAAAGGTGAAACCTTTTTTATCTTATCTGAACAGAAACGTTTTATCTTATTATTATTTATTATTATGACAAAGTTTTTATATAGCGCTTATCTAACACAATTAAATATTACACTAAGCGCTTAACATTACACACTCACGAACATATACACGCATTTACCCACTAAACACATGCACGCATTTACCCACTAACCGCTATCATACAACATGCACGCGCTTACACAAACACGCATAAAAACACACACCAACACATACACGCACAAACACACACACACCAACATACACCATCACACATACACACTGTATATAATATTAGCATAGGCTTATGTATAAACAATAATAATAATAAATTACAAGTAGAAGATATGTAAATATAAAATATGTAAATTAATATGTAAAGTTTCGTTAAAATACATTGAGTTAAATATTTCAATAAACCAATTTTGAAATAATAAAAATCATAATAAAAATTAAAATTTTAGAAAATGTACTAGTTGTACTAAGGCATTACATAAAATTGCTGTCTAAACATGCATGGAACATTCATTAAAAATCTAAGAAATGTACGCAAAAAGTATATCTATATAAAAGAATCAATATCGTTTATTTCTGTGAATATACATTGATACCTTGCACTACCGTAACAAGTTCAAGTTCGAATTTCTAGCTGGTCTGATGATGTTTTATTGAGTTATGGCCTATGGGCTGGGAACATTCATTCAAAAACATTTCCCCACTTACTTTCGTCATGCTTGCATGTATGTACGAGGTACAGTACCTGAACCGATCCGTGCAACAAACATTGCGATCGGTCATCGATCACCGATCAGTTTCCGGTCAGTCATCGACCCGTCAAACCGATACATTATACCTGTGATCGCATCAGGTGACCACAGAACGGTCACTGTTTTTTTTACGTTTTTTTGTTGTTTTCTTTGTCAATTTTACACATATTGACATAATGTAATATATTCAAAATTCAATTATTACTTTTATTTTACATTTCTTTTATTTCAAACAAATCTAACGTCATTTTACATAATAAAATTGCGATCAGATTGGTCACCGGTCATCGGTTATCGACCCATCAGTGATCGATCAGTCAATGGTCATCGATCCGTCAAATCGTTGCGCTGATCGGTTCAAGGACTGTAACTTGCTTAATCATGACCAGTTACAGATAAAGTGTTTTGTTTCAGTCCTTTTATGTTTTAATGAGTATTGGTCTGTGAGTTTCGAAAATTAATGCAGACTCACTTTTATGGATTGTGTTTTGTTATCACATTTGGAATTTTTTTTTCTTTTTTACACATATTTTTCTGCGGCAGGGAACTTTGTATAGCGATGTTATATTCTCTGAATGCTTGCTCCTTTAACTCTTTACAGAACGTGTAATCTTCTAGATAACGAGAACCAATCTCGTTCGATAAATAAAAATTGTTTGCAAAATCATCCTTGTTTAAGCTTTTAACACCCAATCTCGGCGAAAACCATGCAAAAGCCTATAGATGCGTCCAAATAGTAGTTGATCAGAATTAATGAAACTTTACACACTAACAAGGCATTTGCTAAGACAAAGAAATATAAAGTGGAAACAATATTTTAGAACCAGCAGCGTCACCTATTGATATTCCAAAATTTAGAATAAACTCCAATGAATACAGATTATTTTATTATCTTATTGTCGTGTACTCCGACTGGCCAAAAACAATTTTCAAAGTCCAAGTTGCTCATTTACTTTTGTTACTTTGTATGTATGATTTTAATTATTTAATGTTCTTTGTTGTGTATGTCTGTTTTCCATGTTTGGTCTTTGTCCCTGGATTACATTCTTTTGATTTCCGCTATAACCTTGGTTCCCTTGATAACTCTTTCAACATATATGAAGAAGTGCTATGATAGGTCTGTCCAATACACAAATAGTGTATTTACAGTTTGTCGTTTTACCGAACAAAAATAGTTTCCTTAATGCAATAAAATTGATAGTTTTAGCATAAATTAGATGGAATAATCTTTATAAAGTAGTGTCGTATTTCATGATTACCTTACATCATATTTTCCAGTTAACATATCTGTACTTGATTTATTAGGTTTAATCTCCTGGGCAATTATTGATTGTTTCCACAGTAACCAGTTAAAATTATTTACCTTAATTCCAACAGAACTAATTAATTTTAATATGCATATTCCCTATTGTAATGTACAATTTCAGCAGTAAAACAAATTTTGTGAATTTCTTTTTATAAATAAATATTTATACATTTTTATTTATTTATTTTTATTTTTTTTTTCATTTATTTCTATGTATTTAAATTGATATACATCTCATTTATGTGAATACTAGACGAATTCCAGGTTTTAGTATAACTGATGATACCTACATTGCAGACTTCTAAAAATTGTACATAGAAGGTTCTATATAGATAAAATTCTTCCAAAGGAATTTTATTTTCTGCAAAAAAGGACAAACTTTTGTATGGATCTTTTTCATATATTTTCACGACCATAATACATAGCGAGATATCAGAATGTA
Source organism: Perna viridis (assembly GCA_037379345.1). Taxonomy (NCBI): domain Eukaryota; kingdom Metazoa; phylum Mollusca; class Bivalvia; order Mytilida; family Mytilidae; genus Perna; species Perna viridis. The sequence goes on along the minus strand of CM074519.1, from coordinate 22,720,836 downwards.
AGAATATTAAAATCTCAGTCAAGCAGTCAGCTGTTTCAACAGATCTGGAAGCTGACACCAAGCATGTATTTCAATAATAATATTATAGTTCATAAGCGAAAGATATTAATGAATAATTTCGGTTATATTTCCCACTTTTTATTTATAAAATTGGACAAGTATCTTGTACGTAGATAAATAAAAGCTATTCAGTTTAATACCATTTAAATATATATAATGCAGATTCTACAACACTAAAAATAAATACACTAGATTTACATTTACAAGAAAATAAAACCCATTTAGTTTATGATTTATTCCAGATAAGGTTTACCATGGATAATTTTCCTGTTTATTCATATTTTGTTCCGGTTGTCGTATTATGTTGTGTCTATTGTTGAACAAAACACAAATGTACATTCTCTCAATACATACCAACAGTCGTCATATTTCGTTGATGTTAAACTTCATTTCAAGCCACTAGTAATGCGACAAGTCATTAAATATTGGCTGTCTAAAAAATGAAAAATGGTTCCCAATACACTATGGGTTATACTGAGTAAATTCACAGGGTACCAGTAAAATCTTCTTCCATGATGCTTATCCACAAATGTAAAAGAAAACTTCCAGGACCAATGCCCCCTTCCACCCCATGTGGACAATTTTGCATGGTATTTTTAGAGATAAGGGGTAAATAATAAAATGGGAATTAATGAAACATACGGTAAAACAGTTCAGAATTTGGTTAATGTATATGTGTATGAAACTGCATACAAATAGAACCATTGAAATATTCAAAGATACATTAACAAATGTTCTTCCACTTTAAACTTGTGATTAAAGATGTACGTGAACGAATGGTTATTCAATTTTTGCCAGACAGTTATCATCATTTTACAATATCCAAGTTTTCTGCATATTTCATTTAAAAAAACAGATTTTTCTGTAGCCTATTTAGGAAAACGCTTGAAAATCGAAAACATATATTTTACCATTCAGAGTGGAAGGGTAATCAAGAGAACCAAGGTTACAGCGGTAATCAAAAGAATACAACCCAGGTATAAATATCAGACATAGAAAACAGACACACACAACAAAAAACATAAAGTAACTAAAATCATACATATAAAGTAACAAAAGCAAATGAGCAATTGTGACTGTACTAAAAACTGGGAACTTGGACCAGGTGCACCGATAGGGTAAGCGTCATCTGCTTTTCTAGAAACACCCGCCGAGTTGCACATACACATTCAAGTCCGGGGTAGAAAAACGAGGAAAGGAAAACTATGACCCGTTGAATAAATCAGTTTTCATGGTGCTGGTGGATACACCACAACGATCCAAGAGTTCATGATGACGACCATAAATCTTCTGTAGTGATGACTTCAATCGTGTAGCAACATAAACCTGTTCCAGGAGCATATTTGAGTTCTAGAGCGCGATACAAAAAGTCTGCGAAGTTTCGACATGCTCTGGCAAAGTAGACAACTGATTTAAACCGCCCATTACTAAGGGAAATTTATATTTATAATTTTGAAAAAAGAGAGCGTTTAATGTATATCATCAATTTCAGGATATCCTCTGCAGCAAACGTTTGGCTAGATGCGAATGTCCGTTGGAGATATGAAAGCAGTATTTTTAGCGTTTCTATTGATAGTAACGCTGAGATATATATTGGAAGTCCAAGCCTGTCAACTGTGAGAATTCTTTTTTTTATTCTCAATATTTATGTTTTTTTTTTTAATTTTCAGTCAGAGTAATGTATTTAAATATAACAAAGCTATACGGGATGAAGGGAAGAATTGAATTGAATTATAAAATGAAAAAAAAAAACAGAGAAAGAAACACTTCTATTTTAGCATAGTATAAAAGCAAACAAAAACTAAATAACTAAACTAACTAAAAGCAAACAAAAACTAAATAACTAAACTAACTAAGACAAACGGTGTAATAGAACACCACATTACACAACTGAATTTTATCCAGAACTACTTTGACATTGAAAATGTCATGAATGTACTCAGTTACCTCTATCTAGTCTGTGATCTATTTGTCTTTTTACGTTTAGCTTCTGACTGGGATTTTTGTTGATGAATGGAATGTCCTTTTGAAAGTGAAAAGTATTTCTGTGACACCTAAATTGAAGTTCAAATTATTAAATCAGGAAGTTGAGCTATCCATCGATATATCAAACCCAGCCACTGTCGATGCATATATTTCTCTTGGGGGTAAGTATTCAAATTACCTTAAATAGGCGAAGAACAAGTCACAGATACAAGTAAGACAGTATAAACCGAACCCACACGCTTGAAATTTTGGTTTCAGATAAGACAGGTTTTCGGTGAAACAAGGTTAAAAATACATGGAATTTATAAAATGAAACTTAATTCGATTGGTTTCTGCTTCTTAGAAACATTTGATTTGTACACAAAAGCTGGACTCTGCAGTATTATAAGACTAATCTGCCTTTAGAGATGACTTAATGAAAAAGTGAAGCCACTGATTAGAGGCGGTTTTCTTAAAACTTTAAATCAAATGTAATTATTCAAAAGGAAATGCATTAAATAGCTATTTTGCAATTTAAATATTTTTTATATTCTTTTCAAACTTGTAAATGACGTCAGGAGTATCACTTTTTCTCAGGAAATAAATCAAGAGACATGTGTGATGATACGGCCAACCCAGAAGGAGCATTTGTTTCCATGCATGTCAGTCTTAATCCATTCCGAAACGTCCCAATAATACAAAAATAGATTTTCGATGCAAACATTCGACTGTACGCTTTTTTTATGACAAGTCCAAGCCATCAGTCTACTAGAAATACAACAATCAGTATATTCAATGACATACTAGATTTGAGTAAAGCCATTAACCGTTTTGGTGATCTGTTAATATCATTTCTGCAGAAGTTCAAAGATGATATGACTTACGCCGTCAAACAGGCTTTTTTAGATCTTCAGAAAGCAGTTGCATCGTTCGGAAGCTTGGTTGCAAAATTTGTTGTTAGAAAATTTCTAGGCCTAAATCAAGTGGCAGACATGCTTAATCAAATTTGGAAAAGCTATACAAACGACTTTAAAAAGACGTGCGGGGGGATTTTAAACATGCTTGAATTCGAAAATAATGCCATGGCATCAAACCTGAAACTATTTTTGAGGAATGAAACACTTATTATAACAAACAACATGAATATTACGATAAATAAAGTAAGAAATCAAGTGTCAACATTGATCGAACATTACAATGGATTTGGATTTAAATTCCATGCTGACATTAAAATTATCAAATTGGGGTTCGGAAAAGGAGAAGTTGAGTTTTTTTATTCTCTAGATAAAATCGAGCAATGCAGCAGGTTCAGGAAAGCATACAATCTTCTAAATGGTGAAAAAACGGCTAAAGCTTTAGTTAGAATTGTCGCTGGAAAAAGATACGGATTCTTTATTAAAGTTAAAGGTGGTGTTGAATTATCTTTTGCTTTTGGTATCTCCAGCCACAAATTTGTTCTACATTTTTCATCATACTTCACTGCACTTGGATTGAAAAAATCGATTGACGTCATAATATCAAACGACAAGTTAACTATATATGCAGAAGATAATCTTTGGGGTGTTTTCTTTGCAAGGCTTCAGTTTTCAGCAGAGTTAGGAAATAATTGGTATGCTTTGACATTTAATGTTAAAGGGGAACTAGGTGTCAGAAGAGGAAAACGAGGATCGGAATGGGTCTCAAATGATAATGATTTTGGCGGCAGTTTACTGGACGGTATAAGTTTGTTGACGAAAAAAATGACTGATGCAGCAAATGAAAGATTAAACAAAGCAAAAGAAAAGCTTACAAATGCGCAACGTGGAATCACAAAAGCTCAATCGAACCTTTCCGATGCTCAAAACAAAGTATGGAGTGCAAACTCTGCATTTGACAGGGCTGTTCGGGCTATGGATGGTGCAAAGCAGAAATTGGAAAGGGCAAAAGTACCATTTCGAAGAGCAATTGATAAATTGCGTAGAGCTCAAAGAAAGGTTGACAGTTTATGCAGAATACGAACCTGTCACAGCGTGTGTGTACCTGGAATCAAATTTAGATGGTGCAAAAAGGGGTGGTTTAGATATCCATGTTTTAGAACGACTAGTTGTATGTTTCGTGTTCCGAACGTTCCTTGTCATCTTGCAAATGCTGGCTGTAGTGTAATAAGAGGAGTTGCGTATGCTGCATTAGAAGCTGCAAAACTTTTTGTCCGAGTTCCAATGCTAGCTCTTGATGTTGCTAAAGCAGCAGTCACCGTTGCGCAGGTTGTAGTTGACAAATCAAGAGTTGTATTAAATCTAGCTATTGGTGTTTTAGAAATGGCAAAACTTGGCTTGGAAACTGTTAAAAGCGTACTTGAAGTTGCAAAGACTGCTTTAGATGCAGTAAAATTTATTGTAAGAGCAGCTTTACATGTTTTTGATCTTATTGTGCAATACGGACTCGATGTTCGAAACTGTCGTTTTGAAATTCAGCTGTCGACAACAGATAAAGCGTTTTTTGATGTTTCATGTGAGTTACAAGCTTTTCGACTTAGTTGGCACAAGTTTGAATTTGAATTTGATTTCAAGCATCCAGTCATAAGTATGATGCGCATTGCCAAGTCAACCGTAGAAACATTGTTTGAAATAATTAAGGATATCTTTGGAAAAAGAAAACGAAGGAATATTTCATTTCAGACATTGGCTACACTTCATCATATTGTACAACTTTATAAACGAGAGGTAACGAGAGGGAACGAAACAAACTTTTTTCAGGATTTCACATTTGATAATTTTTCTACTGTCGAAGACACTAATATATATATGAAAACGAAATATAGAAATCGGATTGAGTATTTTGCATTTAATTGCGATTTGTTCTTAAAGATGCGTGCATTTTTATCCGAGGCAGTTGAGTCTTTACATGCTATGTCAAATGAAACCGTTGAAGCAATGGAGGATATTGAGCACTTCAAGAACACCTTAATGGAAAATGTTACAACTGAAAATTTTACTCCCGAGTCAATGGGGATAAATACCGAATACGCTCTTACTGAATTTAATATAACGAACGAGGATGTTAAAAATGCTCTTCAGAACATGTCAAATTCACCATATGCGTCAGTATTATCGCAAATGTCGAATGTGTCTCACGATACTGCCGACATTCTGAACTCTCAAGTGAATGAAGCCCATACGGTTTCTTTAATGGACAATTGGGTACTGGGCATGGCCAATACAACAACCAACTACTTTGATGATACAGAATACAACGGTTTCAAAGATTGTGTGATGTTTGTTTTTTCTACTTTCTATGAAATTTTCATCGACGATTCGATTCCTGGTGTTGATACAAGTAGACATATTACGTCCGAATTGGAAAACATCTTTCTTGAACTCCTTGCAAACGACTCTTGGTCCATCCTTGAATCAAACGAAAGGTCATCGGCGATACTGCATGCATTAAACAGGCTCAACGAGACTAACGTTTGGTGCTTTGTTGCTCCGAATGCATCAACTGATCTAACAAATACGACAGGTTTATCGGGGTCATCTTTAAATTTGACATGCATGGTGTCAGGAAATCCTTTTCCAAGTATTAGATGGTACTTTAACAATACATTGATAGAAAACGCAAGTGAAAATGAGCTAAAGATCATCGCAATAGATCACAATAGTGAAGGGCTATATAGGTGTGAGGCCGAGAATCTTGTTGCAAATGTAACCTCCGAAGATGTTGAGGTTCACATAGCAGGTATAATAGGCACATATTCATTGTTTTCATTTTTATTAACAACTTCGTGGGTGTTTCTAGAAAATTAAAGCAAAGGACACGTTTCCTACCCGTGCACCTGGTCCATAGGCCAGTTTTTAGTGGATTCCGAGTTGTTCATTATCGTTTGGTACTTTGTATGTATTATTGCGGTTTTTTGTTGTTGTTGTTGTTGTTTGTATGTCTGTTTTCCTTACCTGTCTTTGTCCGAATCTTGGTTCTTTTAACTTCTCTTTTAGCACAATACAGTAATTTGCTATAACTTTCAGTATTGTGTCAACAAATTATTAGTCGCAATGGTCAATTTAACTGGCAATCTAGGAATAATCACTTGTGTTAATAAAACATATTTTGATGTGTTCCTTGATGTTGAATTTGCCACGCCATATAGATTTATAAGTTATGGACAATTTACGAAGCCAATACATTATAAGCTAACAGATCCATATGTAACGTATTAACTTTGTGAAAAACCTTAATTTGTATATTGCATTTGTAGATAATGTATTTTCTTTTTGTCTGTTTCGTCTGCGGCGTTTCCGCCATTACTGACTGAGAGTAATTACGGAACGGAACGATTTTCATCCAAACCTAAATGTAGTATAGCGTCAATTTACTTATACATAGGAACAAAATGTCAATATACATATACATATAAACAGCGCGTCAATATATATATATATATATATATATATATATATATATATATATATATACAAAGGTCTGAAAAATTCCCAACGATGTAAGAACTGTCAAATTTGCGATGCAAATGTTTGGTCGTTCGAACTCGTACCGCTGTGACATCTATGGCAACACCGCCTGCACTTAATCCAGTGCCCTAGACCACTAGGCCAGCTAGGCTATATAAAAATATAGCTTTCGCTGGCCGGGTCATTCCTCCTCGTAGGATTAATCTAGGGCTGTAACTTTGTACACCATGTATGGTAGCAGTGTAGTGAATAGAGCCTTCACATTCTGAGACGTTTGTATAATATCGATTTGTTGTGACATGCATCATTAACTTGATCCTCTATCCTACATAATATCATCTAAATGAACTGTCCCGTACTACCATACATCCCTAGATTAATCCTACCAGGGGGAATCCCGACCAGCGAAAGCTTTATTTTATATAGCCTAGCTGGCCGAGTGGTCTAGGTCGCTGGACTTTGTGCAGGCGGTGTTGCCAATATATGTCAAAGCAATACGAGTTCGAGTCCCGCGGAGGGAACGATCAAAAAATTGGATCGCAAATTTGACAGTTCTAACATCGTTGGGACTTTTCTATACGTTTACATATTTTCCCTGTATCAATTTGAACCGATAGAGCAGTGTAGTGAATAGAGTCCTCACATTCTGAGACGCACACACATACATACAAAACATAGCATCAACATACATTTAAATAGAAACAGAAAGTGAATATATTTGCAGATAGGAAGAAGGCTGCATATACGTGGAATATACTTTGCATCACGTGATCATAATAGCCAATGAACACATTAGACTTTAACACCATATCTAATTTTTATGTATATATATTAAAACAAATGACCCTGCTGTATTATCGATTAAGATTACCACAGATGTTTAATGGTGGTTGATTTATGGAAATGAAACCACCCAAGCATTTTTATAGCCTTTATTCCACACAAACGATTTTGTATATTTTAATCACATCAAATGGATATCCTTTCGGGATAATTATCATATAATGTAAAATGATAATACTATGATTTTTACCTAACCCCATATTCGTATCCCATGTTTCATACATGCTGACTATTTGACAGAATGCCTACCTGGAACCTTCTTTGAAAACGGTCACTGCGAGCCTTGTCCTAAAGGGTATTTCCAGTTTTTGAAGAATCAACTATGCTGTGTTGAATGTTTCCATGGTTTTACTACTATTAACACAGGAGCAAGTGCTGTATCTGAATGTTCTGGTATGTAATTATTCTACAAACAGCATTTTAGAATTGTCATATGTAACAAAGTATATTCAACTAGAGAGAACGGGAGGGGAGAGAGGGGAGCAAAAAGTTTATCAGATTAAAGTGCAGTTTGGTTCTTATACTGTCACAAATTCCTGCTTTAACAATACAAGCTTTTTGCCCCTCAACACTATTTTCTATAGTCCGTTGTAATAATAAATTGCCGAGGCTACCGTAGCTTACTTATATTTGGAAGCATGTTTACAACCATCCAATAATATTGGGTTAATTTAATACACGCAATCAAAGATGGGTTTTTATAAATAACTGAGATTATTGAAATACCATATGCCAAAAGAAAAATGTCAACAGCAGTTTACAACTGTTAAATGATCAGTAGCATGTGATGTATAAATCAGTCAACATTCATGATAGAATATTACGATTGAAAAGATCGATATAATAAAAACATTTTATCCTTGATAAAGATATGTGACCTTCTTGTATTTTTCATAATTAGATATCAACGAATGCACTGGCGATACAAATATCTGTGAACATGAATGTCAAAATACTAATGGTTCGTTTAGCTGTTCGTGCAATCGTGGATACAAGTTACTTAAGGATGGTAAATCTTGTGTTGGTAAGATTTTAATGTCTTACTCTAGTCTAAAAATGTATTTCAACTTGCCATGTTTGTTCATGTTAAAGTCGAAATTATTCTACAATCGACGATAAAAGGCATGCTTGTATGTATATCTCTTCGATTACATTTAGACAAAGAAATCATGAGGTTTGGATTGTTAATGTATTCGTTGTGTTTAAGGTCGTTCATGTTAACCCAGAGTTTAAATGTTCAGTGAGCTCTATGTGGCCAGCTACATGTAATATATTTCGTTTCTCACTGAACTCTCAAGAGACATAACGGGTAGTTAGAATTATATATATAGATTTGTGAGGTTAAACATGCTTTTTGGTTGCATAATTAAATAGAAAAACAACTGATTTAAAGCATACAAAGAACTTTATTCATTTGGATTGATTGCAATACAATAGAGAACGTCTCCTGTTTGACTGCTGTTCTTGATTGGTTTTTGTTTTTGTTTTTTAGCTATAAAAAGCAGTATTACTGTGAAAGTGATTGCAGCCGCTATGTCCGGAGCCATTATTGTTTTAATTATTTCTGTAATTGTGTACAAGATGAAAATCAAGAAAATATCAAAAGTCAGGTAAACTGTTTAACAATGTCATGAAACGTACATTTAATATATTTGGGTTATTGTTTTATATGTATTGATATAGACAGCCAGACAGATAGAAATGGAAGACAGACAATGCCATTAAAACATAGTTTTAAATTTTAGGTAAACTTATAGAAATTTAATTCACTGAACCGCAAAAGAACTGTCGCACATTGTAATTTCAATTGTTGTATCATATGAGGTAAAAAGGACCTTTTTCTATTCTTATATGTGAATTAGTATGCCTTGATTTGGTTAGTTTTTGTTAAAGTTACAATCATGTTTAAATGAACACTTAGCTTTAACCCATTAATACCCATTAAAATGCAATTTTTAAAGACTAGTGTAAAACTGAGTGCATGTGGAATTTATCTATGCCTAAGGTAGCTTAAGGGACTGAAACTGGAAATTGGTCTTTTGGAGTTCTAAAATTAATATACATGTTTAAAGATTTATTTATAGGTATCGATGTAATAGAAGTAATGTGCCTGCTCGAAACGCCAAATTTAATGATTGAAAAGGGTATTGAATCATTCGAATGGATTTGATTCCCTTTAACATAAAATAAAGAAAACGAGGCACTCAGTTACCATGATTACATTGAAAGGAAACACTTTTTATTTAACTAGTTTCAGTCTAAAATATTGATGTGTATGTTTTTTCTCATTTTTCGCGGCGATTATTGCTGTAAAGTACACTCAATGGGTGTTCAAGGGCCACCTTAAGAGAGATATGGAAGATCTGTAAAGAGCTGCTACTGCTGCTATCTTTACATGAAATCATGCAAACAAAATTGAAAAAAAATGATAACGATAAGATATAAACAGACATAAAATAGACAAATAAATACATATTAAAATAGCATAATGAAATTCAATTTTTTGAAAAATGTCTCCGTCTCTTGTTTAAGTTCTATTTGAGAATTCGGATACAACACGCGAATACAACAATCGGATAAACTTTAAAAATATCCTATATGAATGTAAATATAAATTATTGATAAATGTGAGTAGCCATATAATTGAGTTTGCGTTTGTTTATAATTCAACTTATGCAAATTATTTATCTTTGAAATGTTACAATATAGTATAATCTATAAGAAAAAATACGTCATACAGATTTTTGATAACACCACTCTTTACTGTAACCTTACTGTAACGCAAATACTTATAAACTTCATACCTTTTTCTATTTGTATTATAAGTTATTGTTTAACCCTATACATGCATGTATCTAGCCTATTTTGCATACCCTATACCATATCTCTTCGCGAAATATACTTGAAGTAGAGTTTAAATATGCAGTATAAAGAACATGACATGTCAAAATCTATATTGCATGAGGTATTAACCCTCGACCTATGTACCCTGCTGGGCGGTGACCCTTGATGTTATGTAGAAGTCTCAGATTGATACAGCATGTGATACCAATTTTGACATATCATATTCAACATGTATCATCGGGGTGTTGAAAAGATATATTTATTCAAATAAACAAATTATCATCTGCACATCTAATTAGTTTGTATCATCATTACTTTCACTTATAGCACATTCCCTGATTCAACAAAAACGGCGGATGCTGTTCAGCGAGTAAGATGTCAATATGAATTTAGAGTTCCGACTGAAGCTTTCCCTACTGTACAAAAAGAGTGAAAAACATATCAGACTTATACAGAAACTCATGAGATTTGTGTTTGTTTAATCTAGTTTTCGTAAATATATAAACACATTATTTGACACAAAATTTATTTGTTCCTGCCTCTTAGCTTCATCTTTGATCTACTTTGAATTGTTACAAATATTTAAAAAAAAATTATGTGATATAGAACTTAGATATAAGTATTCACATAGGTTAGAAAACATGAACATCATAATAACTTGCCAGTTGATTGTATTTCGTCCAAGTATTATAAATTGTTTATATATGTCCAATTATTATTGCTTGTTAATATATGAATGTTACAGAATCTTATTGAATGATTCTTTTTCTGTCTCCATAGTATCACAGGCTCTATTGCTTTAATAAAAATGTTTTACAGGAAAATCAGTCATTAAACTTTTACATTCGAATACCATCAGAACTACAATAATATCATGAATATATATATATAATTATTCACCTATTTATTACTAACCAGAAGATTCTAAGCGGTAACCAGATACACGAAGGTTTTAGCATCCATGCCAACATCTAATAACGTGTTTGGATGTAGACATTGCCTTTTTGACTAATTTCTTGAAGTGCATATCACCTTAATACGCTCTAAAAAATGAACCACAAAAATATCGAAATACTGAAAATATTGCTTAACATGGCTAAATAAGGAAGAACAGACGAACAAGTTCAGTTTTTGATGAATAAATAAAAGTAAAAAAAAATATTTTTGTTTTAGAGTTAACTTCATGCAATGAAAATGTGATAAATGGACGAATCTAGACGTTGCATACGTTGTTGGGGTCACATTCCATTGAACCGAGCTGGTAACGAAAATCGAACTTTTGCTGTTAGAATGTGGAGTTATCAAAGGCAATATAGATATTAAAATGTTCGCAAATGGTTGCTGTTCTAGGATTACAATCATAAATCTTTGAAAGATGCCTTTAATTGTGGAGAGAAAGCATTAAAACATTATTCGATTACAAGAAAGTCCATTTTTATGTGTGGGCGGATAACATTAAGAAATACTTCCTTTCCATTTCACTAATATATCTAAGTTGTTTCTGGGCAAATTTTAATAAAACCAACTGTTTTGGAAAGAGCAGTTTTTTCAGCAGACGATGTCATATTTTTCATTACGTAATGATAAGATCAAAGCGTATTATAATATCACAAATGTCACCCCTTTGATTTGGACATTGCAAAAATGAAACCGATTTGACAAAATGTGAGACACTTTTTTTTAACTATGCGAACAGCATTTTGTAATCGGGACTTTAATTAACTATATTGACAATTTATTACATAAACCTAATGAAAATATATATAAAATATTCAATCAGTCTTTTCGTTAAAAACCTTTTTGTCCATATTTCAATTATGTCACAAATCTTCATTTTTTCGACGTTGGCCATTGGCTATTTCCTTGCTTACGGTGGTAAAATATAACAACAAATAGTATTTTTACTAAAGTTTATTCACGCTTAAAGGACTCTATCAATATCAAGAATATCATGTTAATTCTAAAAAATAATGAGTTTTATTGTCTAATAGTAGATAAACACGCACGTATGTTGTGATGTCACGTGGTGTTTTCCCGACGTTTTTTACACGTTGCGTGCTACACAGTCTTTATTAAAAGCTTTCTTAGTTAGCTTTAAGTGAATTAATAACTAAAAAAGTTTGAATTTTACATGTATATATGCTGCAGACAGTATATTCTAAAATAATGGATCAGCGTACCTGCATCAAAGTATGTTGAAATGTGTAGACACGCGCGCTTGAACATTCGCGAGTGAACTATTGTAAAATCAACGTATTTCGTGATCGTTTAATTACCTCTTGACAATTATTTCAGCTATAAGATATAATAAGCTGTACAAATATTGCAAAAATATTTTTTTGATTTTTTTATTTTAAAATTGGACGAAAAAAAAAAACAAAACAAAACAAAATGATTTATTCTGGTGTGGCCTTTGTCACCCATTATAACTCGAAAACCGTAAGAGATATCAAAAATTTGATTGTAAAATGCAGGCAGGATTATTAATGAGGAATCCAATGAAGAATCCAATGAAATAAAAAAAATTTCGAAATCTGACCACAAAATAAAAGAAAGAAAAAAAGGAAATTGTTTTCGATGTTGCCGAACTTTGAAAACGGTCCAAAGCACATACAATCTGCTGTACATTTGTTTAGCCGAATTAAATAAAGAACACATTCAAAATAGAATACATAAAATCGAAAAAAAAAAACAATCAACATAAGTTTTAATAAAATCCGTATTTTTATTTTTATTTTTTTGTATTTTTACCCTTTTTTGCTACTGACTTTTTTGCTTGTAGGTTTGTTGGCTTTCTGTTTTAGTGAGGGTGTTTGACTTTTTTTTTAGCGCGTCAAGAAATTTGTTTTCATATTTTTCTAACATTTTTCTCACAGGATAAAATTTCCTTGAAATCATTTTTAAATGGTTTATGCCAAACTATTTACCATATCAGGATGTAATCTGATCATTTCAATTGACCAAAACGTACGCAAAATCAATATCGAATCGGATAATTAAATAATGAAACATGTCGAGTATGTTATTTTATGTAATAAAATTAATAAGCACACTTCATTTCCGTGTAACAATTGCAGACCGATGTACGTCTCAATACAAAAAAGACGACAGCTACATAAGGCAGTCACATGCAGCAAAGAACATGAAATTGTCAAAATAGCACTCACGTTCATAGATCTCATTTAAATGATCATTAGTTAGCCGCATCCACAAAATAATAACGATAGTAATCATGATAATAATTACTAATTGTGTGGACCAGGTGCACCGGTAGGTAAATTGTCTGTTTTACAATATCACGCCCGGGATGGTTGAAAGAGGAAAAATAACAATGAAACGGTGAACAAATCGGTTCCTCTAGGGCAGGCGTACTCGGTTATTCCAGATACACATGCTTTCATGTGAAGGTACACCAACGGTGAACAAATTGTGTCTTGTACTGAAAGCATTCTCTGTTATTCTAGAAACACCTGCTGACTTACTCATAAATTGTCCTGTGGGGGGTAGGTCAATTAATAAAGGAAAACTATGACACGGTTGTTCTAATGGTGCAGATGAATACGCCGTAATAGTTCACAAATTCATGGAGAAATTTTTGTAGAGACGAATTTAATCTTGTAGAAACCTAGATATATTCAGGAAGCGTTTTCATAATTTCGACAACTCCACACGAAGAAATATTGTCACAAATAAATGAAATGCTAAAGTTAATGAATTTTGTTTGTATATTTTAGTCTTTATTTTTTTTCTTTCTACCGGTCTCTTAGAGTAGGCTAAGATACGAGGTTGTATACAGATATAGGATAAAAACTTTAAATCTATCAGCCTTAATTTAGATGGTTTAGTTGCAGCAGTTGCTATAAAGAATAACTGTTAGGCAACAAAACGAACAGGCTTTATCTCACACAATATTATCAATTCGAAAGATGTACGAAACTAACGTTTCCAAACAACATTTATGTTTGTATCATGTAAGTTTTAAAATCTTCAACATAAACGCTCATTAAAGTTGATTTTTTTATTGTTAAATACCCATATATTGATCAAGGGGTTATGTTTGGTTTGTTTTGTTTTTTTTTTTTTGTTTTTTTTATTTTTTTTATGTCTAAACCATTAATCGTAAATATTTTTCAGTGTTTATTACAGCTAAAACTATATTCACTCCAAAAGGAAGGTACATGTAGTAAATTAGTAAACAGTGTTTTACTGTTTCGTTATAAAACTTTAGCTCTCTGCATCCTTAAGTGTTACTCTTTACATTATTATGTTTTTCATGTGTTTTACTTCAATTCAAACGTCTGTATTAACGCAAAATGACATTTTCATTACAAATAAACTATTTTATCACTTTTTTAACAAAATGCGCTAACTGTAGAAGTAATGTTGCACGCAGGTCATCGGGCCATTTACCTCCTTTGCATCAGCATTACATAATATCATAAACTTTGACTGGGGAGGGAATGCAACCCACATGCGCAACCACAGTAGTTGATTCAATATAGCATTAAACAGGATATAAGCATAATGTTTTGAAAAGAAAGAAAAAATTGAATTCTTCAAATAGAATACTATACCTTTTTTTCTGTTTTGATACATCAACTTGATAATTGCATGTAACGTTTTCAAAACTGTTCTTAATAAAATAGTGACCTTATACCCAATCTATTAGTTTGTTTTATAATCCGTATCCAAGCAGGAAAATTACACCTAACTAATCGGTCTGAAAATGCTGCTGCATATCTTTATGTAAAATACAACAAACACGTGTAACAATTAAGAATAAAACAGCTACACTAAACATGTAAGTATTTATAACTCACAAAATATAACTTATTATATTCATATTTCATGTACTACTATTATAAATAGTCAGTACTTTTAATTAATGTCCACAACCTAATTTATTTAACCAAATGCAAAAAAATGTTTTAAAGTATTTTTGAAACCACTGTATCTACATTTGTTATTTTGTTTTTTTTTTATTTTGTTTAGTTTTGTTTTGTTTAGTTTTTTTGTTTTATGTTTTTGTGTTTTTGTTTTTCTTTCTTTTTTGTACATTTACAGGTATAGTTCGTGAAAATATAAACTGGAAATATTTGTAGTATACGTAAACGATGTTCCATATCACACCAGTCATTCTGTATTAAAATTAAAGTAGTACTCGCTCTGATCTACCGTAACCTTGAATAATAAGACTTTATGAGTAGATTGCAACTGCTGATAACCACCTAAAGGCCAAGTCACATCATCTGACTTGGGCAGAAAAACCATCTGGCCACTAAAAGTTAAATTTCTGGTCATAAGCGTCTAACCTAAAATACAAAATGTCAAATATGATTCGACTTTAGAAAATGAAGTCACAACCTTTGAAATTTTAAACAGAAAACAAGTTTATCGTCAAGTACATTGTGTGTACAAATGTATCCAACTAACAATCTAAGATTTCCATTATGTTTTAAATAGTGAATTTAACTATGTGATGATAAAATACATTCATGCACAAAACATGTCTTATCTACAGAACTCTAAAAGTTAACTTAGCCAGCTATAGAAGCAAAAACAGATAATTCCATCCATAAGTTTCTCATTGTGCAATGTCCAGTTGTCTTAAGTGTAATTATTTCCACACAAAACGTACCAAAGGATACAAATCATTGATCGTGAGTTTATCCAACATTTGGACGTTACCAGTGCAGTGTACTGCCAATCTATCATGATGACCGCTGATTTAATATTACTGCCCATAATTAAAGTAAGGAACACTGTGTAAAAAAAAAAAAAACATTCAAGTACCTTTCTACAAGATTCTGTTTTCTCACATGAGCAGTAGCACCTCGGATAGCGAGCTTTTCTTTTCAGTTGCAGTACAGTCCATTCAATGTGCGTCGTCATTGTTTATCCGTAACCCTTTGCACCACCTTCAGGGAAAAGCTGTGAAATGTCGCTAATTAGTTTGCGGTCTCATTGGGGAATGAAAGAACAGAAAACATTTTGCCGTGAATGTGAAAAGAATTAAGAACTATCCTATCGATCAATGATTAAATTACGGAAAACACTAGGAAAGAATCATGTTTATGTACTATGTGTTAGTCTTGTTTTTAGATATAAATAACAAGAATGAATTGTAAGAATGGAGACGGTTAAAATTATAGAAATGCTTTGATTGTATTTCTTTATTATCAAATGCTGTGTTGTGTCTCCTAGTAGTGATATACATATAAATATGTTTTATCAAGGTTACGGTTTTTTTATCAACCAACTATTCAACATAGATTGTGAATAACCAAAAAACATTTTAGAAAGGTTTGAAAAATTCCAAACGACGTTAGAACTGTCAAATTTGCGATGCAAATTTTTGGTCGTTCCCTCCGAATTTGGGAATTTTCAGAACTTTCTATACGTTTACATATCTTCCCTGTATCAATGTGATCCGATGGAGCAGTGTAGTGAATAGAGTCGTCACATTCTGAGACGTTTGTATAATATTGATTTGTTGTTGCATACATCATTAATTTGATCCTCTATCCTACATAATAACATCTAAATGAACTGTCCCGTACTACCATACATCGTATACTAAGTTACAGTCCTAGATTAATCCAACGAGGAGGAATGACCCGGTCAGCGAAAGCTATATTTTGTATAGCCTTGCTGGCCGAGTAGTCTAGGGCGCTGGATACATTTAGTTGAAAGAACCGAATTTGCTGTTTTTGTTGCTGTTTTGTTTTGTTATTGTTGTCGAATTGGGGGTGGGTACATTCAGACCACTCAATTATCAGCCAGTTTGCTGCTTCTGAATTGAATATTAACAGTTTTAGAATTTCAACATACAATCATTTTTAAGCAGCGTTCAACAAACAGTCGTATATTGACGCAACGAAATTTGATATAGTTCATATAGCACACAAACTTTCAAAACCTGGTTGTTAGATCTTTTGTCTTCGTCTTATTTCAAAATTTTATGAATATTATTTTTTTTTTAAATATATATAAAATAACTGTACTGATTTCTGCAATCCTGTAGCTACATAATCCTGTCCGAGTAACCTAAATTCTTCAACCTTCTCCTTTTGTTACGAAAAGAAGTTAATTCATATATATATATATATATATATATATAGGTATCATCAGGTACTCCAATGTCTCAGTATTTTAATGGTACCAAGTAATTTAAGATTATTGAGTTATATGCAATATGTGTACCCATATCCTACCGGACAATCGCTTAAATTGACATATTTGTCAGTGTCAATACCCATTATCTATGTTTCAGTACTTTAGGGGTTACAATTACAAATACAAATATATAGTTACCTTTACTGAATTACTCAAGTGTTGGTAAAATCATTTAGGATATTTTAAAAAGGTTAGTTACATTTGTATACAATATAAGCAATGATCTTTATCTGAAAAGAAACGAAAATAGATTTATTCATAACAGATGTTTCCCAATCTCCCCAATGTTCATAGGAGCATTCAAAGAGTAATCAAGAGAACAAAGATTCTGGCGGAAATAATTTTTTATCTATTCGACCGGCGGCATTTATAGTAGATTTTAGGCCCTTGTGGTGTACCATTCTTGAACCAAGTATCAACTTTCTACGATTTTGTTACCAATTTTGAACTGCTGCTATCTTGAAACGAATACCTTTTTGGGTGTTTAAGAATGACATTCCATAACTTAAAAAGGTGTCCTGTTTTGAGCCATTTGTGGTTGCATTCGATTTAACTTAAATGTTCAAGAACAATCGCGAACAATTGTAGGTAAGACAAAAGAAAAATAATAAACAAACGTGAAAACAAGACATTGGGGGAAAATGATTATAAATATATCGAGAACAAATCATAACTTCTAATTTGCTACATTAACATCGCTTAGCAATGTGCATAGTTTTATACAAAAAGCTTCAAAACCAAATTTAACATATTCAACTGAACAACCATGACTTTAAGGAGATAAACCTAGGGTAAGGGACATAACTCATGAAGTTTATGAGCTTATTTGATTCCTTGAAATTAACCCTAGAAAATTACTCAAAACTGGGTCATCATATTTGATAATGTAAAAATAGAACTAGAATCTTTACTCTAGTATACTTGTGACAGAAACAGCTTCTACTATGAATTAGACGACAAGTTTTCCGTCCTTGTGTATAGCAAAAAAAAAACAATAACTTTGTAACAATGTAAATGTCAAACTGTCTGTGAGCATGCAAAACGCATAATTTTGATAGTTGCTCTGTTGCAATTATAAAAGTTGAAAGGAGATAACGATGTTTAGAGCCAGAAATCTACCTTCTTTTTGGATCAGTCTATTGCGAAGCTCCTGCAAAAGATGGTGAATAAATGGAAGAAACATGACTCTTTTCCAATACTGATTATGGTCTTGTGCCGGAACATTCACACGATGTTGCTGTCTACAAGCTCTCCGAGAAACACAGAAAATCACTTCTACACTGTTTTCGATCGTAACCTCTCGTTCATTTATAAAGTCCCACTCATTGTTACTATCTCGCTTTTCCTGCAACAGCACGCATATTTGAAACAACGATCTAAACTAATTCAAGTTCGTAAGAGCCTTTCCTGCCTCAGCAAAACCTGTTACAGATAGCGGCAACACGATTTTGGATTTGATCGGCATAGATCTCTATTATTCAATTTTGAATCCTTGAATATTTTATCAGAAGTCATTAACTATGAAGCAATTACTTTGTTGGAAAGACCAATTTTGAGCAATCTTTGTCAACAGTTCCATTTTGAATTCATCATTCTTTATTATGACGATAGATATTTCGTTGCATTATCATATTTACGTATAAATCGTAATAAATCAAGAACAAAACTGTTCAAATCGATGGAACAAGACTTAAGTGAGAGGTAATTGCACATTTCTTGAGGTCAAACTTGCCACCTTGGAATCAATTAATACTGCAAGATTTAGTTCTTTGATGTCATTATCAAACGCGGCCAGCTTTTTGTATTGACAGGTAAAACATTTAAACCTTATAAGCAAGAGGATTCAGACACAAATATATTTAAATCGTTGTTAAATCTGATACATTTAAAATTAAAAATTCACTTATTATGATATATAGAGGCAACGGTACATAAATGATGTTACCTTTGCCAATAGTCAATTAGTTAACCATTGCCCACCATTTTTTTACAAAAAAAACTCGAGCTCCCGAGCTTCCGCCTTGCTACGTACACACGTGCAGGATATAAAAAAGCAACCCGGATATGTGAAGAAGATACTTGACAGTGGTGCATGTGTAGGTATTGTTTTATGTTGTATGTTTTAACTTGGCTACGATTGTACTTTCAAGGTAAGAAAAGAACAATTTGACTTAAATTCATTTCTCAAGGGATAAAGAATGTGCCAAAATATAATGAAATAGGGGAAAAATCATTACCATTCTTAAACAATATCGTGAAAAATAGAACTTACTACATATCATATCAGTACACTCTACTGTGTTGTCAGAAGTACATGAACACGTATTGCATCCATCTCCAGCCGGAAAGCTTTCCCCTATTTGATACGATTGACCATTAAAGTAACAGTTTGAAAAATACAAAAGAATGTACTATTTTAAGAGTGAATTACAAAGTATTTTAAAGTTGTTTTCTTTCAACTGATCATTTATGTTAATTGATAGATGAGCGATTGCTGCCTAATCAGTAAATGCAAAAAAAAAAAAATAAATAATCCAGTAATATATATATATATATATATATATATATATATATATTGCAAATTTTGATATGGTGTACACGTGTTGTAATTGGTAACACTATAATGTATATAAGTTCCCAATGCAAAAACTAAATGTATACAAGTGAAAACCAAAACTATTGAACTATTGTAATATGAAGCGAGGGGTTCTACCATGTACTTTACAAGAAATGAAGCCTCTGAGATTTAGGTATTTTGAAATTTATTTGTACATGTAATACTGAAAATTTTGATTGATATGATGAGTAAAATCTGATGCAAATTCTGACAACTGGGATGGTTAATACCCTCGGAGAACTCATATCCACCATCAGCAGCAGTGACCGAGTGTTTGTTGAATTTAAAATAAGCAACTATATATATTGTAATTGTCGATATGTCACGATCCGTATAGATGAACCGCCATTCTTTTGCCAAGAATCGGTCAATTTTTTTTAAATATCATTTGTAATTGCCAGATGAACAATTCATATATATTTCGAATTTTGACTGGAAAGAATCAATTACAAATAAGTTGAATCGCTCTGGTAACGGACATTGAGCATTGCAGGTTATTTACTCATGAGCATTCTCCAAGAAAAAAATGCAATTATTTTGCCAAACCGCTTACTGTATTGGGTTTGGAAAAAAGCAGTCGGTTATAACAACATACTATTCTTTATATGCTACTATTTATGGCTTTTGTTTTTTTTTGGTTTTTTTTTTTGGGGGGGGGTTTGTTTTGTTTTGTTTTTGTTTTTTGTTTTGTTTTGTGTTGTTTTTTGTTGTTTTTGTTTTTGTTTTCTCAACTTCTAACATATATCAAATGATTTCCTATTTATCTTATTAGGACTGACTAAATCAGATATAACCATGCATCTACCATATGTATTTTTTATTTAATGTTTAATTTGGACTTACCTCCGGGAGGTACACACCTTTTCAAGCAGTTGCATGGCATTGGACAGCATTTCTCAGCTTAAATAATCATAATATGTTGATAAAAGAAAACAGTGAAATATAAACAAAAATATTGTACATTTGCTTTTGATTTTTATCGATTTTACAGTCAACTTTTGCAGCATAGAAAGCGGAATCGCACATAATTGGAATAGCTAATGTATGAAAGCACAAGCAAAACTATAATTATAAACAATCAGCTTAAGTAGTAATGACTTTCAAATAATTCAAATTATTTATCCAAACAAAATGATAAAACTACACTCATTTGTAAACAATTCAATACACATATTTCAATAATACTCTTTCTCAACTCCAAAATACCTATTATAATTTCTCTTTAAATATTTCCATTAGAAAACACGTTCATGTAAAATTGATAAAAAAGTGAATAGATAAGTCATGTAACAATCATTTTATTTTATTACAAGTATAAGATATGATTCAATTTTTGAAAGACAATAAGAACAATGAATAGCAATGAGGTATTTACCTAGAACTCAAATTTAAAAATGAAATCTTATTCAGAACAGAAATTACTGAATTTCAAAGAAAATAACGACGACGACTTCTCTCATATACCAGGTGTACTCAATAATATCAAGGATTGACCTCTAAAGTACTTTTTTACCGATATTGTTTGGCTATGACGTCATTTCATTTTTTTCACTTATTTTTCTTTCTAAAGGTCCCAAGTATCGTGAACCACGCTCCATAAATTGGAATTATAACTTTTAAGTTCTTATGGATGCCGTGGAGGACTATGCAAGACAATGGATAAAGCGAGAACAAGAAGACATTGATTCTCTGTCAGAGTGGCTAAAGGCCGTGAGGTCTTTAATTTTGAAACAAATGAAAGTTTTAAGTAGGCCAATTACTGCCAATGCTACAAAGTCCCCGATGTCTACTATACATGACAAATATGTTGCCGTATCATCAGACAAAGGCTAAAACAGCATTGTTTTTGTCTGAAACACATTTTACATCCGATAGTAGTAATAAGATCTTTACTGCTACCACACTCTCAAATGAAGAGATTGTGGAAAATCATAAATCTGTGCTATCCGCTTTTGGTCTCTCTACCAAAGACGATGATTGTGATTTA
The DNA here is from genome assembly GCA_037379345.1 of Perna viridis. Lineage (NCBI taxonomy): Eukaryota > Metazoa > Mollusca > Bivalvia > Mytilida > Mytilidae > Perna > Perna viridis. The sequence continues at coordinate 22,698,902 of CM074519.1, read as the reverse complement.
CTATCTATGTACTGGATTTCTTAACTCCACAAGAATCCATACAAACAACGTTGCATAGGGGTATCTCCAAACTGTACCACCAAACCTCTTTCAAAACTTTTAACTTCTATACTCACAGCTGTCAAAGAGGGTCCCCAGTCCTACCACAACACGTGTTACTCCCGTAGTGGTATTAATTCAATATGAATCCTAAAAAGTTGGAACAAAATATAGCATTAGCGAAAGTAAATCATTAAAACCTATGCTTTTTTCAACAGTGTATATTCAATGCCCCATACTCATTTAAAATCCCGACTTAAAAACATTATTTATCGTTGTTTTTCCAAACCGGATGGTACACCTAAATACCAATATATAGTTCTTCATTTCAGTAACAACATTATGTTGGTCCAAATTAAATCGAAGCCAAGTTGTATTAGTTCAATTATAATTATTTTTGTTATCTTCAAAAAGCATTTTTTATAAATGATAGTGTTAACTGAACACTTGATTTTATGTTTTTTCACTTGATTGTGTTTAAAATGAAATGTAATACTTATCATAATTGTTTAATAGTAACGAGATTATGCACCATACAAGAAGTCTTTTTTTTAACTGGACCGAAAAAGAAACATGACAACGAGCCATCCTGTACTTCTTTGACATTTTAATACAATACCGAAAGAATTTGAATGGATCGAAAAGACACTAGCAAATACACGAGAAGCAATATATCATGGAATTTTCTGCACCTTTATGTATATGAAATTACACTGTCAGTCTTAAACTGTATCCCACATTCCTCTTTCCAGCTCTTAACTATGGAAGGTCAACATGCAACTTACGTATTTGTGTTTTAACATTAAGTTTAAATGTTTCAGTTATTGTAAGAAAAAACTTACAAACTTTTTCACTGAACTTGTAAACGAGATATCAAGCCAAGAAATTGTGCACTAATAAGAGGATTGCAACAAATAAATAACTCGTGAATAAAAAACACAGTCGATCTATAAAAACAATTTTCAGAGCCATATCGAGGAACTGTGTCTCATTGCCCATAAGAAATTATTTTCATAATCACTGTGTATCAAGTTGTGCCTAAAACTCTGCTATGTCATGATCAAATATGCTGTTTGCTCATGGTGAAACTTTTTACCTCTAAATTAGTATGATTAATATCTACAAAAGAACAGTCCGTCATTTTAGATGTTTGAAATAAATTGCGCACAAATGTAATCTTTGTTATATTTACTTATCTTTGCACCATACAATATTGACAACACTACAATTGCAATTAAAATGTCTACCAAATGATCAACATTAATTGTTACAAATGAACTCATAGATCACTATTCTTTTGTGATTCTTTCCCTCAACCTGTAAATAAGCAATGATGTTCCCACAAATAAAACGAATCCAGCACATGCCCTAAAACATTCATGTTATTGTCAACTGCAAAAAAGTAAAATACTGTTAAAGTTTGTGAGCAAAAAAATTTTGCTCTTGACAAATCATTAAAATATATAAAATATAAAGAATATAAAGGAAAACATAAATTATTTTTCCTTGGTAGTACAGAGAGGGATAGGAGGGTTCAAAGATTACTTTGCGTAGAAAATGATAAAGATTGTTTTATCTGTGATCGTGATACACAAATATTATATTAATGTTGCATGAATATAATAGTTAGTTTTTATGTCAGTGTTAAAGTTTTTTTTTTTTATACTTAACAATTTTTTTCGGGTTCGCTAGTTTTTTTTAAATAAAATTCCATTTGAGCATACAACTTTTGAAATATTCATTGCATTGTTATATGCTATCACTGACACAAAATACTGTCCCTCTCCAATTGAAAACTTCATTGAGGTTGACGCATGCACAGTTTCCTTAGCAACAGTTGTGTTTTGAATACCTACAACAAAATGTGCTAGGTCATTCAAACATTTGACACTTAGAGCTACTTAGTAGTGTTTAATTCCACTTTTGTGGTCGGTGAAGCCAAACCAATGAACTGTTATCTCTTTATTACTTGTAAAGTCGATATCTTCAGTTCCAGTTCCATTTCCTTCAAGAACCATTCCTACTTCCGGTGGTAACGTATTGATAAGATTGTCGATATGATCTAATGTGCGAAGGAAAGCATTGTTAAAGGCTTCAACAGTAATTACTTACTTTCTGTTTTATTGCCCTTTGTGTCTTTGTGGCAGTTCAGTTAGGTCAATATCAAAGAGAAATGTGCAAGAACTGCCAATATTTTGACAATTACTGGTGGAAGAATTTCCACAATCTTCCTGAATCAGTTAAGTTGTCATGTGAGTTTCAATAGGACGTTTCCAAGATCTGTAACCGATCCGGATTTTACCCTACCCAGATCATGTGACACCTCAAAAATTTTAGGCAATTTTTTTCGTTCAAAATGGTGGGACGTCATGGACGTACACCGGAGTCAAAAAGCAAGTTCTGGTGTGTCGTTCCTTGTTTCGGATACGAGAAAACTGCAAAACATCAAGAAATACCCATAGGTGGCTGACGTACATTTTGAGCCGTTTCCAACAAAGAAAAAGGAGCCTAGATTGACTATGAGCCTCTGTATTATTATAGAGTTTGCACCAGACATTTCATTGGCAACTGCAGATCCGAAAATTACTGCATACCTGAACATTTTCCATGGACCAACTACAAGATAGAGACTGTTTCTCGAAGCACTAATTCCATTTCAAAGAGGACAACAGCAACAGTCTTGTCTGTTTCGAATTCTGCTGCAAACAACGAAGATACTGTACCTGACTCAGACAGCATTGATGATGAGAAATGGAGTTATATATTAAATGCATCTTTGAGAATTTTTTTTTAATCTGTGCATGTACACAAATGAAAACTCAGTCAATAAACTTACAATGTGTGTACATATATAACATTAGTGTAAGGGACCCTACCATTTAACTTGAAAGGGGGAACTTGGTTTTTGTTTTCGTTTTGTTTTGTTTTTTTTTTGTAGGGGGGGGGGCACACACAGAAAAAATAAGTATTTTATAGCAACAATTCTTTTTTTTAAATTAGCATTATTTTACATGTATATAGAAATCCTTTCTCAGAATATTTTTTTCTTCATTTTTGCAACCAAATATTTTTTCTTTTTTGCAGCCAAATTATTATTTTTTTTTCACAAAAAAAATCAGCTTCAAAATATTTTTTCTTGGATATAAACAAACCCCCTCCCACTATGGTACTTTTGTACTTGTGTTACTGTGACAAATATTAACAAACACACAAAAAATGTATATTTTAAATGATCGTTTTTTTTTTGTTTTTTTTTGTTTTTTTTTTTTTTTTGTAGATTTTTTTTTTTCGAAATTATAGTCACAAAGAATTCTCAATGGATCGAGGTCTATATGACTTGCAGATGTACAGGAATTATGCAAACATTTATTTTGAAAAGGAGAAATTTGCCCATCTTCAGTCAACAAATTTTAAAATTTAAATAAATATTTTTTTGTGAAAAAATTGAATATTATATGCATGGGTCCACTGTACACTGTACATATATTTTCCCTTAACATTGCATATATAGTAATTTGTATCATATTCTCTCCATTTCAGATACTTCACAAAGTTCATCTCCAGAACCTGAAGAAGTTATACCAACCTTGATACATGTCCCAAACCAGGAGTTGCCCATCAGTGTAGTTAAACATATTACTGTTGAAACTACTTCTTCTAGTGATGCTGGCAGTTCAGGTATTATGTGTACTGGTAGGTATTACATGTCATACATGTATATTATTTGAAAGGCTTATATTGATTGATTGATCGATTATTGGTGTTTAAAGCCAACTTTATGCATTTTAAGGCTAATCATGGCGGCCAATTAGAATGGTGGAAGAAACCGGAGTACCCGGAGAAAACCACCAACCTTGAGCAGGTAATTGACAAACCTGTAGACATACAAAGCTGGATTTGAACTCACATTTGCAGAGGTGATTAGCTACAGTAGTCATTAGAATTGGTATTTACACAAACGCCCTAGACCACACCTAGATCACACCCCGAAAGGCTTATATTTAATAAGTAGAAATATGGAATGAATATTCATTTGACTAAATACATGTACATTGAAGTAAAAACAAATATTGGGTTAACAATGTTCAGGGCTTTTATTCTTGTTGAATGTTCTACATCCCCATGTGAAATAAATGAAAAACAATATCTGTTTTGTATACAGTATTTGATTCAAGTAATTAGGTAGCAGACATTTGATGTTTTTTCCAGGCATGAATTTTTATATACATGTAAATGCTTAACAATTGCTTTTTTTTTATTTTGTTATTTTGTGTTTTACCTCAGTCCTGCTTAACTTCTACTATAAATTACTAAAATTTGAAAAGATCATAAATAGATCATAAAAAAATCTGAAAAGTATATATTGAACTTTAATTTCAGCAGATAATAGCTACCAAACCTACACTAAAGACCATACGTACTCAAATGTACCTGTACATCTAAATGATTCAGTAAAGAATGCTTCAAATCATCACAGAGATTTTGGAACACAAACTCACTTAGCATTTGATGACTTGGATAATATTTTAAATGAAAATGAAAAGATGAAAAACATTTTAAATAATGTTTGATACACTACTTAGATATTTGTTTGTTGAGAAAGTTACTAAAGATGATAAATCCATTAAGCAGTACACAGGTTTGCCAAATTTATATACAAATGGTTGTGTGACAGTTCTGTAAGAACACCATTATCTATGTGGTTTTGAGGGTATAGTTGATAGCCATTGTCTGATTTGTATGACTTCAGTCTTTCAGGTGAACACTTACATGTGGTCATGAAATACACCATAATATCACCAGTTTCTATATATGGTAGCGTGGACAAATCTTTTTTTCCAACCAGTGGTGGTAATTGATAAAATGTCCGGTAAGATGAGAGATTTACCGTCGATCTCAATTATTCTGCGGTCTTCCCTGTCAGAATAATATTCTCCGGCTTCCTCTGGTTCCAGATTAATTTCCGAAGCAGCCTCACATAATTTGACAAGAGAGTCCTTGAGATACAATGACGTATTTACGCCCCTTTCACTTAGGAAAGACTTCAATTCGGGAACTGATTTGAGACGGTGATCATTAGCCGCCATTTTGAACAAAAGTGCCTAAACGTTTGGTCACCTAACTGCAAATTCACGTGACGCTTTGTCCTAAAACCGGCATCTAGGAAACGACCTATTTATATTTTGCATTTTTTTAATTACAAAACTGTTTTTTAGTGTCTCTCTGGAAAACATATTTAACAATTAAACACACCTAAAGGTCAGTTCAGAAAGGTTTGAGTCCCTTGTTACAACAGAAATAAGAAACTGATTATAAATTACACAAATGTACAAACTACGTACATTTATGTACTACTAGCAGTCAACTGACATGCCAGCTCCAGGCAAGTTCAATCCTACATAAAGTTATTCTCAATCATAACACATATTTTGGAACAATATTACACTAAAATATTGCAAGGGAAGTAAATTGAACCAGAATTCGGACGAAAAGAATAGTATCCGAGGATTACAATTTGCAAAGAAAAAAGACAAACACAGCTTAAGAACTTAATTCAATTACGAAGAAACAAAATCAAAAGGGTGACCCGAATTCCGATAAGAAATGGGGTGCACATGTAGGGTATCATTTCAGGAGTGCTCAAAAGCTGTCACGCCTTAGGTAGATGATAGAACGAAGGAAAACTATGACCCTATGTACAAATCGATCCTTATTGAACAGATGGATACACCATAACGATTCACGAGTTCATGATGATGACCATAAAAACTTTAAAGTGATTACTTCAATTTTACAGCAATATAAATTTGTATAAGAACCATTATTGTATAAAATAGAGCACGATGCAAACAAAACGGTACAGATTTGGCAAGAGCTGGCATAAAATATGAGTGTTAAATGAAAACGGCTGCTGCTGCTGAAATGAAATAGCGTTCCCTTTATATCGATCTCTAAGTGTACTTGCGTGAAGAGCAAGCATAACCAACAAATTCGTGTTGAAAGGGAACTAAGATCGAATTATCTGGTTAGTTCGTGTTCTTTCTTACGATAAGAGCTACTTTAAAGTCAGTCTTATAAGTGTAAAAGAATGTGTCAGCTACTAACATATCACTAAATATCCGCATTCGAATAATGATCGTCTATTAAAAAAGGAGACACGCATGTTAATTACATATGAATTATCTTTTGACAAGGATTCGGAAACAAGCAAATGCTTACAAAATGTTTTCCCATAAATTACATAATAATCTAATAGTTACATCCGCACGCTCTAGTCTTAGATAAAAGTAAGTAGAATACTACGTAAAACAAATAGGACAATGATTTGGTCTATATAAATATTAGTACAATAATAAGACTGCAGAATTAGGCAGTGCCCATATATTGATATTATGTGATAGTAAATGATACTTACTACAACCATTAAACGCACACTGGAGAAGTCGCGGTTCAAATTATTTTCTAAAGTACCTATTGCTAACTTAATTTCACGTATTCCACTGTGTAAATCAAACGCTTTAAAATGTATGTTAATTTTGACGGGTCAGTACTGTTATGAACAAACAATTGTTCATATCTGTCTCGTATCAGCCAAATGTCTTTTATATTCGGTGCTGAACAATCAATTAATACCGAAACACTATCATTCAAAGTGTACAAACATTTTGCTAAGTAACATTGTTCACTCTACCAGAAAATATATAGCCCTTATTTCTGAATATAGAATAGTCAAGTCAAACCCATTTAGTCCATTTACATTTATTGTACCATTTATTGGTAGAGTTCCATATATTTGGTAATACAAACCTATAATATCATTGTATATATCCGATTTGATTGGATAGAATGGGTTATTAGCCCAATAGTGATCATTGTAGTATTTTTTATTCCAAGAAAAACAAAGCTTTGTGTGATTAGTCTGCCATTAGTATTTAGTCACATTTGAAGCTGAATCAACAAATAAAGGGTTGTTTATAATTTATCTCAGTGGATGATGTGATGTCGTAAAACACAAATCCTCGTGCATGTTGAACGTTGTTTGCAAATCTGCAACTTCCAATAGAATCGAATAAAGAAAGGGGTTCTTTTGTGGTAGCACAATGTTCATCTAAAATACATCTTTGTTAACGCACTTCTTTCTATGTGTCGATTGTCTCTCATAAGAAGTTTTTGATTAGACACTACAACTTCAATGCAGAAAGATTTTAAGCCAGAAACTAGAAAAAATGAATTATATACATTTTTTACGAATGGATCGCTCCATCCCTTGAGTTGAATACGCATCTTTCTTGAAAATGTTATTCGTGAGGAGAATGTAAGTTGCTCGTGTTTACAAGTACCTTTCTCAGAACAATGATGTGTTGGAGACCTGTCGAAAATATAGCACACTGTCTTATTTGTTATTTTTCGTAATGCACCTTAGTTTCCAAATTGTTTATAATGTTCTTAGAAACGAAAAATGCGCCCCCTTTCATTCTAAACGTTAAGCATAACCTGTGCAATTGTAAAAGCAAGCGAGTAATGTAAAGTGATTTTTTTACTATAGCTGTATTTTATGGTAAAATAAAATCTACGGCTGCCACGAAAACATGAGTTACATATTTTTTATTGAGTTTACGTTTGATTTTTTCTCCTCTTTATTGAACACTACACGAGTAACTCGAACAGTGTTTGTGGAAAAATCAGACGACGTTTATATTATAAGTAGTTCTTTATATTATTTTATATTTTTAGTACACACTTACAATTAGTTAGTCTTTCGGTTTATATACGGTGTTTGTTGTGTCGGTCTTGTTGTTGTTCTTTTGTTCTGTCCCTTAACCTTCGATTTTCAAATTTTAATTATGAATCATTAACCTCGATCAAGCTTTTCATAAATGACTCTAACAAATAATGATAAAATTTACCACCACACAAAAAAAAGCAAAGCCGGCATTATTATTTACGTATGAAATACGTAAGCTGACACGGTTGCATTTAATACCTTTCTGCGTTTGTCAATGCTCTATTTGTTGATAAATTTTTCCGTATGTAGAAATCTCTAAATGGATAACTTATGTCAGTTTTCACTCTCTCTTCTGTTACCAAGCTTTTTTGCCCAATTCAAAAGATTCACATTGTTCTTAATAATGTTAAAATAATCAATTAATCAATATGCAATTGATAAATATTATTTGTTTAACTAGCATTTGTTCCTTATTTGTTTCCTGTTATACAAAATAATGTACTGGTGAAACGAATGATTATTGAACAAAAACAGAGCATCTAAAAAGAAAATAGACAAGACCGCAAAATTTTTGTTTGTTTGTTTGTTGGGGCTTAACGTCCGAGCATCAATATTTCAGCTATATTCCATGAACATGAAATGGATGATAAAATGAACATGAAATGATGATGAAATGAAGAAAAGGATGGGACACAAGGATAATAGGGTCGACAAATTTTGATTGCCACTAGAAAAAGGGGGGATGGGTAAGGTCGGGCAATTTAGCCTCCTTTGGCCGAGCGCAAAGGTTCCTACCCCTATCGAATACCAAAACAGGGTTCTTTAACTTGCGAGGAAAGTGACATATTTCCCAACACGGTGCACCCTTATGGTTTGCGGTCAGTATTCCGTATTATAGCCTGTCAACCTCAGCATGTAACACACACATTCCAGTTGCTCCATGAGCAGAGCGACTAGCCGCTGCTGCAGGCCTAGTCTTTTAACACCCGGAACTGCATTTAAAAAATTGCTATTTTCCTTACCATTTACGAATATTTGGTGAATAGATATGGGATTATCAGTAATGCCAAATAACTCGTTTATAACAAAGTATGGTCTTTTCTCCTTTATTGTGTTGTTACGGAATAAATCCTATATCCCGCTTAAATAAACCCGGAAATGATCAACTTGAAATCTCCTATAAAAATCACGCTGTTAGAGCATTCGGACTATCCAATATGCAAGATGGTTTGTTCCCCATGATGCAAAGCTGCTCTTTTATGACATGTCGTTATACGGGGAGTGAGTGTTGCTTAAACATAACGATATAATGATTTAGCGGACACATCCCGATGGTGCAAATGCAAATATATCATTGATTCATACAGTTTATTATCTTTTAAGAGATCAGTAGTATTTTGGAATGTGTTTTTAGAATTTTTCTTTTCAGGCATAAGGACATTTGCGATTATTGAGACAAACGTAATATTCTTCAAATCCAAACACAAAGTCGCAAACACATTCAGTGATCATGATGAGATTAAAACGATTTCAACATTTGGAGTATGCTATTAGCATAAAAAAGGTTGTTCGATGGCCCAAATTCACCTTCACAAATAGTTAATGGAATAAAGTACTTTTCGTTATCAAAAAATAGGTGTTCAGTGGTTTGATTGCAATACAAAAAATACTTAATTACCAATTTTCATTTGAATTGAGGTGAGTGAAGATTGGTAAAACAGTGGATTCAATCAACATTGAATCAAATTTTGATTAATTATTTTGCGATTTAGCTGTAACAACTTACGTTGACATAAAGCTACTGTTCCATTATATACTCTAGAAAATCCTTCGCGGCGCACATCTACAGTTTGAGGCATACTGACTTTGACCGTAAGTCTTAGGACAGCACCAGCGTTGAAGTGGAGAGCAGATTGGTTCAAAATACAAATAAATGCATATTAAACCTACTCTTAGGTAAATACAAACCATTCTTTGGCTATTATTTTCTTCAGTGGAGCATGAATTCTGATGTGTTTGCATTGATCATTGGAATTCCTCGCGAGTTGCTCATCATAATGTGTTACATATTAAATTTCCATACATTAAGTGAATGGGGTATCTTTGTGAGACACATTTCGCAAATACAATTATGTGTATAAATTTGAAACGAATGAAACAACTATGATATTCAATCATTTACAAATAGTTCAACCAGACTGACAAAAAAAAAAAACAATGTATTAGCATTGTCAATGAGTAACTAATAATACACGGTTTACACTGTATAAACATGTTTTGGTTTTACTCTTTGATTTTATATCTCGTGTTGTTTCTGTACGTTTTTAATTTACTGTTTGTTTAAAGATAATAAGGAGAATGTGTGTACCATTGAAATGAATACATTAGCAATATTATCAACTAAGTATAAAGAATTTAAATGTTTTATATTGAAATGGGACGCAATGCATATATGTATATAAGGGTCTGAGAAAGGTATTTGTAAAATTTCCAACGATGTTAGAACTGTCAAATTTGCCATGCAAATATTTGGTCGTTCCATCCGCGGGACTGGAACTTGTACTGCTTTGACAACTATGGCAACACCGACGGCACAAAGTCCAGCGCCCTAGACTACTCGGCCAGCTAGGCTATATAAAATATACATTCTGAGATGTTTGTATAATACTGGTTTGTTCGGACATGCATCATTAATTTGATCCTCTATCCTACATATAAACATCTAAATGAACTGTCCCGTACTACCATACATCGTGTACTAAGTTACAGCTTATTATAATTAGTTATGCATTAGTTTGTTATTTTTAATTCATGTTGCAGAGCACTTATTACTGGCAGTTAATTGACTTAAATTTACAATTTGAAATAATTTCGATATATTCCTAAACAATTACTTTTCCTCTTTGTGAAGGACAGTGTATGGATGATTAATGTCATTATCTTGAACCACCAGAAAAGGCTATTTTCTCATGTTTTATTTAAATAAGATCAATTTCCATAGATATTAAAAGCATTGTTTTCTGAATGTTAACTGCCCTCTCGTGAGCTTTGCAGATGTCAATTCAGCTTTACTGTTCAAACGTTATCCTGTTTATCGGCGACGTCACAGTCGATTTGACGTTATATTTTCAGTTGAATTTGCGGATCACGACAGGCAGTAAGAACTGTGAAAAATTGTTTAATTGCCGATAATGGAGATAACATCGAGAAAAGTCAAATGTACCCCCAACAAATCAAGAATCAACAGACTAAACCACATACTTTTGTTCGCTGTTTTTTTTGTATAATAATTAATTACAATTAGGCTTCTGGAAAAAGGTGATGTTGCTACAAAATTAAAATAATCACCACAAAAGTTTTATTGTCGTCATGAACTCATGGTTCGGTAAGGTGTATCCATCTGAAACATTCATATACGTACCGATTTGTTAAACGCAAAGTTTTCCTTTCCTACATGTATATTACGTCTACTCCGGACTTGACTTTTTATGAGCAACTCGGTGGTTGTTTAGAGAAAAGCAAAGGATGCTTACCCTACCGGTGCACCTTGTAAGTGCTCCCAGATTTTAGTGGAATCCGAGTTGTTTCTTTACTTTTTTCTTTGTACGTATTATTTTGGTTATTTTATGTCCTTGGATATGTGTGTGTATGTGTGTGTGTGTTTACCTGGCTGGTCTTTGTCCCTGGATTACATTCTTTTAATTTCTGCAAGAATCTTGGTTCCCTAAATTACTCTTTAAGTAGACAGTTTATTACAGAAATGTGAATGAATATTTATAAGCATGCAGAAAAAACTGCTTCATATCATTTTGTTTTCTTTTGTATCAGTTTGAAGTGAGTAGGTGCGGTAAAGATCATTTTTGCCTCATAATATGTGTGTTTCAGGTCATTTCAATGTTGCAGAAATAAAGTAATAGTGTTGCAAATACAATATATATTGAACAGAGATTTTCCTTGAATTGTGGCCGTAAATGTTTGTTGTAGCATCATTAAAATGCTAACTGTATGCAGAACAAATTAATTATTTCATACACCATAATCTGTCTCGGAACACCATAAATGAAGTATAAAAAAAGAAAAACGGCGTTCGATTTTGCCCTAACCTGTGGTTTAGTTTTTAATACGAACCAATTAACAGTATAAATGATAGATATATATTTTGCATAACTAAACACACTTTTCCCAGTAATTTCATGCATTTCAATTGGACTTTTCTAAAGATGAATGCTCTATATTACATTGGCAACGCAATCCTACAAATCCAAATTTACATTGACACCGGTTTAGCGAAACACAAGTACCTCCGTTCTAGGGTGCAGGTGGTGTTGCCACAGATGTCACAGCGGTAACACCGCCTGCACAAAGTCCATCACCCTAGACCATGATATAGCAAATAGAGCCGTCACATTCGGAGACGTATAATATTGATTTTTCATGACATGTATCATCAATTTGATCCTCTATCCTACATAATAATACCTAGATGAACTGTTCCGTACCACCATACATCTTGTACTAAGTTACAATCCTAGATTAATCAAACGAGGAGAAATGACCGGCCAGCGAAAGCCATATTGTATAGTCTAGCAGGCCGAATGGTCTATGGCACTTAACTTTGTGCAGGCGGTGTTGCCATAGATGTCACAGCAGTACGAGTTCGAGTCCTGCGGAGGCAACCTCCAAAACAAATTCCATTGTTGGGAATTTTCTATATATATATATATATATATATAATTTTACTAAAAAAATTTGTGTTGGCTCTTTTCACAAATTCTGTTAACTGCAAGTTTAATATTTATTTAACGAGCATTCGTGTTTGATATGTAGAACTTAATAAATCAATGACTTATTATGAATAACCAATGTAAATTATCAGAACAACAATAATATACGCGATTGTCTTCCCCTTACGCAGTTTTGTAACTGAGAGCATAATACACTTTTTTTCAAAAAAAAAGTTGTTTTTTAATTTGAACAAATGTATACATATTTTCAACGTAAATTCTACATAAACACATAACTATGACAAACATTATTATTTTTCTATTAAATGCAGCAAAATTGTAAATTTCAATATTTAATATACCAATGCTTGTACTATCAGTAAATTTTATAATATATTTTCTTTTTATAATCTTTTAATAATGAGCTTGTCATTGATATAACTGGAAAGAGTAATCAATGGAACAAAGGTTATAGCGGTTAAACCAAGGTTAGTGTACTGTAATCTATGCCAATAATGGCCTGATATTTTACATCTTGCAATAGACAGTTTTATCGCTTCAACATGGTGATATTACAATACTTTTGTCAATCAAAATAAGCCAATGTCATTTCATCTCCGTACTTCCAACATCGTTATGCAGCTTCTAACTGCTAGCCAAATTATTTAAATTTTATTCATGTGTTCTCCTTCGGCGAGTAAACTCAAGACCTTTACTTTGGATTTTTTTTTAAAGTTTTCAACGTTGCCTCGGTTGACAAGCTATTGGCATATCACAATAAAGTTTACACGAGCAACACATGAAACTGGTTAATGAATGACTGACCTTTACGAAAACATAGACTTTCAGAAAATCAAAAACATAATCAAAGCAAAACAACGATTAAAAAAAACAAGCAAATCAATAAAAAAACAAAAAAGAAAAATATAACATAAAAAAATCCATGAAATAAAGAAAAAATAACGACAATCAATGTATATTAAACAGTTTTGATTTGAACTATAATGTAAAGTATCGCTTTAAGCTGATTCCGGCTTCAACCATATAGACATTAAAATGCATTTTCGCGGTGTACTAATTTTCACTATTTTTGCGATGGATAGGAAAGCGCGACAAGTGAAATATTACCGTCAAATGGATTTTTAACATTATTTAGCGCATGTCTATTGTAAAAACACGTAAATTGATATCCGCGAATTTGTTCATATGATAGATTCCGCAAAAAGGCAAAAAAATAGTACATTTACAGTATAGGTATAGGTTACGCTTTGTCAGTAAAATACTGTCTAATTGCCCTACGCCTTACACATGGCCATACAGATGCCATTTGTCGAAATGCAAAAGATGCATTATGAACAAAATGTGAAATGTCACAACCTTGTATCTAAGCGTTTATTTAAAGAAAAAACAATATGATAGATTACTCCAAGGATACTGATTTCACTCTAATACTAATTTGCGTACTTTTAAGCGTGCATGATGTCGGCGACAAGCAAGTGGTGCCGTAAGGGAATTTATTCGTTTCACATAAATATTTTACAGCATTTTATTTGCTTTAAACTTGATATGTTTTTGTTTAAAATCATTGATAAATTCTTTAATAGACAATCTTTTTTTCAAATATAGATAACGGTGTCATTTTTAAGCATGCAATATGATATTTGTTTGATTAAGTATTGAAAATTCCTGTATTCAGGCAGTGTTATGTTGGTTGAAGAATCATGAAAAAGGATTTATCACATTTAATATCTTTAACGACTTTACGTTATCAGTGTTGTTCTCTTTAAACTAAAGGTACAAAATTGATTAAAAAAGATGCATGATTTAAAATAAACATCTCATACAATGACAAGATAAGGTTTGTAAATGCGATATTAAGTTGGTAAACACTCATAATACTTGTACATGCATTTGATAACATTTGAGATAAGTTTAAGTTATTATTGACTATTGTTTATGGACAGGTCATTTTTTAGTTAATAGAAATGTGATTTAAAAACTTTTCATACCATACCCTTTATCTGTCCTATGTTTTTTTTTATATCTGCCATCGAACCCCTAGGCCTGAGGTCGATAGTAAACTAAGTACTAAGATATTGCGTAATCCAAATATTTTAGGTAATGCTCTATTTATCATATATTTCGAACAAAAGTGAGTTTTTTGTAAGTAACCGTTTTTGGTCAAACCATCTGCCAGTCTTAGTTGGATCTGTCACTTTTTCTAAATTCCTAGGATCATACGCATCGAAATAAAAGGTACTTAACCTGAGTTGATTTTTTTGTTGCTGACTCCAATTGCTTCATTATTGCAACAACCTTTTGTCTTGCATAGTTCAAAATCATTATTCTTAAGTATATCTACATGTGGGTAATTTTGAAATGCAGATCATAAGTTTCTGTATTTGATATTCTGATGTCGTGTCTACCAAGGTTAAGTTAAGTTTTTACAAGATCTGAAGTAGAAAAACCGTTGAATTATGTCATATACTCAAATCAGAGCTTGTTTGTTCTAGTAATCGACATACATTCACCATGACGGGCTGGTGCACCGACAGACCGACAAACTTTAACATGAAAATGAACCGAAAAAACGAAACTCAAAGAGCACATAATGTAGGTTAATAACAAAATTACGATACTGATACAATCTAGAAAAAAAGTTAAAATGTATAGTCAATCGGAAAGTCTGAACCAGTCAAAATTAGTAAAATCAGTAGTCAAAACAAATGATAGAAGTGAAATAAAAAGAACAAAATACAATGAAAATTATGTCAATCCAGAAGGTTTCAAAAAAAAGTTTCAAAAAGTCTTGAACTTTGTTATGAAGACGCGTTATGTTCGAAATTCAATAAGGATATACTAGGAAGAACTACAGAAAACTAATTTATATACATTATGAAAATCCATCATCTATATTCTGTTTGTCAGAAACAGGATATTTTGTCAATAAGACATCGGAAATAATATTTGATAGGTAGCGCATGAGGCGTACAAAGATACGAATTTTCAACTCTAATGTTGAATCAATGCTTTTATATGGATCAGAGACATGGCGATCAACTGCTTCATTCACCAAAATAGTACAAGTGTTCATAAACAGGTGCCTAAGAAACATCCTTGGAAGAAAGTGGCAAAATAAAATCAGCAATAATAACTTATGGCAAAGGACCAAACAAGAACCAATCGTCATGCAAACAATTACATCAAGAAAATGGAGGTGGATTGGACACTCGTTGAGAAACGGAACCATAAATGTAACACGCCACACCCTAGAATGGAACCCTCAAGGCCACAGAAAAAGAGGTAGACCAAACAATACATGGAGGCGAGCTTTGAATTCAGAAGGCCAGAAGATTGGAAAGGCCTGGCGAGCATTAAAAAGTACTGGCAAAAGATAGGAGATTGAAAGCTGCAGTGGTCGCTCTATGCCCCCATGGGATATAGCAGATGACGAGATAGAGTATGAGGCGAATAAATTTGGTACAAAAGTCTGGCAGCGTTGTCGTCTGATATAGTCAGAGTAGGCGCTATTAGCTCTGACATACCTTAACTACATGCACTGAGAAATATAAACACAATTTGCATGGTAAGCCGTTATATACTGCGTAAGAAAGGGAAATTATAATTTTGAAATCAAAATTGTCTCGTTTGTCATATATCTATGAACTGAGATAACTTCTATTGTCAATTTTAAGGTGAAAGTTTAAAAATAACGTGGAGGAAGCTGTGTCAGTAGTGTTTTAATGTTTAGAACTTGTGTATAAATAAATGGAAGCAATTCTCATAATGTAGGATTGTTAATTGAGATAATATTGTCATTGTATCGATATATGAAATTACAGGAACCTTTTGTCTTTCACAGGATTTTAAAGGAACTCGAATTCATCCGAATAAAGAAACAGATCGGCTAGGAGGAGGGCACAATTAGTGCCTATTGGAATGTGGATACTTTTTTTGAAAATTTCACAGACTGCATATTTTCAAAGGAAAATTCAGACTGCAAAAGTTTTGCAGACTTTAGTATATAATGTAGTGAATATACGACACTTTGTCAACGTAATTTATGTATTTCATTTAACGATTTACTTTATTAATTAAGATCGAGACAAGCATTGAATTTTCGAAAAATAATTAAAAAAAACATAGTCAAATACGTACTTATGATAGCTGAAACTTTGTTTATGTATAAATATTAAAATCAAACGGGTTATCATTGTTTTTTTCCTTAACAAACCTTGTTCAGTTATGTGACAAATTTATGTGTTTAACGTATCCTAAAAGTTTGTGTTCCTGTTCTCAACAGTACGAAGCCCAATTGTGCCACATGCATGACAGAGACAGCGTCACCTAATTGCATAAGAAACTTTTCGCATATAGGATCAACAGATTGCATTTTTCAAAACGATTTCTATGTAAGACATCAATGGAAGACATGGCAGGTGTTTCTAGAAAAGCAGAGGACGCTTACCCTATTATTAGACGTTACAGTTTGAGTCGTTTGTCATTACGGAAAAAAAATACAAGTTAAGTTTTTTTTTTCTTTTTTTTACACAAATGTACCTTATGTTATAATATATATAAACAATTTGAAGTAAATTAATTTCATTTCACAAATATATTTAACAATGGAAAGAAGATGTTTTGACCTTATTAATTTTAATGTTGTTGAAGGGTCTCCTAACATTCTCGCATTATTGATATTGAATGTTTATAATTAAACATAATAACTTGAGAAATATCGATGAGTTAACACATTAATGGTGTGCTCTTTTTCAGCCTAGCTATTGATCTTGGCCGTTCTTGCTGATCTGTAATGTTTCAAAAAATATGCCCACATCAACCTTTATTACTTCTCATATAGACAAAGGTATACAAGTGTAATTTTTAATGGTATTTTGTTTTTTGTGGATTGTTTTTATAATTGTATTGGATTTAATAATTGATAATGTTCGGTAAAGTATTGTGTATTTTACACGGCTTTGTACTGTTTTGATGCGTCAGGGTTATACGTGTGGCTTACATTTAGCCATTTACACCTCTTATAACTGTTTTAACTGATTGAATAAATTCATACAAAAGTTAGACACCAATTAAAATTTATGGGTTTCAAGATATTTGTAATTATAACTAAGAGGCTTTTTCCATGATTTTAATTGATACCGAACATACCATGCAAGGCTAACGATATACGCACGCCAGCCAACCGGAATCGGTATTTGATAATCCGCAAAACTAGGTAATAGAAGTGAATTCATAGTGAAAGTAGCATTTTGATTAATTACAAAATTGAAATATGCGGTTGATAAACAACGAATATTTGTTAAAAATATTTACAGTATCTTGTTTGGGTACGCTTCATTATTTCGTTATAATGGACAACTGTTAACCTATCTTATCTGTTCCTTTCAGCAATCGTGCAAAAGGTCAAAATTTATAAATTTATTTTACGTTTAATCTCTATTTCCTTAATCTGGCTGTTTACAAAATAGTATTGAGCACTTTGGTGTGATAAATAGTTAAAGACGCAATGTTTCTACTGTTATCTTGATCTTAGACTTTGGTCGGTTTTGATATTTAGAATACATCTCACATTATATTAAACTTCATATATATTAAATGATTAAACAATATCTCCTTAAGTTTTTGCTCAACGGAAATCCACCCAAGTACAATGTTAAGTGTCAATGTATCCAAATCTAAATTGACATTTAAGTAATTTTGATACGGGTTTGATGCAATTTTTTTTTTATCTTAAATCGACAATACTTTTCCATGTAACGCATACATTGTGTTTACCTAAATTTGATCCTTTGATCCGCAAATATGTTT
Organism: Perna viridis; assembly: GCA_037379345.1. Classification (NCBI taxonomy): domain Eukaryota; kingdom Metazoa; phylum Mollusca; class Bivalvia; order Mytilida; family Mytilidae; genus Perna; species Perna viridis. Next base: position 22,680,584 of record CM074519.1, on the reverse strand, counting down.
ATTTGTTTTTGCACTTCTTTAAAAAAAGGCGCTAATTAATATAAGAAATGGAAATAAGAAATGAGGAAACTGAAGGTTCGTAAACTCGGGAATCGAAGACAAAGAAAAAGCATGAGCATCTATGGTTGAAGAATAGCCAACAAACACAAAGGAACTACAAACAATTAAAATAAAACGGAGACCCATCGTTAAATACAGCCCTTGGTCATTCATGTCAGCTTATTGCGATGATTTTCTTTAGGAATCATGATGAGCGTCGCGCAATTCAGTTCAAGTTTAAAATATATATCAAAACATTGTTCAGTTATTAAGGTAAACATAACAAATCTAATCAAATAAAATTTATTTGAATACAATATTTTTGTTTTTTGTTTTGTTTTTTTTTTTCTTGTTTTAAGCAAAGGTGTTATAATTCAATTAGAAACATTGCATGATTTATTTATTTTTCTTATTTGCGTTCTGTCACTTTTGCTATGTACTAATCTCAGGTGACAATGCCAAGGTTTTAAGTGCTGATTTTAAACCCAATGAAATGAACCCCAAACACTGAGTGGAAAATACAATTTTCTGATAACAAGAACGTCAAAAAAATATATTCACCTAGACATGAGGCAGTCCATGAATTTGGAAAACTTTTCTGTGTGCAAGTATCAACCGTTAGGAAAGTTTTGAACGAATTTCAACGGCCGTTTCAAAATTGATTCTACTATTTGGAAGTTTATCTCTACAAGAAACACATCATTTTTATGTCTCACTACGTGGCGTTCGAATACTAAAGTCGTGTGTCAATAACGTGGTTGATATCTCAAAGGTCTGATTAGAAACTACAGACTAAATATTTAAAAGTTTTACTATAACGATTTTATTATTCATGTTGACGCTCTCAGTAATCCAAGAATTCATCAAATAAATTACAATACAAAGTTTTGTTTCGTTTGCGAGTAAATCATTCCGTTTAAATCTCTACCAAACTGAACGTGGTATTATTAAACTCATATCAATTTGTAGTTGACCTTTCAGTTAGAATCATATTTTAAGTAATAGACTTTCCGGATTATGAAATTCAGCTACTGTTAAAATTTCGATTTATTTGGAATACATTTCATACATTGTTAAAATGTTAGAATTATTTTATTTTGATAAAATTTACTCGAACGTTAAAAATTATGCTGAATTGATATGTATGTGTTTGGGAAAAACCCATGAAAGCATTACGGCGATGCAGGTAGTAAAAGAGTATATATAGACTTTTATCTATTATAGATAATGTTCTAGTTTAAGGTTGACTGCGAATACACAATGAAAAAACATACTATTTTGTCGGTACCATGTTAAACCTTTGAAATGAATCTTGACGTTAAACATGAAGAACAACTGCCGTAACCAATACGTATAATTCAGAACGTCTATCGCAGAGCAATCCGTTTAAAATTCAGACAATGTCTTTGGTTAAAGTTGAGAAAAACCCACTGAACAAACGATGCTGGAGCAGTATCAATAATTGTTTTTGGTATGTCATGCAGTACATAAGTATCACGCCAGCTAAGGATCATGCAAAGTGTGATTCATTGGTAAAAAGCCCACATATTTTATTTTTGATATTTTGTTTGAAATGTCATACCGAAGAGAAATTAACATGTGGTTTTTAATATACCCCGTGCTCTTAGGAGATAACAATTATATGGAATACACTGTAGATTTCAAAATTAAGGGAGATAACTCTGTAAATGACGCTCAAATACAATAGAATCTACTAGATTTTCAATGTTGATTATTCCCTTAGAGCAGGCAGATTTCAATGAATAATTACACATTTCAAAGAATAGACCCATAAAACAACTTAATTACAAAAATAAAAATATGTAGCCTTTTTGGGGATGTATCACATCTTTCAGATTTTGCATGATCCTTATAAAGACAGCTACATAAAATGTTTTTCAAAAAAGTAAAAAAAAATACAGGGTACTTTAAAACAAGTTCAAATATATGTGCTCGTTTCCACCTCCGTAACAATCTGGATTTGGGTGCTACGCCTCTGCTACTTACACAACCTTGTAACCTACGTCATTTCTGTAGACACATCTGTAAGTTGGGAAAAACCATATATTAATCTCCCACTAAAATGAACTGAATCAAGAACTTAACTCATGCAAAATACAAATTTCATGCATATTCTATATACTTTTATCTAAAAAGTGAAATAACCGAATGAAAATGTAAGACATGCTAAGTGGGCAGATCCTGAATAAGAAATAAAAGTGAATTAAGTAGGATTTTGACATGCTTAAACCAACTACTGTACTGACCATTACATTATGCAATCTATTCGTCCTTCTGCATAGGTATTGGTAACATTTGATTTGAAAGTAGTAACAGTACAATGCCAAAACCATGGACCTTTCGGGGACAAACATAGCTTGGAATATTAAACAAAACAATACAATCACACAAATATCAGCAATAAAAATCACATACAATACATATGGGCTAAAGGGTACACACATACACACACAGAAAACATTAATACACAAGCAAACAAAAAATCCAACAACAAAGCGAGTTTACCCCTCTTTTAACACGAAAGTTTTGTCTACAGTGTAATTTATCTAGTATGTTAATCATTGTTGTAAAAAAGACGGTATGAGATAGTGGATATCATTTTTATTTACTATGTTGTATTGTTAAACTTTATTTTAAATCGAACAATGTTTCAAAGTAGCAAGTGTTTCATTTGATTTGATCCGATACCAAAATATTTTAAACTTCTCTTTATACTTCGCTAATAAAATGAAAATACACGAAATAGTACAAAAAGGGAAAAAAGAAACAAAAGGTTGAAAAGGAATATACAATACAAAACCATGAAAATGAAGACCAAATACAGACGGACAAGTCACACAACACATAAGAACTACAAACAATTAGAAAAAAAACATAATAAAAACAAAAAAGAAACAAACAAACGTTATCATAACATATAGAACTTATATCTAAAGATGACATCGAACAAACTTATTTGTACACTTACTTTTAAAATATTCAAAACTCGTTTTTTTATTCAGTTCATTGACTATAAAAAGAATGGATATAGTGAATATATCAAAGAGACAACAACCTCCCCGGGATGAAAATATCAGCTCAAGGCCATCCATGGGTCTTCAATGAACGATGAGGAAACCCTTACAAACATGACATTGCAGGCTGCAACTGGCCCCAAAACAACATTACACACAGGTACAGCGAAAAGGTCACCTCTATATACGTCAACAGCATAAAAGCAATTCGAAAGCAAAAACGAAACAAGACATACAGCAGCCAGAAATTTCAGACTTTGGACAGTCGCAAAATTGCGGCGATGTTAAAATACCTTGGCGTGATCACACAGACACCACCCTCCCCCTTTTTCAAATTGGCAACTGTAGAAAAATATGCCAAAATTGAAAAAAAAAAACATTGAACTGATTTGGTCTGCGTCCCGTGTTAAAACAAAAATAAAGAAACTGACTATATGTTACACAAATACACAAAGGATTACAAGCAATTAACTGACAAACCAGCTCCAGATCTTAACCAGTTTACACCTACAAAAAGTGATGTCCTCATTATATGTTATATCTATCCCAATTCTTCCTATGCGGGGTTGAGAACAACGCTATATCATAAATCATAAAATAAGGGCACAACCCATGTCATGCCGAAAACTATCAAACACAACTTTTAAATACAATGTGTTGTTTTCTATGTAAAGACCTTATAAGCGAATCCATGGTAGAACTAAAAAATTCTATCTTTGACGATTTGACAACAATATCATACTTATTTCCCTTTCGAATAAGCCTATTCAACGGTTTAGTAAACTTATTCGGTGAGCTTTCTGTGTTCTGTCAAGAATATTGCCATGCGATATAGAGTGGTATACACCTGCACGTATTAATCATTTACTAGTACTTCTGTATTTGAGAACCAGTTGTATCGGTTGAAAAAAAATTTTGAAGATTTTTACGAGCTTGTAATATCGAAAACCTTGTGGTTATTTCTCGGTGATATGAAGATTTATTTCATTAAAAACCGGAACATTGTTACTAATACGAGCAAATCGAACCTAATGTGATATGAAAACACCATATGGTAATGACAAGGGGACGTCATCATCTAAAAACGGTTAGTAATAAATAGAAAATCAAAAATCACTCCTTTAATGTATACTTAGATCAAGAAACGGACGTCATCAATATTTGCTTTATTCCAAGAAAGTTCTGCAGGATAAATATTAAGTTAAAAAATTGAATATCGGCCAAATATCTTAAAAAGTAATCACAATAACCAAGATTCTTGCGGAAGTCAAAAGAATGTAACCTAGGGACAAAGACTAGGCAGGGAAAACACACACACACACGAAGAAGAACATAAAATAACAAAAATGATACGTACAAAACAACATAAGTGAATGAGCAACTCGACTCCACAAAAAAACTGGAAGCATGGACCAGGTGCACTGGTAGGGTAAGGGTCCCTTGCTTTTCTAAAACCACCCACCGATTTGCTCATAAAATGTCGATTCCGGAGTAGGTGAAGGTATTATTAATTTGTTCTACCAAATGTTGTTTCGAACCAAAGATACAGTGCATGTCTGACGAAATCCCGAAAATTTGACTTCTTTTTCTATTTTTTCTTTTCCATTTTTTCTTTTCTTTTTCGTTTTTATTAACCTTTTTTTTTGCTATGATTGTCATGTTATATTTGATATATGAATATTTAAAGTGTCAATGATTAAGTGCTATCTTTAAACGGAACAGAACTGAATACCCAATCGTGAAGCGTATTTTTAAAATTTGCCATTTAATGGACATATCTTTGACCATCTTTTATAGAAACGCTTCCTAATAACAGGTATGTATGTTCGAAACTACCTCAAACAAAATCTGAGTTTTCACGCCACTTGATTTTGAAGTAATTAAAATAACATTTACGAATATATATGTATATCTACATGGACTGTATATCTGTCCATTAGGACGAGATTGAGCGGATTTGTAGTTATGGAAAATAGGATTTTTCTTCTGTTGTTTGAAAGTCTTGCCATTCTGAGGTAAAAACTTATAATGCATTATTTACTAATTTTACAATTTACGAAAACTATTTTTATAAAAAAAAATGTTCCATTGAAATAGTAAAACATTTTTCTGTTGCATGTGCCATTTTAGACTTTACACAAGTCCTCTTTCAAAAATGGTTTATATTGTTAAATTTTAAAACAGTTTGCTTTTAAAAAAAAATCATTTATGAAGGAATTAAAAAGACAAAAACTTGTCGAGTCAATGAACTTGATGTTAGTTGGCTTTACATCTTACACTACAGTTTATACAGTTTACAAAAATTGTGAATTATGAATCAGGAATAAATATGGTAAACACTTTCAACAAATACACCTGATTTTGATGGAAGCTGACATTGAGGTAATTATGCAATATTTTTCCACGACCATAGATGATATTTTCTTATGGTATAACTTTTTTTCTTTTATTATGAAGTTTTTCATCTGGGAATTTTTGCGATTACTACAAGCAGTGCAAAAAATCTAGATCCATTCAAGATCAATATTCCATTGGTTGTGGGTATTATGCGAGTAGTCGATGTGTATACTATAGGTATATATATGTTTTTAAGTACCAAAGAAATAATAAAAAATCCTAACTTCTGTTTCTACTAATATAAAGTATGTATAATGTCGATTCCTAAACAAAATATAATTCAAAAAGCTGGCTTGTATTTTCAAACTGATGAAATTAATATGGTTTTAGTCTTTGCTTATGACGAATGAAGCTATTTTTACTCAAACCACATGTGACATTGCATAGCTTTGCTTTCATATTATTTAATTGTTGTGACGGTAATATGCCAGTTTGTCTTATGTTACATTCTAAGTGTATTCGTTAAAATTTGAAATAATTATTTCCGAAAATTAATTCCAAAATAGGTCGCTTTCTACTGAACAAGTTTGAGCAATACATGTTTCAGATTAAGTGCATCACTGAAACTCCACCTAAATAGATACAATGCCTCGAGTATAAAAACAAGAAGTGTTTTTTTTTTTTAACGTGCATTAAATACTTCAAATTATTGTGACCTTTAATCGATAACAATTGCAAGATTTTTTTAAAGTATGATGAAAATATTTTAGTATAAAGCTTCCATCACAATCCTCATTAGATAAGAAAAGAGATCAATGGTAAAGGAAAGCTATTGACCAAACTATACGACAAACGCGATGACTTTTCATTTCGTATTCGTTGTCAATTTTCCTTCATCTGTGGCAACATCCCTTCAGCACCCGCGGAGCGACTCAGCGGGTGTTCCTAAGAAAGCAGAAGACACTTACACCGCCGGTGCACCTGATATATGCTTCCAGTTTTCAGTGAAGTCCGAGTTGCTTATTTACTTCTTTTTTTTTTTTTTTTTTTTTTTTGGTCCATGGAATACATTCCTTTCAATGCAAAAAGATCGAAAAGAAATCCATGCAATCATTTCTCACTTAAATCAACCAAATCAAGAACGAAACCTCTGGGAAAGTGCTGATTTTATACACGATCTATATGTTTAAAAATTCGACAACCCACTAACAAAGACTAACTAAAACAGGTGATTTGGCCTGAATTTGTTTTTTAATAAGAAATAAAAGTGGTGGATTGTTTGACATACATGAATCACTTGTCTAAATTTCATAAAGACAGCTACCTCAACACTGAAAAATAAATACTGTATTAATCTCTGGGATATGAATAATTTGTCAAATGACAATTTTATGTCCAAATACATGATACAATATTTTATGTCTGAATGTTCATATATGATTATCAAGATAATTTATCATTTAATACATGTGTAATAGTGTATGTATGCATTCAGATATAAAACTCAAACATACTTAGGAACATGTTTGGAACGGAAATGTTGTCCGGGCTATACAGGAGCAGGCTGCTCTCAAGGTATTAAGTTTACACATTTACTCCTTGTTAAAAATAATTTTGATCTGGTGTGCTACAATGTACCATTTCGTGCAACACACAGCTCGTCTTGTCATAAAAATGAATAAAGTAGCCATATCAAAATGATGTAAATAAATTACTGCATAGGTTTCAATATTTCTTCATTTCGACAATTTATTATCGGTTTTCCAGCATTATTGGACCTGTCAATCAAAAAAGTGGTGTCGCTTCTTAACAACGCGCCAGAAAGCTATTTAATTTCAACAATACAGCCTAGGTAGTGTATTTTTCACCCTTGTTTAGAATATATTTAAACATGTTGTTGATGCTTGACAGATGTACTGTCAGAGGTAAAGACTACCTTTGCAATAAGTTCTCTAACGGCTCTAACGAAGATCACATACATGTAACCAAAAATATATAAGCTTTAATGCAAAATGCGTTTTTGTTAAATGCACAAGGCTATGCAAAATACGAAATCTTTTAGATATATGTGAATATCCATCTTGCAACACTCTTCTATATAATTGAATCGACAGCGTTGATCATACGCAGAATTGATTGATGTTTACACTTAGCTTCCGATTAACAGATTGGAACTGCATATCAAAATGTAACAAAGAATATTTCGAAAATAATTCTACGACCCTGTTTTTATCTAATCACCAAAACATGCTGTCCTGTAAAGCTTATGGTTTCACACATGACTGGCCAAAAGTATAGGGGAAAGCTCAACCGATCGTTGTAGCGCCCAAAGGCGTTTAAAATTCAAATTCCTTCTTTATGAATCGTTATTAATTAGTTAAGTGAATGATTTTTTTTTTTCAAATCAATTTTCATGAACATTTAGGAGGTAAGTTTCGATATTCATGACTTGCTTAGTAACATACAATCGAACCTCGATGTATCGAACTCGGAAGAGTCGAAATCTCGGATAACTCGAACTAATTCAAAGTCCCAGCAAAACTCCCCTTACTCTAATACAATTTTATCTCGGAGGATTCGAACTCGGATGACTCGAACTCGTATTATTCGAAATCTCGGATAACTCGAGGTTTTGTCCGTCAGTCCCCTCCATAGGACTTCGCGGTTAATTAACCCTGATGTCAAAAGTCAACTAATTAGTCGGAAAACTGTTTGCTTTATTACAATCATGATTAAAGTGTGTTTTTACAACGATTAGCGTGCCTTTTTAAATTATTTGTTGACACTCGTCATGGCTTGATAAATCCAAAAAATCGCGTATAGTGAAAAGAAACGAATTTTATTGATCACACGTAGTGATATCGGATAATTCAATAAAAGTTATTACAAAAATACAGACGAATTGTTTTAAAAATATGTATCTGAATATTTAATTAAACATCAAACAGACGATATTAATTACGAGTATTTCAACAACTCCATTCGTTCCGCTAGTGAATCTCAAATTTTATCGTATTAATGTAGGGCACATGGTAAATGACGAATCTGTGAGGTTTGCAAAGCAGCATGTTATGAACTTATTACTTTTCGACGTATAAAAAAAAATAAAAAGACAATTTCTCTTAAGCACGCGACGCCGTTCAATATTATCTTCCGATATGAAACGCTAGTCACCACGGAGAATCCTGTACAGTGACAAACACATATACATGTATCAGCAAAACAAGTGATGTAATTGCAGAAACAATCACCGACCAAACTATTTCCGGGTTATGCTCGACCTCGGATGACTCGAACCTCGGATAACATGAACGATTTTGCCTGGTCCCTTCGACTTAAGGCGATTCTCTTTTAGGTATAAATAGAACAGTATTTCAAGGTCTACTTTAAAAATGTTTTTATCTAGAATTCGACAAAAGGCGATTGTTAAAAGGATTAATCTTCTATGTTTTGTACTTGACAGAAGATTATAATTATTGATAAAACTTATTATGTCATATAAAGTAGAGTGTCACCATGATTATATCAAGTACACTTGAATGACAGATGTGATGTTTTAAGCGTAAAATTTCAACATTTATTTTAACGGAAAACTGTCAATACAATTCGTTGATTCTGTATACTTTGACAACAGTTGTTTTTAGTAGAGTTTTCTGTTTTCATAGTGTATGATATTGAATGTACTATTTGAAATCTAAATTGAAGAAGTTATTGCAAATAACTATTGATGACATGGGGTGAATATTTGAAAAAAAAAGTTTTCATTTAGTTTGAAAAATAGTTCACACATGTTTTATCAGTTATACAATTACGCCCAAGTACGTAAAAGTCATAAAATAGTTCATATGTATTTTGACAATGTTGTGTTTCAGCACTCTGCTATGGATCGACAACATGCCCAAATGGAGGAACCTGTTTGAAACCAAATAATTGTTTGTGTGCGTCTGGATTTACTGGACAAAACTGTGAAAGTAAATGCATTTGAAAGTTGATGTGCATTTGAAATTATTGTGTTCATGTAAACTGCAAGCAGTACATACATACATATAAATTCTTTTATAGTGAACAAACGTTTTATATTGTATAGACGTTGAACATATAAATGTAGTCAATATAATATTCTAGTCTAAATCAATCCAAATTTAATCTCTCGATGAGGTCAGACAGAAATAGTATCACTATCTAATGACGGAATATAGACTAAAAAATAAATAATTCTGTAAAATAATTATACATGGTAACTGTTAGTGTAGTTTACATTATTTCTGATACTCAGATTAAAGATATGTTACTGATAAAACTGGATGCATGACTATCAAAATATGTTTACTACGTTGGAAAATATCATGTAAGCTATAGTCAAGCCATTTAAAACAGCTAGTTCTTATATAAGAAACGAATCTTCTTGTCGAATGATGCGGAATTATCATGTGGTGTAAATTGATTTTGTTTAAAATTGAAATATTTAGAATTTACAATTTTTTTTATCTACTTTCAAATTCTGTTTGTAGCTGCTTGCTCTTCTTTTAATCGTTGGTGCTGGCCGGGAACATGTGGGCGCAATTTATACGCTAGGGACTGCGATTGTATGACAGGATTCAGAAGAGAATACAATGGAAAATTTGCAAAGTGCCAGCGTAAGTCTTCACGAGGATTACAATTCAATTCAATAACCATTAGCTGTTAAATTTTCTGTTCCAGATTTGCAATAAATCAATCAATAAAGTATATGATGTTTTTCTTGTATCCTGTTTCACTTTTAACAAGGCGTATGTTGACCTTATAATTGCTCAAGTATTACATTAAGAAGATAATTGTTAATCAATGATGGAAGAAAATGTCAGTATAAAGTTAAAAACCAACCTTATGTATCGATCAATTTCAGATCTACATAATTCATATAGTTACTAAAAAGAAAGTTCAATGTATATTGGGATGTTAAGTAGTAGTCTTTGAGATACACCTCAAACATATTTTTGTTATCAAGTTGCCTCAAAGGTCTTTATGATGAAAACTAAAATTATTCTTTACAATTCATCTGCTACTAGGAGATATTATTGAAAATGCAACCGTTTCTATTGCATCTTAGTATCATTTACAGAGTTTCCCTTTATTTTGAATTCTACGGAACATTCTTTATATTGTTTATCCCCTAAAATAAGGATTGCATGAAAAACTTCTGTTTACTATAAAATTTTAAACAAAACATCAAAAATAAAAATATATAGGCTTTTAACTATTATACTTTGCTTGATTCTTAACTTGAGAGCTACTTAACCTTTGAAGAAAACAAAACTGGTTTAAACAGTTGTTGTTCTCAATCTATAACATTCCCTATTCTAGTTTTAAATCAACCTATGTTCAAAAAGATGCATGATTCTTTATTAATTGCTTTTGTCTCTCGTAAAATTTGCCGCTAGATTGTAATTCGAAGAAAAAAATGAAAGGCAATTTTAGTAATTGTGCTTGATGTTAGGATCTTAGATCTTTAAATAATTGTTCAAGGTAACAGGACACATATATTGTTATATTTCAGCAATATCTACTCCAAGTATAACTACCTGCAGGGTTAGAGCAATTTCAAGCGACAGAACAGAAACATCATCACATGAAGGCGCTTCTGAATGCTCATTACAGAATGATTTTTACGGCAGATTTGAAGTCCACCATTTCATACTTGATATCGGAGGTGTATACGAAGTATTTATCAACAACAATACAATTAAAAACAGACCGCCATATGTTTCAAATGAGAACTTTGGAGTGTCTGAGGTTTCCATAAGTGTCCACAAGCACTCTTTGGATGGTAAGAATAATGCTGATCCTTATTCAGAGTAATCAAGGAAGCCAACATTCTAGCGGAAATCACACGAACGCATTTTTATGACAAAGATAAGACATGGAAAACAATCACAACAACGAACGTAAAGTAACTAATACACAAAAAGTAGCAAAAGTAAACGAGCAACATAGACGCCACTAAAAACTTGGAGCATGGCAAGGCATTGGTCAATTGTTAGAACAATAGTTAGTTTTGTGGATTGTGGAGAAAATAGTCAATGTGGATAGTGTCGAAATGTTGTAGTATTACACGTAAGACTATACTTCCTCTTATATGAATTTAGGGCATCATTTGATTGTCACTATCGGAATTATATTTTATAAAATTTCAATGAATAAAAAACAATATTTTTGGTGAGATGGACTGTTGAATTATGAGTTTTTTTTTATTTTTTCCCCAGCTTAACACCTACGAGCGTAGCGCTAAGAAGTTGGTTTGATTTAGGATTAGTATGCTGCAACTACGTTGTTCACTTTTCAACGAACTTATCGTTATTTACTCCGATATAAATATTTGATTTTTCAGGGTCTAAGGTACTCTTATTACAAAAGAAGTTAATGGGCGACAAATATCCATTGAGTATAAACCGTGATTATACCGGAAATACAAAAGTTTCTGCAAATGCAAGACTTGTAAATGGAGAAAGGTATGAAATACAATATCAACACATTAATTGTTCAGTCTGAGTATATATAACCGGTGAGGAAGTACGTAACATGCCTTTCTACTTGTTGACCTTTTCGGTACCATAATCGATTGTTGTTGCTTTTATGTTGTTGTTGTTGAGACATCAAAATCTAAGTATATGGCATAAACGGGAATAAACTAAACAATTGAAAAGAAGAGAGCAAACAAATAAACCTGAAAACACCACAAACTCTGTAAAAATACGTATGTTATGTTCCACAATCTACACCTCTTATTTTGAAAGTAGATAAAATCCTGTATGTTTCAAGTTTAATGAGTTGGCAATCTAATAGAGTATCTCATCTGTTAGATAGAAACATCATATTGAATGTTGGTGTGGTGTCCCCAAGAAAGATGTTTACTGTTGGAAAGTAAAATCTATCACACTTATTTTTTGTATTTATTTTGCAAATGTCTGCAAATTACCTTTTAAATCTTTGATAATTAAGTTGGTTTAATTTTCCAAATCTTTCTTTAGAAGACAGCATTCACAGCCACGGAGTAGAACAGATTTGGCAACTGTTTGAAATTCAGAATATTTAAAACATGTGCATTTATTTTTTTTTTTCAGACTTTGCGTTACTTTTAGTATGAAAGGAGGGGGATTTTTAACTTCAAAAACTGTAAACAATGTTGAAACTAAAATTCCGTATGATAAAACAGAAGCAACAAACAAAACATTATGTTATATATATGACAGAGCAACGCCAATACATTGTTCCGAGAAAGGAAGCTGTAAAAACGAGCCCCTTAAATTATCCACACGGGTTACCAACTCCAGGAAAGTACATGTCAAAATTGATGGATGGATAGATCCTCTTCCTCCTATTATCGCTAATTCATCTTTTTTAGCATCTGGTATTAAAAGTTATACTATAGACGTTTATGAAGTGATAGCCTCGAGTCCTGAAACTCTTATGAGGGATCAGTCATCAAAAGGAAAGGAAAACATAAGTATTGAGTCCATCGGGAGTAATATTGAAATAGAATTACCTTCCAAAAATCCTATGCTGTATACAATGATACTTGAAGTAACGGACTCTGCTAACAATGTCCACCATGCCCGTAGATTTGTTTTGTACGACAATACTTCGGCTATTGAGGTCAATGATCAACATCATTTGCGTGTTGAAACGGCTTCAAATGCAAGTAATTACCAATGGCAAACCAATCACGAGAAACTGTGTTATTCTTGGTCTCAAAGATATTTTAATAATTACTACAAGAAAAACAATCCCTTCCGTCCAATCAAATCGGACACATATAGTGATGTAATTGGTCTTTATGATCAAATTTCTGGTATTCTGCCAATAAATGGTACCGTAAATGTAAATGGCTTAAGTGGATTCTACTATGCAATACTTAAAAATGACATATACGTAACTTCCGGTCGCGTAGAAAACTTTACATCGGAAGCTCTCTGTACGTACCCATCTATGAGTGATGGGGACGAGTTTATATTTCAATTACAAGCCAAAGACATAATGAACCACACTCTAAATGACAGTGTTTCCGTGTACATTGACCGTTCTGTTCCGGAAATATCTGACATTTGGTTGACACGGAACGGATGCAAACAACTTTTTGTACATCATACTATAGACTTATCAGATATGGCAATAGAGTTTAAAGCATTCGATGTTCACAGTGGCGTTCGTGAGATGAAATGGACATTTGGTACTTATGAAAACAATACTGTTCTTATAGAGAAAGCCATCGGAGTCAAGTCTGTTGTAAGTAAGATTCTCATTTCAGTTATATGATATCTATTATATAATATAGTTTGTTTTTCTTTGTAGAAAAGGGCCTATTGAAGTCTTTACTAGTGCTGAAAACTCAACATTCTTTGTTAGTCGTAATTTTTATGACTTATTATATTAGTCTTTACTTTTAAAATGTTTTAAAATCAATTTCGTTATAGTTGATTATTAATTACGGGTATTTATCATCAGTATTTTATATATTTTCTTTTTTGCTTTTCGTAGGGTAATCCTGATAATTCCTCATCATTCTACTGTCCCATGATTGGTAATTGTAGCAGCATGTTGTTTAGTGCAAACTTAAAGAAACTGAAAAGCGAAAATAAACACATTGAACTGCATAATAGAAGATATTTCTTCACCCTTGAAGCCATGAACAACGCTTATCTCCGTTCATTTGACCATATCGACATTCTTGTTGATGATTCTCCACCAGAAGGTGGGGTTGTTCTGGAAGGTCCTAGTGGTTTTCAAGACATTGACTATACTAGCGATGATGAGATTACAGTCCACTGGCACGATTTCGTCGACCATGAAAGTGGAATAAAAATATATAAATTAGCTTTAAGTGGAAAATGCCTCAGTGATCTGGAGCAATGGATACCGGGTTTCAAAAATGATACTTTCGTTCAGGAAATAGTCCAAACTTCCACGAAACTACGATTTCCAAATAGAGAGGGACGTTACTTTGTATCTGTCATCGCGTATAATCATGCATTGAGTCCTTCAAAGGTTGTATGTTCAGACGGGGTAATATTTGACAAGTCGCTTCCAAACATATCGAATATTTATCTTAAACATTCGAAAATAAAGGAATCTGTTGCTTGTCTTGATGGTAAGGCATGGGTTATTAAAGAAAATTTAGTTAAAGTTGCCATGGACGTTTCTGCTTGTTTATCAAAATGTAAGAACAAATCCGATGACATCATTGCGAAATTCATACCAGAATCAAAAGCATACAGCAATGGATTAAATATCTCAGAATTTATTTGCCAAATATGCCTCTTTACAACGGTCACGTGATCTACGTACCAAATGATGTGTTAGACGTGAGGTGGGATATATCTGAAGACCGAAGTCAGATAACTGGTACTTACGTTGGGTTCGGTAACGATCCGAGAAGTATTGAGAGCCCAGACATTCAGGGTTATGTTGAGGTGCATCATCCAACAAGGTACATTCAACATCATCCGGGGCTTATTGGAGAAAATATTTTCTACATATTCATACGTGTAGTCAATAGAGCTGGGCTAGAGAGTAAAGTTTGGTTGGGACCAATACTTGCCGACGAAACCCCTCCAGTGTGCTTAACAACTATACAACCCGTCGTGAAAGGAAAGAATGTAGTGTTGAAATGGATGACAAAAGAGGTTTTTGATACAGAACAAGCTGACGAAATAGGGATAGTTATGTTTAGATTCGGTAAGTACACGTACGATTTTTTTCTCACAATTCTGCCATCTTCATGTCGTTAGTTTGCGGTTGTTTTTCGCTTCACTGTATTGTAGTCCATGAAAAAATATGTGCACGGCATCAACGTTTATAAAGCGCATGTCTCGTCACAAAAATTGCAAAATGGTGTGAAAAATGTCCCAAATAAAGCAGATATTTTATAAAGGGAATTTTAAGCGGATGATAAATTTGGAAATTTGCTCTATAAATTTCATGGTCTTTATTTTTCCGATTTAATGGAATGGAAAACATATATAAAGTATTTAGACGTAAATTTGGCGAGCTTTGATTCTCGCCATTCCCGAGACCTTGCAGATATAACGAAAATTTAAACCTCGCATGAAGGCATATCAATATAAATTCTGTATGTTGTTTTAAAAAATTCTAATGTGTTTCCCTTTTAATTTTTAACATGTATTCTACACAGGTTTGGGTAACAGATTTATCACACCTTTTCTGGAATGGAGTATAGAAAACCAAGGTGGTAAATGTGGTTCAGACGTCCAATGTATACAGTACCCAGTGCAAAGGCTACAAAAATACGATATGATGGATGGGTATGAATTCTACGCCCAACTCAAATTCTACAACTATGCAGGGCATTTCTGTAATGTTACAACGAAACCGTTTCGTATTCCATCTTTGTTTCCACCCAGAGTTGGTATAGTTAAGGATGTACTGCGTAATAGCATACCACCTTTCCATGATATCGACGTTACCTTCGATTTAAATGAGTATTGTATTTCGTGGATTGGCTTTAATCACCATGAGACAATTCAACTTCAGCATGGTCTAGGGACATCTCCTAGAAATGATGATACCGTTACTTTTCATGATATACCTTTCAATAGAACGAATAATTCTGTATGTGAGAACTATTCTTTCACCGACAGCGATCAGCAATATTTTGTTACAATTAAAGCTTCATGCTCAGGAGGAACAACTTATGCTTCCTCAGATGGATTCTTCCCATTAAAGAAATCAAAGGTTTTGTCACTGGTGACGGTGTTGTATGGTAAAGAATGTTTGAAAACTGGATCACTTGAAAATCTTCATGAGAATTCAAATATTGCAGTGAATTCAAAACTACCATTAGTCGCTGGCACTGTATACTCTGTTTTTTTGTCCGCAAACATTTCTTCACAAAGCAAGAGCATCCTTATTCTTGCAACCCGTTGGTATTATAATTATTACGTTATTACGTTTATGGCTCTAAGACGCACTGATAAAATTAATTTCACGTTGTATGACAATGGACATGAGACATATACAAATGCATCTTTATTCCATTGCAACCCCTTCAAAAGAACTCAAATGTCTCAAAGCTATATACCAATACATTGGATTTTAAATGAGGAATATTCCAAACTCGTTACACACTTTGAAGTTGCTGTTTGTAAAGTGCACGAAGGAAAATGCAAAAATAGACTGATATTTTCGAATGCAGGACACGCGACGTCGTATAATTTCACAGGGAAATTTTCAACGGGTTTATATAAAGCGCTTGTACGGCTTTGTTTTGGACAAGTTTGTCTCCCGATTGTATCCTCTGAAGAATTTTCAATTGTGCCTACTCGTATCCCTTCATTACATTCCACGGCTAAGGCAACAGTAAACGGGAGTTATCTCAATGTTGCTGTAACTATTGAAAAATACATGTGCAGTGGTAATGAATTATCAAAGGCGTACAGGTGGGCACTTTTTGCTGACCTCGAAGGACACAAAATGGTCTCACACTGGAAATATATTGTAGATAAATCATCAAATGGTCAATTGATAGAGGTATTTTGATCTTGAATAATATTCTTATCTTTTACTTTCAAGAAAATTGAAATCTTTCCAACTGATTATATAGTTTTAGGTTATCATTAACTATAAATTTAAATCATGTTTTAACGGAATTTATATGTTTATTTATGAATTAATAATTATTCTATTCTGCAACTATTTTTCCAGGATGCCGTTTCTCTTGCTACACAACTGTTACCTTACAAGCACAACTCCATATGTGTTGAAGCATTCTGTTCTGATGATAGGAAGCCTCGCATTTGCTCTCCAATTGACTTTATCAGTGACCCTAATTTGTTTAATAAAGACGTTCTGTATGATCTGAACCTCAATAATCCAGTTTCCCGAGATCTTTTGAAATATCAGCATGCTTCTAACATTGGATCAAAACTTAAGATGCTTCATAAATTAGAAATGGGTTTCGCTGATTCAAATGTGAGGATTGGCGGCTTCGTCATTGGTAGACCACGAACACAAATTACATGGTATCTTACTTCCAAACGCGAAATCCCTATTACATTGTGCTCTCTAGATGTTTCTTGTCTTTTCTCAACAAATACAACAGGTGGCTTTGTAGACTTCAAAAACCCGTTCTTCAAAAACACTTTGCTCCTGTTTATATGTGCAATGTCATTAGACTTCAAGGTATGCAGCAATGGTTTTCTTATTAATGGAGGTCCTCCAAGAGCAGGAAGAGTTTTTATTGATGCAAATAATAATTATGTCACTGACGGAACACAGCTAACTGTTACATGGACAGGTTTCAGGGGAAATAAGGACGCATTAAAGCTTGGTTATATTTCCGATATTTCAGAATACAAATATGCTATCGGTAAGAAAATACAACCTTTACAATTAAAGATCTAATATTTTACATACTTCTACATATCTTTGTAATTGAATTATACAATAAGAGCGTTTTTAAGGAGGTAGACCTAGGTTAAGGGACACAACTCTTACAAATCATTGGAATGTTTGTATTCAGTATTTGACAGCAATCTCATATAAGCATCAAAGTAACATGGATTCATTTCAATCTATTTCAGATGAAAGCTTGATAGGCTTTGGTGAAATTGAATATGATACCAACCTATCACTGTCCCTTATCCTAGTTTTACCTCCTTAAACAGATTATTATAAAACATGTTAAGTTTGCCTTAACTATATACATCAACCTAAATATTGCAGGTTTGAATTCCATTAGTGCATATACAATTTTATAGAATTCTAAAACAAAACATCAAGGTAAAGGTATCCTTGGTTTTTAAATACAGAACATATTACTAATGCTTAAACCTATCAGAATAAATATCATTGTTAATATTAACCCTTTAACATATTTACATGCCAGGAACAAATAAAGGAGCTGATGATGTATTGCCATTTACATCAGCTGGTCTGTCAGAGTCAGCTACTGTTGTTGGACTTGATCTGAAACCTGGGCATGCGTATTATGCTACTGTAAGAGGTAATAGTAGTGTATACACATTCTTATGTGCTAGCGACAAAAATCTATTTACGATCAATTCTGATATTGACAATTAAATAAATGTAAAATACAGATGAAAATATTTACTCCTACCATTTTCACAGATTAAAATGTTGTAAGAATTATACCGCCTCTCAGGTTTATTTTCTAATTCTTACTTTATTATCATTTCTTAGATTAAGTTATGGATATTTAGGTGTTAGTTAAACTCTTCTAGATTATATGTTATCGGAAATGCAATGAACATAGATTTCACAATGTATAAATGAAAAATAAACCTGAAATACCTTTTTGAAAAACTGCATAATATGATTTCTCAATAAAATAATTATCTGTTGTAGCATTCAATCATGTTAACCGCACTGTCGATGCATATTCTAACCACGTGATATATGATTCTTCACCTCCAACTTCTGGTGCAATAGAAGTTGAAGGTCATCGATATGTTGCTGCTCATTCCATATATCTTCGCTGGTCTGGTATCGAGGACGATGAGAGTGGAATACGCAAAATAGAAGTAGGAATAGGGTCACACAACAACTCACCTGATGTCATACCGTTTCAAGAAGTTGTTGATAGTGCCGAGATTAATGGCAATGGCATTACCCAAGATGGACATACCTATTATGCAATTGTCACTGTGAGATTAATTAATATTCTGTAAAAAAACTAGTCAATATTGCGGTGAATTAATTTTGCTAAGCATATCCATGAACAAGCTTAAAACTTACATGAATCACTTATTTTCATTTAATGCATTGAATCATTGTCAAAGGGTTTTAAATTCATATGCATCTGCCATGTCCATAATAGTCTAATTGTATTCATCGGTTGATAGGTTTACTTAAAGAAATTTTGAATTTACATTTCAAATGGTAGCTGATTTTCAAATAAATCATTGCAGTACTAGGTTTTAGCTCTAAAAACAACTCGCACTAGCGTATTTCTGTAAATATTTCATCATCGTCCAAGTAATTATGTGCTTGTCGCTCAAATATCCCGATATCGATAAGTCATTACACAATGTGGTTCTTCATTCCAATTACACGGACACTGTTGTAAATACATTCTTTCAATTTACTATTTTTAATTTTTATTTGATTTTTAGCAATGCTTTCACGATAGTTAATGCATGTCTATGCATTTTACATTGTCAAGGCAAGGATGTAGATGGTGACTCATACTATATAACAGTATTAGACTTTTTGATGTGTTAAAGTTTCTTTAATAGTTAACAGAACAGCTTTTTGAATTGTCTCATCAAAGTTAATTTGTTTTTTGAACATTGTTAATTCAGGCTACAAACGGAGCTGGACTTAGGTCTTACACTGTGTCTTTGCCGTTTGTTGTAGACAGCTCACCTCCTCCAGTAGGGCATGTTATAGAAACAAGTCCAGTAAATGAGGTATGATCACAGTTATAAAAAATGAATGGTTTGCAATCTATATCACATTAACGATACTCATTACATGTAGCTTAAAATTAACATATCGTTGGAATTTTAGCTAAAATGGTGTGTTTGTGCATGCATATTTCTCATAAAATGTTAAATGTCACGTTTACCAGACTTGAATTTAAGTTGCTAAAAATGATAATGCCACAAAAAAAGTTACTACGGCTGATGAGGACTTTCTTGTTTTGTTTTAGAAGGATAATACGAATCACTTCAAATCAACGTCCATAAGAGTAAATTGGTACGGATTCAACGATCCTCATTCTAAGCTGACCTTTTACAAAGCGGGTTTGGGAACATCACTTAGCAAAGATGATGTAGTACCATTCACTAATATTGGATTGAAAACGTGCAAGTACTTCTTATTCTTGATTCAAATTATGTAGTGTATAAAACATAATTTAATGATAATTATAATAGAAATGAAGTATCGTGGGATGTTTGTTTGTTACTTTTAACAGAGTACGGTATCAAATGAGGTTATTCATAGTTTTGCTTAATGAATTCTTTTTCATATTTCTCTTTTTAGCAATCACATGGAATCAATTCTTTGTTCATGGAGTCAGATATTATACAACAGTGATTGCTTGTAACGGTGCACGTCTTTGCACTTCAGCGACATCAAACGGTGTCGTCATAGATACGTCACCACCAATACCTGGCCTAGTTGTTGTGGGAGATCCAGGAAAGCATTCAAGATACCAATCGGACAGGTTAGCTTTATAGAGCGGGTCCATTGCTATTGGGTGGGACTTGCTATTGATAACTACATAATTCCTTTGAAAGCAGCTCTAGATCGTGTTCTAAAATCGCGTCAATTTCACTTTGAAAGTATATTGAGTTATTTTATTGCAATTCGTTCATACTATAACTTGTCCTAAATCCAATTACAACATACCAATGAAAAATAATAAATTGCTTTGAAAAACGCCATTGTGAATAACAAAGAACACATGCTATTCCAATTAAAAAGATTTTAGACACAAGTAAATTATTAAGTATAGTCGGATATCATCAGTGATACAATGAACTTTATCTGATGATATGGCAATGGTTCTTTTATTTATAGGAAAAGTGTCCATGCGACCTGGATCGGATTTCAAGATCCGCATTCTGACCTTGATCACTTTGACGTTTGTATTGGAACATCAAAATTGTCATGTGACGTGATGAAATCTGAAAACGTACAACTGGCGTCATCTTTAATGAAATCAAATCTAAATATGGCGGTCGGAGTTGGCCATTTCGTCACCGTCACTGCGTGTAATAAAGTAGGTTTATGTGCAAAAACAAGTTCAGACGGTTTTATCATTGACGACACTCCTCCAAATATGCTGACGAAGCCTTTTATTTATAACTTGCATATGGAAACCTACAGAAACAAGACATTAATTTCCGATCCATCATATTTAAAAATCATGTGGAAGTTCGAGGACAAGGAAAGTCCGATTGTAAGAACCTTAATCTCAATTTTCAGTAATCTAGATTCACATGTTCCAGTCGATGATATCATTATATCAGATGCTAATGAGTACACGATTTGTCCCTCAAGAAACGATTCGTTACGACTAGGTGACGTTTACACGGTAAAGGTTACTGCCTGTAATGCTGCCGATTTATGTACCACGTCTTACAGTGACAAATTCATAGTCGATTGGTCACCCCCACAAATGGGAGGTTTTAAATTTCCGTTAAAATACAAACGCATCAATGGAAGTATCACCCTTTCTCTTTCTTGGTATGGGTTTTTCGATGCTCAGTCTGGCATTCGTTTCTATCATATTTCCATCGGAACTACTTATAGCAATGCAGATATTATAGAAGATTTTCTGGTTATACCAAAGCAGATAAATGACACTGATAACGCAGAAATACCAACGAATAAAGGGGATCTACCGGAAAAAATAGTACTAACAATCTGGGCAGTGAATGATGCTGGTCTGGCATCACCAGAGTCAAAGGTGACTGTAGATGTTGTTCCTTTAGCATACGATAAATCTAAAGGGGAGCTCATCATACAAAAACACTCATGCAGTATGGAATTTTGCAATGTCGGTTGCACGTTATGTCATTGCACATGTGGCGTTGTTGGAAAGAAATGTGTCTCTAAAGAAAAGGATGACTGTAACACAATTTCGTCAAAACAAGACATGTTGCAGCAACTACATTTAAATATCTCATTACGATCAGATGATAGATGGAACAAAGCCACAGGTTCATCTTTATGCCTATACAGCAGTTGGATATACCAAAACAAATCATTTTCTTTCCAGAGGTTCGAATACAGTTTTGGAAGAAATGACTCCGGTGTCGGGGACGGCATATACAATATGAGTATCGAAGACCCTTGGCACGATGTCGGTAAAAGACAACATGCTTTTTATTGTCTTAAAGATGGAGAACTGAGTCACGGTTCATACTACATAGCATATGTCCGAACATGGATATTTCAGGAAAAGTTTTTTATAGCAACATCCTTGCCAATTATTGTGGATCACACGCCACCTTTTATCCATAAACGACATTCTATTACCGATTCTTCTGAACCATGCGGTAAAGATGTTGATTACATATCCTCTCCCGGTAATATGTATGGTTGTTGGAATGGTGTATTTTCTGACGATGAAAGTGCCATTCTGGAATTTATCGTTTCGCTAGGAACGTCAAAAGGAGGTTTGCAACAAATAATTTAGATAGTAAAATACTTATTTGATACGTACATGTAAACATAAAATTATGCATGGTGATCCGCAAAATTAAACACGGACATCTTTGTAACAAAGATTAATAGGTTCTTAAAAGTCCTAGATTTTCAGAAGATGTATGAACGTACATGTATTTCTTCCGTTTTACGACAAATGCAGTGGAATTACAATAGAGGTCAATGCATAATTTGCATAAAATACGTGTCGAATTACTGGACACTGATTCAAAGAAGATGATTAAAAGCTCTCGTGAAGAAGAAATATTAGTAATCACCCTGAAAATTACCTAAGATACTTATTAATTCTTTATCTTTTTGTTATTTTAATGTATTTACATATAATGTTAGACAACTATAAAAATCTGCACACAACAATTTTGTTTAATATATTCATCAACCTTATGAACTTTACTGAACAACTATTACTTTGCGCTTTGCGATGAACAATTTCGCCCATGACAGATACGGTAGCGTGCACCTACCTGTCATGGGCTGTCCGTCATAAAAAAAAAACGGCGAAAACGGAAGAACATATCATTTCCAATTCTTTTGTCGTAATTTATGATATAACCGCTCATGTTTGGTTTGGTTTCTAATTTTTTTATGGTTTGTTTCTGTTTTTATTTTTGTTGTAAATATTGTGTTTCTACGTCATGTAAGATTTTTTTATTTTTTTTATTTTTAGTTGATGATATTGTATCGATGTCTAAAGTTGGAACGAAAACGCAAATGTCTTGGACAGGTATAGATATCAAACCAGGAACAAAATATTACTTCAACGTAGTAGCAGTCAACACCATTGGTCTAAAGACAGAGCTTAGTTCCAACGGCTTCCTCCTTGATAACAAACCACCAACAGAGGGCGTTTTATTCAACACAAAATACCACAGCAATAAGATTCATCAGTCGACTGACGAACCATTTTTTTCTCATGGCATGGCTTTGATGACAAGCATTCCTTCATAAGCCATTACTTAATAGCATTTGAAGTAAACAACATATTAAAGAACAGTAGCGACTCTTTAGCATTCATGAATGCTGGGGATAATATTTATTTTCCTTATCCCGGTCAACCTGGACATGGTGACGTCATAACTGCTCATATAAAGGCAATTGATGCAGCTGGACACGAAAGTCGAATCGTCACTTCAGATGCGTTATATATAGACGGTACTCATCCAGAGTCTTTTGAATGCCATAAGTTTAGCGTTATTAAAGATACATCTATTCACAATATTACACAAAAGTCATTGATTATTTCTGAATCAGTGGCAAGTAAACCCAATGATTTGTCTCAAATTGTTGTCAAAGTGGACATAACCGAACTAGATTTCATAGCGCATTTATCCATTGGAGATATGACTATGTCATTACCATTTCTAAAAAACGCGGATAAATCAGTACTGTCAGAATATATTTACTTGGTCGAACAAACAGACGTTCAAAACGTAAACGTTACTATAGAGCTTAATGGCGTTAAAAAAAATGCAACTGTTTACACGAACATATCAAAATGTTCTGGCTTAAAAATAACCAAATTGAACACTGAAGCCGTAATAGCTCGACAAATATCTCAAGATGAAATATCAGTGTGTGTTCAAACAGTTGATACTGAAAGCGGGATCGGGAAAGTGTCCGTAGGAGTCGGAAGTATACCGCATGGATTAGAAATTTTAGATATGCGACCTTTGCCATTACATCGGCATGATGTCATTAAGACAAATTTTACCCACGGCATGACACTTTTTGTGTCTGCTCTAGTCGAGAACCATGCAGGTATGTCTGCTCTTTTTACATCAAAGCCTTTGGCATTTGACATGACACCTCCAATGATTACTGAAGGTGCAGTTGGGGCAATTTACAGCAATAACACCGATGATACGACAGTCGTAATCACAGCAAATTGGATGGTGTCTGATGAGGAAAGTACAGTTAAAACTTGTGAATATTGCATTGGTAAGTTTATCGTTGATGCAATAATTAA
Source organism: Perna viridis (assembly GCA_037379345.1). Classification (NCBI taxonomy): domain Eukaryota; kingdom Metazoa; phylum Mollusca; class Bivalvia; order Mytilida; family Mytilidae; genus Perna; species Perna viridis. The sequence continues at coordinate 22,656,014 of CM074519.1, read as the reverse complement.
CGTTTTTGTAACAACTGCTTTATGCATGGCTTTTAGATTCTCGGTAATAATAAAAATGTTGAATTGTGATTTAACTTAACTTAATATATGTTTCACATGCTGTAGTAAATTACTGAAGTATGTTATATTCAATTTTGTTTCAAAATCTTTAACAAATTATTTAAGTAGCACTCCAGGTAAGAACCATGCAAAATATGATTTGTGGTTGGAAAGCCTACATATTTTTATTGTTGACATTTTGTTGTAAAATTTTACAGGAAAAAATAATAACGTGTTTACAGGAGGTATTAGTTATTAGATATTAGATAAAAAATGTACCATAGGATTCAAAACTAAGGGAAGTAACTCTATAAGTGACACTGAAACGCAAAAGCAACTACTGAATTATCATTGTGAATTATCTCCTTAGAGCAGACAGATTGGAATAAATGATAAAACATTTCAGATTATAGACCCACAAAGCAACTTAATAACAAAAATATAAATTTGTTGCCTTTTTTGGGTGTACCATATATTACAGAATTTGCACGATTCTTACAAAGACTGATACTTAAATTCCTTAAGAAAATTGAGATCTGTATGTTATTTGGAAGGCATTTGAACCATTAATGTCATGGCGTATTATTCTAAAACATGTCATTCTGGGTGAAAGACACACGTTTTCTTACATGTTTATTTTACAGGTACTTCAACAAAATCTTGTGATTTACTTAAGTTCATCGAGACACCAAACCTTAATGAATTAATATCTCATATCTCCACCATTACAACTTGCTCATGGAAGTAGCGTTTACGTTAATATCCGTTGTGTTAATAGTGTACAACTGACTGAGTATGCAAGTTTAGGGCCTTTAGTTATGTCATATATGCCGCCAGTTTGTGCTGATTCGCAGTTGCACGTCACATCACCGGGCTGTAATAACGATAGCAGTCAGAACTTTACTTTTAGCTGGGACAATTTCAAAGATTCTTCGGGACTTAAAACTTACATTTCTGAATTACATTCGGACAAAAAACAGCTACTTGATAAGACTAAAGTTGGTAAAAAGAACTCTATAACAGTAAGCAATCTTGATGCAACAAAAGAAAGGAAATACACATTCACCGTACAAGCCGAAAATGAGGGAGGATTAATTAGTGAGACCATTAATAGCACTATAGAATTAGACTGCAGAAAACCAATTTTAACAGGTACACTTTCAATAAATCGTTCCTTTTTAATGCGTTTGTCTTATACATACAAACAATTTTCAGACAACGAAAAACAAAACCATGCGATCAATAGCCCATTACCAGAACACTTTTTACGTAGGTAAAGACAAACTGAAACTTACACGTGTTACGAAAAGTAACGCTTATTCTGAGATATAACATGTATTTCAGTTTTATTCTTTAACTCATGAATGCATTTCAGTGGTGATGCAGAGTTGATAATGAATAGCATACTATCAATTAATATTTTAATTTCTTTTGCGTTTGCTTATGCCGATAAAAAGCAGAAAAACGTCAACATGTTTTACAGAGAACTGATAACATTGTTGTTATCTTCTTTTATTTCTCTCGGTCTTTCGGACTAAAATTATTGCTTAATGAGGTAGACCTAAGGTAAGGGACACAACAATTGTAATCATTGAAACGTTTGTAGTCGGGCTTTTTATATTAATTTCATGTAAGCATCAAAGTAACTTAGATTGATTTCATTTTGTTTCAAATGAAATCTTCAAAGTTTAGGTTAAATTGAATGTGATACAACCGTATCACTGATTTCACGATTTATGCCCCATATCCCAGGTCTACCTCCTTAAGTTGCTTTTCTCTAATAAAAGTCGTTTTTCCTTCAGGTTCCCCAATTGCTATTAAGCATTTAAGAACAGAATATTACAAGATAACATGGGATATGGTTTTCAGAATGAACCCAGTCATAACAACATTTGAAGTTTCAATCGGATCGACAAAAGAGAGTACCGACGTCATCAGGCCGACTTCAGTACTAAATCCGTCGTTAGAGTTTCTTTTACCGGAAAATGTTAACGAAGTTTACATTGTTTTGATAGGTCATACATCTTCGAGAAGGTCATTGACCTTCAGACAATTTGTAATTATATAGCGAAGTGATGATCTGTATTGTGTCTAGAGATATTGCTATCCGTTCAATGTATGCATTATAAATATTTTACTGTTTATCACTTTAGTAGCCATTTTGCTTATAAAATGTATTCAGAACTAGTTAAGAGTTTTTTTCTTAATTTTATGGTGAAATGATGATTAAAATCATGCAACAATAAGCACTATCCGTCCAATTTTTCATAATATTGTTTCATATCAAGTAGTTAATTGCTACAATCCTAATAGTTGTTGGTTCTAATGGTGAAATGATGATTTTAATCGTGCAAAATTAAATTGTAATGTGTGATAAAGGTATTGTTATCCGTCCAATTTATTATGCAAGTACATTTTAACTTAAATGAAGTCAGGATGATACAGGCCTTATGAAAGTAGTTCAACCACACTGCGCATTTATGCACCTGTTCACAGTCAAGAGATGTTGAATTTTAATCTGTTTTTGTGTCATTCTATTACTATTTGGCTAATATTTTAAAGAATTGTCGTCGTTCTGTTACCTTATTTTGTTTTGCTTTTTTTTTTTGGTGGGAGGGGGGTTGTTGTTTTTGTTTTGTTTTGTTTTGTTATGGGTTTTTTTGTTTTGTTTAAGAAAATGGTTTTTACTTCCACATCCACATTTTGGTAAGTTTTTTTAAGAATCAGGCAATATGTAAAAAATCAGAAACATGCTTGTCAAAACCCCACGGATCTTACAATATAAACTACTGGATGATTTCTGTATTAAAAAAAGTTATGTGATCTCTGCATCACTAGATTTGCTCAGAATTTTTTTCAATAGAATGATCATTGAAAAATGAGGTTTTTAACAGAGTTATCTTCCCTTGAAGTGTTCAGCTTCAGTGAATGTCATTGAAATAATAACTAAATATTCCTATCTTTTTTACCTGATTCAAAATAGTTTTTGTTCATACCATGTTTCACCCACTGCCTGATTCTTATACAAACTTACACTTAATACATGTATGTCGAATAAGATGAGAAAATTACACTCATTACAGTCATGTGTGCATGGGCATCAGGGCAGTGTATCAAACAAGTAGAATGTTAATGCAGTCATGTGTGCATGGTCATCAGGGCAGTATATCAAACAAGTAGAATGTTAAAGCAGCCATGTGTGCATGTGCATCAGGGCAGTACATTAACCAAGTAGAATTTTAATGCAGTCATGTGTGCATGGGCATCAGGGCAGTATATCAAACAAGTAGAATGTTAATGAAAGGTCAGGCAAATATTTAAAAAAAAATCATTTATCTGAATATATAATATAAATATTAGAAAAAACACACGTGGACGCTAAACAAATCTAAATGAGGGATAAGGTCTGAGAGTCAAACTAAATACAAAAAGTATTAAATATACATATTGTTAATTTCGATATAATGTACATGTATTTCAAGGAGTAACCCCTCATCAGCAGCATTAGATTCACATATGAAAGAAAATCATAATCCTAGACAATAAATTGTATACAAGAACTACTCAAAACAAACACTGTCGAAATAGGAAGCCGAATCAATCCCTGAGAGGTTCTACCATGTGCAATACAATGAACAAAGCCTCAATGTTTCATGTATTTTAAAATTTGTAATATTTAAAAAAATAATTAATATGATAAATAAAATCTGATATAATTTGGGATCAGACAAGTCAGAAAAATTACATAAATAGGTGTACTGGGGTCTGTTCCAAAATCTTAGCTACATTGTACCATTTAAACACCAACTTAACTGATAGCATGATTTTTGTTTCATTTTGTGTTTTGCGCGAGATATATCCATTCAGTTAAAAATGTCATATATTTTGTATGTAGAATTAACTCGGTTGATAAGTCATAGATTTATGTAAGTTTAAATATTCGTATCACAGATTTATTTCTTAGTAAGTGGAATGTTCATAGTTATCACAATTTTGCACGATAAGATATTAAATGTAAAACAAACAATTAAGAATTGGCAGTAATAAAAATTTTGTCTATTGAAAAATAACATAAATTTTCCATGTGCATATTGTTTAAGTGCAATAAACAAAATATACACATGGACAATTTATATTATTTTTTCAATAGACAAAGTTTTTATTATAGCCAATTGTAATAAATTAATTTTAAAACATATTTTTATCTTTAATCATGAGAAAAGTAGCTCTGAATTTAACTGAATAGGGGCGTGTCAATATTTGTTTTATCCATTGAGATATGGCAAAATTATTTTAACCAATCAGATTACAGTATTTATCTCAAATGAATTTATTTTATTTTACTCTTTACACTTTTATTTTTCTACCCTTAATGTTCATCGGATATGACGTTATCGGTCGTTTATACCAATAAGGATTTGGTCATAGTAAATATCTTCAATCATCATAAACGCGGTAAACAAATTAGCTAAATCAATTTTAAAGTTTAAATCTTTATCCATTCTTCTATTACTTATCTAATTCCTCTGAAGTATAAGTTATGTTAAAGTATATATGCAGATAAAATAAAATTACAAAGTCGTTGTTACTCCACAATCATTAGTTGTCGTTACTTGGACTGAACAAGATGGATAATGCAATTTATTTCCTGGGTTTCTTAATGATGGCTTCGATTTAATTGATATCAACATGGTTTTTTTTTTTTTGGTTTTTTTTTTTTGTTTTTGTTTTTTTGTTTTTTTTGTTTTTTTTGTTTGTTTTTTTTTTTTTGTTTCTGATGAATTGTTCATTTTTAAAAGACAGGCACATACAAATTAAAACAGCATAAAAACAATTTCGAACGCAGCAAATTTGTCTTTAAATTGTTAGTAAATTGTATCCAATCATCCAAATCTTATATCAGGCGTCCTCTACTTCAATTCCAGTTCATTTTGATTATTTGTTATTTATTATAGTAAAGAGATTAAGTCTGTTAAATTAAGCGAAAGTTAAAAAAAATAACCAACGATAGTATTGACTAAACATGGCAACAAACACACAAATAAATAAACGTAAATTATCATTTCAAATTGCCTAAAAACAAAACCTATGCTTCATCATTTTGCCCGTGGGGCAGGAAAGGGTTCAACCTGTGTACCAAACTTGTGTTGGAATCGTACACGCTGAACAGCATCTGTCTTTTCTGTCGATGCACTGTAAACATAAAACATATATTTTGAAATTGAACTCTAAATTTTGCTCACATAGAGAAACTCAGGCTTTAATTGGACTAACTAACCGATAAAAATGTATTGGCTCGAAATAAAAACGATTTACGAGCGAGGCTTAGAATGGTACCGAATTTGTATATATCGTTTTTATCTCTACTCAATGTACAGTTATTATATATTGTTGGTAGGAAAGTGGGTGGAGCCAAAATGTTACCTTGTATAAATATACTGTCAGTGACCGTATATTACCAACAAATATATTGTCATTACTTTTTTTTTTGTTTCATTGGAACAATTGTGTTATAAAATTACTTTAAACCGATAATTATATTACAGTGGCCTGACGTTTGTCCCCGCCATCTATATTTATTTTTAAATAATTTTATTATCAAACTTTTACAAAATTACGTTAAAACACATTGCGTTGACAATGTTTTACAGCGTAATACCTTAAGGACGTTCCATGCTCAATTTTAAAATGACAAGCTTTCCAAACTTTTGGAATAGATTTGTAGACATTTGTCTTGGGAACAAAACTACCAAATAAAATTGTTGGTCAATGATCTAGTTTTCGAAATGTAAGAAGTTGAAATTTTAACATGTAAAACTTTTAATTTGGAATATCCCCATTTGAATTCAACGGACAGGATTTTTATTCTTTCATGCACAGCTACATATGAAACTCAACATTCATATTACATTTCATCAAAATCCTTTGACCGATTTAGGAAGAGTAGCGCTTACGATGAGTCCGCCGACGGTACTTATTGTCATTTATACTGTTGTCTATAGCTACAACGTAACATAGACAAGATTTTAAGCACGTGAGACATAAAAATATCAACTTGAAATCAAGAGTATTCGACACGAAACTTCACAAGTTGTGGTGAACAGAGTTTGTTTTCTTGATGCATGTTCAATATAAAAAAAAATATTTCCAAATGTTTATTTGAATATAGGTTGAAATAAATTACAAATTGTCCGAAACACTTCTGGAAATTTGGTCTAATATTAATTGTAACTAAATATTAAAATAGTGTAACAGAGGCTTTCCATTACTTACCAAGGCATGATTTACCATCTTTAAGTAAATTGAAGCCACTGTTGCATGAACAGCTGAACGAACCGTTGGTATTCTGACACATGTGTTCACAAACGTCCATATCTTCAATGCATTCGTTGATGTCTAATATATAAAATGTAGAGCATTATGATGTTTATGCCATTGATTAAGATGAAGGAGTAGAACATTCTTTCTAAATGAATAGCGGTAATTCATCGAATTCACAGAATGCAAAATATGAGGTAATTGCAATTTAGATATGAAATAATCATTCAACATCATGCATTGACGGCTTTGACGATCAGCATTCTGATTTTGTAATACGTCTAATTCCAAAACACAACTGCTTTCAACTGGAGATAATATTTCAATTTTGTATAGATGCATGAATATTTTGGTAGAACATTTTGGTTTTTGCTATGTCATATAATAAAAATTAACGCATCATCAAATTTTTGATACAGGTTTTTTAGCTCATTTATTGCAAATCTGCTGCCTGCATAGGACATAATGGCTTTGTCTACTGCGTTTGTTGTTTCTGTTCTTGCAATCTTTACAACTTTTTTTGTTGCGCAAATGAGTAACTTTCCGTTTACATGTTTCTACTGCGTCGCAAAATCATCATACCAACACAATCTGACATTTTATTAGCTCCTGTAGTCAGAGTAGAGAAACCATTTAAACATCTCACGCAGCTGGGTCGATTCTTTTTGCATTGGAAATAACCTTGAGGACACGGCTCACATGTCCCATAATTGAAGTAGGTTCCAGGTAGACATTCTGTTAAACAGTTCAAGAATATAGTTATACTATGTAGCAGTCTTTCTAAAAAAAAAAGTCAGACAGTAGGTGATTCATGCATGTCAAAAAAACGCATCGAATTCAGTTTAATTTCTTGTTTAGAAACATGTACTGATCATATTATCAGCCTAAAATTTTCATTTGGATTGTACACGATAATAGTTTCTTGTAAGTGTTATTGTTCTTGAATTAGTTTAATTTGGTTGATTTTAGTGGGAGATTAATATATAATTTTCTAAAAAGTGTAGATCTGAAAGCGGAAATGACTATCGTTATGAGAAGGTATAGCATATATAGACTGAAAAAGTATTGCTTATTTGGTGAGTTTTTCTACTCCATGAATCACTTTACCATTAGCAGTGTCTGAATTTTATGCGCACTGCTACGTAAATGTTTACACTTTCTAAGTACTCTGTAAAAACAGAGATAGACATTAAATATCCTTATTATATAGGTACAAATACATGATTCTGTACAAGTTTTCAGTTGAAATATGATAACATATGGATACTTAATTGGAAAGAGTGAATAATACAAACATGATCACGAATGCTGAAAGACGTCTAGTTTTAACGAAAGTGCGGAACTTGTTCCAAGAAAGAGTTAAATATTAATGCGTTCTTGTCACGAGTCATTATATTTTGGTTGTTCATGATAATCTATTGACCGTCCTATTTATCATATAGATTTCCTCATTGGTTGCTTTATTTTCAACAAAGCTTTTAAGTTTTGCGATAGTTATGTTGTTCTGTGTTTTGACGTTTTAGCAGGAGAAAGTCAGAGAGTGAAATTGCCGTATTTTTTCGCAGTGTGAAATATCGGATTCTTCTTTTAAAAAAGGAAAAGTGGATGTATCACTGCAATCTATACAATTAAAAATGTTTGTACAAAATGAAAGCCTCCTTAAACATAAACTGCTTTCACGCTAGTTATTTTTTTCTGCAAGTTTTGCACAAAGTTGGAGAACGAAAACTTACCAATAATTTTCACCGCTACATCATCTGATGTTATACTGACAATGAAATTCTCAGCTTCGCATTTGTATAATCCTTGACTTTTGTGATCTAAATCAACGACGGTCAACTCATAATCACTAGCATTTTCTATCAAAGTATTGTTAAAGAACCATTTTATACTCGGGGTGGGGTTTCCTGACACGATGCATGACAGGTTTAGAGACGCCCCAAATAAAGCTGTCTTATTTGTAATTTCAGTAAGTGCGATCGGAGCTGTAGCGCACCATTTGTTAGTCTCATTCAGCTTATTTAACTCACACATTATTAAAGATGATTTTTCATGCGATTCAGGGATGGACCAGGAATCGTTTCCAAGGAGTTCAAGAAATACGTTTTCCAGATCAGATGTTATGCTTCTACTTATGTTAACACCAGCGATCGAATTATCGATGAAAAGATCATAAAGGGAAGAAAAGGCAAACATTACGCAATTTTTGAAGTATCATCGAAGTTGTCTGTTGTTGTATTAGTCATTCCTAGTACCCAATGGTTCATTAAATAAACTGAATGAGCTTCATTCATTTGAGATTCCAGTATTTGTGAAGTATCTTTAGACACATTGGACATTTGTGATATTAGAGAAGCATACGGAAAATTCGACACATTCTGTAGAGCATTTTTTTAATCTCCATTTGTCATATTGAATTCCTTAAAAGCGTAGTCAGTATTTATTCCTATTGACTCTGGAGATAAGTTTTGGGTTGTAGTGTTTCCTACTACTGTATTCTTGAAATCTTCGACGTCATCCATTGCTGATAAGGATGCATTTGACATAACGTTTAATATGTCGACAGCCTCAGATAAAAACTGATGTATCTTCAGGAAGTTATCGCAATTAAACGCATAATAATCAACCTTATTTCTGAATTCTGTCTTCAAATAGATTTCCGTGTCATAGACAGTAGAAGTGTTGTCAAATGCAAATTCCTCGAAAGCGTTAGTTTCGTTAATTCTAGATACATCTCTTTTATGACGTTGTACGATATGATGAAGTGTAGTCATTATTTGAAATGTAATATCCCTTCTTTTTCTCTTACCTAATACATCTTTTACCAATTCCAGTAAGGTTTTTACAATTGATTTGGATATCCTCATCATACTTAGAACTGGGTGCCTGAAATCAAATTTAAATTCAAACTTGAGCCACTTAAGTCTAAATGCCTGCACCTGACATGAAACATTAAAGAACGATTTATCTGTTGTAGTTACTTGTATTTCGAATCGACAGTTACGAACATCTATCAAAGATTTGATTCCATAGTTTACAATAAGATCAAAAACGTGTAAAGCAGCGCCAATTGTGCATTCCACTGCTTCGATACCTTTCTTTGCTAATTCAAGCACGCCTTTGGTAGCTTCTAATCCAATTTGTGCAATTTCAAGTACCCCATGAGCTAGAGATAATACCATTCTTGACTTATCAACGACAAATTGTGCAACGCTAACTGCCGCTTTTGCAACGTCCAACGCAAGCATTGGTGCCCAAAAGAATAGTTTAGCCGCTTCCCAAGCAACATACGCAACACCCCGAATGATATTACAGCCTGCATTTGCAAGGTGACAAGAAACATTTGGAACACGGAACATACAGTTTGTTTTTTTTAAAACATGGATAACCGAACCATCCCCTTTTACACCAATGAAGTTTAAATCCTGGTACACACACACTGTGACATGTGCGTATTTTGCATAAAGTGTCTAAATGTTTTTGTGCTTTTCGCAATTTTTCCATTGCTCTTCGAAATGGTCCTTTTGCTTTCTCCAATTTTTGTTTAGCTTAGTCCATAGAATGAACGGCTTTGTCAAAAGCAGAGTTTGCACTCCAGATTTTGTTTTGGGCTTCAGTTTTCCTTGAGCTCTTATGATTCTATGTTGTGCTTCTGTTAATTTATCCTTTGCTGCATTCAACCTTTTGTTCGCCTGATCAGTTACTTTTTTTCGTCAACAAACTTAAACTATCAATGAAACTACATCCAAAGCTATTATCATTTTTAATCCATTCTACCCCTCTTTTGACCCTCTTAACACCTAAGTCACCTTTAACATTGAATGTTAAATCATACCAACCCTTTCCCAACACTGCTGAAAATTGGAGCCGTGTATAGAAAATATCCCAAATGTTATCTTCTACATATATGATTAATTTGTTATTTGAAATCAGTACATCTGATGCTTTTCTCAATCCAAGTGCAGTGACATATGTAGTGAAGTGTGCAACAAAGTTACGACTCGATATACCAAAGGCAAGACTTAAAGTAAATCCTCCTTCGACTTTAATGAAAAACCCAAATAATCGTTTTCCGCTGCTTATTCTTACCGATGCTTTGGCAGTTTTCTCGCCTTTCAGTAGGTTTTTTTTTAAACTTACTGCACTTTTCGTTTCTGTCTAAGGAATAAATGAACTCAACTTCTCCTTTTCCAAAACCCAGTTTGCAAATTTTTATGTCAGCATGAAATTGGAATCCAAATCCTCAGTAACCTTCGTTCATTGAGATCAATTGATTTCTGAACTTTTTCATGATTTTGTTGAGATTTTGTTTTATAATGAGAGTTTCATGTCTAACAAAATCCGTTAAATTCGAGGTTATTTCATTTTTTACTACTTCAAGCTTATCTAAAAATAATTGCCATGTGGTTTTGAAGCCATGAACATAGGTATACCAGATTTTGTTAAGCATTTTTACATTCAGACATTGAATTATTGTGACACCGAGCTCTGCAACCAAATTGTTTACAGCTTTCGTCAGATCTAAAAACGCTTTCATGACTGCTAAACTAACAACATCTTTGATCTTCAGTAAAAATATTTCAAGTAATTCACCAAAACGTTGTATGACGTATTTGAAATCTATTATGTTTGTCTTTATATCAATAGTTGTATTTCTAGTAGAAAAATGATTAGAGCTTGTAATGCAAAAAAGCGTAAAGTCGAAAGTTACTATCAAAAATCCAATTTCTTATGACGGGAATGTTTATGAATGGATTCATTGTGTTACTATCCAAAATCCAATTTCTTATGACGGGAATGTTTATGAATGGATGCATTGTGTTACTATCAAAAATCCAATTTCTTCTGACGGGAATGTTTATGAATGGATTCATTGATACAAATGTTCCTTCAGGGTTAGCTGTTTCACTACATATTTCTCTTCATCCATTACCTACGACGTTATCATAAGAAATCTAATTTAAAAAAAAAAATAAATATAAATAAATTCAAATAAGTTCAAATTCTTGTTCTCACAGTTTGAAAAACAATTAACGAAATTCCTGCAATAGCACATGAACAACTTTGAAACATGGATGATTTGGATAAATAGAGCTTGAACAGCTATACTACCATTCTTACAGTTTCATTTTATTTTTCATTGTGAAGCGTATTCCTTTGCCTTTCGAACCTATTTTACCCTACCGGTGCACCTGGTCCATGCTCCCAGTTTTTAGTGGAGTCCGAGTTGCTTATTTGCTTTTGTTACTTTGTGTGTATGATTTAAGTTGCTTTATGTTCTTTGTTATATGTGTCTGTTTTCCATGTTTGGTCTTTGTCCCTGGATTACATTCTTTTGATTACCGCTATAACCTTGGTTCCCTTGATTACTCTTTGATTACCGCTATAACATTGTTACCTTGATTACTCTTTAATTACCGCTATAACCTTTGTTACCTTGATTACTCTTTGATTACTGCTATAACCTTGCTATAAATTTTGAACAAGATAAATATACCTTTTATATTTCTGATTGTTCATCGTCAAAATTTCTTTTTAACTAGCAACGTTTTAGCTTATACGTTACAATAAAATAATTACTTCATAATCCGTTCATTCAACACTTCAACTTGGCCATATAGCATTTTTATAATTACAACTTTTACACACAACCCCATACATCTGTCGTGTAATCGAGTTAAATATTTTTTTTAACAATGTTCGCATACCAGCTTAAGTGTTTTTAAATGTTCTTCACGTACCTCCAAGTGATATGTATGCGTTTATATTGGCATGTACCGGGATATTAAAATGAAGCTCGATCTCTTCGTTGAATAATCTGAACTCCAAACAAGGTGATACAAAAATCTTTTTAACCTTCAGCAGGACATTCCATTCACCAACGAAAATTCCAGTAAGAAGCTAAAAATGAGCAGTAAAACACACAGTTAAAAGCACCGTTCGTTTGCGTGATGAACAGTTTATTTCTACAAGATTGCTCGTGGCACATATACCACACGGTTGTGTATTAGATTGCTAGGTGTACATCCGTGTATTTTCTGTCATGTTGAAGTAAACTGGTTTATCTTTTTATTATTATTTCCGGATATTATTTCGTTTAAGTGTATTTTCTTTAAAAATTCAAATAGTTTCGAATTGTAAAGAAGATAAGAAAAACATGTTTACGTGTTGTATTCGAATCTTATCATTGCTGAGGGTTTAAAAGACTGATTCTTACTGTAGAAAGATTTGGACTTTCTTATAAATAATTCCGCATCACTTTCGATGGAAATGTTAAAATTGCGATTCTCGAAGCTCCAGCATACATTTGAATCTATCCACACATTTGCAGCAGAAGACATCCTGAAATGGATAACTATCACATTGAAACCTGTCAAATGGAAATCTGATACTTTCTTAAGACTTTTATATCAGTTTAAGGTGATATACCTAGGATAATAGTCACAACACTTACAAATCATTAGAACATTAGTATGTATTCAGCATTTTTCATCAATCTCGAGTAAGCATCAAAGTAACTTGGACTGATTTTTTTTTTTTTTTTTTTTTTTTTTTGTTTCAATTGAAAGCTTGATAGGCTCTGGTAAAATATGTTATGATGCAAACATATCACTGATTCAAGATATATGTGCCTTACCCTAGGTCTATCTCCTTTAAATATAACCAATCGTAAAGTTCAAATTTGGTTCGTTTAGAAAGGTTTCACTGAATAGAATACTGAAGCTACGAACAATTACGCGAATACTTCGTAAACATTTATATTTTCATATACCACTATACGAATCTTTATTATAAATAAAATAGGCAGTAGTTATTGAAAAAGTTATAATAATGTTAATAAGAAAGCAACGATTTATTCTACCCTCAAAGACACAAAGATCTAGGGGCTTTAGGCTACGAATGAGACCAAATATATCAATTTTGTTGTTACATAGTAAACATATGCCAATATAACGCTTCATTTCCTTCGCACACAACTAAACACATAACAAAGTCTATTGATCAAAATGTGGTTCTAGCTAGTTATAGTCTTACAAGTGAATATTGACAAGAACAAGAAATGTTTTAATATAACTAAAGAATTTGAGAAAATTAATCTAATTTTGAATTTGTATAATACAAGAAACGTTTATTGTTCTACCTGTATGTGAAGTCCCTGTAGCCATTCCAAAGATGAAAAGATTTTTGCCACGAACTGATATCGATATCTTTTGCCAGAGACAATCCTACACCTCCAGGGCGAATGTGTAAAACAGTGGAGTCCCGAAGTGATTTGGAGACATCAAAGTTTTCTAAGACGTCCTGTGATTTAGGTGGAAATAACACAAAAAACGTATTTGTGCTCGCTTGACAAAAGTCCACAAGAAAACAAAACATGTTCCCAGCAGGTTCAGCCGGTATATCTACGTCATTTCCAAATACCGTGATCTTTAGACCGGAGCCGAACCTGAACACGTTATATAAATGGTCTTGGTGAACAGGGGCTCCTTTACATTCTAGTACATTATTGACCTTATTGCCTGGAATCAAATCAGTTTTTAAGTCGGTCAAAGAAAGAATTGATGAGCCTGATTTACTAAATTGAAGCCAATCCGGAAGAATGTCATACAGGCGTTCAAAAACTGTTGGTAAAAATACAGCTATCATTGAATGAACGTCTCGAGGAATAATTGCGAAAGAAAAACAATCATCAGATCGCCTGTTCTCCAGCTTTACTCCCATTTGTTCTGAATATTGCAAGGCCCCAAAGACTTACTTGATTCCTGATGTGGTCCGAATAACTTCTAATCCGGATATAGAAACAGATATTGAAACAACGCCTATCTCTACAAAAACTACGCCAAATGTATAGTGAATACTATTATTTGAAGGCACTTTAAACCAATCAGCTGTTGAGGAAAGAATAATATTGTTAGTATTGCCATGGTGACCACATGACTCGATCTCAAGAAAGACACATCCTTTTGGGAGTAGTTTTCCGGGAATTTTGTGGACTTCGAAGAAGTTCGGTGCTTCACTTAATGTCCCGTTACCTACAATAGTAAGTTCAGTCAATTCAAAGGCATAAACATTGAGAGCTTTCAAATGTTTATATGTGATTTATTCAACTTAACGTTAACAGAAAACAAATATCAATACTGTCACATATATGAATTGTACGAAAAACCAATATAGTATTTTCATTTACCTCTTTACATATATGTTATTGTTATTATTATTATTTTTTTTTTTTTTTGGGGGGGGAATAAAAAGAAAACCTGTCAGTGACGGTTTATAAATGAATCAGTTTACTTCGATTAGCTTTGTTTTGTTTTTTGTTTGTTTGTTTGTTTGTTTGTTTGTTTGTTTTTTTTTATTGTTTTGTTTTGTTTTTTGTTTTTGCGTTTGTTATGTTATGTTTTTGTTCTGTTTGATTTGTGTTAACTGTTGTATTTTTATTGTTGTAATTTGTTCTTTTTTTTTATGTTTTGTTTGTCTAAGGTTTTAGATATAATTTTCAATTTACATGACGCTTTGCATATCGGCGATAACTATAGGTTTTGTAATGGATGAACATCGTAAACTATATATTAAAATCATATAATCTCAACATTATAACAAACAAGCCTCGACAAGTTGTGTTAGTTGTTAAAAAAAAAGAACCCGAGTTGATATTTTGCGATACTTAACTTTCAGGCGTCTTAATGATTCCCTTTAAGGATTTTGGCCGTTCAACATCCGAAAACTGGTGGTAATTCTTGCGATCGTCCGTCTATGACGCCACGTATGGTATCGGAAGAACAGTGTTACGTCAAAACATTGCTTTCGATCAATCAGATTTAATAGAAAGAGTATTCAAGGGAACCACAGATGAAAGGAAAGCTGACAAAGTTGGAAAAAGTCATTGCGTTTGTCGTACAGTTTGGTCAACAGTTTTCTTTTTCCATCGCGATCTCTATATGTCAAACACGATATGAGGCTGCACTATCTTAAATTATACACAATTACATAACAACCAAATACATCAGAAATATTTTTTTTTTATATTTGATATTTTACATATCCCTTGTTCCTATAACATCGTCGATGATGTGATATCGCAAAATACAAAATATATCTAGACGTTCAAGAAGTAGATAAACCAACAAAATCAAATAGAATTGAAGTTCACTTTTATAACGTTTCATGGAGGACATCTTTCAAAAAAACGTGTTTCATGCTATAGCCTATAAAATGTATCCTGTATCAACCACGTTTTATTGTCGAGACAGATAATTGATAATAATTTACCTATGCATGATCCATCAGAGTTTGTTCCGTTGATACATTCACATTTGTATGATCCAAATGTATTAACACAAATCTCTTCGCAGCCACCATTCACAAACAAGCATTCGTTCACATCTTAAATGAAATGTTGAAAATGCAACATCAAAATTATCGTTAATTATTTTTACATCCAAAGTCAAGTAGGTTATAGTGCCATTAACAGGGGTATCTCTCTTAACTTTCAATTTTACGATACATTCTGAATAAATTGTATATATTTTTACCTAGGGTTATATGGCAGAACAAACAAGGAAACAAAGGCTACAGCGTAATCAAAAGAATGCAACCCAGGGACAAAGGCCAGACACGGAAAACAGACACACACAACAAAGACCACGAAGCAACCAAAACCACACATATAAAGTAACAAAAGCAAATGAGCACCTCAACCTCCACAACTGGGTGCACGGACCGATAGTGTAAGCGTCCTCTGCTTGTCTAGAAACACCCGCCGGGTTGCTTATAAAAAGTCAAGTTCGGATCTAGCTAAACGATATTCTTTCTTTCGGATCAGATCACCTATAAAGTAAGCCTCCTAAGAGTGAAAGAATGAGTCGGCGAGAAGAGGAGCACATTTTTTTCCCATTGGAATACCGACCGTTTGTTGAAAAACGCGTCCACCACACTGAAGACATATGTTGTTGATAAAAAGTTCCAGCATTTCGTAAACATCTTTGTCTGTGTATTTGGAAGATGATTTGGAATTATTTCTTACAAAGTATGAGGAATCTCTACCAAGAACTATATATTTATATCTAGGTGTACCATCTTTTTGGAGAAAAAAAAACAACGATTTGTATGATGTTTTAAGTCGGGATTTCAACTAAGTATGGGGATCAGAAGAATACAGTGTTGAAAATCATAGGTATTAATGCTATCACATTCTGATAATAGTCTTGGGAGCCATGCGTTACTTCTTACGCAAATCAGTAAGTAAATGCTCTGTGGATTCATTGTATGAAATTCTATGGTAATATGATTTGAACTCTCCAATCGACAATTGTAGACATAAATAACCCTGAGTAACTGATTTGGGCTGAAAGGTATTTTTTCTCGTCACAAAGACGATAAGATATCATGAAGGAAAGTGAAGTCTTTGACAAAGAAGATAACCAGCGAAAGAGTAATCTAGGGAACCAAGATTCTAGCAGAAGTCAAAAGAATGTAATTTAGGGACAGACCAGACATCGAAAATAGAGACACATAGCAAAGAACATGAAATAACCAAAATAACAAGTGCAAAGAAATAAAAGTAAAACTTGGAGTATGGACCAGGTGCGCTAGTAGTGCGTTTCTAGGGTGTCCCATACTAAGAAATGGTTGGGATGCACTTTGCAAACCCGTATAAAGCGATACTTGTTCCTTGTTTACACTACTTTTATGCGTCGAATGGTGTTTCATTAATGTAAACATTACTTGATGAATTTTAAATCATTTTCCTAAATGTTATGACAGAATACCTTGAAAAATATTGATAAACATTACCTTTCTCACAGACATCTCACTCGAATCCAGACAAACATTGGCAAGTGAAAGATTCCTCCCCGTCTACACAGCTGCCCTCATTTCCACAATGTGCATTCACACAATCGTCTATGTCTATGTTTTGGTTTACTTCCTTTATTGTTCATACATGCACTTATAAAATTGCCTATAAAGTTCCCTGAAGCTTTTGAAAAAGTCAATGTATTACAGGAGGGGAAATGTACTTTAGCAGTATAAATACAAAGTAACATTTATGAAGATAAATTGACAGAAAAAAAGGCAGTGTGCTTATAACTCGCATATACGATTTGAATTATGACAATTTATGAAAACAAAAAAATTACTGTAGCTATTGGGTCAAGTCGCAGATTTATCGTTTATTAAGGAGGTAGACCTAGAGTAGGGGACACGACTCTTACAAATTATTAGAACGTTTCCATCATTTTACAACAATCTCAGATAAGCATCAAAATAACTTGGACTGATATCATTCTGTTTCAGAGGAAAGCTTGAAAAACTTTGGTGAAATCGAATATGATACAAACATATAACTGATTCAAAGAGTTATGTTCCTTACTTCGTATCTACCTCCTTAAATCATATAGTTTTATGTAGGTGTTTATAAAAAAAAATACTCTATTTTATTTGATGAACAGTTGTTAATACCTTTCTCTTTCTGTCCCTGTCTATTTATCACGTGCCAACTCCGATCCAATAAGATTTTGTATTCACCTGGATAGTTTGGTACTTAACCAGAAAACCTAGCGCGTTTTTTTTCGAATGAAGGTGCTTGATTTACCTCTCTTATCATGGGTACCAATTTTTAAAGTTGCAAAAGTACTGCCTTTGAATTACTTTATTACGTGGATATATTCGTACCATCATATTTGCAACTGTAAACAGAAGATAAGTTTTATTTTTTGGAAAATTTATAGTTGAGATTTCTAAATGGGATGTTAATACAATAGCTAATTTGAATAGCTAACTTGAATATAAACATACTTGTACATGAATATCCATCGGTATTAAGATAATAACCAGATTTACACCCACAACGATATGATCCATCGATGTTAGTACATGTTTGTGAGCATGTGTACGTTTCTCTACATTCATCAATGTCTAGAAAATAAGTACGTGTAAAACCAACTGTTAACATTCAAAATTACAGTGAAACCTCTTTCGATTGTTTTGGTTATGAGTACTTCTTGTATACAACTAATATTTTGATTATGATCTTCCTACATATTTGATTATAATGCTGCTGATAAGAGGTTACTCCTTGAAACACGTGTAAAGCATATCTAAATTTACGATATATAAAAATGGTATTTTGTTTATTTAAGAACCACTGGGTCAATACCGTTGCTGGTGGATCTGCAGTCCCCGAGGGTATTCACCAACCCAGTAGTCAGGCTTGTCTGACCCCGAATTATATTAAATTTTATCTACCCTATTTATGAAATCTTGGAGTATTTCAAATTTAAAAATACGTAAAACACTGAAACTTTATTTTAATCGGACAAAATATATCTTCAGTTTAACCATCATACAAAGACGAAAAATGTAAAACTATACCTTGACACGACTTTCCATCTGCTGTCAGGTTATATCCTTGTTTGCAATCGCAATGAAAAGATTTGCATTCATTAACACAAATCTGACTACAGCCGCCGTTGTTGAATGAACATTCATTCGTTTCTACATTTTAGGAAAATAGAAACATAAATTGTGCAATATATTTAGATTTGTGAAGTATCAATGACACTACGTATAACAAAATGAAAAATTCTGCATAATTGCTTTTGGAATATTATATCATATTAAATTAAACATGAAACTTTTTTATTCCCTTAAAACGCGTTTTAAGAGGTGTCTATAAAAGAACTTGGTACTGTGTGGTCCATGCCAAATTATCTTTTTTTTTTAAAAGTACATATATTAGAGATCAAATAGCTTTTGTAAAAAAATGAATGTATAGTTGATTTTGACTGAGTTATCCACTTTTGATTCGAACGAAATCCCCGTACATAAAGCAAAGAACAAAACAATTGACAAGTTAACTCTATGGGGCCAATATCATAGAATCTGCCTGGTATCTACATTGACTATCTCTTAAATAGAGAAACTATATAAAAAAAATACTAGGCCTGAGACATAATGTAGGGGGACGCACAGATGGCAGCTCAACTAAACGAAATACAATTTATTATTTACATTTACAAGACTGAATACAATTAAAAAGGTGGGTTTTTACCAACCCAGTAGTCAGACTTGTCAGACCCCGAATCATATCAATATGAGCAGTAGTGCAATTTTCAAAATCCCTTAACTTCTGAGGCTTCATTCCTTGTATTGCATATTGTAGAACCTGGTGATGAATTTGGCTTCCTCTCCCGAAAGTCAAGGTTATGACTTTAAAGCAGTATATCGGAATTTGCAACAATATGATTTGTATTTTTTGCATTTTGGATGCTCTATGATTTATGCTTTTACTTTGACAAGTCTTCCCATCAGATTTTAGCGTTTCTCTTTCTTCACATTTGCACCTATAACTACCTGGTAAATTCACACACTTGTTATTGCAGCCACCGTTTCGTACTAAACATTCGTCAATGCCTATTTAGAAAAAAAACATGTGTGCTTTAACAGTTGATAAAATGTGAATAATAAATAGTTTTGTTCTTTCATAAGCCTCTTTGGAAGATGGGATATTTTTTCACAAATGTGAAAATTTTCGTCTTTTGCAGGTATGGTGTGAAGAAGTAATCAAGGGAATCAAGATTCAAGCGACATACAAAAGAATGTAATCAGACACACAAAACAAAACAAAACAAAAAAAAAAACAAACAAACAAAATGACGCAAACATAGTGCCGGAGAACGCCTAGATTTAACGAGAATGCAGAATTTGCTCCTTGCAAGAGTTAAACATTAATGTGTTCTTGGCACTAGTGATCGTATTTTGGTTATTCACGATTACCAATAGATTATCTTTTTTTATATATGTTTTCTCTATTATTTGTTGCTATGGTAAACAAAAATTTTAAATTTTGGGAAGTGTGGATTGATGTACTTATTGTGACGTTTTGTGATGTTTTGACGGGAGCGAATTCAGTGTGAATTATCAAAATGTTTTATAGTTAAACATTCGATATATCACAGCTACCTATATGATAAATCTTTTGAAATTCCAATGAAATGTGAATCATTGTTCCAAGAGAATATAAATGTGCACGATCTGCGATGCTTAGTCATCTTTCAAATGCATTTTTCATTTCTGAACGTATTTTCTAGTGTGTGTGTGTGTTTTTTGTTTTTTTGTTTTTTTGTTTTTTTTGTTTTTGTTTTTTTGTTTTTGTTTTTTCTTTTTTCTAAAATTATTTTTGTCTTTTTGTGATTAAATAAAGTTCTTGAACTAAAACTACCTTGGCAACGAGAACTGGTAAATCCTGGAGCACAGACACAGTTATTAGGACTGACACAAGTACCGCCGTTCGGACAGGTTAATGATCCGTAGCATATTGCTAAAATGTAAATTTATTATTTAAATATTTTGAAAACTTTCAAACTTGAGTGAGAAAAACTGTCGTTTACCTTCTAGGCTTTTTGATTGTATATATTCCGCCTCGTAGCCAGACAGGTACAGACAGATATATAACCATCTATGGGCCTCAATTAAAAAACATTTGAAGTTCACTTTTATTTGATGAATGCACATAGTGTGTGGTAAAAAGCTGAAAATATACAAAAAAAGGATTTTCCTAAATAATTGTCCAATCAAAATTATCATACATTCAAAATATCAAAGATATTTATCAGAATCAAAATACAGATAACAAATAATACATCACACAATATTTTAAAGAAAAGTGTTATGAAATAAACTTGAATTATCTCCCTTTATGATGCAGGGGTAAGATCAATTTTTCAAACAGGAAAGTCTCCCCCTCAAAGTATCTCAAAATATCTCAAAACTGGTTAAGGGAATGTGGGATGCATAAATAATTATGATATATCATATTTTACGTCACAATATCATTAATACTGCAAGTGGAATGAAAACAACTCAAAATACCTATCATAAACTATAAAGGCATGGCTTATCTAGGCAAAATGTAAGAAAACAACATGTGTGCCAATTGTGTAAAAAATATCATTAATTTCTCTTTTCCCATCAAAAATATGTATGCAACTATAAAATGTAAGCATTAAAGATAATAATAAGACTTACATAGTGGTCTGTCATGAAAAGATTGACTCAAAAAATCTCGATGGAAAACGCATTGGTTCAATGCTCTGACTTATGTGGTTCACATTTAATCTCAAACCCGGAAACAGGAAATGACTCAAAAATGAAAGTAAAAGTACAATATCCAAAATAGAAATCAAGCGTACCCTAGGGTCATGAAATAGGACATAGGAATAGGTTAATTATTAGAACATCTAAATATATCAAATGTTAGATATAACCAATGAAAATATAACTAAACAATAACTATTGGGACAAGGGAAAAATATCAAAATTGTAATTGAGAACATTACACTCCCCGTCTGATATGAAAATATCACTACTTAAAATTGAATGCAAAGACACAAAGAAAAATCCCAAACATATAGTTTACCTAACTATAGTTAATCATAAAAAAAAATCAAAAACCATAATACAACAAATATAAAAAATAAAGTCCATGATTCACAGTTCTCACAAAGTTCACACCTCATTATGGCTTAAAAGAAATAGTTTGTGTGATAGGTCTCACATACACACGAGGTTGACCATCTTTTATTGTCCTTAACAAAACTTTTCGAACGTGACTGTCTTTACTTGGAAACACATGCTCGACAATAGCAAGAGGCCAAAAGTTTCTATGTTGTTCATTATCTTTTAGAATCACAATGTCACCTTCTTTTATATCGATTTGAGTCTGTTGCCACTTCCTTCTAAGTTGTAATGTTTGCAAATATTGTCGTTGCCACCGAGTCCAAAATTGGTCTGCCATAATTTTAACTAGTTTCCACTGTGATGTATACACATCTCGGATGTTTAGATTGCTAAAGTTTTCAACACATGCATCTGTTTTAGTAGTTAATAGAGAATTAGGTGACAAAACATCAGGAAATCCTGCATCAGTTGAAATAGGAATCAACGGACGAGAGTTCATTATGGCTGTTGTTTCTGCCATAAATGTACTTAGAACCTCATGTGTTAGCTTCTTGTGTTTATTTTCATACAAGATTGAATCAATGATGCGACGTGCTATTCCAATGAGTCTTTCCCAGGAGCCACCCATGTGAGACGAATATGGTGTGTTCAACCTCCAAACAGTACCTTGATTGTTGAGAAAGGTCTGAACTTCTTTGTCTTCTACACATATTGTAGGGATACCAAGTTCTTTGGCGCCTCCAACAAAATTTGACCCTCTATCTGAAAAGATTTCTTTCACTTTGCCTCTAATTGAAATGAAACGTCTCAATGCGTTGATAAAGCATGAAGTACTCATATCCTCAATGACTTCTATATGAACTGCTCTACTAGAGGGACAACAAAACAAAACAGCCCATCGTTTTGAATTTGAACTGCCACCTCTTGTACGGCGCGTAACTACCTCCCAAGGTCCAAAACAGTCTATTCCAACATAAGTAAAAGGTGGACAAATTGCCAATCTTGCTTCTGGTAGATCTGACATCTTTTGAATTTTAACTTTGCCTCGAAATCTTTTGCACAAAACACATTTTGAAATTTCTGAATATACTATTCGTTTTGCTCCAATAATCCAAAATCCTTCACTTCTGATTTGACCTTCAGTTAAATGTCGACCTTGATGTCCCGGAACCCGGAACAAGGATAGGGTGTTTCTCTATAACGGAGAGAGTTGAATATTTGAGTCTACCACCTACACAAAGAATTCCATGATCATTGAAGAATGGGTCAAGCTTAAGTATCGAACTAGATTTGTGAACAGGTCTGTTCAGCTTCAAATTCTCAATTTCCTTTTCATACAATTCATTCTGAACTTGTTTGAGGATGAACATTTCTGTTTGTTTCCTAAAATTTGGATCGTTTTTACTTACAACCACTTTTTGACCATTCCGTTTTGATTTCCATAATTGTATGAACTGTCTCAGATGTGATATTGCGCGTACAAGCGATTTCCATGACGAAAACTTGGAAAAACGATGACTTCCAATTGCTAAGTTTTGCATACTGACTTTCAACGCAACTACTTCCGGACGGATATTTTTATCCTGATTTGGTTCAATTAAGGGATAGGTTTCTGTTTGTGAATCACTACAGTTTTCAGAGAGTAACCATGCAGGACCTTTAGTCCATCTTTCAACGAGAGTCAATTTTGCTGTGTTTGAAAATCTTGTACCGATATCAGCGGTGTTCTTTTCTGATGCAACATAGGACCATTGTGACGGTTTTGAGACTTTATGTATTTTTTCAACACGATTTGAAACATAAGTGAAGAATCTTCGAGTTGTATTGCAAATATAACCTAAAGTTATTTGGCTATCTGTGTAGTAGTGAAATACATCATGAGATAGATTCATATGATCACAAATAGCTTCTCCTAGCTCAGTAGCAAGTACAGCACTACATAGTTCCAATCTGGGTATTGTGTGACCCTTTACTGGTGCAAGTTTTGACTTTCCCATAATGAAACCTAAAAAAGCAGTACTATCATTGTCAATTGCTTTCAGATAGGCAACTGCAGATATTGCTTGTTCACTCGCGTCACAAAAGATGTGGATTTCAGGATTGTGTACAGACGATATTGAAATAGGAACGATCATGCGTGGGATTTTAAAGCTATCTAACGATTTAAGTGATGCAAGCCACAAGTTCCATTTTTCCTCATGATCAGGACTTAGAGGTTCATCCCAATCAGTGCCAGGGGGAATAACTTGACGGAGGAGAATCTTTCCACTAATAGTAACAGGTGCAATGAAACCTAATGGATCAAACAAACTATTGTTTGTTGATAGCATGCTTCGACGGGTAGCTGGTCTGTCAGTGATATGGTGTTGAAACACAAAACTGTCAGATTGAAGGTTCCAAGATAGTCCTAAACTTTGATGAATAGGTAACATGTCATGACACAGATCTAGATTTTTAAGCTCTTTACCAAGATCATCATTTGGGAAGGCTTTCATAACTTCTACACTGTTAGATACGATTTTATGAAATCGGATCTGTCCATTTTGCTTCAATCCGTCCTGCGTTTTTTTCACAAGATCAATTGCATATTTGGCATTTGTAACAGAGGTTAGACCGTCATCAACATAAAAATCATTCGAAACAAAGTTTTTGACGTCATTCTCAGAATTGGAAGCGGCAAGTCGTAAACCATAAGTTGCTATAGCAGGAGAAGGTGTATTGCCAAATACATGAGACGTCATTCGGTACTCAATGAGTGGTTGATTGAAATCATTGTTCTGGTACCAAAAGAATCTCAAATAGTCTCTATGATTCTCTATTACACGGAAACGATAAAACATTTGTTCAATATCGCCAGTTATGGCTACTTCATTCAAACGAAAACGCGAAAGAATACCAATCAAGCTATTGGTAAGATCAGGTCCTGTCATTAAAAGACTGTTTAGTGATACACCCTCATAAACAGCTGATGAATCAAATACACCTCGGATTTCATTCGGTTTCTTTGGGTGGTACACCCCAAATAAAGGAAAATACCAACATTCTCCAGCAAAGGTAGTTGGTGCTGTTTCTGCTGCACCGCTCTTTAATACTTTATCCATAAAGGTCATGAACTGATCACGCTTCAAAGGATTTTTATGCAAGTTTCTATCAAGTATCAGTGCTCTTTTGTGGGCTTGTTGGCGATTGTTAGGTACAGGTTGTTTAGGTTGTTTGAACGGTAGTGGTGCTGTCCAGAAACCTGTTTCATCCTTAACAAAACTACTTTTCATCAGAGAAACAAATTGCTTATCTTCTACAGAAAGATCAATTTTGTTGTCATGTGGAGTTTTTGCAAATATTTCATCCTGAATATCAAGTTTAGGTTGACTGATTTCAAAGTTGTACTCACATAGTGGAAATGTTGTATGCCTACCATTGCTGAGAACATTTGTCTTACGAACATTAATAGAAGATGGTGCATGTACCTTACCAAGACAGACTTCTCCAATGACAACCCAACCAAGTGGGAGTTTCTGTGCAAAAGGTTGACTTTTACCTCCAAGGATTTGATCTTGAACATGGTGGATCTCAGGAATGTCACGCCCTATAAGAAGTTCAACTTTGACATTAGTATCTAGTTCAGGTAAGTATTGAGCTATTCTACTGAGATGTGAGTGTGCTGAGGCAACGTCAGCTGTTGCTATTTCAGGTAAGTCATTAGGAATACATTCAATTACGTCAGGTAGATCAAAAGAGCATTTGTTGCTTACTGATTTGACAACTAACCCGTTGACAAGCCTACCAGTTAAGGTGGATTTACCGGAACATGAAGACATATTAAATGTTTCTGATGTACCTACAACACCAAGTTTATCTAATAGATTAGGCGACGCAAGAGATTTATTGCTCTGGTCATCTATGGCAGCGTATACTCTAACAGAGTTTTCGGGTGCGGTAACGCAATAAACATCTACGAGAACCGTTTTTCCACATGAACGTCCACCAAAAAGATTTCCGCATAATGTAGTACATTTTGTAGAAACAATGTCTTTGACTGACTCCCCGCCATGATTGTTTGAAGTTTCATTGTGTGAATTCAATGACTTATCTATATGCAGTGCAGTGGGGTGACGTGTATTTCCACAAATCTGACATTTAACAGAAACCGTACAGTTTACAGCTACATGTTCACTCGGTTGGCAGCATTTGAAGCAAATGTTCTTTTCACGAAGAAATTTCTTACGGTCTTGAAAGGTAAGCTTTCTAAAGCTGCGACAATCATTTAAAGAATGACCCGCTTTATGTAACGGACAGCGTACTAAACTACTTGGGGTAACGTCTAATCTTCTAGAAACAAGAGAAGTACGAGGTTTGGTAGTGCCTACTTGATTAGTGCTGGTGTATGCAAAAGCTGGATCATTTCGAATATTACAGGTATCTCTAATGAAGCTGACAAAAACACTGAACGGAGGGAATATAACAGAATGTGATTTTTTGTAAGCTGAAGCAACAGTTGTCCATTTCTCTTGCAAAAAGTGTGGCAGTTTAGAAATAATAGGAATAACACCAGATGATGAGTTGTAATAACTGAGCAAAGTAGCGTATTGTGGATTTAACATCGCTGATTCTATCTCCGTAAGAATGTCTAACAAATCATAGAGTTTTACATGTTCTTTAACAGTGATTGACGGAAACGAGTTAAGCTTTCGTTTTAGGGCACTTTCTATCATTTCGGGTCTTCCGTATCGTTCAAACAAACGTTCATAAATTCGCTGAAGTCCTTTAACAGGATCATGAGTATTGGCAACACGGATACTTGATGCGAATTTCGAAGATTCAGACCCTAACCACTTTACAAGATCTATTTCTTCAAATGGAGAAACGCCTAATTCTCGGGTAATACTTTGAAATGAAGCTCGCCAAGATTCATATGACTCAGGTTTATCGTCAAATTTCACAAATCTCGACAGCAGAAAGTCTTTTCTGAAAATAAGTTTTGAAATATCGGACATGGCATTATTTGTAGTCTGACTTTGTGGTATTTTACTGTTTTGTACGCTATTCAAGAATGGCAACTGTTTCTGTTGAGAATCCATTTCTACAGTGTTTGTTTTTGGTAACTTGAGATTTTGCACATATTCATACGTGTCTTTTTGTTTTGTATCACCAAGATTGGAGAATACATCTTTTTGTTCCTCATCACCTTGTTCTAGAATGCGTGCTTCTGTTTCGGCTGCTGCTACTTTACTTTCCTGTTTTATTACAATGATATCCGCCTCTAAGGCTGCTTTTTGCTTCAAGAGTTCGCTTTCTTTTTTAATGTATTCTAAGCGTACCTTTTCGGATCCAGCCCTTGCTCTTTTATGACTTGCTGTAGTACCCGAGGATGATCCACTAATTTCTGACATGCTCTCTACCATATCTAACTTCTTATTCTTGATTTCTAAAATTACTTTTCGAAAAGTTTCATTACATCTTTGAAAATTGTCATTATGATCAACCAAATACTGCTGAGATTCACTAGTGTTTGTTCTTTGAAGGAAACCTTTATATTCCTCTGATCTTCTACAAAAGTTTTTGTACAATGTTTCAAGATCTTTTTGAAATTGTCTTATATTGTCTATTGCATCTAATGATGGCACTTTCAGAATCAAATTTTCGATTTCGTTCCATAAACTGTCACATTTACCTTCAAAGTCTTCTCTCTGTTCTTCGAACATGGCTTTACCTTTGGCAGTTTTTCTGCGTAGTCTCTTCTCTGACATAAATCCGGTATCTTTTTACTATTCCGCCTCGTAGCCAGACAGGTACAGACAGATAGATAACCATCTATGGGCCTCAATCAAAAAAACATTTGAAGTTCACTTTTATTTGATGAATGCACATAGTGTGTGGTAAAAAGCTGAAAATATACAAAAAAGGATTTTCCTAAATAATTGTCCAATCAAAATTATCATACATTCAAAATATCAAAGACATTTATCAGAATCAAAATACAGATAACAAATAATACATCACACAATATTTTAAAGAAAAGTGTTATGAAATAAACTTGAATTATCTCCCTTTATGATGCAGGGGTAAGATCAATTTTTCAAACAGGAAAGTCTCCCCCTCAAAGTATCTCAAAATATCTCAAAACTGGTGAAGGGAATGTGGGATGCATAAATAATTATGATATATCATATTTTACGTCACAATATCATTAATACTGCAAGTGGAATGAAAACAACTCAAAATACCTATCATAAACTATAAAGGCATGGCTTATCTAGGCAAAATGTAAGAAAACAACATGTGTGCCAATTGTGTAAAAAATATCATTAATTTCTCTTTTCCCATCAAAAATATGTATGCAACTATAAAATATAAGCATTAAAGATAATAATAAGACTTACATAGTGGTCTGTCATGAAAAGATTGACTCAAAAAATCTCGATGGAAAACGCATTGGTTCAATGCTCTGACTTATGTGGTTCACATGTAATCTCAAACCCGGAAACAGGAAATGACTCAAAAATGAAAGTAAAAGTACAATATCCAAAATAGAAATCAAGCGTACCCTAGGGTCATGAAATAGGACATAGGAATAGGTTAATTATTAGAACATCTAAATATATCAAATGTTAGATATAACCAATGAAAATATAACTAAACAATACCTATTGGGACAAGGGAAAAATATCAAAATTGTAATTGAGAACATTACAGAGATACTTCCCTGTGCTTCAAAATAAAAAAAAAATATGTCGAAGCCACGAATTTAAAAACGATTAAGGACGATCCTTTCGAGTCATGATTTGATAACGGACAGAAGCATTATTTCTAATGTGAGGTGAACAATGAGATGTAACAAGCAATAGCTTTCCCAAAAAGCTAGCTGTCTCTTAGCTTTAACTGTACTTTAAGATACTTAGTATATTGACTTTTACGAGATTTCCGTTGGTTACATGCTTGCTATGTAATTGAAGATGAAAATGGTATTGTAGTTGTCAAAAACCAAAATTAAATTGATCCAGTGAAGAAATGAATGAATTAATGAAGCAGTAACAAAAGACAGCTTTTTTTTTCTTTTATTATGGTAGATACTTGGATAACTGTTAAAGTCGCAACTATAAATGCTCAATGAGAATTGGTAATCTCCTGAACGAAATTCCTCCTAGTGAAAGTAGTAATTAAAGTGAATATTCAACTCTACAGGTTACTTACTAAACAAATATGTTGGATTAATTGTGTTAATGTGAAGATACAAACGTTTATATCAGCAGATATGATGATTGGAAATCTAAATTATTATTTTTGTTCTAGAATTATATCTAGTTTAATGTGTCCATCATTATTCGATTGTAAAACGACGTTTGGTTGGGATTATGTAGGAGAATTTTGAAAATCCACGAGATATGCTTGTGATAAATGTGGAACATAACTGTCAAATTCTAATTATATATTTGCGTTGGAATAATATTTTTTCATGCCTGTCATTTATATGGTGTCGTTTAATTCGGTAAAATTTCGTTTAAACCCAGAAGTATAGGACTTTGACCAAAGAGAAATATTGACCAAAACGTTAAAGTCTAATTATTTTACTCTCATGATATTTGAGAATAAGTTGATTTTCATGGGCATCTTCATATGGAGACTTTCCTTTTTGTAAAGTTTCGTTAAATGTGTGCAGCAGTAAAGGATGGTTTATGAGAAGTGTGAAAAGCGCGCGAAATGAAGCTTTATCGTGTATTTTCGGTAGATTCCGCATATTTCCGTAACACGTTTAATTCTATATTTTTTCTTCGAAAGTATTTCTAACACACGCAAGATAGTATCGAATCTAAGTTATTCTAAATAATATTCATCTCTTAAGAACATTATTTTTATTTTCTGTCTTCTTATCTTTTCTTTTGCCCGGGTTTACCCAGTTTAAGAGCCGCAATCCCGTGCCGAGTGCGGATGCTCATCCTCATTTCAGCCAAACGAGCGACTTGTCCAATCACCAACGGTTACCTTTTTTTTCTTGACTGTTACCCATGTAAAGCGACTGCTGGTTCCCCGTGTTTAGCTTTCAATTATTTATCCCGTCTTGCATGACGGGAATCATGTTTGTATCTTGGCAATGTGACTCAATTCTTTGCTTAAATATAGAAATGAAAAGAATGAATTGTAAGAATGAAGATGCTTAAAATTCCAGAAAATTTAATGATTTGATTGCATTTCTTTATTATCAAATGCTGCAGGCGCGGATTCATGGACGGGCGTGCCGGACGTACGCCGCCCTAGAATTGAAAAAAAAACACATTTTTTCACAAATTGTACTCGCTATTTTTTTTTTTTTTTTATTCTGTTAACGCACATACCCCCCCCCCCCAACCTGAGATCCTGTTTCCGCCCCTTTGCTGTGTAGTGTCTCCTCGGAGCGTTATACATGTACCTACGAATCTAATTTACCAAGGTTACGTTGTTAATTTTGTTTTTCTTTTTTTCTATTAACCAACTATCTGTATACGATATAGATTTTGATTAACCAAACACACCATTTTACAACTCGCCTTTCTAGAACATAATATTGCTAGAATAGGATTTCATAAGATTTTTGTTTTGTACGGGCGCTATAATCTGAAACAACCATCCAATATGTAAGACAAATGAATAAGATTTTGTTTAAATACACAGACGAATTTTTGATAGTTGGTGCAGCTAAATCAGTAAACGCATTCAAGT
Source organism: Perna viridis (assembly GCA_037379345.1). NCBI lineage: Eukaryota > Metazoa > Mollusca > Bivalvia > Mytilida > Mytilidae > Perna > Perna viridis. The sequence goes on along the minus strand of CM074519.1, from coordinate 22,625,504 downwards.
CAATGTTTTAAAAAGGACGAGAAGTGGAACCCAAACAAATTTATTTGACATTCCCTGGTCCTTGTTATATCGCACAACTATATGTTTTTTTCTAGTTAATAAGTTGTTGTATTAATTAAAATATGCGTGGAGACCATGACGATGAGGAGTATATAGAAGACATCGGCCTATATACAGGAATGCCGTACCACTTAAACGACTAATCCATACATGTGATACAGTTCGAAACTAGACATACCGCGAAAATCAGAAATTTTAGTCAGGAGTTCAGACCTGAGAATGGGAAGCTTTTAACCCGACTTTTTTCAGTTATATTCCTGTATTCTGATTGAAAATGTTACTTCTCGTTTGTGTCTGTTCCATTTAAAGTCATTCGTATTTATGGGTTTTGTGCTTCTGTTTGGCGGTGTATGATCTTGCCTTTTACACGATAACGGCCTTCACATGATCGCGGTATCTTAATATATACTGACTTAATGACTTATTTGTGTAATAATGTTTTAGAAAGTTGGTTCGAGGACCAGACTAGCCCATTTAGAGCTAAAAGTACAGTTAAAACGATTTTATAGCACGACTCCATCGATTTAAGTCACAGTGTAACACTATGAAAGAAAAAAATGAGGCATTCCCTGTTGTAACGATAAATGTACTTGGAAGAACCTAATTGTTGTTGTTTTGTTTTGTTTTTGTTTCGTTTTTTTTCGGATACATGTAGGCCACTCAATTATTGACCAGTATGCTGTTTCTGAAATGAACATTACAAATTTTAGAATTTCATCATACATGTATAACCCTCTCTCACAATATGGCAGCGTTTCACAATCTGCCATATCATATTGACGCAACAAATTTTGGTAGGCAAAATTTGACGAGGTTCATATCAACACATACCAACTTTCGAAAACTGTTTGGTTTTGATATTTTGTCTTTTTCTTAATTCAGAATCATCATGCTTCTTTTTGACAGGGAAAAACTAAAAGAACATTGAACTAATCACAATTATCTCTTTGTTAACAAAACCGGAAATTTGTTCAAAGTATTCAATTTTGACAAACCCTGTACGTGTGCCCTGGAGAAACCAGATGTGACTTCGAGGGACTATTACCTTGAAACATGTATCATTATGTTTAGACTTATTTATCATATTAAAAAACATATTTATCAATTAATTTGCGCATTTTTACATCAAGTCAAAACAATAAAAGAAGATGTGACATATAGCAAATTAAACGCAGGTTTCCGAAACACGAATAAAAGTCTAAAATTGATCTGAAATCTTTTAATAATAATTGAATTATTGTAAAGGCTTAAATAAAGGAAGTAATGCTTATGTGAATCAAATTATGGATGCAGTTATCAGTGCTCATAATGTGCTCTAAGAGTTGGGTAAAATTATAAATAAGAGGTCTTCATAATATTACAAAGAGAAAAATGTTTCATTTAAGCTGTTAACTAAAAACTTTTACTTTGTATCAAAAAAAGTATTTTAACAGTAGCAAACTTTTCAATGTTATACGCGTCCGACATCTCATCTTAACTATACGTTTGTTGTGTTGTTTTTTTTTTTATATATATGTTAATCAGTTGTGTCCACGTTGAGACATCACATTGTTTGAAGTTTGGTTCCAGATCGACAGGTTAATTCGATAAAGATATAAGTTGACTTCTTTTAATGTCAATCTTAATCTAGAGAGAATATATATGTAGTTTTGTATGATCTTTGAACAGAAAAAGAAAGAATGCATAGCTCTTGATGATTCTTCCGCGTAAATTTTCCAAGTAATATAATCATGTTTGATAATTATAATATGACATTATAAACAAATAATATCAAGCTTTACAGTTTGGAAATCTATCTAAAAGGGAAATCAGGGGAACCAGGATTCGAATGGTAGTCAAAAATAGTTTGATTCTGTTTACATTTCAATCTTATATTGTAATTTAAGAATTATCATATTATTTGGACTAGTTACTATATAATTTATTTTCTTAAAAAAAAGTTGATGACAAAAACTTACCCATTAATTTAAAGAGTTTCGTTTCTAAAGCTTTTTTCGGTCAAATAACGTTACTTCCTGATGTATCACATTCCTACCCAGTAATGTTTGGAAGCTCATGCAATTCCGTGTTCGTTCATTCTCAACGGTGCTTACTAAATTGTGTTTTTTTAATAAAATAAGTAGCATTGCTAAACATTATCTTAGGAACTGTAATCGATGAAAGAGCAAGCTGAAAGTAAATCATGTACGAAAGACCGGTAGTGTCATTACTTCTTTCACATTTCCCAATTGATGCGAGACATTTCTCACTTCCAACTTGATATTTCGTAGTTCCATGTGGGAAATGTGAAGTTGAAACGGCGAAATGTCAATTTGGAAGGGAGAAATGTCTCGCATCAATTAGGAAATATGAAAGAAGTAATGACACTACCGGTCTTTAGTACAGACGAAAATGTGACAGAAGTCGTACAAAGGTATCACTACCGTTCTTTCGTAATGATAACATTCTGAACATTTTTAACATTGACAGTTTGCGTTGGACAATGGGGAAGTAGAACAGGCTGGAACAATATTGATCCTAGCTGGACAGCACTAAAGTTCTTCCGCAGTGCATGTGCGCATAATTGATGAACTCACATCATTATGAATACTTTACTTTTTAACAATGCGTAACACAATTATATATGCTAGAATAATGTAGCCGTTAAAGGCAACACAAAAAATCGACACAAGTATGACCAGTATTAGCCTATGATTTCAAACATGCAACAGAAACGATTTATTTGACAAAAAAAATGTTGGTTGCAAAAACAATGTACCTCTTGATTCAATCATGTTTGTGGTATATCATTAGAGAGATCGATTACTTAGTATTTTTATATTACACCCGTTTTCAGCACATTTTCTGTCATAAATTGTCTTCGGGACTAGTTCCCCGATATCGCATATATTTAAACAGAAAGCAGAAAAAAAGGATTTGATGTGCAAATGCTGTGTAATAATATATGCATCTTTTTTAAATTAAATTTGTGAAATCAATATTTTATCAGCTAAAGCATGACCTCATCATAAACAATGGTCAAGGACAACCTAACCTTATCTTTAATATTATGAATATTTAGCCGCTATAATTTCGCGTTTCTTTTCTTTCCCTTGTCGTTATATGTCATGTTTACTTTTGTCATGCATCTTTTTTCGTACTGTTTGTGTCTCTAGCTTAAAGAGAACTACATTGATAACTTAATGTCTTTACAAACACTACATGCGATAAATCTTATGTCATGTTTTGTTATATCTAAGTAACACTGCCTGATTACAGGAATGTTCAATATCTTGTCAAATAAATACCCGATTGCATGCACATAAATGTAATAGCCATCATTTAAAAAAAATCACTGATTGGAATATTTGTCAGTTATTTATACATGTACATGTTTAGGCTTGTTATATTTGAAAAATGTCGGGGATAATATTCCTGTAGGTGTTTCGATTATTTGTTTTAATAAGGTAGTTTTAGTATTGTAATACATATCGTAAGATTAGACTATATTTTTGTATAACATTACATTTTTTACTGTAAATTGGCAATGTATAATACTTTTTAAATCTATAGCACAAATAATAGTGTGTGATATTTATAGGAAACGAACCCATTGTACGTGAATGTAGTTAACTCTGCGAGATGTTTTTGTACTGTGTTATATGTTTCGTCACCCTTTGATGCAATAAGTCAAAAAATGGAGTTAACTTTTTATTAGATTATGTTCAAATACAATATAAATGTTACTTGCTCTAATGTTAAAAATTGCTCTCTCTCTCTCTCTCTCTCTCTCTCTCTCTCTCTCTCTCTCTCTCTCTGATCTTATTCTCATTCCCAAAACTAGTAACACCTTACACAATATTACGCCGTCCTATATCCAAATCTTAACTAATTTGTAAAAGCTAAAAAATTACTGATCTTTAACATAATAGTTAATAAACAAAAACTACTGGAGATCAGTGCCATACATCTGTTGATAATTGCTTTATACTGTAGGAAAGTCAATATTGTTTGTGATATTAAATAGACTTAATATTATACTGATATCAGTACTTTATAAAAATTCCAAAACTAATAAATCACACTATTCTATTTCGGCATCTTGCAAAAGCTAACCACGATTTCTAGTAAAAAAATAATAGTTTGCAGAACCTCGAGATTGAGGACTTCAAGGCTAAACCACCTGACTGTTCTTGCAAAAACTCTACATTCAAATATGGTCCTTTCGGTCAAGACATTCCTAGAGATTTTAACATCATCAAAAACAAATTTCTCCGTAAGGTCCTTTCTAGAGGTCCCTAGCAAGTATCGTGAACCACGTTCCATAAATTACTAAATAACTAAAGTTATTATGGATGCCGTGGAGGGACAACACAAGAAAGAGATTAAACGAAAACAAAAAGACATTGATTCTCTGTAAGAATGGATGCAAACGGTGAGGTCTTTAATTTTGAAATGCATGAAGGTTTTAGTAGGTCAATGAGTGTCAATGCTACATCAGTTTTCAAAGACCCCGATGTAGCAAAAACATGGCATATACATGACAAATGTGTTGTCGTACCAGTAGACAAAGCCCAAAACAACATTGTTTTTGTCTGAAAAAAGTATTATATTCAATACTTCTAATTCTATAACCACAGCTGTCAAAACGGATCTCCAGTCCTTCCACGACACTTCTTACCCCCGTAGTGATATTTATTCAATGTGGATCCTGCAAATCTTCAATTTAAGATTATTATCAGAACACAAGAGCATTTGAACCTATGAGCTTTCAATTCTTTGCACTTCTATTCTTCATACTCAGTTTAAATCCCGACTCAAAAACATACATTGTTGTTACTCAAATGAAAAGAGGGTACACCTAGATACAAATAGGTAGATCTTGGAAGACTTTGCAAAACATCATTCCATGCAAATTATCTTCCAAATACACCGAAGAAGATGTTTTGAAAATGCTGCAATTTTTTATCGATAACATATTTGTCCAGTGTGGTGGACGTATTTTTCAACGAATGATCAGGATTCCAATGGGAACAAATTGTGCTTCCTTACTAGCTGACCTATTCATTCACTCTCATGAGGCTGACTTTCTGTCTGCTTTGATCCAAAAGAAGGAACATCGTTTAGCTAGATCCTTTAATCTCAGTTTCCGCTATATACATGGCGTATCATCGTTAAACAATACTAGTTTCGGTGATTGATATATCACATATACCTAAACAAACTTAAGATAAAGGTTACTACAGACACTCTGAGGTCAGCCTCATATCTTGACCTACACTTAGAGATCGATGGTAAGGAAACTATATGTCAAACGCGGTGACTTTTCATTCGGAATCGTCAAATTTCCTTTCATCAGTGACAAGGTCCGTTCAACACCTGCAGATTGAGATTTCATACCAGAACTTATACGTTATGGCAGAGCTTGTCATAACTACACAGGCTTTTCGTATCGCGCTATTGATTTGTTACACTTAGGCTTCTTGAACAGGTTTATGTTGCTACACAATCAAGATGGTTGTCATTATGAACTCGTGGATCATTATTGTGTATCCATCGGCACCATAAAAACTGATTTCTTCAACATTTCATAGTTTTACTTTCCTTTTTCATCTACCTCGGAATTGACTTTTTTATTAGCAACTTGGTGGGTGTTTCTAGGAACCAGAGGACGCTTACCCTGTCGGTGCACCTGGTCCATGCTCCCAATTTTTAGTCGAGTCCGAGTTCCTCATGTACTTTTATTACTTTGTATGTATTTTTTTTTTATCATTTTGTATTCTTGTGTTTGACTGTTTTCTGTGTCTGGTGTTTGTCCCTAGAATACATCCATTTGATTTCCGCTAGAATATTGGTTCCCTTGATAACTCTTTATATATTGGGACAAATACATTAAGATAAAATGATTTTGGCTTTTTTTAGACTGACTTAAGTGTCATGCTATCATTATTTTTCTATTCGAAGACATGAAGTAGGAAGTCGATTGACGTCCTTGAGATAATACCTAAGTTGTGTGCGCCCAGATTATGCAGTCTTTACATGCACATTCAATTGGTTTGCACAATAAATCGATTTGAACAATCATTTTTGTACCAAAATAATAACATTTTATCTATTGCTTAACGAAAATATGAGGCAATTAATAATGTACACTGCAATGCTCTGAGACACACAATCACCTTTAATCTCTGTAGGTCAATATCAAATGTACTAAATGCATATTTCCAATCTCATTGACGAAATCTTATTCCCCACAAACTTATCATTGTACATTTCGTATTGTTACATACTCATTTACTTTTATGATTATTCAATATAAAACAATCTAAAAATATACTCATAGTCGATAAATTCTGTACAGTGGTTTTAATTTCAGTGGTTTTGAGAAAAAATACTGTATTTCATTGACTCGTTAATTCGTGGATTGGCAGCTAGATCATACAAATACAAGTTTATCTTTTGTCGGGTGTCTACCTTCTCAGTTGTCGGGTGTCTACCTTCTCAGTTGATTGATACTTATTTGGTATCAAGGTGCGCTGAATATAGTATTTTCGTACTTTGACTAAAAACGAAAAAAAAAAATCCTTTTTCTTCTTGACTGTCAACGTATTTTACATTCAGACGACCATTTTTTCAACTGTATATTTTAATATGTAAAATACTTTTGAATGTATTTTTATGAAAACGCGCGTACAAATAAAATTGTGCAGACAAATATTGAACATTGTGTAACTGAGGTAAACCCTTAAATACAAATATAATTCGATATATAACTGTTACAAATTAAGTGACTCAATTTTATTAATACTTTATAATTTAACGCCATCCACTTATACCGGTAAAATGAAATGTACCGATATATCAGATATTGATGAACGAAAACATATTAACATGATTAATATTTATAAGATAAAAGTAAAAGAAACAAACCTAGTTTGAACACGTATTATCTTAAAAAAAAGATAGCCGACGCAGTAAAATTTGCTTTTTTATAAATAACGCATGGCACGCAATTTCAATTTCCTTTTTCGAATCCCACTAAGTTATCAGTATTTGGCCAATCTGGCAATCTGGAAACAGAATTTTGATCAGGTGACTTGCGTTTCCATGGAAGAGCGTCTTTAAGGTCAAAGGGTAAAAAGCGAAACTATACCGACTGCGTCGGAAAAAAAATAAATCGAAGTATCCAGATCCCGAAGGAATGTTTTAAAGGACGTGTTTTTCTCATTTGTGAACATAGTTTGCTAAGAAAAAATAGTAAAAGTTACCAAGGAAATGGGGTTGCAATCCCAGGATTTCCGGCCTGATATACCACTGGAATCAAATCCTAGAAGTATTTTCCGAATATGACAGGATACACTTACTGATTATACATGTACATGGGACAGCTTGTTGACAATATTTTAGCTGTAGCCTTAGAGTATGAGCTGTATAAGCCACAAAATGTTGAATTTCACTTCTTTTCAAGAAAATATAACGAATAAAAATAAACGTTTTCACCCTATCGGTCGAGGTACTCGGTGTTGGGTTAATGAGGCTATTTGTTTGCGGGAGGGGGTTGCATAGTAGGTTTAGTGTAGTTTACAGTCAATTTTATTCATATTCGGGGTTGTTGTAATACATATTGCAGTGAAAGATATCGCAACAGTAGTAGTCATAAGAAACGGAACCCAATGAAAGATACTATTATAGTAATATTGCATAACTTGGGGTCCATTCAATGATATATTGCCAAATAAGCCTACCTAAACCCCTAATATCACAGTACAAATTGAAATAAAAGGACGCTAAGTATGTTTACTTTTACACTTTTATAAATTGTAATCACATGAGTGGGACTTTAGATGAAAAGAGTAGCATTCCCGAAAAATAAGCTGTGTATATCTTTTTGTGCTACTTGCAGTTTCGAAAAGACCATATTGCTTGTTACCTACATTAACGTTAGTTGTTCTTGTTCTTAAAATATTTTGCCATCAAAGACGTCCTTTTGGCATCAGAAAGATGTCATTTTTGTTTCCTTTATGAACTGATTACATTTTTTATGTTTAAATCTGTATTTATTCGTTCGTTCCGCTGTTAATTTTGCACACTTTTGCAGTGTACCAGTGTACACCCGTTTTGACTAAAATCATTTTTACTTGTAAGCCATTTGTTAGGATGTTATTTTTTTTTTTCTGTGCCTCCATAACTTAAAAATAACTTAAAAGCAGTAAAACATAGTTGTAAAAAATGGTTCGACAGTTGAAATTGTAATATTGTTAATAGTACGTGGGTTGAGATGACCACCCGTGCTACCCCCCCCCCCCAACCTCATCAACCAAAATATGATTTTCAGGTACCCTTATACCTCCCAATTCAGAATATTTTTGTCGCTAAAAAATTCACTGAAGCATTTTTGTATTTTTCGGCTACTTTTTATACCTCCTTGAGGCAAAAAATCAATTTTTTGAGTATTTTGATTCTACGAAACTATTCTTTCTTCAAAACGAAGTAAACTTACATATGTATGTATCATCATGTAGCCCATTGTATCAGTATTACAATGGTACCAATAAACTTTCAGTAACACAGGCTTTTGGGGTAAAATGAATAAAATGTACCCCTACCCCGCCGAAAAATTGCTTAAATTGACATATTTTTCAATGTCAAAACACCTAGAGTATTTCTACGTAAGTAAAATTCGGTTTATTTGGTATTTTCTGTTTAGTAGTATCACAATTCATACTTTTGGGGTTCTTTTCATAACTTTTGCCGATTTTCGTAGTCAGAGAATTTATTAAGAAATGCAAAAAAAATGGGATTTTCGAATTTTCCGTAAAAGTCAGAGAAATTCCACTCTACAAGTTATTACTCGGCAGAAACGTCCCAAATTTGGTATCAGTCGATAGATAATTCTATTTTTTCTACATAAATAAACCACACCAAACTAATTTTTAAGAAAGATTTTACAAAAAAAAAATGGTAAAAATATTACCCCTACCCCTAGAAAACTGGTCACAGTATCAAACAGAATTCTCATTCACATCATAACAAGAGTGTAGAACTCATATTTTAAGTATTCATTATTAAGATAAAGGTATATAAAACATATCTGATCAATCCAGACGCTTCGTTTTTCCTTTTAGGGTGACAATTACTATAAAATCGGAAAAACGGGAAATTTCGGAATTTCAGAATTTTCTTCTATATCTCTCGATATTGTCTTTTTTTAGAATTCCGTAGTTTAAACAAGCTTTTTTGTGATACAGCAAATTTATATTATGTGTAAGCAATAAATATTTGAACTTTTTCATATCATATAAGGTGGGAAAATGCCACCCCATGAAAAAAAAATGCCTCAATATGAATTTAAATGTTACTTTTTGGCAAATAAAGATGTACAATAGACATGTTTGATTATTTTGTTTAAATTAGCATTCTGTCTAACATTTGTTTTTCATTTGAGGCGTCATTTTTTCAGTTTCAATGTGACTATTATGAGTTTTTCATAAAAAGGGGAATTTTCGGAATTTAATTTTTTCTTCAATTTCACGTACAATTTTCATTTTTTTTCAAATACTGTACTTCAAATAAGCTTTTGTATATTGAAACACAATTACATAGTGTCTTAGCTTTCTAATGAGCCTAAGTAATGAATATTTGAACTTTTCCAATACCAATTAGGTGAAAAATTGTCACCCCTACCCATGAGAAGAATACCTCAACTTAGACCAAAATGTTAATTTTAAGCATATAATCGATGCAAAAAAGACTTATGTTCTCATTCAGGCGAGTATATTTCAGTTTGAAGCTAACAATAATGAGTTTTTCATAAAATGGGGAATGTTCGGAATTTCATATGTTCTTCGATCTCACATATAATGGGTATTGTATTTCAACTAACCTACTTCGAACAAGCTTTCGTGCATTCTGATGTGAATGAGAATTCTGTTGAATACTGTGACCAGTTTCCTAGGGGTAAGGGTAATATTTTCACAATTTTATATGTGGTTTATTTATGTAGAAAATGATCGAATGATACCAAATTTGGGACGTTTCAGTTGCGCAATAACTTGTAGAGTAGAATTTATCTGACTTTTACGGAACATTCGAAAATCCCATTTTTTGTATTGTTCAATAAACCCTGACTACGAAGATTGGTTAAATTCATCAAAAGGACCCCGATATTATACATTGTGATAATACTAAACAGAAATAACAACCAAATAAGCCATTTTTACTGTAATATAAATACTCTTGGGGTTTTGACATTGAACAGTATGCCAATTTAAGCGATTTTTCGGCGGGATTGGGGTACATTATTTCAATTTTACACCAAAACCCTAGGCGTTACCGCAACTTTATTGGTACCATTGTATAGCTGATACATTTGGCTACAAGATAGTACCAAAATATGTTAGGTTTGTTCACACATGCTATCCCATGAAGACTTAGACGGTCAAACAATTGAGTCACAAAAGTCTTGGTTTTTTTTACCCAGTGGAGTACAAATATATGCTTATACTGAAAAAGTATCCGACAATATTCTTTTACCACAAATTGATTCGGTAATGGGAGATATAAAGTTATCTGAAAATCCCCATGAAGTTGATGAGTGGGGGGTGCTCGGTGGACCCTCTCAGCCCATGGACTATAATTATTTACCGAATGCTCACAATACTGCTGGATTTGCTTTAAATGCTTATAGAATTAACATATAGACGATCCAAACGATGTTGGTGTTGGAAATTTAAAAAAAATGACGTCCCGTTGAGAACAAAACATTAGAACTTAAAGGCGACAATGGGATCACCTTTTACAATTAAAACATTTTAAGAAGAAATGCGCATTGTCATTTTTTATTAGTTAATATGTATTCCAATGCAAATTCGAATGTACATTAGAAAAAAAAACCGGTTTATTAATTCGAGATCATCAATGCACATTAGATAAATTGAACCAATGTGACAACACATTTTACTAAGATATATAGAAATGTAAGGAGAGGATCAGCATTAAATGCTAACACAAGAAAGGATATTCAAATATCATCAAATTGTCACAGATAATGTATTTCTTTATATGCTGATTTTTTATGCTTCATTTTTAGTAATGACTTCGTTCATTTTATATATTACGTACACAAAAAGCAAATGTAGCAAGTACGTGCCAATTCAATTTGGGTTAAAAAAATCTTACAGTAGTTCTTAAAGCATTAGGTAAATAAATTGCAATATGACTGATTATTATTTCTGACACTATATCTCACTGCATTATTTCTATGGATACCTTTACCCCTGTTTTAACACAGAAAAATTTCTTGACAACAGAAATGTTTAAAAGATAAATTAAACAAAAAACACACTAATCTCGATTTTTAAGTATGTGACAAGTACTTGAATAATATTAAACTAGCAAATCGAGACAAGTAACATATAACGGTTGGTTTTCGTTCAGGGTAGCTTCACCAATCCCCCGGAACAGATAATGGAAAATAGACTCATTCCTGCATGTATCTGGTTTGTACTTCTAGGATGCGTAGGGTAAGTAAACAATATATATGCATTACCATATTTTTTCCTCTCAAAATCGCCGTTAATACCTGCAATTAAAAACGAAAATTAAACGCATGCCGTTTTTTTTTTTATTTTCAATTATTCATCATTGACTTTATCCAGACAATATAATTGATGTTTATGCAAATTTATAGGCAGTTGGAAAATAAGAAAGGGTGTTTTAAAAATTTACAAATATGCCTTTGGCATTTGGGTATTTTATGAAATTGCCAAAAATTAGAAGCATTCTACAAAGTGCCCACATAGATCTAGATTTCATTTTTAGAAAAGCAGAGGGAACTTTCTGCAATCACACTGTAACCTGTTTGAAGACAACATACCACAAGGTATATTATACAACGAGCTGTGGAACATGGAACTGGCATCGATGCACTAGAAATAGGTATACGCTTTTAAATATATTTTGGGTGACATTGTTCTGGAAAATCCAACTACAAAACAAAGGCATTCCGATTACACTTACCACAGAATTACAGAGAGCATATTCATTACTATGTAAGAGTAATCAAGGGAACCAAGATTCTAGCAGAGTGTTAGCCAGGGACAAAGACCAGACAGGGAAAACAGATACACACAACATAAAATAACCAAAGTAATAAGTTCAAAGCATTGTTACAAAATATATATATTATCACGTTAATCTTTGTCAAGATTATGTATAATTCTTTCATGATGGTAGTGTCCTCTGCTGTTCTAGAAACACCGGCTGAGTTGCTCATAAAAAAAGCAAGTCCAGGGTACACAAAAGAGGACTGGAAAACTATGATACGTAGAACAAATCGGTTCTCATGGTCCAGATGGACACACCGAAACGATCCACGAGTTTATGATGACGACCATAACATTTTTGAAGTGATGGCATCAATTTTGTAACAACATTATCCTGTTCCAGAAGCCTAATTGTAAGCAATCTAGCGCCGTACATAAGTTTGCGTAGTTTCGGCAAGCTCTGGCATAACGTCTGAGTCGTGATATAATAACTCCATACGCAGCTGCTGAAAGGATGTTGCCACAGATGAAAGTTGAATACGGAATGAAACGTCTTTGCGTTTGTTATATAGTTTGATAAAGAGTGTTTCTTTACCATCGATATCTAAATGAAAGTCTAGATGTAAATCATGTTATATTTTCAACGGTTAGAAACACGACACTCTTTAAAGCGATTACTTTTACTAAGGTTTTACACCAAACGAAACAAAATGACACAAATTATTTAAGTTGCTGTCAGTGTAAGAAGCAGGAAGACATTAGTTGTTATAACAGTGATATTATATATAAAATGATATTTTATACCCCATATCAAAAAGTGGATGCTTGAATGGAATCACATTGACCGTCCGTACGAATTCCGTCACAATCATATCAGTCCCCAATTGATTTATTTCGGATTTTGTTTGTGGCTTTTTGATGTAAAAGATATACTGTAAGGCATAATTTGTCAGTAATTTTGTTTATGTCCAATATCAACTTCCTGCACTATTGAAAGGTTTACCTAGCACGTGCAAATTCATGTTTCCAGTGTTTTACATGTACCCATCAGGCAGATATATCTTATATTTTGCACTGATCTTCATAATTAATTTTACTTAAATAATTTTAGTAATTTTGTTTTGATTGATGTAAAACCTGTGTCATGTTCTATGTAAACAATTGAAAATTACAACATAATTTACATAGTGATAAACAAGTTTTAAATTCAATGCACCTCAGAAAAAAAATTTACATGTAATAGAAAGAGAAGTTTTTCCAATTTGAGAGTTGGCCGAAACGCAATGAAAATGTTCATGCTTGCTTGATATTTTGGCATTTTACATGTATTTCATATTCCATCGGTCAGAAATTATATCTGTTCACCACATTATATCATTTTCTATTATATTTGTCTTAAGTGTTTTCTTGGTGTGTTTAGTGTATTTCAGCAATAAACCGGTCCCGAAGTCGTATAATGTTTTACGACTTTCCGGATTGGTACATGTACTTTATGCATGATTTCAGGGCGGTAAAGGTTACAAACATTGGAGACTGCATTCAACAGAAGTGTTGTCCTGGCTATAATGGTACCTTGTGCTCAAACGGTTAGTCATATAAGAGCTTTTCATTAACATAAATATTTTAAATATATTATTTAAATTGAAAAAGAATAGAAACATTAATGAAAGGGTTATTTAGGCTTAAACAATCTGTATGTATCATCTTTTGTATGTTAAGTCAAAATATATCATAGCAATTGATAATAAATATTGCAAACTTTTCTGCCATAATGCAGAAAGTAGAACCAAGTCAGGCATGTTCGATCATTTATTTTGAAGATCCATAAAATAACATGAAGTCTGCATGGTAATTGATTTGGTAAAAAGATTGTGAGTTGACACAGATCCAAATGAAGATAAACTTGTTTGCAACAATCAACTCTGTGTGCTTACTGACGGGAGAATTAGAATAGTGGAGAGTAACGACATTAAAGAGCATGCAACATCAATGATAAAACCAGAGGTGTTCTGGTACAAAATTGAAAACTGCTGAATATGTCAAAATATAAAAAATAGTATAACTGGGACTTACAGAACACTCCCCGTCTGGTATCTATCCTTTGATACCGCTTAACCAAAATATAAATGTCATTTTTCAAATTTGAGTTTCATAAAAATGTCAAAACCTAGCAATATCTATATTACATGGCAATTAATAAGTATTTGAACGCAGTTTTAGTTAAAATTGTATAATTAAAAGTAGCAAAATCATTTCACTGATGGTTCGTGTGTATGTAACTGACTTTCCCTCTATGCACACACGGATAAATGCCTTGCGGACTTTACCATCTTCACTCTTGATTGCATCAACTACAATGGCCATTCTATACGATTCATTGATTTGTCCCGCAGGAGAACAACGTCGCCTTTTTCAGATCATCTTACTGTGAATGCCACTTGCGACGTTGTTGTAGAGATTGAAGATAATCGGACCGCCAGTGTTTTTAGAATATATCAAAACATACTTTCACATGCTTTCTCTGTGCACGGTACATTTCCTTCATACCATACGATGTATCTACGACGGGTAAATAGTCTGTTTTCCTGTTAGAAGCATCGATGGGCTACGTTTCAACGGCATACCCGGATCGGATGAAATCTTAGCAATGGGCCTTGAGTTAATAATTGCTACCACTTCTTCCATGAAAGTTGAGAGAATTTCGTGAGTCAAGGTTTTGCTGAAAGATGTCATGATCACAGAGTCTAGTATCTTTCGCGTAACCCCAATCATTCTCTCCCACATTCCTCCCATGTGGAAGAGTGCGGAGGATTAAAGTTCCACACGGAGCCAGACTCATACAGATAGTTTGTTATGTCCTTGCTCTCCATGTGAATTGCTTCGATGTCTAAGTTGTCAGTTGCTCGTATGAAATTAGAACCACGATCATAACGGTAAACTTTGACTGGTTTTCGCACAGACTGGAATCGACAAAGTGCGTTGATGAAGGAGAAACTACTCATCGATTCAATCAGTTCGATATGTACGGCTCTTGTTGTCATACATATGAACGATATTACCCGTCTTTTAGCGTTCGCGGATTCTACACGTGTCTTTCGTGTCAAGACTTGCCATGGTCCAAATGTATCTAATCCTACATATGTGAATGGTGGACCTGGTATTAGTCTATCGGAAGGCAAATCGGCCATTTTCTGCCCTTGAAACTTTCCTCGAAGTTTCCTGCAAATAAAACACTACTGTATAAATGACGATATCGCACGTTTTGCACCAGTATCCTGCTTTCCTCGGTGCTCCTTCAGTTAAATGTCTGTCTTGGTGTTTTACTGAATCGTTATAATAGTTTAAGAGTAGTTTCGCAACATGACAACACGTGGGTATTATAATTGGGTTGATTCTCCTTTAGGAAGTTATCCTTTAATTTTGTTCAGACGTCCGTCCACCCACTCTGGCTTTACCAGAAGAATCTAAGAATGGTGCGAGAGCGATGATAGAAGATTGTTTCGATAAATTCTAGCCTGTGCCCAAGCATTCTATTTCTTGAGAAAACGGTTCCCTTTGAGCATGCTTGTTGATCACCATTTCAGCTTCTTTGTAGGAATCTGGTTTTTGGCGTTTCACAACGATGCCAACCTTTACATGACTCGCTTTTGATCGGAATGTTTTGGCAATATGCTGTAACATCGATATAATCTTTACAAACTTAAATTTCTTCCAAGATAATGTTTCTTGAAATGTGCTGCTATCACATTTGAAGAAACGACTGAAGTTTTCGACACGATGACCTCTTTGTCTACATCAGGGTCAAAATATGGGTAAGAACGAATATAGTGTTCTGACAAATGTTCACTGTCTTTCCTCAAGAATGATAGTCCACGCATCTAAGGTAAGTTTTCCATATCAATTGTCGTTAAGTATCTAGTTCCACAATCTGCGGGATTCAAGTGAGTATGAACGAAGTTCCATTGGGCTGGAGAAGAGACCTTGAGAATGCATTCTACTCTGTTGTACAAGTAAGTATAAAATCGTCTAGCCTTGTTATTTACGTATCCAAGTACAACTTTACTATCAGAATAGTATTTGATCGATTCCAATGGAATGTCTAAATTTTCAGATACCTTGCTGAACAGGGACATTATCTCCAGTGAAGTTAATATGTTTTAAGTCCTTGCCTACATCTTCTGCTGGAAATGCATTCATCAAGCCGACACTATTCGATGCTGTCTTGTGTAAGCGTATGTTGCCGTCTGTCTAAAGTACTTTCTGGTTTCAAGTTAGGAGGTTTATCACATTTCCACTATCTGGCATAAAGGTTAACCCGTCGACTACGTAAAAGTCCCTATTGACGAAATCTTTGACATCTGATTGGTCGCTATTTTCAACAGTTTTTCGTAGTCCGTATGTTGCAACTGCCGGTGACGGACTGCTGCCAAAAACATGCACGCATATGCGGTACTCAATAAGAGGTTCATCAGGGTTATTGTTCCGGTACCAAAAGAATCTAAGAAAATCACAGTTTTCCTCCCTCACATCGAACTGGTAGAACATTTGTTCTATATCATCTGTTACTGCATACTGATCCCTATGGAAGCACAACAAGATACCAAGTAAATTAATGGTTAGATTAGGTCCGGACATCACTACGCTGTTGAGTCAGACACCTTCAGAGGACGCTGAAGAGACGGATGCTTCTCTAATCTGAGTCGGTTTGTTGGGATGATACACCCCAAATAGAGTGAGATACCAGCATTTTTTATTCACAATCGGGGCTGCGATTTCTGCAGCACCGTTATTAAATATTTCTTACTGAATTCGACAAAGTGAGCCTGTTTTGTAGAGTTTTTCTGCATTGACATATCCAACATCTGAGCTCTTTTTCTCTTTTTCCGAAATATTTGGTAATCGTCCGATCTGTTTTGACACATCCTATCTGAATCATAATGTTCTTTCACAAATAGTTTGTTTTCACATGGTTCAAATACCGCTCCGCTGCCGTCTTTCAAAACTAAGTCTTGTTCACGTTTATGTTGTTTTGCTTATGAACATTGCCTAAGCAGACTTCACCTACAATCACCCATCCGAAAAATAATTTTTGGGCATACGGTGTACCCTTTGTTCCAGTTATCTGCTTCTGCATGTGGTGTGTCTTTGGCACATCTCTACCGATAAGTAACTGTATCTCAATTTTATTGTCTAACTCGGGTATCTGATCTGAAATGGACTTAAGTGTAGCCATTGCCTTGTCACATCGGGAGTTGGTATTTCAGACCTTTCATTTGGTATTCCATTGCACTCTATAACATTAGGAGATATCAAATGAGCATTTCCTGTTGAAGATTTTATGACTAAATCCTTCCTGCATCTACCGGTCATCGTGGAATGTCCTGAACAGGAGGATAATATGTAATTTATTGATCTTGCTGACATTCCTAACCTATCGAAGAGTTCGGCCTAAGCCAAAGTCATGTTGCTTTGATCAACTGAGATCGCATATACTGTCATCGCTTTTTCCGGAAAACATTCGGAAACACACGCACTTGGGTTATCTTTCCACAAGATCGACCACCCAATCCACACAAATATGTGCACTTTGATGAAACAACATTTTCTTCATCATTTTTTCTCTGAGTATGTTTCTCCCCGCCATGAGCGATGTGGGGGTTTGGCTTCTCAAAATGAATGACGGTGATATGATTGCTTGAGCCACACTTTTCACACTTTATGATTCCATTGCAGTTTCTGGCTATATGTTGATTAGAACTACAACACTTATAGCATATCATGTTCTCCTTAAGAAAATGTTTCTTTTCATATATCGACTTCCCTGTGAACGTACTTAAGGCGTGGTTCGCTCTGTGAATAGGACAGCAATGAAATGTGTCTTTCTCTATCTTTTGGGTACTGATGTCTGTTTTTCTATTGAAGACTGTCGTTGATCCATGTGAAACTTTACGAGGATCTCGATTGTTGTTTCTTCTAGGAATTGGGGTCTCGATATTGTGGTGCATGAATGCGGGATTGTTTTTAATAGCACTCATATCCTGAATGATTTTCACAAAAAATGAGAAAGGAGGAAATGGTACCTAATATGTCGATTTGTAGGCTGATGCACGCGAGATCTATTTTCTTGTAGGCTGTAGAGAAGCTTTTCTACAATGGGATTGATGCCAGACGAAAGAAGAACGGAATAATCTTGATTCTGTTTTGAAGACTCAATCTGAGTTAGAACATCAAGCAGTTCATAAAGGCGGTCGTGATCTCGATTTCCAATTTTCAGAAATTTCAGAAGTTTTGACTTGATAGAAGATTCGACCATTTCCGGTCTCCCATATCGTTCATCAATACTCCCCATATTCTACCTAGACCTAGACTTCGGATTCACAACACTCACTGCACGAATATTCTGCAAAAATCTAGACAATTCGGGACCGAACCATTTCACTTAAAGGTCCATCTATTCAAATTCGGTACTTCTAGTTCTGCTGTGTTAAGTTTGAAACTTTGCTTTGCACGATGTTTTTGGAGAATCATTAAAGTTCTGAAATCTTCCTGTTTCGGTCCATAATTTAGTTTTAGCGTGGAATCCCATTGAGATTCAACGTCGGAGCATTATTTGGAAACACTTTTTCATATATACATATATATATATATCGTAAGATAGTACATTTAACTCATCTTTCTTGTTATTGTTTTCTGATAACTGTTGAACATGTTTGAATTGTTAATTGACATGATTTTCTGTGAGCTTTGATTTTACATTGTGTATGAGTTCTTTTGATGACAGTGATAAACTTTTTCACGGTCCTCATCAACACTCTCTAGAAATTGTACTTCTGCTTCCGCAACGGCAGATTTTGTCTGTTATTTTGTTAACGCTAAATCAGCCTCAATTTCTCTCCTTTGGCGTTCACTTTCGACTTAAGCTTTGGTTTTGATTTTGTTCTTTGAATTTCCGCTAGTATGCATTTTTTGGCTAATACCGAACTAGAAGTGGATTGTCCTGTAGTCTCTGTAGTTCTTCTCGAATTCACAAAGGTTCCAGTTTTTGACAAAGTCTTGGCAGCTTCAAGTTGCAATGATTTGATATGCACAATCATATCGTTCATAATTTCGACACTTTTCTCCGATATGACTTTAAGGCTGATAGTGTTTCATTACCGTCAGTGGTATTTTGTCGGGTCAGAGACCCGTAAAGTCAGCACTTTGTTTCACATACTTGTCTTGACATTTAAAGATTTTTTCTCAAGTCTCGAAGTGTTTTAATTGTTTATCACATTCTCCACATTCTTCTAAAAGTGCTTCGAATTTCTCCCATGTTTTCTCTGTTTTCTTCATATGGTCAGCTTTCTGTGATTCATAATAGTGTTGAACATCAGTTGTTTTGTTTTTTCTTTCCCGTACTGTCCCAGGGACTTATTTCCGGAATCTTCTGATTTCATGATGATATTTTGTAGGAACTACAATTTCTTTACTGTGTCTTTAAAATCTTTTTGCTGTTCTGCCATAATGCAGAAAGTAGAACCAAGTCAGGCATGTTCGATCATTTATTTTGAAGATCCATAAAATAACATGAAGTCTGCATGGTAATTGATTTGGTAAAGAGATTTTGAGTTGACACAGATCCAAATGAAGATAAACTTGTTTGCAACAATCAACTCTGTGTGCTTACTGACGGGAGAATTAGAATAGTGGAGAGTAACGACGTTAAAGAGTATGCAACATCAATGGTAAAATCAGAGGTGTTCTGGTACAAAAATGACAACTGCTGAAGATGTTAAAATGTAAAAGAAAATATAACTGGGAGCTACAGAACACAAACAAAAGTAGTACCACAAGGACTGCCATTCTAGGGTTCCCATTAAAATCACAGTCCTCATTAACAGGGATTATGAGGGCACATGTAAAATAAGATACCAAGGAAAGACCTCATTTTACAATAGTACAGCAAAACACAAATTGTAAAAATCTAAATCTGATTTTTATACATCAATTTGATATGATTGTTATACTTCAATTATACAAGTGGTGACGACTCATCACCATGGATTAAGACCTGATTATACAATACCTGACAATATGTACAAAATATAGATTTATAAATAAATATTGGTGAGTTTTCTGTGATAGTTCGTGTATTCATTGAATTTAGAGGAAAAAGACACCGTGAATTATATAAAAGTATATAGAATTTTAGTACTAATAATATGTTTATGTAAAAAAGAATTGCAGAGTCCTAGTTTAGCATACTGATTAAACACATATGACATAATTTTAAAGCTATAGTTTCACTGGTAACAGTATTTGTAACAATAAATCTTGTCTCTTATAAAGCAATATTTGCGCCTTACTGACAATCTTTTGATGATACCTACACATATTTCTAATCTTCAATATTGTAGATTATTGTATCAACTATTAATAATAATGTTTTTATAGCTCCCATCCCAAGAAACATTAATCTTTCTGATTTTGTCTAACCGATTCTATTCCGAAACTATTACAAAATCTATTTAGCATACCAAATATTTCCTCCCATCCGAGTTGACAATCTTACATTTGATGAATATATGAACCACATGTTTCTTTTTCCTGACAAAAATGGTAGCACCCATTAAACTTATTAATCTTTTGCAAAACTGTTAAGTAGTGCTCCAGCTAAGAATCATGCAAATTGTGATTATCAGGTAAAAGCCTGCATACTTTAATTTTGGATATTTTGTTTGAATTACCATAGTAAACAGAAATTAACATTCAGTTTTTCATATAGCCTGTGTTCTTAGGAGTTAAAAAAAATGTACTGAAGGAGTAATCAACGGAACATGGCCGGTGTGCACCGGTAGGGTAAGTGTCCTCTGCTTTTCTAGAAACACCCGCCGAGTTGCTTATAAAAAGTCAAGTCCGGGGTAGACAAACGGGGAAAGGAAAACTATGACCCGTTGAATAAATCAGTTTTCATGGTGCTGATGGATACACCATAACGATCCACGAGTTCATGATGACGACCATAAAACTTCTGTAGTGATGACTTCAATCTTGTAGCAACATAACCCTGTTCCAGAAGCCTATTTGTTAGAGTTCTAGCGCGATACAAATAGTCTGCGTAGTTTCGGCAAGCTCTGTACCGTATGAGTTGTGATATGAACACTCCATACGCAGGAGCCGAAGGGATGCTGCCACAGATGAAAGGAAAGATGACAATCTGAATGAAAAGTCATCACGTTTGTCGTGAAGTTTGGTCAATAGTTTTCCTTTACTACCGATTTCTAAGTGTAGGTCAAGATATGAGGCTGACTTCACAGTGTCTGTAGTATCATTTATCTCAAGTTCTTTTGGGTAGATGCGATGTATCCCCGAAATTAGGATTGTTTAAAGATAATACGTCATCTATATAGCGGAAACTGAGATTGAAGGATCTAACCAAACGATATTCTTTCTTTCTGATCAGATCAGCTATAAAGTCAGCCTCATAAGAGTGAAGGAATATATCAGCAAGTAAAGGAGCACAATTTGTTCCCATTGGAATGCCGACCGTTTGTTGAAAAACACGTCCACCACACTGGACAAATATTTTGTCGATTAAAAATTTCAGCATTTTGTAAACATCTTACTCTGTATATTTGAAAGATGATTTGGAATTATTTCTTACAAAGTATGAAGATTTCAAAATTAGGGGAGATAACTCAAATAAATGACACTCAAATACAGTAGAATCTAATTGATTTTCAATGTCGATTATCTCCTAGGAGCAGGCTGATTTGAATGAATAATTACATATTTTATAGTAAAGACCCATAAAATAACTTAATTACAAAAAATAAAAATATGTAGCGTTTTTCTTTTTTCTTTTTTTTTTTTTTTTTTTTTTTTTTTTTGGTGTATTGCATTTTTCAGATTTAGCATGATTCTAACAAAGGCAGCCACTTAAAGAATATTATGCAATACTTTCCATTGCAATTGTTTTGCTTCTATTTTTGCAAAGGGCGCTTAATATACTTTTGCATTGGAATTTTAAATCAAAGGTGGTATCGCATTAAGCTTCACAATACGGTTGTAAGTCCACGATAAAAAAAAGTGTCTGATCATGATATGAGACAGTTCAAAAGGTGGTATGATAATTACGTTTCTGGTAAAATAATTAACGCTGTCAATAATGGTTTGTATTATCTGTAGAAACTTGTTGATCATTTCGTTTTAAATGGTCGCGAGTAAATGCCGATTTAATCTTACTATACTGAAATATCATTTTTTTCTGATAAGTTATTATATATTGTGATCGAATCTACAAAAATACAGGAATTGAGATCCAAGATGAGCCTTTCGCTTAAATTTAAAGTTCACGCTTCCAAAAAGGTTTGCATCTAGTAATTTTGTCTTTTTATTTTGAAACTCAACCAAAAGATTTTATAACTTCTGCATAAAAATTTGGAAGTTTTTTATCTTGATCACATACATAGAAAAAAATCTGTATCGAATATTCTTATCATATTTGATTGGTATACTTCACCATTTCTATTTCATAGTCTTTACACGTAAGTGAAAGTTTAAATAATTTAATAGTGAAGACCATACCATTAAAGGTAAGGTCTCTCGACTTCCATACTGGAGTGCAGTTTTTAATATTTTTAAATCTTTTCAAACTAACTAAATATACACCTTACCCATGTTAAACCACTAGGGATATTATAGGCTGTATATTTAATCCTGTTTAGTTTAAACATATTTTATTTGTCGAATAACGTAAAAGAGGGATTTGACACAAGTACATCTTATTTATGAACTAGTTTCCCGTTAAAGAAATATACAATAATCTTATGAGCATGCGCATACAATTTTTTTTTTTAAATTACTCATATAAAACAAATGAAGAAATAGAGAAACAGCTTTAAAAGGTTAAATATGGAAGAGAAACAAAATGAGACGTGTGCTTTTGTGTCATGGTGTGCCTGTTTAACGGAAGTAATAGAAACTTAAGCAACAAGGAATCTCTTTGAGTTTTTGTATGTATTCAAAAATATACGTCAGTAATGATACGTTTTGTTCGTTGGATAGATCTTCATGTCCATATAAAAATAGTTCTAGATTAATTGGCAAACTTCCCGGTAACCACACAAGATCATTCATTAAGTTATACCTTAAGAGACTGTAAACGACATTCGACAAAAATAGTGGTATTGAGTTTCTACTTTGAATCTACATCTGCAAGTTCGAATAACATGTTTACTCTATGAAGGTCATAGTTAAGCAATGATGCTCCGCCTTTCATTTTTGTTAGAACAATATTCAGTCGTCTGGGTCCAAAAGCATAGTGTTTGGGGATATTGGTTTTTACCTTCGAAATAATCTTATAATCTGTATTTGGGAAAGTTATCGATCGCCATATTTTGATTTCCCTTTCCCAAAACTTGAATACAAGGGTAATCATACCTCAATGTTGATAGTCCAAAAGTTTATAGTTACAAGCTATATGTTACACGATTTCCATGAAGTCATCAGTGGTCCTTTTACACAAATTCGTAAGAGTAAAATTAGTCGTAAGTTATGACGTCACAATACTTTCTTTTACTATGACGTCATAACTTACGACTAATTTAACTCCTACAATTTTTTTGTTTCAAGGATTTCTGTTTTTAAGTACAAATAAGTTTTATAAAACTTATTTTTTATCGTATATACTTTTGATATTTCTACTTGTTATGCTAATTGTAATCATTAAAAGTAACCAAACACAACAACAAATATGACAAGAGTAATCAAGGGAACCAAGGTTATAGCGGTAATCAAAAGAATGTATTCCAGGGACAAAGACCAGATATGGAAAACAGACATACACAACAAATAAAGTAACTAATATCATAATACAAAGTAACAAAAGTAAATGAGCAACTCGGACTCCACTAAAAACTAGGAGCATGGAAAATGCTTTTGTTTGTTGGATAACTAAACAGATCCGTTTTATTTTCTTTCATCAATTCGGATTCGTGAAATGAGTTACGTTGAAATCTAATTTTATTAGCAGTACTCCCATATACTTTAAGGATTGATTCAAATTACAACACTGCGACATAAAACTGCATTTTGTGGTATAAATGTATATACATTGTACAAATTGATAGAAAGTTCGAATATAAAGCTGAATATGAAATAATTTTTCATGTTCTGGTTAGTTTTTGTTTAATGATCCTCAACCAATATTTCGTAAATGAATTTCGTGAAACAAATGTTGAAGAATGCTTTTGTTTTAAAACACAATGGTAACACATTTTGACAAACCAATACAAGAAAAAACAATTATAAATGCTATTTGATGAAAATACAGAGTATAAAACTAACTTGATCAAAAATTACGTTCTCAACTATAACAAATTAAATATGACAAAACATATCTTTATACACAAGTTCATAACCTTAAGCGTATTATGAATACATACTTATTCAGCAATTTGCTATGGATCATTGACGTGTCAAAATGGTGGAACATGTGAATTACCAAATCAGTGTAAATGTGCACCAGGATATACAGGCCAGCGTTGTGAAAAAGGTAACTGTTTTAAGCTGGGGAGTAGTTTGGGATTATCTGCCCTGATTATCATTACCACTGTGGACAATCGAAACTTATGAACATATATTTACACATATTCGCTTCTATACAAATAGTAATAAGACTTCCTTATCTCCGTATATATAAAAGAGTAATCAAGAGAACCAGTATTATAGCGGTAATCAAAGGAATGTATTCCAGGGACAAAGATCAGACATGGAAAACAGACACACACCTCAATGTTGATAGTCCGAACGTTTATAGTTACAAGCCATATATTACACGATTTCCATGATGTCAGCAGTGGACTTTTTTCACAAAATTCGTAAGAGTAAAATTAGTCGTAAGTTATGGCAACCCATAATGTAATATTCAATGAATTAAAGTTTTATACTAATTTAATTTTGTATGCTTTTTTGTAAATATCTGTGAATTGTCTCCCTTTGGAACATGTGCAAAAAATCTGCAAAAGGTAATCTAGGGAACCAAGATTCAAAGGGATATCGAAAGAATATAATCTAAGACTTAATTCTAATAGTGTAAACAGACATACACAACAAAAAACATGACATAACCAAAATACACGTATAAGGAAACAATTATACTCCACTATAACCTAGGTATATAAAAAAGCACACAATTAGTAATCTGAGGGGAAGAGCATGACGTTTCACAGATCAAACTGAGCAAACTAAGAAATATCTACAATTATGAGTGTGCTTTTTTCAAAAACAAAACTTTCCTTCTACATCAAGAAACGTTTTGCAAAGAATATAAAATAAATGTGAACCTGACAAGTTAACTCTTTTGCTCCTACTGCATTCTTAGTAAAATGTACTAAAATATTTCCGTAGGAATAGATAAGTGACAGTTTCTGAATTTTTCATATTTTTATTAATAAAAATGGTTAAAAATGAATAAAATAGGCATTACAATAGTGAATCGATTTCTTTCGTGTATCAATTTTTAATATATTATGGCATGACACTTAACTAGTTTTATTTGCTAACACATTTATTTTACTCGTGTTTTATTCATCCTTGTGTTTGCTTTGTTCTAAACGATGGAAATAAAGATTTAAGAAACAAATTTATGATCATAATTTATACAAAATGTAGATTTTAATGTGAACTTCACAATCAATTTACAAGTTTCATTTTTTTCTAGAAAAAAATCAAAATGAACAGAGTTGATATATATGAACTATATACATTTTAGCCATGTAAGTAAAATAAAAAAAACAAACAACTTTCTTGGGAAAAACATGTTATCTACCTCACAAATGTTAAAAGACCATATGTGATTCAATATTTCAATAACCATATTGATTAAGAGAAAACGTGTAGTGTTTCAGCTTTTTAACATGCTTTTACTCATATTTGTATTATTTCGAAATTTCATACTTAATCAACATTCATTATAGTTTGTGTATACATATGTCCATGTGAAAATATATATCTTATTTATTTTTTATTTTCATTTAGCGTTGTTTCTTTTGTTTTATTTTGTATAGCACCAGATCTCAAACTGATTTTATTCAGCTTTGACAATGTGTCTGTTATATACCATTTAATACATAAACTTTTAAAAAAAATGACAATTTATTGCGATTTTTTACCATATTTTATGTTGATGTAGTAAAACAATTCACGATCTTATTAGACATTGAATTTTCGAATCTAATTATTCAATATCCGTGCTAATGTAATTGCATACCTTTGATGAATGCATGATACTTTGGGATACTCTATGAACGAAACTGCAAGATTTGTTTTACTAGCCAATACGAGATATAATGCCATAAAGTCTATGTACGTGCTATGTCAAGAACTATTTCTGTGTTTCTTTAGAAATGTTTCGAAAAGGCGGTAAACAAAAATAGCAGCTTTTAGACCACCAAAGATGTAAGATCTATCATCATTTCATTTCTATAATTTTGAATGTAAGATTAATTTTTACAGCCATATGTAATGAGACAACGAAATGCCTTAATGGTGGACTTTGTATAGCTCCAGAGACTTGTAACTGTCGAATTGGTTATGCCGGTCCTTATTGTCAAGGTAACACAATAAATGCAAATGAAACAATAGCATAATAATTCAATAGCTGACAAAATAGTTCTAACACGTCAATATTTTCAAGAAAAGACTTTAAAACAAGTAACTCAAGTAATCTCTAAAGATAACAAAAATGCTAATGATGATAAATAATCAATACAATTATATTACATACAATGAGCTGCATTTGCCAAGATAACTATTTAAGCACTGTATTTGGTTAACTTTGAGGTACTTATTTTTTCTAGCCCCGTGCAAGTCTGGGTGTCAAAACCATAGACCCGCAGCAGCGCTAAGCTTGTCGTAAAAGGCGACTAAATAGTGCTCAGAACCCTGGCCAGGGACTAGGACGCTTTGCCCACCGTGTTGGAAAAGATGCCACATTCCTCGCACGTTAAAGAACCATGGGATTCCGCCACATAAGGCTAAATTGCCCGACCCTATCCACTTCTCCCTATTTCCAGTGGCAATCAAAATTTGTCGACCCCATTATCCATGTATCCCACCCCATTTTTCATTTCATCATCATTTCATGTTCATTTTATCATCAATGTCATGTTCATCGCCTGAATATCGCTGAAATATTGCTGCTCGGGCGTTAACCCCAACAATCAATCAATCAATCAATCATAAATTTTCTACTTTGAGATAATACATTTTTATTAGATATAAGACTTTAAAAAGCTTTCAGTACAATAATGACGTAAAAATGTTTGATCGTACCGGTGTGTATGTTTTCAATAATCAGTTCAGTTGTGTCGAAAACTGATTATATAATCTACTTTCATTAAAAATAATAAATAAAGCACGTTATTTTATCTTAATATATGTTTCTGTTGTACATTCTGAGAGCTTTCACCATTATAAGAAAAAACTAATTATAGTTGATAGATTAACGCAGAAATAAAGCCATTACAATGAAAAAACTTGGCAGTTGTCTTTTATTTTACTTTTTTTCTTGGTCTAATAGTATTTTGTGTAGAAATAATCCGCCTTTACCATCAAAGCAATTTTGTTTGACCTCAACCCATATGAAACTTTCATTGCTGTTCATCTTCATTTATATTAGCCAAACAAATATTACAATGAGATGGTATTGGGGATGGGGAACATTATTTTTCAATGAGTAATCAAGGGAACCTAGGTTATAACGGTAATCAAAAGATTGTAATCCAGGGACAAAGACCAGACATGAAAAACAGACATACACAACAAAAAGCATAAAGTAATTAAAATCATACATGCAAAGTAACAAAAGCAAATGAGCAACTCGGACTCCACTAAAAACTGGACTAGGTGCACCAGTAACGTAAGCCTCCTCGGTTTGTATAAACACCCGCCGAGTTACTAATAAAAAGTCAAGTCCGGGGTAGTCGAGAGAGGAAAGAAAACTATGACACGTTGAACAAATCAGTTTTCAGGGCGTAGATGGATACACCATAACGATCCACGAGTTTATGATGACGACCATAAAACTTCTGTATTGATGACTTCAATCTTGTAGCTACATAACTCTGATCCAGAAGCCTTTTTGTTAGAATTCAAGTGCGATACAAAAAGTCTGCGTAGTTTCGACAGTCTCTGGCATAGCGTATGAGTTGTGAAATGAACTCCCTTCGCAGGTGCTTCGGAATGAAGCAAACTTCATATTTAAAAATGACATCTTGACTAACTTTTCTATCGAGATTTTTTACGACAACCCTACCCTTTTTGGCAAAGCAAATTTAATTTTCTCGGGCAAATATATACAAACCTGTTTAGGTATGCAAAAAAAAATATCTATCCCTCTGTCTGTTGGGATATGTCATTTTACCTATGAAATGATGGAAATAAAAAGCCATAATGTTTCCAATTTCCCTTTTATTGGTGTTTTGTAATTTAAGGAAATAATTTTGCGGCTTATGTTTTCAGCACAAATAAAACCAAACATCACATCATGTTGGACGAAAGCAGTAGGAAAGAACAATGTATGGAGACTTTCACATAGCAGTTCTGCAGAATGCTCTTTGCAACAAGATTTTTATGGGAATTTCCAAGTTGACTATTTTCACATTAATTTAAGTGGATTTTATAAAGTACCAATTAACAATAAAACTATATTTGTCGGAGATGAGTTATTTGGTGTAACTGATATTTCCATATTTCTTAACAGGTTATCTGTCAACGGTAAGAAGGCGATTATTGTCATCAATATTTCAATACTTCTTGACCAGCTTTCATGGTCATTAAATTTTACTTTCTTAATTGTTTCCCTTTCAATCAAGTCTAATAGACTCTCCCGTTTACATTGCAATGACTCACCTTTGATTTATACATACAATTATTTTATCTTATTCAATAACTAAGCAATTTCAAAAATATAAATTATCTTATAATAAAGATTCATAAGATATACCGAAATCTGATATGAGAGACAGAATCGTTGATGTTAAGCCCTAAAACAAATTTATAGTTAATGTAATCAAATTACATTTATTTTCCCCTTCATGCAATATTCATTCCTTATAGGGTCTAAAACATTGGTAGCCCAACAGATAATACAACACGATGAATATTCTAACAATCCTATAGGAGCTATAAACTATAAAAATAATTTTACAACAGACGTCACATTGCAGAACGCAGAAAGGTAGGTACAAACTTTTTTTATAATAAAATTTATATAACCTGCAACTTCTCTGTCTATTGTACAGGAAGTCGAATAAGCCAATGTTGTAATTGTAAAGTAGCATAATATTGTCTCTGAACATTTTTTTATTTTGAAAACCGGTAACCAGTAGGATGCCTCATATTATTTCCGCATTCAAGAGATGACATTGACTGATACAATTCATCATTTTATCTTCGTATATTTAAGATTGTTCACTGTAATATACAATTGTAGGATATAACTATACATGTTCATTGCCGGAAATAATCAAATCGTTTTGTACTCGCTGCGAAATAGATAAGTGAGAATCGATCGACAGACTTGCGCGTTCTGACCTGCTTCTAATGTTCGTACAAATAAATTTGATATTATCTGGCAACGTACATGTATTCTATATATAAATGTTAAGTGAGTAGAAAATATGAATAATTGTCAGGTAACATTGTCAAAATACATAAATACGTATTTTGTCGCTTTTCAAAGCACACGATTACATCACAAAAAATATAATTTCCGAAATTTCGATAGTATATTAGGAAATTATTGTATTAACGGTACTAGTGAAATGTTTCACGGGATATTTATCACGTGATGTAGATTTTGAGCTGGAATATTTTCCCTTTGTAATCACTTTCTAGCCTACAACTGACTGGTCAACACTCAAGTTTCAGTGAAATATAATAGATATATTTTTGTCTTTGCTTAAATTTTATTATTATTATCATAAATTTTTCAATAATATTTCATAAATATGTCTTATAGACATATATATTCTATTTCATGTTTCCCAATATTCTAAACGTATACTTCGTTCAAATATAACTCTTGAGACGGTCTCTTGCATCGGGTATTGACAGGTTTCCACAGAACTTTCCTACATATAAAGTAGTTGCGCAACCTAGAAGTTGGGTTTTGTGGTTTTTCCTAGCCGGCGAGGCCGTCCGTGATAGAAATGTTTCACTACACATTATTTGTATCTTAAAATAAAATATATGACCATATATGTGTTATTTACGATGTCATTTATATACTTGCTTTAGTATGCATTGTTGTTACATGCATCCCGTTACGATATTATACATGCATTATGTCTTATGATAATAAAACTACGGTGTCCAATGATTAGTCGCACTGGGCTATTTGCAATTTATAGAATTGTTTATTTATATAAGGCTATATAGTTCAATGTATAGATTATAAAAAATAAAGTCTCCTCCTAAGGATCGAAAAATGAATTTTGACTCGGGCTTAACTGTGTAGTTTTTATTTATTGAAGGATAAAAAAGACTTTTTTTAAAATCAATGACCGATAGAATAAGACTTGTCAATTTCAAATAACATAGTAGTAAAAATGCATTTCGTAGCATTGAGAAATTGAAATTATCAGGAAATATTTTTTGTATGCTTTTTTTTATGTGATACAAACACACGTCAAACATCACAATTATTTTTAGATTATGCCTAACGTTTGTATTAAAAGGAGGGGGCTATTTGAAACCTAAAGATTTGACTCGAAATGGAACAAAGAACATAACATATGAAAAAACAGAAACTTTCAGAAGACTTTGCTATATATATGATAATGCAGCTCCAACGCATTGTTTTGAAAGAGGACGCTGTAACGACAATCCTCTGAAACTGTCCACAAGAGTTACATCTGCAAGTACTATACATCTTGACATAGATGGCTGGATCGATCCTTATCCGGACTATAATTCAGATGCAATTGCATTAGCCTCTGGCATAGAGAGTTACGAAATTCAGCTGTATGAAGTTACATCTTCAGATCCAGCACTTCTTATGAGAGATAAAACATCTGTGGGGAATTGGACGACTTCGAAAAATAAAACTAACATTGTTATCGAGTTACCCCAACGGAGTCCAATGCTATACGCAGTTTTACTTGAGGTGAAGGATTTTGCCAACAATGTCAAACAAGCGAGACGGTTTGTTCTGTATGACAATACGTCTAGAATTAAAATAAACAATTTTAATCCTGTTCGTGTTCAGACGGCTTCTAATCTTACACAATATCGTTGGCAAACCAATCATGAACAATTGTGCTTCTCTTGGGCGAAGAGATTTTTCAACAATTTCTATATAAAAAACAATCCCCTCCGACCAATTTTGCACGAACGCGGTATTAATGGAGTGTATGATCAAACTACTGGTGTTTTACCAATTTCCGGTACAATGAATGTTAATGGACTTATACAATTCTATTTTGTTCTTACTAGAGATGGCAATCAAATCCTTTCTGGTAGTGTTGGAAATTTTACTTCAGAAACTTTATGTGCTGATCCAGCAAAAGCTGATGGTGAAGAGTTTACATTACACTTACAAGTTTCAGATATAATGAATCACACACTCAATGACAGTGTTTCCGTGTACATTGACCGTTCTGTTCCGGAAATATCTGACATTTGGTTAACACGGAACGGACACAAACAACTTTTTGTACATCATAGTATAGACTTATCGGAAATAGCAATACAGTTTAAAGCATTCGATGTTCACAGTGGCGTTCGAGAGATGAAATGGACATTTGGTACTTATGAAAACAATACTGTTCTTATAGAAAAGGCTATCGGAGTAAAGACTATTGTAAGTTAGATTTCCAATACGATAGATATATTTTTTATAGAAGGGTAACGCATTAACCTAACATGAGGCAAGTGTAACCTGTACATGTAAGAGGACAAAGTTATATATTTAGCTATTCTTAAAATTGAAAATCATGATATTAACAGTATTACGTCAACCAAAGACATGTATTTACATGCAGGGTCATGCTTCAACTAGGTTTTTTTTTCTTCATTACTTTTCAAAATGTTTTAAGATGCGAGCTATGAACAGACAGAACACATTTTGTTTTTTGTTAGAAATACGAAACCTATAAAGGTCCATACTCGGTATTACAAGTTAATCTCCCTACAAACTCAAATTAGGCTCTTGGTGACTGTAATGTCAATGATAAAGTTCGTACTGAAAATGGTGACGAGGACTGAGACCTCTATATTGATATCAAGCAGCTAGCATTATTTGGAAAGCGTGTCAGTAATCATACTTTAGTCGCCAAAACAAAGTTTTGCGACTTATTGTTTTTGCTTCGTTTATTATTATTAAAAACACTACTTCTTTTTGCACTGTTTCTTCTGTATTATTATTATCATTATTATTATTTTAACCGGTGAACTTGCAATTGTCTGCTCGTTTTTTCGGTAATTACATGTAAAGAGGGGATTAGAACGAAACTTTGTAAGAAGTTAGGACTTACTCCAAAGATGTGCATGCCATCAAAATTGTATGCATAATTCAATATTTTTGGGTTCTGAGAACATTTGGGGAAAGCGAAATGTGACTTGCTTCTAGCACAATTTAAAACATATCATGATGTATTAAGACGAATATCAGGCGACATATTGCCATTTTTTTCTTCTTTTTATTATGTCGCCCTACGCAAATGTCGGGTGACATATTATTACTCTTCTGTTTCTTCTTCTTTTTTTTTCTTCTAATGATTTTTGTCCAGAAATTTTAGAGAACATCGCAAAAGGGAATGAACTGGATTTTGGTATGTAGGTAGATCGTATTGAGAAAGGATGAATCAGATCTTTTGACTACTGTTCCATGAAACGCTTAAAGGTCATAATCTAGGATATTGCAATATCTTGAAAACCTGGGTGACTAGAAAGTTGAAATCTAATATGATGATAGAACTCAATGAGGCTAAGAGAATTGAGCAAAAAAAAAATCAATATGTTGTCCGTTGCCATGGCAACTTAAAAAACTGAAAATTTTATGAATACCAAAATCCCCTTTTTCTCACATCTACGAATTTTATTCAGTGGGAAATTTTAGTGAAAATTTATTGTATGTTGTGTCTCATTGAAATCTCAGAAATCATGCTGCCTTTTAGAATGGTCACTAAAGGTCATAATCGAGGACATTGCAATATCTCGGAAATCTAGGTGGCTAGAAATTTGAAATTTGGTAAGGTGGTAGTACTTAATGAGTCTAATAAAATTATTCAAACAGATCGGATCGATATGTTGTCCATTGCCATCGAAAAACGGAAAATTTCATGGTTACCAAAATCAACTTTTTTCTCACGCTTATAACATTTTTATTTAGTGGGCAATTTTAATGAAACTTTGTTGTTTGCTGTGTCTCATTGAAATTTCGGAGTTCGTATCATTTATTTTTACCTGATTGCCACCATTTATAAAATGGCCACCAAAGGTGACAATCTAGGACATTGCAATATTTCAGAAATTTAGGCCGGTAGATACTTGCTCGCAATGGCAATTCTAGTTATTATGTCGCCCCAGACGAATGTTGGGGCGACATATCGTTATTGTACTTTTTCTTATTATTATTATGTCGCCCCACACGAAGGTCTGGGCGACATATTACTTTTGTTCTGGTTCTTCTTCTTCTTATTTTTTTTCTTTCAATGATTCTTGTCAACAGTTTTTAGAGATCATCACTGAAGGGAATAAATTGAAACTTGGTACGGATGTATTGAAAAATGGCTACCGTTTCCATGGAAACATGAAAAGTTCATTATCTAGGACATTGCAATTTCTCGGATACCTAGGTGGCTGAAAATTTGAAATTTGTTATGGTGGTAGAACTTAATGTTCCTCATTAAATTAAGCAAAAAAAGTGAATTGATATGTTGACAGTTACCATGGCAACGAAATGAATTCCAAATTCCACTTTTTTCTCACACCTATAACTTTTTTTTATTTAGTAGGCAATTTTAGTAACACTTTGTTGTATGCTGCGTCTCATTATTATCTCGAAATTCACATAAAAAATTTTCGCGGATACGCCGTCATTTTGAAAATGGCTATCAAAGTTCATAATCAAGGACATTGCAATATCTCGAAAATCTAGGTGGCTAGAAACTTGAAATATGGTATGGTGGTACATTTTAAAGAGCCTAATAAAATAAAGCAAAAAAAAAGTAAATCGATATGTTGTCTGTTGCCATGGCAACGAAAAACTCAAAATTTCATGGATTCCAAAACTCACTTTTTTCACACGGCCATAAGTTTTTTATTCATCGAACAAATTTAATGAAACAGAGTAATATAATGCGTATCAGTCAGACCTCGGAATCCAAGCTAAAATTCTGACAAAAATTTGCCATTTAAAAATGGCTG
The DNA here is from genome assembly GCA_037379345.1 of Perna viridis. Taxonomy (NCBI): domain Eukaryota; kingdom Metazoa; phylum Mollusca; class Bivalvia; order Mytilida; family Mytilidae; genus Perna; species Perna viridis. The sequence continues at coordinate 22,591,008 of CM074519.1, read as the reverse complement.
CCTTAGGTCACAATATGGGACACTGCATTATCTCAAAACATGAATAGCTACAAATTTGTAAATAGGTCTGTCTAAGGAGTTCAATTGGCGTAACAATACAATATTAAAATTTGGAACTTAAACGGTTGCCGGGGGAAACATTTGTTATTGCTAGCATTGGCAATTCTAGTTATTGTTTTTATAATGATTATGATTTTTCTTCCAATGTGTTTTGTCCAGAGATTTTAGAGAGCATCACTGAAGGGAATGAATTGAAATTTGGTATGGAAGTAGATGGTATGGGGAAGGGATGCACCAGAATATTTGGTGAAAAAAATTTACTTTTGTTTCCATGGAAACGCGCAAGTTAATAATCTAGGACATTGCAATAACTCGGAAACCTAGATGGCTAGGAAAATTTGAAATTTTGTATGGTGGTAGCATTCAATGTGCCTAATAAAGATATGCAAAACAAAAGTGAATCGATATGTTGTCAGTTGCCATGGCAACGAAAAAAGTAAAAATTTCATGAATCCCAAAATCCGCTTTTTTTCTCACACCTAGAACTTTTTTTATTGGTAAGCAATTTTAATGAAACTTTGATGTATGCTGCGTCTTCTTTATATCTCGGAATTCGTATAAAAAATTTCCGCCGACATGCCGCCATTTTCATAATGGTTACCAAAGTTCATAATCTATGCACTGCAATATCTCAAAAACCTAGGTGGCTAGAAACTTGAAATTTCGCATGATGGTACAATTTAGAAAGCCTAATAAAATCCACTTTTTTTCACACGGCCACAAGTTTTTTATTCATTGAACAATCTAGGACATAGTTTATCTCAACAACATCAATAGCTACAAATTTGAAAGAGTAATCAAGGGAACCAAGGTTATAGCGGTAATCAAAAGAATGTTATCCAGGGACAAAGACCAGACATGGAAAACAGACATACACAACAAAGAACATAAAGTAAATAAAACCATACATATAAAGTAACAAAAGTAAATGAGCAACTCGGACTCCACTAAAAACTGGGAGCATGGACCAGGTGCATCGGTTGGGTAAGTGTCCTCTGCTTTTCTAGAAACACCCGCCGAGTTGCTCATAAAAAGTCAAGTCCGGGGTAGACAAACGAGGAAAGGAAAACTATGACCAGTTGGATAAATCGGTTTTCATAGTGCTGATGGATACATCATAACGATCCACGAGTTCATGATGACGACCATAAAACTTCTGTAGTGATGACTTCAATCTTGTAGCAACATAACCCTGTTCCAGAAGCCTATTTGTTAGAGTTCTAGTGCGATACAAAGTCCGCGTAGTTTTGGCAAGCTCTGGCATAAAGTATTAGTTGTGATATGAACACTTAATACGCAGGAGCCGAAGGGATGTTGCCACAGATGAAAAGAAAGTTGACAATTCTGAATGGAAAGTCAACAAGTTTGGTCAATTGTTTTCCTTTACCATCGATTTCTAAGTGTAGGTCAAGATATGAGGCTGACTTCACAGTGTCTGTAGTGTCCTTTATCTCAAGTTCTTTTGGGTAGATGCGATGTATCAAATCCCCGAAATTAGGATTGTTTAAAGATAATACGTCATCAATATAGCGGAAACTGAGATTGAAGGATCTAGTCAAACGATATGCTTTCTTTCTGATCAAATCAGCTATAAAGTCAGCCTCATAAGAGTGAAGAAATAGGTCAGGAAGTAAAGGAGCACAATTTGTACCCATTGGAATGCCGACCGTTTGTTGAAAAACACGTCCACCACACTGGACAAATATGTTGTCGATTAAAAATTTCAGCATTTTGTAAACATCTTCTTTTGTATATTTGGAAGATGATTTGGAATTATTTCTTATAAAAATTCCGGCATTTTATAAACATCTTCCTCTGTATATTTGGAAGAAAATAGGTCTGTGAAACGAGTTGTATAGGCATAACAATACAATGTTAAAATTGGTAACTTAAATGGTTGCCGGGGGAGACATTGCTCGCCATGGCAATTCTTATTCTTATTCTTATTATTCTTATTCTTCTTCTTCTTATTATTATTATTATTATTATTATTATTAAGTCCCCGAACACGAAGTGCCGGGACTTTGCGGGTGTGTTAAGGAAAAACGTTATAGATTGCCATATTTTTATCTACAAAAGCGAGCTACTTTTAAACACACATTATATACGCGAAATTTCGTCGATGTTCATATTTTTAGTATACAAGTTCATAGAATAAAACTTCCCAAACACGAAAAGATCAACAAAATGTTAAAACGTGCCAATAAAATGAGTCACGTGATCGGTTAATCAAGCCTTGGTCGAACCACATAAATGTCAAAAGTGCCCTGGGAAGATGACAAAATTGTACATCCAAATTTTAATACAGTGGAGCCTCTGAAAACCGGCTGCCCATGGGACCAAAGAAATCGGCCGGTTTTCAGAGAAATTTTCGTATCCGTTCCGTATATGGATAACGGAAGTACAATGTTATTGATCTTGTGATCGATCCGGTCCTATTGATGATTATCTGATTGCACTGTTTGTATGTTTCTACACACATCCTTTGATAGGTATTTGTGTATGTTTGTGTTCAAATCAAGAATAAACGTAAAAGTTGTATTGTTGTTTTTAATTAAAGAGTAATCGTACTCTTTACAAGGTTCAAAATCTGAGCAAATTTCTGGAATACGCGAGCGATATTCATCAACAGTTTCTACATTTACACCGGCACTTTCTCCACTAACGGTAAACGCTTTAATAGCATGGCGACTCTTAAATTTTTCTAACCACCCGTTTGAGGCTTTGAAATCGGAAATGTCTAACTGACTGGCAAATTCTAAGGCTTTGCTTTGTAAAATAGGCCCGGAAATCGGAATAGCCTTGTCTCGAGCTTGACGGAACCAGTCCCACATCAGATCGTTCAAATTGTCATGTTTACTTTTGTTACCAAATCTAAATTTCTTCAAATTGTCATTGTTATCATAATTTGCAAGATATTCTGATTTTCTCTTTAAAATATCGGAAACGGTCGTTTTTCCTACACCGAATTTTTCACTTAACGATTTCTGAGATGGTTTTGGAAAACTTTCAGATTCTTTGATTAAATTAATTTTGTCTTCTAGCGTTAATTCAATACGACGACGTTTAGCCGGCGGTTTTGACATTTTAGCAGTAATTTTAGATTAAACCAGAAGCAATGCAAATTTCAGAATGATTTGAAAATTGTAACACCGGCTATTTAAGGAAAACCATTTTCAAGCCATAACTTTAATTTCATTTACTCATTTTACAATAGAACACAAGCGGTCGGCACAACCTATTTTGAAGTTTTCATTTTCTGTTTTTAATAGAACACAAGCGGTCGGCACAACATATTTTGAAGTTTTCATTTTCTGTTTTTACAGAATCGTTTGAAAATGTGGTTATCAAAACAATTTTTAAATTTAACATTTGTTAAAAAGTTAATTACATATAGGATCATGGTTATTGCCCTCATTATCTGTGATAATTAATGAATAAAAGAGTGTCACTCCTTGTTAATGCCAATCAAGATCGGTGTTAGCTTTTTGAAGTACTGATTTATTGATCTTACCGTGATTGACATGTTTACAACATGTTACACGGCTCATTGATTTTACTTGTCGGCAAACTTTTCACCGGTTTTCGGAGGTTAATTTTTACAAAGAAATGGGTTTTGGGACCGAATTTTGCAGCCGATGTTCGGAATTCAGAAGGGTTTAGGGAGGAAATTTTTACTTAATTATATAGGGGAAAAATTCCGGACCAAAACTAAATGATCGGTTTTCGGAGGATTCCGGTTTTCAGAGGGGCCGGTTTAGGGGAGTTCCACTGTAGTGGGTCAATGAATATGTATTTTTTTCAAAAAAAAGTGCTGCGGGAAGTGTGAAAAATCTACATGGAAGTTAAAAAATTGCTCATAACTGCTTGTGATGATATATTTTTTGGCGTTTTCTTGTATTTCAATGAATATTAAAACAAAACGCTACCGACAGAGAACTTCCCGCAGCAGTTTTAAGGTGAAATAAAATATACTCTTTGAAATGAAGTGTAAATCAAGTAAATCGACATAGCGCATCCCACTGCACTTTTGCATTTTCTAAACCATATAATTGTTCATATAGCGGCGACATTGAAACAAGCGCAACGATGACCTCAGACACATTGACAAGTGGCGGATATGTGTGAATAATCGATTTAGTTGCGGTAGCAGATTACGCTTTGATTCTTATATTTTGACATATAAAAACATTTTTCATTTAAGGTTGTAGTTATTTATAATATAATTTGCAGAAAAATCAATAATCTGTTGAACAAAACATGGTTTTCCCCACCCCTTTGTATGTTATCTTAGAAAATATTCCATATCAAACAATTTCTTGGCAATATTTCCTATCATGCAAAATTTGTTTTGACTTGATATTAATTTATCCCTGTCCGTCTGTTCGTCCGTTCGTTGGTTCGTCGGTCCGTCCGGATTACACATGATTATGGCTTGTCCGGCTATCTCCTCGTGCACTTTTTGAACTACATCTAAATATTTTAAAGGATATTTCTACACACGATGAAGGTGTGCAGGGCTAAAGGATTTTGATTTTCGTGAAACATTACAGAACTGAGTGATAGTTGTAATTTTTGTCAGAAATATATCCCGAGCAACAAAGTTTGGGATATGTTATTGGAGGTAATAACATGTTTTATATGTCCATCAGTCCGTCCATCAGTCCTCTTTTTTTCATCGCAACTAGTTTGACACTACCGAATAGAATTTCATGACACCTTATGGCCAGAATACAATTAGTAGATATGCACAAATTCTGATCCCCAAATTAATCCCCAAAGTTTTCGAGTTACGGTACTGGTATAGTTTGTCATTGCAAGTCTTGGAGGGATTGGAAGGATTGAGCTGAACCAACAGATCATGAGTATCAAAAGTCTGGGTGGATTTCTGAATCTGCAATCCATGTCCTCATACAAAATAAACATGTTCTTCATTTTGCAAATCTACTGTGCGGGGGTATCATTAGTGTCTTACAGACCCATTCGATTTGCTAAAAATATCACTACTAACAAATGACGCGGAGGCTCCAGTGACAAACAGGGCTTACAGTTTTGCAATAATTTTAGTCACTGCATGTGACAAAATACACAACTGAGGTTTAAAAGTAGCAATGGACGAAGTCTCGAACGGGCATACTTTGGTTTTAAAGTTGTAAATTCGAGGCTATTATCCGTGTCCCGTGTGCTACATTGAATTTGCACTCTAAATGAGAAGAAGGAGACATTCACTCTGCTATGGACATAAATGAGAGAAGTACATCCTTATACACCTACATATACATACGTTAATCTTGGTTACTCATTTTTAAATATTTATCACTGTATACATCTAAAGATTTATTTCAAGTTCATTTATGTGTAGAACATGGCCCCCACCCCCCACATACACAAACATTGATACACTTCACCATAGTACCAAAGTATCACCATTCAATGAATACATGTTTAAATATGTCTGTACGTAACTACACAAATACTTATTTTTAAAGATGCTAGGCTAAGTGTTTATACATGTACATGTATATTCATGCAATAGTTCAATGATTTCCTCTTATATAATATGGCTATGAACATGCTTCAAGGTCTATTTTAATGTTCATATTTAACACATGCATGACTTCTGCAAATTTTCCGAGTTTACAACTTTTGCTCAGATTAAAAAGGAAAAGTACGATCTGATTTTATGACTAAACACATTTTGAACATATACTGTAAACAAAATTTCCTGCAAATTATATATGATATGAATTATGTTCTTTTTAAAATATTATTTTTAAATACAATTATATATACAAAACAATATGAGGTTTTAGCAAAATTATAGAAAGTTATGTTAATCAGATTGATCACTGTATCTGTCCTATAGGATATGATTCCATTAACACCTTCATCCAGTCATTAGAATGCAGTTAGAACACAATTTGACACCAAACTTGTTTCATATGCACTTTCCATTAAACACATATAACTACTTGTATTTCACTAATATATCCAATTTTAACGTACATGTATAATGTACACATGAATTATGGCATGTAAATGCTTCCTTCTGTTAACTTTACCTACAGCTCTTGAAATCAATCCTGCACCTGAATTCCAGGGAATATATATGCACAAATAAAAAGTCAAAGTTCTTTTCAATCTCAGCTAAAAAAGGTTGAAATTAGGTAATATTCTAACTTGAGATTCCACACTGTAACAAAAATGATAGAAATATCAAGCATTATAAGGTTGTCCTGCTGTCTATGGGCTTGAACCTTGGAGTTGGTAAATATCTCTGTAAAGACAGTAAAATTCAAGTCACCATATTTGTCATGCAATTAAATTACTGGTCAGTCACTTAAAAAGCCACACGTATGGCCACACGGGTTGAAATGAATTACATGACCACTTTCACATGTCATTGAATATTATTGAAAGGAAAACAATATTTGCACCCCTGGTTATATAGATAGTCTGTGTAAAAGACGTACTTTACAAGTTGATGAAAACAAGATTATATAAACAGACATTTACTAGTATCAATTAACAAATTTGCGATCGGCTTGTAATCTATTTATCATTTCATACACATTTCGGCAGATAAAGATTTTTGGAACTATGATCATGACAGTTGCTCGATGTATGTTAGTAGGTCAGTGATAAATGAACCCCGACACAACCGGCCCTCACATAGTTACAACCGTCTTTTACCAAAAGAAAGATAAGTTAAGGTATAACTTCACCAAACTTGGAGATTGTTTACTTGTAACATGTATGACTTCAGAATTCATCGATGATTGCAGTGTAATGTCTCGGTAAATGCAAACATGACGTCTCATTTGTTTACTACAGGTGCTCTGACGTTTCAAGCTTTTCTGTGACGTCAAAATCGATACGTAAATGCCACCAGTTTTGTTATGTTGTTTTTATTTATTAAGATGAGGGCTTATTCAATCGTTAATTTCATAGATTAAAAGAACTGAGGATTTCATTTAACACTAAAAATATTCTTATGTGTTATTTACAAAGATTTTGGTTACTACCGGAAAAAAAATCTCCCAACTTAAAATGTCACGTATTGTGTGCGTGATCAGACGTCAACCAGATGTACAAGAGAACTCCTTAACATACCCAAATTATTGTTTTTGCACCGTTTCCTCTGTATTATTATTAAGTCGCCAAAACGAAGTTTTGCGACTGATTTTTTCTGCTCCGTTTCTTCTTCTTCAGGAAAAATAAAAAAAAATCTATGAAATTAGTGGAACTTATTAGATGTACGAAAATAACTCAAACCCCTGTTCTTGACTTGCTAACATCAAAGGCGTAATAATAATTAAGAAAGCCGCCGTTTTTTTTTTTTTTTTTTCAAAATGGCCACCAAAATCGTCAAAATGTCAACATTGTTCGATTTTAATGAAAATTGATATCTTGGTAAACATGACTTACGGAATACAATGGTGGCTTCAGATTAAATTCTTGTTTACTCTAAGCTGTCAGGAAATATTAGAACATAAAAAAACAGAGAATCTTAGTGTAATGACGGATAACGGAGTACTTCTTAGAAGCTGCCACACCAACTAGTACGCTTTTCAAATTTTAATGTGCCAAAACAGTGCGTCTTGAAAGGTTAATATCAGTTATATAGAATAAAAAGTTTAAGTTATAATAAGAAAATATTATAAACAAAATAATAATAAATAATAAAAAAAAATGATTTTTGTCCGGAATTTTTAGATAGCATCACTGAATGGGTTGAACTGAAACTTGGTGTGTAGGTAGATTTTATTGAGAAAGGGTGAATCAGATGTTTGGTGAAAATAATGGCTGCCATTTCTGTGGAAACGCAAAAAGTTCATAATCTAGAACATTGCAATATATCGGTGGCTAGAAACTTGAAATTTCGTATCAATAAAATCATGCATAAATGAGTAAACCGATTTGTTGTCGGTTGCAATGACAACGAAAAACAGGAATATGTTCATGGATATCAAAACCGCTTTTTTTCTGAACATCTATAACTTTTAATATACAGTGGGCAGTTTTAATGAAACTTTGTTGTATTCTGCGTCTCATTGAATTATTAGATTTTATACATTTTATAAACATGAGAAAATGACAAATGGAATGTCAAAACCAAATTCTCAAAATCATAAAATGCTTCGATGTCAGTATATAATAGTTTTTAGGTTGAGACTAGTGTGCCACATCCGAATTTTTAGGTTTTGAGGCACCAATTTTTAGGGGTTGGCTATAATATTAATTATACTTCTTCTGAACATAAAGATGTCCTGGCGATTTCTCCAAGACAGCTTATTGGATTAAAACCAAACTTGGCTAAAAAATCACGCATGCTCCTGGGGTCTGCAAACAGCTTCTTGAATTTCAAAATGGCTGCCGATTTCAAAAGGGCTGCCAAATCAAAACCCAAAAAAATGAAAAAAAATCTATAAATTTTTTGGAACTATTTTATTGTATGAAAATAACACAAATAGCTGTTTTTGACTTGGTAACATCACAGGCGTTATATGATTTTGTAGAAAGCCGCCATTTTTATTTCCAATTGGCCGCCAATATCGGCAACATTTCAACATTCTTTGATTTCAATAACAAAAAGATTCCTAGTCTGAACACGGTATTCTTAATTCAATGGCGACTTCTGATTTTTGCAAAAAGATGCATTTTTTTACAAAAAGGCTACCAAATCGGCAAAATTCTCAACATTCTTCAATTCAACGAAGATTTATTTCTAGGGTAAAACTTGATTTCATACTTCAATGACGGCTTAAAATTTGATAGAAATGCATCCATTTGCCGGTTTTTGCGACTTTGTGTTATGCTTGTAGACACAGTTTCACATGTTTAAATTGTTTTAGATCAACTTCGTTGTAGTTGTAAATGGTTAATTTGTTTCCTTGAAATAAACATTTCATATAATTCTTGCTTTTCGTAGGACAATGCTGATAATTCCTCGACTACCTACTGTCCCATTATTGGCAATTGTAGCAGCATGTTGTTCAGTGCAAATTTGAAGAAACTGAAAAACGAAAGCAAACACATTGGACTACACAATAGAAGATATTTCTTTACCCTTGAAGCAATGAACAACGCTTATCTCCGTGCATATGACCATATGGACATTCTTGTTGATGATTCTCCACCAGAAGTTGGAGTTGTTCTTAAAGGTCCTAATGGCTTTCAAGACATTGACTATACTTGTAATGATGAGATCACAGTTCACTGGCACGATTTCATAGATCATGAAAGTGGAATAAAAATGTATAAAGTAGGCTTAAGTGGAAAATGCCTCAGAGATTTGGAGCATTGGATACCGGGTTTCAAAAAAGATACTGTCGTTCATGAAACAGTCCGCACGTCCACGAAACTACGATTTCCAAATGGAAAGGGACGATACTTCGTATCTGTCATCGCATATAATCATGCATTGAGTCCTTCAAAGGTGGTATGTTCAGACGGGGTAATATTTGACAAGTCGCTGCCAAACATATCGAATATTTCTCTTAAATATTCGAAGATCAAGGAATCTGTTGCTTGTCTTGATGGTAAGGCATGGCTTATTAACGAAAATTTAGCTAAAGTTGCCTTGGACGGTTCTGCTTGTTTATCGAAATGTAAAGACAAATCCGATGACGTCATTTCGAAATTCATACCATCTGAATCAAAACCCTACAGCAACGGATTAAATATTTCAGAATTTATTTGCCAACATATGTCCCTATACAACAATCACGTGATCTACGTACCAACTGATGTGTTAGACGTCAGATGGGATATTCTTGAAGACCACAGTCAGATAACTGGTACCTACGTTGGGTTCGGTAACGATCTAAGAAGTATTGAGAGTCCAGACATTCAGGGTTATGTTGAGGTGCATCATCCAACAAGGTATATTCAACATCATCCGGGGCTTATTGGTGAAAATATTTTCTACATATTTATACGTGTAATCAATAGAGCTGGGCTACAAAGAAAGGTTTGGTTGGGACCAATACTTGCGGATGAAACTCCTCCAGTGTGCTTAACAACTATACAACCCGTCGTGAAAGGAAAGAATGTGGTGTTGAAATGGATGACAAAGGATGTTTTTGATACAGAACAAACTGAAGAAATAGGAAAAGTTATGTTTAGATTCGGTAAGTTCGAAATTCTTTTCACTATTCTTCTATCTTCTTGTCTTCAGTTTGCGATTACCTATCTTTTCATTCTTTTGTAGTCCATAGAAAATATATTTACGGCATTAATGTTTATGAAGCGCATGTCTCGGCGCAAACTTGTGAAATGGTGCGAAAAATGCCCCATGAAAAGCATATAACCTAAAACGGGAATTTTAAGCGGATGCTCTATGAATTTCGCAGTCTTTATTTTTGCAATTTGATTGAATGGAAAATTATATGTAAAATATCTAGACTTAAAATTGATGAACTTTTATTCTCGCGATTCCCAAAACCTCGTGAATATGAATAAAGTTGAAATCTCGAGAAAATTTCCCGCAATAAGACATACATGTTTGTGTTTTTACAGAACGGTTTTCCTTTTTTTTTTCGAAATTCTATATTTTGTTTTAAAAATGCTAACGTGTTTCCGTTCTAACTATTTTTAACATGTATCGTTCACAGGTATTGGTAACAGATTTATCACACCTTTCCTTGAATGGAATGAAGACAACCATGATGGTAAATGTGGTTCAGACGTCCGATGTATACAGTACCCATTACGACGGCTACAAAAACACGACATATTGGATGGGTATGAATTCTATGCCGTACTCCATTTCTACAACTATGCTGGGCATTCTTGTAATATAACAACAAAACCGTTCCGTATTCCATCTTTGTTTCCTCCAAGAGCTGGTATAATTATGGATGTTCTTCCTAATAGCATTCCACCTTACCATGACATTGACGTTATCTTCGATTTAAAGCAGTATTGTGTTTCATGGATTGGCTTTGATCACCATGAGAAACTTCAACTTCAACTAGGTCTTGGGTTATCTCCTAGAAATGATGAAACTGTTTCTTTTCATGATATACCTTATAAAAAAACGAATAATTTTGTATGTGAGAATAATTCTTTCAACGACAGCGGTCAACGATATTTTGTTACGATTAAGGCTTCATGTTCAGGAGGAACAACATATGCTTCTTCAGATGGGTTTTTCCCATTAAAGAAATCAAAGGTTTTGCCACTGATGATGGTGTTTTATGGCAAAGAATATTTGAAAACTGGATCACTTGAAATTCTTCATGAAAGGTCAAATATTGCACTGAATTCAAAACTACCATTAGTCGCTGGCACAGTATACTCTATTGTTTCGTCCGCAAACATTTCTTTACAAAGCGAGCACATCCTTATCATATCTACCCGTTGGTATTCTAATTCTTATATTGTCACATTTATGGCTTTAAAAAGTGTAAATAAAATCAATATTACTTGGTATGAAAATGCACATGAACATTTGACAAATGCATCTTTATTCCAGTGCAACCCCTTCAAAAGAACTCAAATGTCTCAAAGCTATATACCAATTCATTGGATTTTAAATGCGAAGTATTCAAATCTCGTTTCACACTATGAAGTTGCTGTTTGTAAACTGCACGAAGGAAACTGCAACAATAGTCTGATATTTTCGAATGCAGGACACAAAACGTCGTATAATTTTACAGGGGAATTTTCAGCGGGTTTATATAAAGCTCTTGTACGGCCTTGTTTTGGACAAGTTTGTCTGTCAATTGTAGCCTCTGAAGAATTTTCAATTGTGCCCACTCAAATCCCTTCAATAAAGTGTAGAGCTAGAGCATCAGTAAACGGGACTTATCTCAATGTTGCCGTAACTATTGAAAAATACATGTGCAGTGGTAATGAGACATCAAAGGCGTACAGATGGGCACTTTTTGCTGACACCGAAGGACATAAAATGGTTTCACAGTGGAAATATATTGTAGATAATTCATCAAATGAGCATTTGATAGAGGTAATATGATAATGAATGATAGTCTCAGTCCACATTTTTACTTCCAAGAAAATGAAAAGTTTTCCACCTGATTATTTCGTTTAAGGTTGCAATTTCAAATCTTAAACTTTCTTAATAAATACAGTTCAGCATCATGTTTTTAAGGAACTTAAAAGTATATTTGAATAAATAAGAAGTCTTTTTTGCAACTATTTTTCCAGGATGCCGTGTTTCTTGTTACAGAAATTTTACCTTATAAGCACAGCTCCATTTGTGTTGATGCATTCTGTTCTTATGATTGGCAGCCTAACATCTGCTCACCAATTGACTTTATCAGTGACCCTAATTTGTTTAATAAAGACGTTCTATATGATTTGAACCTCAATAATCCAGTTTCCCGAGATCTTTTGAAATATCAGCATGCTTCTAACATTGGATCAAAGCTTAAGATGCTTCATAATTTAGAAATGGATTTTGCTGATTTGAATGTAAGGATTGGCGGTTTCGTCATTGGAAGATCACGTACGAAAATAACATGGTATCTTACATCCAAGCGCAAGGTCCCTAATACGTTGTGCTCCCTGGATGCTTCTTGTCTTTTCTCAGCAAATACAACAGGTGGATTTTTAGACTTTAAAAACCCTTTTATCAAGGACACTCGGCTACTGTATACGTGTGCAGTGTCTTCAGACTTCAAGATATGCAGCAACGGTTTTTTGATCAATGGAGGTTATCCAAAAGCAGGAATAGTTTTTATTGATGCATATGATAATTACGTGATAGACGGAACACAGCTAACTGTTAAATGGACTGGTTTCAGAGGAAATAATGACGCAATAAAACTTGGATATATTTCTGATATTTCAGAATACAAGTATGCTATCGGTAAGAGAGTTTGCTTAAAAACAAACAAAATAGTTTAGATAAGCTTTTTTATATTTTTCAAACTACTAAAATATTTGCAGTTGAGTTATACTATTAGATCGTAATTAAACACATAATTATTAAACTTCAAACAAATATTTCTTTCGAGAAACACAATTTTTCCGTAAAATTTTATTTAACTTTATACATATGACTTAAAATTTGGAATTCCGTCGAAGACATTGTGCGAAGTGAGAGTAATTGAATATATAAGTGTGTATATTGTTTTATATAGTATTGTTATTTTTTTTTAAATGCCACCTTAGTTTAAAAATGCCGTATCACTTGCAAAGAAGTAATGCAATAAAGTCCTAGTTATAGCTATTTTCCAAAGGTTCTATACTAATGATAAACTTTTATTGTTATTATCAATTGAAAAAAAAAACATTGTAACAAATTAGCATATCGGAAAAAAATAAAGCAGTTATTGTTAACATTTAACATTCCCATATCAGGTACAAATAAAGGATTCGACGATGTTTTATCATTTACATCAGCTGGTCTGTCAGAGTCGGTGACTATTGTAGACCTTGACCTGAATCCTGGACAAGCTTATTATGCAACTGTAACAGGTAATAGTCGTGCCAATACTTTATTCTTGTTTGCTAGTGAAAAATATCTTGCACATTCTAGATTAGAATTAGATAGCTGTCTTTCGAAAAATCAGGAAGTTTATTCATGCATGTCAAAAACCCATGGGATTTACTTTAATGTCTCATTTGGAAACAATTACAGACTACATAAATAGTCATAACATTCAGATAGTGTTTGATATTGGCACTTTTCAAGAGTTATCATTCTTGATTTTGTTGATTTGGTTGTTCTCGCAAGTACAGAAAAAATATCGTTAGGCAACTATAGAATATGTAGACCGAAAAGCATAATTAACCTAAAGGGCTTTTCTACACTAGGAAACCAGGAATCACCTCTACCATAGACCATGTCATATGACTAGCTGTTGACAGATGATTTGTTTAATTCTTCTTTTTCAACTGTTTGATATCAAAATAGCTTGCAAACAAAATTAAAGTCGAATAAGAATCATCCTTTCCGTCCATTTTACCGTCCGTTCTTATTTTGTTACAATGTTGAACAATGTTTGATTTCACTCGTTACAAGAACTAAAACTCTGGTAGATAATACAATCTGAAAATATAATCAGCATATGCTTGACATATGAAAAGTTCTATTGTATTGTTTTGTATTTTCTATAATTGTGAAACAGAAACCTGAAATTAAAATATAAAAAAAGCAATTTTCTGATTACTCAATATAATATTTCTGTTGTAGCATTCAACCACGTTAACAACACTGTTGATGCATATTCTAACCACGTGATGTATGATCCTTCACCTCCAACTTCTGGTGTAATAAAAGTTGAAGGTCATCGATATGGATATGTTGCTGCTCAGACTATTTCTCTCCAATGGTTTGGTATCGAGGACAATGAAAGTGGGATTCGCAAGATAGAACTAGGCATAGGGTCACACAACAACTCAGCTGATGTCCTTCCGTTCCAAGAATTTGTTGATCATGCAGATATCAATGGCGATGGCACTTTTCAAGATGGACTCACTTATTATGCAATTCTCATTGTAAGATTAATAATACAATAGTTATGTTTTATCATTTGTTGTACACGATTCAGTTGAAATGATACAGTTAATCAATCTTGCAAAAAGCCGACCCATGAACAAACTGAAAATATGTATGACGCTGGCATTTTTATAACTTCCCCTCAATCATTTTCAATGTTTTTGAACCCATTTTCCGGAATCAAATTGCAGCTTAAGTTTATATAGCCCAAAAATTTTGCTTTACAGTGGAGGGGTCAAATTATTATTGACACCAATATAGTTATGCACTTGTAGCCATGATTTCTTTAAGTCATCGTACGTTATGGTAGGGGGTATTAGATTTTCTTTTTTTTTTTTTTTTTGAAGGTGTTTTCCTTCCCCTTTCCTTCTTTCTCTTTCACTCTACCTCTAACTCTCTAAACGATAAATGCATGTCGTATAAATATGTAGTTTACACAATGATAAAAAGTGACACGAGCGAGAATGCAGGTAGTGACATTCGCAAACTGTATTGAACTTATAAGTATAAATGACGAATCTTTAACTGTTGACAAAATCTTTATAACAGTTTTTAAGTGCCCTGTCCTAGTAAAATCAAAAGTTTCATTTTTTTCCTTATTTCAGGCTACAAACGGAGCAGGCCTACGTTCTTACACTGTTTCTTTGCCGCTTGTTATCGATAGCTCACCACCGCCAGTAGGGCATGTACTTGAAACAAGTCCTGTATATGAGGTACGAATAACAGTTGAGAAGACACCTTTAAACATTGACGAAACACAAGACTTTGTCAGAATATTGTTTTTGATTTATAATGCGTATTTGTCATGAGGTAGATATAAAATACATGCAAACATAAATACATATGGAAATGCTTTTTTTTAAAATGTAAATGACAATAAACGTTACTAATGCTGATTAAATAGAGGCCTGTATTTGTTTTAGAAGGATAGCATCAATCAAACACACAGAGTATCGATAAGTGTTAGTTGGTACGGCTTCGATGATCCCCATTCTAAGTTGATATTTTATAAAGTGGGTTTAGGAACATTACCTGGTAGTGATGATGTGGTATCATTCACTAATGTCGGACTGAAAACATGTAAGTTTTTTTTTCCATTACGGGAGTGAAGAATGTAGTAGGTACAGTTTAACATTTTATACGTAGCAAGTATACTGTGAGAAATGGTTATCAAAAAGGGTTTTGTCTTTTCTTAAATACAAAAAAATACCAAATACAAATCATATAAACTGTAAAACATCGATTACTTTAATGTGATACACTTTTTACACATGTATTTATTATTTATATTGGAATTCTTTTCATGTCCTCATTTTCAGCAATCACATGGAAACAGTTTTTTATTTATGGTGTCAGATATTATTCGTCAGTGATTGCTTGTAACGGCGCAGGACTTTGTAGTACAGCAACATCCAACGATTTCGTCATGGATACGTCACCACCAATACCTGGCCTGGTTTTTGTAGGAGTTCCAGGAAAGCATTCAAGATATCAGTCGGATAGGTTTCTTATCATTTGAGACGATCGAGCAGACAAATTGCTATTGAATGAAAACTCAAACATTGTCACTTTACGTTTTGTCACTAACCACACAGCGTTTAAACTCAAACTATATCGAATGTAGAGTTACATGTAAATTATTTTTTCTACCTCAATATTACTACGATTTTCCTTCAAAATATATATTTGACAGAGTTGTGAATTTAATCACTTATTTTCGATACATACAAATTACTATCAATCAAAAGCACCAAGATAAATTGAAAAAAAAATATATGATTACTCATTTCAAAAGTTTTCAGACAAACGTCAATCGTTTAGTTATGACGGATGTCATCATTGATTAAATACACTTTTTGTCTGATATATACATGGCAATGATTCTTTCCTTATAGAAAAAGTGTCCTTACGACCTGGGTAGGATTCCAAGATCCACACTCTGACCTTGATCATTTTGACGTTTGTATTGGGACATCAAAATTGTCATGTGACGTAATGAAACCCGAAAACGTACAATTGGCGTCATCTTTATTGAAATCAAACTTGAATATGACAGTCGGAGTAAATCATTTTGTTACCGTCAATGCGTGTAATAAAGTAAATTTGTGTTCGAAAAGGAGTTCAAACGGTTTTATCATAGACAACACTCCTCCAAATGAGCTTACGAAGCCATTTATCTATAACCTACATATGGAGAATTACAAAAACAAGACTTTGATTTCTGACCCATCATATATGAAAATAATGTGGAAGTTCGTTGACAAGGAAAGTCCGATAGTAAGAACCAAGATTTCAATATCCAGCAACCTTGACTCATATGTTCCAGTCGATGATGTCATTATATTAGGGGCAAGTGAACACACAATTCGTCTCACAAGAAACGATTCGTTACGATTAGGAGATGTTTACACGGTAAAGGTTACCGCCTGTAATGCTGCCGATTTATGTATTACATCGTACAGTGACAAATTCATAGTAGACTGGTCACCCCCACAAATGGGAGGTTTCAAACCTCCATTAAAGTACAAACGTATAAATGGAAGTATCACCCTTTATCTGTCTTGGTACGGGTTTTTCGATGCTCAGTCTGGCATTAGTTCCTACCATATTTCAATAGGAAATACTTACAGCAGCGTAGATATTGTAGAAAACTTTCTTGCTTTACCCAATGGGCTAAATAACACATATAAAGCAGAAATACCAACGAATAAACGGGATCTCCCGGACAAAATAGTACTAACGGTCTGGTCACTGAATGGTGCAGGTTTAGAATCACAAGAGTCAAAGGTAACTGTAAACGTGGTTCCTTTGGCATACGATAAATCTAAAGGGGAGCTAATAATACAAAAACACTCATGCAATATGGAATTTTGTAATGTCGATTGCACTTTGTGTCATTGCACATGTGGTGTTGCCGGAAAAAAAATGTGTTTCTAAAGAAAAGGACGACTGTAACAGAAGTTCCTTCAAACCAAGCACGTTGCATTTAGATATATCATTACGATCGGATGATACAGATAAGAAAGTCACAGGTTCATCCTTGTGCCTTTACAGTAATTGGACATACCAACACAAATCGGATTCCATCCATAGATTCGAATATAGCTTTGGAAGACATGACTCCGGTGTCGGAGAAGGAGTATACAATCTGAGTATTGAAGATCCTTGGCACGATGTCGGTAAACGAAAACATGCTTTTTATTGTCTGCAGTATGGTGAACTAAGTCACGGCTCGCAATACGTAGCATATATCCGAGCATGGATATCACAGGAAATGTTCGATATAGCGGTATCCCAGCCAATTATAGTGGATCATACGCCACCTGTTATCCACAAACGACATCCTATTACCGATTCTTCTGAATCATGCGGTCAAGATGTTGATTACATACCATTTCTAACTACTATGCATGGCTGCTGGGATGGTGTATTCTCTGACTATGAAAGTGGCATCCTGGAATACATCGTGTCACTTGGGACGTCCAAAGGAGGTAAGCAACATTCGATTATTATGATAAAATCTTAGTTTGAAAAAAAGTATATTACCATGACAAAATGAATGTTAACCCACATGCACCAACAAAGGCATATTTCTAAGCAACCTTCATAGACAGTATCTATTGTTTATCTTGTTTTCTGTTTTCAAATTTGTTGTGACTGAAAATGCGTTTCTACCTATTTTTGAAGTTCTAAATATCTCTAATTTAATTTCAGTTGATGACATTGTATTGATGACGAAAATGGGTACGAGAACGCAAATTTCCTGGACTGGTATCTATATCGAACCAGGTGTTAGATATTACACAAATGTCATAGCAGTCAACAACATTGGTCTTAAGACAGAATTAAGTTCTGATGGCTTCCTTCTGGATACTAAACCCCCAACAGAGGGTGTACTATTCAACACAAAACACCACAGCGATCACATTTATCAGTCGATTGACGAATCAATTTTTTTCTCCTGGCATGGTTTTGATGACGAACATTCATTTATAAGCACGTATCTAATTGCTTTTGAGGTCAATCACTTGTCCAAGAACAGAAACAAGTCGATAGCATTTATAGATGCAAGGGATTCTAATTTTTTTCCCTATCCCGCTCAACCAGAACATGGTGATGTAATAACATCTCATATCAAGGCAATTGACGCAGCAGGACACGAAAGTCGAATCGTCACCTCAGATGTGTTACATATTGACGGCACTCCTCCAGGTTCCTTTGAATGCGATGAGTTTAGCGTTATAAGAGAAACGTCTTTTCACAATTTCACACAGACGTCATTGGTAATTTCGGAATCTTTAACTTGTGAACCTTATAGTTTGTTAAAAATCCTTGTCAAAGTTGACGCCCCGGACATAGGTTTTATGGCGTATTTATCCATTAATGAAATGATAATGTTGTTACCATTTGTCAAAAACGCGGATAAATCTGTTCTATCTGAGTATTTTTTCCTTGTAGAACAAACCGACGTAAAACATATTAATGTAACTATTGAGCTTAACGCTGTTGGAAAAGACTCAACTGTTACCACAAATGTATCAAAATGTTCCGGTTTAAAAATAATCGACAAGAAACAAGACGTCGTCAGGGCTCAACAAATATCTCAAGATGAAATATCAATTTGTGTTCAAACAATTGATATTGAAAGCGGGATCAGGAAAGTATCCGTAGGTGTTGGTAGTATACCGAATGGATTCGAAGTTGTAGATATGCAACCTTTGCCGTTTCATCGGTACGATGTCATCAAAGGAAACTTTACCCACGGTATGACACTTTTTGTTTCTGCCCTGGTTGAGAACCATGCAGGAATGTCAGCTCGCTTTACATCAATGCCTTTGACATTTGACATGACGCCTCCTTTGATAACCAATGATACCATGATGGTGACGTACAGCAATCTCAATAATGAAACGGCTATCGTAATTACAGCTTATTGGACGGTTGCTGATGAGGAAAGTTCAGTTACAAACTGTGAATATTGCATCGGTTAGTTTACCGTTAATGAATATGTTTCATGTTTTTTGTATTTTTGTTTTTTTGTTTTTTTGTTTTTTGTTTTTTGTTTTTTTTTTAAATTCTTTTGTAGTATTGCATGCTATTAGATTTGTGGTAAGATTAGAGCGGACCAAAATGGAAAAAAAAGTAAAACGTTCAAGTTTATGTAACAACAAGAATGTGTTATTAGGTTTATTATAAACTGTGAAAAAGATTAATTTAATGCTTCACACAATGTAGCTTATTGTTAAATTGTTTAAAAAATAATTGTGACCGAAATTTGTTATTTGAAATATATTTAACTATTAATATGACTTACGTATTCTTTTAAAAAATGAACAATTTAAGTTTCATTGGTTAAGTCGTTTATTGTATAAAATAAGTACGTTTCCATACATGTTGTGAAAAAATCCAGAAAAAAAAGTTTCTTAATTTAATTTTACAGGCACAATGCCAAGGTCATGTGATTTAAATACGTTCATCAAGACACTTAACCTTGAAGAATTACACTCTGCACCATTACTACTGGCGCATGGAAGTATCGTCTACGTTACTATCCGTTGTGCGAATAGCGTACAATTGACTGGATTTACAAATTTAGGACCTTTTGTTGTGTCTTATATGCCTCCAGTTTGCGCTGACACACAGTTACACGTTACAACAGCCGGTTGTAATAATGATGACACCTGGAACGTAACTTTAAGGTGGGACACCTGTGAGGATCCATCGGGATTTAGGACTTACATTTCTAAATTATATTCAGAGGGAAAACAGTTACTCGATAGGACAAATGTTGGAAAGAAAAACTATATGGAAGTACGCAATCTTGATGTCAGAAATGGAAAGAAGTACACTTTCACTGTCCAAGCAGAAAATGACGGAGGATTTTTTAGCGAGGCCATTAACACCACTCTAGAATTTGACTGCAGAACACCAATTTTAACAGGTACAACTTGTTCGATTTTCTGCACGTCAAATGTCAATACAACTAATAAGTGAATACAGACATCGACAACGAATTTATAAAACCAATCCTTGCTAAGCTCAATTAGATCATTATAGTAAAAACAGTAAAGTTTACATTCATGATTTCGTTTCACAAATCACTAAATAAAATTACACAGACATTATCTTGCATTATCTTATTATTATTCAGTGCAAATTCATGAATATGATAAAACTGATTCATATAAGCGTAAGGAAATCTTTTAAAGAATTGTGCTAGAAATCCTTTAGATCGCTGTTGCCATTGATCTTTTTAAATGAGAATTTCTCGGTTTCAACTGATATCTTAACACCAATGAGAAATAGAAATAAGTTATTTTCATTGTAAGAATAACAATTGAGCTAAAATCTACCAAAGTTTAACGACGACTCAGCGTTTCTGGTATTGCTCTGTTTAGATTAGACAAATTAACTTCGTGATAATGCGGCATATTGAAAATGAAAACCGAGTAAAGAATACTTAACATTGATGAAAACGAAACAAGGTAGGAAGTTTGAAGGAATCGTTTTACATGATATAATTATAGTTGAGTTTGATTGACTTTAAATTTCTATCATTTTTTTCTATGTTAATCAGACTCCTCTAATGTTAGACTTTTTCGATCAATTTGATAGATCATTTGATTCATCGTGTTATAATGATTCTACTAAATTACAAGTAAAGTCTTTTTCACTTCAGGATCGCCCATGGAAATACAGCATTTACGAAATAATTACTACAAGATAGCCTGGGACATGGTATATCGAACTGACTCTGCCATAACAACCTTCGAAATTTCAATAGGAACTACTAAAGACAGTACCGACGTCGTCATGCCGACAACTGTAACGCAAACGTTGTTACATTTTTTTGTACCTGACAATGTCAACGAGATTTACGTTGTTCTGACGGGTCATACATTTTCTGATAGGTCATTGACCTACAGACAGTTTATAATCATATAGTTCAATAATGATCCTTTATGTATGATAAAGCTATTCAATTTTATGTAATGTGCTTAAGAAATAAAATGCTGCAATACTACGAATTGTTGACTGTATATGAAGACAATAGACATTTTGCGTACAAATCCTACTCGTAACGAATTTGAAAGTTCGTATTCAGAGAGTTTGTTATTTTATAGTGAAGTGATGATTCACATCGTGCAACAATGCACTGTTACGTGTGATTGCTATCCGTCTATTTTCTATGTGATACATTTTTTTAAAGGAGACATGACACAAAACAATTTTTTTTTCAATTTTTGGTATATTTGATTTATTACACCTAATATATATCATAAAAACGCCCTTGTAGTCACGTGGTTTAATTGGAGATAAATTTATTTAAAGTCGACGATGACCCAAGCCATACGATTTTAATTAGCCATGTGGTCACGTGACCGTGCTACGTCATTGGTTCTCAATTCATAGATCGAGTAGAATGCGTCGGGCTTCTACATTTTTGACGTGATTTCTACTAACGAGGGTGAAAATTTTAAAAGTTTTGGTTTGCCAGCGGATATATATTTACAGTTGTATCAATTTTAACAACTTCGAGAAGAAATGATAACCAATGACA
Organism: Perna viridis; assembly: GCA_037379345.1. Lineage (NCBI taxonomy): Eukaryota > Metazoa > Mollusca > Bivalvia > Mytilida > Mytilidae > Perna > Perna viridis. Next base: position 22,568,917 of record CM074519.1, on the reverse strand, counting down.
CAAATATTTAACTTTTACATGTTTGAAGGCTAGACTCCACAAAGTGAAGACACCGCTTCTTTTGGAAGATTACATAGAAATATTTCATTATGTTCTGTAAAGTTTGATTGAACTTTTTACATAAAGTAAAACAAATTCACATTCTAAGATTTAAACTGTTCTGATCTCGATCTTCAATGAACATATTCATTTCACCCCTTCTTACGGAAAGTCACTTCTGACAAGTGTTTATACCGGTACCCCGAAAGTACAGCTATAGGATAATACGAACATGTTTATTTTTATTGATTTTGGATCATTTTATTTGAGAAGGTTTCGTGCTGAAGCTTCCTCGTGTTCCAAATCTGTTTTGCTAAAGTTAAATATTTTAACTGACTAATAAAAAAAATCTTGTTCGTACACTTATAATACATATATTAAAAAAATCGTTTATTGGAATATCAACTTATGATATAATTGTAAATCCCCCGGATCCATTAAGCTCGTTGGTTAATTGTGTTGAACAACAAAACTATATATGTCCTTAGGTTTTGTAAAGAAGTAAAATCACAGGAAGAGAAAAATGGTCAAATATTCTATGACACTGTAATACAATGGAATAAACAAATAAAGGAATAAAAAAAAACTAATCATTTTGAGTATCTGATCTGTCGCATTCCATGAATAATCGCGTGACAGGGATATCCTCAAAACTTAAAAAAACTCCCATCGCTCCTCATCAAATTCATAACAATGTTGATGTCACTTCAAGTTTTCCAGCATATTCATTTTCATTCTTTTTTAAAATAAATGTATGTGGACATCAGAAAGGTTCTTGCATTGTCTGCAATGTGTTTGTTTGTGTCAGGAATGTAAGATGCGAACTGATAACGGTAACGACAGACTATGGTTTCGGCCGCTGATATCGAATGCAAAAATACCAATCATGTATACAAAAGTCAAAGCACACGACTGAGGCTTTTCTTTTGATTTTGCAAATAGTTAAAATTGCTCCTTATCTGGTTGTATAATTCAACTTTTTTGTCTATAGGCATATAAAAATACAGGAATATGTCCATATGCAATTTCATTGGCTTGAACAAGCATTTTAACGAACTTAAAATAAAAAGCTGTGGGAAATAGATACGCCGTACGTCTTCATATGCAGAATAGAAAAAAAACTTTCGTTTCATAATGTATGCAAATCTTACATAAATAATCGAGTACTTTAAACAATCAAAGCATTTTCTACTACTTTGCGAAAAATAATTAACACGTAATGTATTTTATAAATTAATATGAGAAATCATATTCTCAGATTCGTTTTAACAAATCTGAAGCTTATGACAGAATTTTTAAATACCTGTGCTTTTGATTGGTCAAGCAGAACAAAGCGTCTTTCAAACAGAAATGTTAGTCAAACTTTCTAAATTTAACAAAATTTTATCCCGTTTGCCTACCTTGTCATTTCATTTGATATAAAATGACCACGTTGGTCTAACTTTATAGCTCTAATATAATTTTTGGCGTTATGATTGTCATACGTCAACATAAATAAATACGAATTATCTTATCAAAGCAAACATAGAAATATGGAAACCCTTCCTGATTACAGGAACGACAAACCATTTTAACATTTTGATACGTTCATCCACGATTTTGCACTTGATATAAATCAAACAAGATATTGAAATTGTTTAATGTGAGGGTTTCCGCACTTCAAAATGTTTAAATTTTAAATATAATGGTGTTTTTAACCATGGGAAAATGGATAGTTCTATTGTTTGAAAGTCTTGGTTTTTTTTCAGGTAATTAACTTATATAGCAACTGTAATCATCCTCTTGTCACACCAATAAATGAAGAGAAACAGAAAATCAAATGTCACAGTATTATTTAAAATTGCTGGATAATTTTATGTGTAACAAGCGCATAAATGTATATTCACGATTACTTCAAAAAGAAAAAAATGGTTTCAATGCCCAAGCTATTCTGAAAAGAGATGGATTGATTGATTCTTGGTCAGATTTCACGTCAAATATCATATCCGTTGTATTAGGACTAGTGACAAGTCTGACGCAAACTGGAAATGAAATAATGGTTCAGATGCCGTCAGACGTGGAAACGTCAAGACCAATCGTGATGTTTCGTACCCTTTTGCAAACACGTGTTGAATGCAAAAATATTACTAGAGAAATATCTGATCGTCAAAGCAACATTATTGTAGGTCAATTGTAATCTTGCTGTTTTTATTCCGGAAATTGAAATTCCGGACAGTAATTTTATGGTTTTGATTTCTAGCACATTTTGGGGAGGTCAAAATTACTGAGTTCCAAAATTAATAAAGCGTTAGATGCCCTTCAAATGAGAGTAGTAAATTTCAAATGCCATCAAAATATTTAGTGGCGACCTCCATGGAGCGGCTTCATAAAGTAGAGATCGAAGATTTTAACGTTTAAATAAATTGAAATTAGATAAAGGTCTTGATTTTTATTTTTCTCAAGTTCGAAAATCTCTCTCTTTTTCTCTAATTCTAAAACAAATTGGCGCTACATATCATGGACATGTTTAAAGAAATGTAACATTTTTTTTGTAAGATAGAAATACTTCATTGTGAAATAATTTAAACATAGGTGTTTAAAAAAGCGTGTCTTTAGGTTTAACATAATGGATCAATAAAATGTTTACCTTCTGCAGGTATATCGTGGGGAAACAGGGAGCCCTGGCTGAAACAAAAAACACACGGATTGATCACTAAACGAGTCATGGAAAGATTCATTTCATAAAGAACTAAAGTAGAACAATCATACCTTATATTTATTTTATATAGATTTTCCTCGTGTTTCTTAAAAATGACCTCAAACAAACATACTGTAAAATTCTGATACAAAAAGAGCATGCGTTTACAGAAATTAGTGTGTAGGAAACTAGTATTTGTTTTTTTAAATCATTTGAAATATTATTTAAAATGGTATGAGGAATCTCTGAAACTTTGCATAAAGAACATTGGTATATAACATGTTTTTTTATCTTAAAAAAAAATAACCTTTTTGGGATCATCAAACAGTTTTCTTTAGAACATTTTGGAGCCAATTATCTGCTCTTCTTGAATATCACTTTAAATAAAACTTACTGCACATATTGTATTATCAACACGATTTGATTTCTTCAATTCAAAGATAAAACTGTTTCATTATTTCAAACACTTTAAGTACGATTTTGCCAGGTGACACAAAAAATGCTCTGTGTAACAAGTATGTTATACCTTTGCCAACCTTATGTAAGGACCACGCGTTATTTCGTTTAAGCTAATAGGCAGTAAAATATTTAACAGTAACAACATCGAAAATACCAGGGAAGATAAAAATTTACTGATTCATTACATATATATTTCTGTTGTGTCAATGTTATAAGGTCTCTATAAACATATACGGGAACGACACTCTCTGATTTTTTTTTTTTTTTTTTTTTTGGGGGGGGGGGATATTGGAGTTTTCCTTTTTATGTTATGTTTACATTGCTGTCCAGATATCCTTTGAAACACCATTGATCCGTATATTTGTTATTAGATAAAGCCATATGTAAATCAATGAGCACTATCACTGAGTGTTTAGAAATTACTATCCTCATATGTACAAAATTAGATTGATGAACTGCATGTATGTTGATGCTACACGAGGACGTATACATGTGCCAAAAACAAAAATCGAGCAGTCTTTTGAAGCACTTAAGTTTACCCACGATTTTAAGTGTTTTATTCTAAAACAACATATGTCGTTAGTAGGCATTATAGGTGAGACCTCTTTTTCTTAATGAACTTATCAAAATTAAACATATTTGTTTTGATTATTAACGCACAGAGAAACACTTTCCTGTCAATGAAATGCTAAAGTTTCTACAAATATACAATTGCTCAATGATGTATTACAATATATTTAACAAACATGTCACCCTAATATATCAACTTTTCCTTAAACAGACCTTGCAGATATTAGTTTTTCAGTCGCTGGTTAGGTCAATAATGTTAAAAATTTGTTATCAAAGCTACCGACATTATACCATGAACACAGAATAAAAACCATATACGACAAAAATTAGAAATTCGCTGTTTTTAGATGAGAAAGCAAGCAATATTCGCCTTTCGGAGCATTTAGACAAACATTAATAAACACTTGATTCCAGAAATTTTGATTACATTTATTAAGGTTTTTTTATACACTTGTGAAAATATATATTCGGAAGAAATTGCTGATTAATGTTTATAATGCCAAATTGATACATGTTAATTTTACTTTCAGATCAATTTTTCCCGCTTATAATTGAAATAGAAGCAGACTCTTTTATACACTATCATAACTTGCATAGTATGGCTGGTGAAAATTTTGAAAGTGGGTCTTAGTAGTAAAAATTATTTAACTTATTTAACGTCCAAATGCCCTCAGTAACAAGTTAGGGTAATAAGATATAACGAAACGTTTTTGTTTATTGTTTTTTTTTTTTTTTTTCCGCAATAGATATCAAAGTCCATATAAGGAATTTGACACGAGATGGTGGAAATTTGTAGACTGACAAATTCGTAATTCTTTATTTGGTATGCAATTAACGTTTAGTTAAACATTATGTTTACATAATAACATAATGTTATCTTTACTGAGTACTTGAAGCTGTGATAAAAATGAAAACAACTTTTTAACGTTTGAAGTAAGCGTAAGAGAGATCATGATTAGAACGAGAAACCGAATATTTATAATCAAAACAAGACCCGAAGTTGACCAGTAAAATAGAAAATCAATATGACACCGTTAATAAAATGCAAACATATCCACAAGTAAAATGTTAATCGCAATTTTGAAAAGTGTTTCAAATATAAGAACATGAAAGTACTTTTCTATGTTGCTTTGTTATATTTAATTTTACTCTGAAGTAGCAAGTGGTTCCTTAATTTGATTTATAATCTTAAACTACAAAAGGTTTATTCTTCTCTTTGCACTTTCCTAATTATGTGACAATAGATAAGAAACACTACACAAAGCTAAAAAATAGAAGTAAACGTCTGAATAGGGGGCAAAGACAAAGCAAAAACATAAACCTCAAAACTCGAAGAACAAGTCACAAAACAAATAAGAACATAAAACATTTGGGAACCTCCCAAGTCTCACAAAATCAAAACCGAAAAAAAATAGAAACAAACAAAATAAATTTTAACAAACATGTACAGAAAATGAACAAATACCTGTAAGTTACATAAAACAAAGTCAGGTATGGAAATTAACATCAGTATATCATTCTTTTAAATTTTATTCTTAAATGTATCTATATAAGATCTACTTAAAAAAAGTGCGCTTTTTAGAAAATAAATCATAACCGGAAAGGTCTTAGGAAACAATAAGCCAACAATACCTATTTTTACCCATTTTTACAATAAAATGTATGAAATAAACAAGGAGAAAATGTTTAATATGAAAAATTTCGGCTTTCCTCTCTTCCACATGTTATGATCAGAACCACAGATACACTGTAAGTGTGTCGAAATCCCGATATTTTCATTTCTTCTTCCTTTCCTTTTTGCTTTGTTTGTCATGTTATGTTTGATAAAATAGATATACCAAGTGTCAATGTGTAGCTTAATCAGGGATGAAGGTGACAGAAATTAACACCCAATCGTAGTGCGTGTTTTTAACATTTGACGTTTTATCAACGTATTTTTTCATAATTCAATATAGAAACACTGGTATGTTCATAACTTTTTAAAACTAACCCTGAGCATTCGCACCTTTTGCTTTCGAAGCAAATAAATTAATATTTACGAATATATCTTTCTACCTATATGGACGACACATCTGCCCACTAGGAAGTAGTTGAACGGATTCGTTATCATGGAAAATATTATTTCTATTTTGTTGTTTGGCAGTCTTAGTTTTCTAAGGTAAAATTAAACGAGCATTTTTGCATATTACAAGTTTTACAAACGTAATCTTTCAAAAGTGTTTAAAATAAAAAAAAAAAAGTTGAATTTTTCTTCTTTCAATGTACCTTTTCAGAATTTCCACACATTATCTTTTTTAAAAATTAACTGTAATTTAATTGTTTCTTAACTTTTTACTCTAAAACGGTCATCTTTAAAGGGAAAAAGAAACGATTGACGATTCAGCAATGTCTGAGTATCTTAAACAACAATTTAAAAGTTGTGAAGTAAGATTAACTAGTATTTTTTTATTCGACCTAATTTTGCAATTGTTTTATTGTGCGGTTATGTATGTGTTTTTTAATTTGTTTGTAGTTTTTTTTACTTTGTTTTTGTTTTTGTTTATTGTATTTGTTTTGTTTTGTTTTGTTTTGTTGTTTTTGTTTTTGTTTTTGTTTTTTGTTTTGTTTTTTTTTAATCCTTGCGATATTCTTCATTGTAAGAAAATTGCGTTTTATCATTTACTGAATCGGATCAATACTACATTTTATAATTGATACATTTTAGACATTTTGCAATGAATGATATAAACTGCAAGTTGTTTTATGCAAGAGCTTGTATGATTGTAATTATTTTGCATAACTTTTCATATCTTTTTTGAAGCTTTTCTTCTGGGGATTATTGCGATTACAACAAGCAGTGCGCGAAATTAAGATACATACAGGTCCGACATACCTCGAGTTGTGGATTTTTATGGATTAGTCGGTGTTCAAGATATACGTATGTACATGTTTCAAAGTAAAAATAGACTATATGCAAACTATCCGGCTTAACAATAATTTCGAAACTATAACAATAACATATAGTAAAAATTATTGTATTTTGAATTCGATATAATCAATATGGTTTTAGTCTTTCATTATAATGGATGCAACTGTTTGTACTCAAATAACACTTTGCTTTGCTCAATTGAATTTCTCAACTTCATCATACCCCAAACATACATTTGGAAATAAATATTGCAACATCATCTACAAAATGAATTTCGGGCTTAATGCAATTTTTAATTTTTAATGAAAGACTATGACCTTATTGCGTATTTACTTATGAAATATTGTTCATTATTTTGCCTCATTGCATCATCACTTGCACGAGCAATCTTTTCACTCTTAGGCCTTGTAATTTAAATTTTGATACATGACATTGTTCATACTCTATTTAAGCTTATTTGTCTCTTTTTTTAAATTGACTTCTTTCTAAAACTGACTGCATGTGTTTGCCTCAGCTGCCTGATGACCTCGTTTATTACACAGACACGATTGGAATATGATACATTAAAAGGATTTAGCCTCGTGTTGAAAATTTATATAATCTTACAATAGCCGCTTAATATTGCATGCAACTGACAGCTGAGTTCAAGAATAGTGGCAAACAAACACTGCTTATGCCGATGATACTATTTCTGAAACCCTTTTGCAAATAGGTGCCGATATAACATTCTGGAGACGATCATTTTGATCATTATCTACTGCAGACCAGATCTATCATCATGGACGACATTGCCAGACAGAAATGTTAGTGCAGCTGAACCTGGTGTGCTGCAATTCTTATTTCCATTTGTTAACTTGTGCGTCACTTCCGACTGAACGATTTTCAGCCGTCCATGTTCATAGCATCGTCATATAAAGGGCGTCGATCCCAATAAATGCAACACCTCAAACATAAAAACGGGATGAAAGTTATTTGTTTAGACAGATAATATTTTAAACAACTGTGCATGGAATACCTTGAACTATTTAACCGATAACCATCACGAGATTGTGAACATCTTTTATATGATAAATATCTTTATATAATTTCCATTAGAATTGTCATGGCCACTCCTTTTATAATACCTCCAATTGAAACAGTAAACGAAATCAATATTGTTTTAATTTTATTCAGAAGAAAAATAGGTATGATTTAGGATTAATGTTCAGAATGTTTTGAAAAGATGTTGTATAAAAGCGGACATCGATTATTATCTGACTTGTGACTGTTCCAAATTTTCTTTTGTTTACAACCCCTCTTGTTTTATCTTTACTTGCGGTCAGAGCATTATACAAAATGAAAATCTCTAACTGCCTGAAATTTAGATAGAACAGCCGTAATTGTAAAATCATGACGGACGCAGATGAAGATCATGTAAGAGACGGCGTTGATACAGAGAAAGAATTTTAAAAAGCACCAGAATTTTACTGTCAGATTGGGTTAAAGAAATTAGGTCGTTGGTACAAAGTCGCATACTGAATGAATGATCGACCTATGCCAGTATACAAATATATCGAATCTGCAAAATGTTTTTTCTCCATTTATCAGCGCATTACTACGAATGCTAAATTAAAGAGCTTGGGATAATTTGGTAATCCTACAAACGACGTACGCTCGTTAGGATTAAATCGTAGGTAACCATGAAAACTGAATGGCCTCGTTGGATATTCTTTCAAGTGAGAAGTCTGAGGACTTACTTTTTGTAAAGTATTCCAAAACTACATAAACATTCATACAATCAAACGAACATAGCAGGATCATCTACTTGTTCAACAAAAACATGTCTGTATGGCTCATTGAGATTTTGTCCGTAGTGAAGGAGGGATAACATAAAATATGGTGATACTGTTAACTCTAATAACGGTATTAATCAAGTGTTGATTCTAAAAAAAAAACTCTAATAATCTTTTGATAATATTATATCTCGCTCCTTCGCTGAAGTTAACACAAACCTCATTTTAAGCAGGAGGTAAAAAGTGTGATGAAATCTGTTTTAACTCGAGGACCATTGTGTTGGTTTCAAACTTTCCGGTTTTAACCTGATACTGCCATTTATTTCACAGACTTTCGTTTGACTATTCTTTTTGACGACTGCCTAAGTTTATCAATTCTGTAATTTTGACTTTACTATTCATTTACCTTAAACTTCATGTTGATGAAGAAATACAACCTATTATCAATTAACTTAAATCAATTATACAATAAGTCAAAGGAGTAGACAAAAATACCATATTGTTAATACGTAAACATTAGTTAATTTATTGAATGGCTCTCGGGAATATTAATAATGTCGCACTTCAATGTGCAATTAACTGATTTAATATTTTATTTCTTAGTGTTTATATAAATATATTATAATGATACAGCATAATAATTTTTTTCCATGTATGACATTGTGTATTCGTATATCTTTATGTTTTCAGAACGAAGTTTGAAACATACTTAGGAACATGTCAGGATCAAAAATGCTGTCCAGGCTATACTGGGACTACATGTTCTCAAGGTAGTGCATGTTAACATATTAGAGGTTCACATTTACTAATTATGTAACATATATTTCAATATAGAGTGGTACAAAGGTCTTTAGACTACAAACGTGGTAAAACGATTATAAAAATTTAACCATCGTTATTGACATACAATTTTCTTTTTTCCACCGTGACATATGTTTTACCAGTTTTTTTCCCGACGTTACAGTAAAGTTTTGTTTTATAATGGTCGATATGTTTTGCAACATAAAGACTTGATTTTTTCATAAACATGTAGAAATTATTCTTATAAGTATCGAAATAATTCACGGAGATCTCATGTTATGATTGATGTACATGTACTACGAGGTGTTTATTTATGTCATTGTTTTATCCTACGCCACAACGGTAAAAATGAACCAAACTGCAGTGCATATTTTAATATTCTTTAATATATATTGAAATAGATTTTAAAAGATTACCTTCGATGACCCATACTAGATATACTGCTTAAGCAGAAAAAAGTAAAGTATGTCGAACATTATCTTATCTAGAATACGACAAAAAGGAGATTGTTGAATGACTTGATCTGTCAGATTTTACACTAGACAGGAGATTACAGTTCACATTAAATAAATATTAGTAAGACGAGAAGTGTCATTATGATAAAATCAAGTGTACTTGAATGACAGCTGTGACGTTCATTCAGAGTCAAAAACTGTCGTTTAACGAGATTTTTTATTTCAGACATTTTAAGACATTGCTTATTTAATTAAAGTTTTCTTTGATCGTTATTATGAACTCATGGATCGTTACGCTGTATCCATCTGCTGCATGAAAACTGACTTGTTCATCATGTCATAGTTTTGTTTTCCTCTTTCGTCTACCCTGGACTCGACATTTATGAGCAATTTGGCGGTTGTTTCTAGAAATGCAGAATACCCTTACCAGACCAGTGCACCTAGTTCATGCTCCCAGTTTTTCAGTGGAGCTTATTTACCTTTGTTACTTTGTTTGTATCAATTTGGTTATGTTCTTTGTTATGTGTGTGCTTGTTTTTCTTGTCTCTTCTATGTCCCTGAGTAACCTTCTTTTGCTATCTGTTAGAATCTTAGTTCCCTGGATTACTCTTTGATACTTTGAATACATTTTAAACGAGTAACTGTTTTGTTATTCATAGTGTTAAATATTGAATTAATCATTTTGAATTGAAATTTGTGAAACAAAAACATTGATACAGTATTAATTAAAGAGATAATGGTTATAATGCCTGACAGTGAGTTTTGTTTTGTTTTGTTAATTCTTTTTCAGGATAAAATATGTAAATTTGTATAAGGTTTCAATGTAGCTGTGTCTTAACTGCGTTTTATACATGATTATTAATAATTTACAGTGTATCAAGTTAAAAATATTCAAACATTATTTAGGAAACATTCCGAAATCGGGATTCAATTATTTTATTAGTTTTTGTCTAACTATTGTCAATATGTTTATATGTAACGGCTGAATTGAATATTTGAATACCAAAAAAAGAAAGAATATCAGAAAACCTGCTTAATCCTATCCAAACGATGGTTGGTGGCTTTATATATACATGCACATGTAATTATTTAATTGAAAATCTCTATTTCAAAGTTACAACTATAAAATTTAGTCATATTCATATGAGTCGGATTAATTATCATGGTTCTTAATTAAATTACATCTCCATGAAATATGATCCATTATTTATTTTCATACAAATCAACATTACATAAATGAAACTTTCTAGTACATTTCAATGGTTAGATACGTAGTTCCATTAGGTATTTTATACGTACTACTACAATGTTACGTTTCAGCACTTTGCTATGGAATGACAACATGCCCCAATGGAGGGACCTGTTTAACTCCAGATAAATGCCGTTGTGCAACCGGATTTACAGGACCTGTATGCGAAGGTAAATTTGTTTTAATTGAAGTGCATTTGCAAATGATATGTTTTTAAGCGATTTCAAAGTAGTAAATGTAAGTGTCTTAAAATGAATGAATGGCGTTTAGTAAAAAGTTGTAGGTTCTAGAGCTTGCTGTAAATACGCAGACGTTTTGCATCGCGCAAGACTTCTTACAATTAAGCTCTGGAACAGGGGTATGTAGCTACAATATTGAAGTCATCACTATAGAAGTTTTATGGTCGTCATCATGAACTCATGGATCGTTACGGGCTAGCAATCTGCACCATGGGAACCGATTTGTTCAATGTGTCATAGTTTTTCTTTCCTCTTTTGTCTACCCATGACACATTGTTTTTATAAGCAATTCGTTAGGTGTCTGTAGAAAAGAAGGGAAGCTTACCCTACTGGCGCAAGTCAAAGTCTCATTTGCTTTTGTTTCTTTGTGTGTGTTATTTTGGTTGTTTTTGTGCTATGACAACTATGGCAAGCCTTTCACATAATAAATGATGAAGTTGTATACTGATATAAAAAAAGTAGAAAAATAGGGTTATAAACCTGAATTAACTGACGTCTTTTAATATCAGATTAAAATTATTTTTATCCTGGCTAAACCGAACACCTGTCTAAACTAAAGGGGACGGTTGACAGATTTTACTGTATTGTTTTAATCGGATTAAAATAATAGTTACTAATAAAACTGGATGCATTTTTATCAACGAATCTAAATGTCAATAGAAAATGTCATATCATAGCGATTTCTATTAACATATATTGGAAGAGACTAGTTTTGATATTTAACAACGAAAGAATTTATGATAGTAGGTCATAAGAAAACAGATTTAATTGTTTGTATAATTATGGTATGGTATAAATGGATTCTATTCAAAATTGTGTAGACTATTTACAAACAAACACTTTTTTTTCAATATTTATACTCTGTTTGTAGAAGCATGTTCTTCTTTAAATCGTTGGTGCTGGCCAGGAACGTGTGGGAGTGATAAATATGCTAGAAACTGCAAATGCATGACAGGATTCAGAAGAGCATACAATGGAACATTTGCGCAGTGTCAGCGTAAGTTTCTCCAAAGGTTTTAATTCATTAATCATAAGCTTTTCAATTTTCTGTCCAAGATTTGTTAACACAATTTAAAGGACTGTGGACATATCGCACAAAATTTAATCCCTTCTCTTATGTCCATGCATTTTGTAAACTCAATTATTTATGCATTTTAGCCATTGTGGCGTACCATATGATGTAAAATATTGTTTTGCCTCAGGTTTTGCCGAAGACTTTAAATTTTATACGTAAATATTTACATTTAGCAATTCCGTGATTTTTCCTACAGTGTTACACTCAACTCAAGCTAACCGTTTTAATTCTCTATATTAGTCGTGTCAGATACTTCCTGCATAATGTCACCGTGCTTTTACATAGGTGGACAAGCACATTATGTTTATTTTTATTGACTGGATATGACTAGATTTTTAATAATTAAATTAATGTCCCAGGTAATGCACAAGTAAGCTTGAACTAATCATATATTTAATAAAAGACTTGATATTTTGGAGTACCTATCATCCATTTTTTAATTTAAATACCATACAAAAACGAGATCTTATATTCGGAAATGACAGTTTTTGAAAAAAAAAAGATTTTTTTCGCGATTCATTTTTATATCTGGTAAATCGTTTAAATATTTATTGTATAAATATGTATTCATTATTATTCCCGCTTGAAATGTTTTGAAACTGTAAATCTGCAATTTAGTCTTTCTATTTGTCTTTCAAAAACGTGTCGAACAAGGCCAAATTTTCGATGCTAGATCATAATCGTGCAAGCAGTATTTATGATAGTTTATACTGCATAAAAAGTTTTCAAATGCCAAATTGAAGTAAAACCATAATGATGGGGATTTATTAACGGGTCGAGTATTTGTTAATTGTTACACCGGAAATTGAAGTATCATAGCGCCGGTAGTTGAATTTACTAACAGGAAATTGGCATGGGGTGGGAAGCTCCCATATACATTTCAGTTAACTGTTTAACGATGCAGGTGTCACAAGGTAAACGAATTACATATATGATATCAAACGACTCAAAGAATATAATATGATGATTAAAAAAAACTGGACTTGAAGTGATACTAAGAAATGACCTTTTTGTAAGTCTTGCAGAGAATATTTTTGAAACAATTTATTTAGGTCTTGAAATATAAGTTTATAAAAAAAAATGGTTACTTTAACTTGATAAGTTAAGTAGTAATTTTATTCCTCGAGAATGCTTACAAGCTTTTCTATGTACCGACCGTATTGGTACTACATTGTAAAACTTATTTATCGGGTTTTATAGTTCAGTACTTCGGGTTTTTGCTTGTTATGTCACAGGTAAAAAATTGACAGGACTCAGTCAAATTGAAAAACGTCGAATCGTTGTATAGTAAAATACATTTGCACAATTGCTATTAGTGTATGAATGAACCCCACTTGTAAGAATCGCTGACTTTCACTTTAAAACGCACTCAAATGAAATCAGATGCGCTAATGGTAATAGCATATATTCTTTCGTATCTAATTGAATATTATTTTGGCACAACAAATGCACGACTTGGTCAAAAATTTAATATACATCAATCTTTTAATCAGGATTTTTTTTCATACACCATGTTTTTTTTCTACTAAATAAACTTTGCGTTGTTCACCATTTTTGTTGCTTTAAATTATGTCGCGACTACTAGAATTCTGACATACTAAAGAATGTCACACTTCTTATATAATTAGCGCAAATAAGGGCTAAACAATAGATCCTTTTCACGTGTCGTCAAATGACCAATCGCTGCGTTACTTTTGTCCACTACTACTGTGTTGACAGTTGAACACGTGTTTATTATGATAAAACTCTTTCTAGTTTTCCGGTTATGTTTTAGTTCCACTTTATTTAAAAAATCATATAGTGTTTATATGATATACTATTGTTTTCAAACTCACAAAATGAAAATATACAAATTTGATTTCGCCTTAAGGATTTTACTTTCAAGTTGCCTGACAATGCAATTCTATGGAGTGGCACGCTAACTTCCAATACTTGTTATTAACTACATAATGTACTGGCGGTCAATCGATTGTTGGAATTCCTATTTGTAACATATCAACTATTCTTGGTCAAAACGAAGACAATAATAAAAGTTGTTAGGCGGTGATATCAATTGAACAACTGAAAATGTACTTTAAAAACACGTGAGAAAAACTTATAGATACATGTAATAATAATGTAGTCCGGTATCTCACTGACTCGATTGGTAGGTCATTCCGGGTCATCACGTCCTTATATAGTATGTAGTACTCTCGACCTGTGTGGCAAATGTACCCGTGAGTATTCACCAACACAGTAGTCACACTTGTCTGATCCCGAATTATATCATATATCATTAATCAAAATTTGCAACATTACAAATTTCGAACTTCCTAGAGTACTCTGGCCTACATCTTTCATTGTACATGACAAAAACTCTTTGCGAAAGAGTTTCCATCCTTTTGCGACAGTTTTTGGTTTTGAGTTCTTCCTCTACACATTTTTTAAAATATTGTTTTATATTTAGATATTTATATGTATTTGATTCTAATGATGCACATGAGGTATTATTCTGGATAACGTGCTCAGCATTTAGAATTTTTCAATACTAATATGAATGTACTTTTGTATTTGCAATCAATACTTATTAAAACAATTTTATGTGACCATATTGTCATACTGCATATATTTAACTTTTCATTCCAGTTTTAAATCAATCTATGTTCACACGATGCTTGTATTTGTTTTGTCATGAAGTGCACGGCTATGATGTGATTTGACGGTGAAAAGATGTTGAACGACATTTTAAGTTATTGGGGTTCATATTAGGATCTTTGATCTTTGAATATTTAGTTAACGGTACCCTGACACGTATATTTAGTTAACGGTACCCTGACACGTATATTTAGCTAACGGTACCCTGACACGTATTTTTAGTTAACGGTACCCTGACACGTATATTTAGTTAACGGTACCCTGACACGTATATTTTTTTTATCTTTCAGCAATATCTACTCCAAGTATAACTACTTGTAAGGTCAGAGCAATTTCAAGCGACAGAACAGAAACATCATCACATGAAGGCGCTTCTGAATGCTCATTACAGAATGATTTTTACGGCAGATTTGAAGTCCACCATTTCATACTTGATTTCGGAGGTGTATACGAAGTACTTATCAACAACAAAACAATTCAAAACAGACCGCGATATGTTTCAAATGAGAACTTTGGCGTGTCTGAAGTTTCCATAAGTGTCCACAAGCTCTCTTTGAATGGTAAGAAGTTGGTTTGATTTAGGATTAGTATGCAGCTACTACATTATTCACTTTCCAACGAACTTATCGTTATTTACTCCGATATAAATATTTGATTTTTCAGGGTCTAAGGTACTCTTATTACAAAAGAAGTTAATGGGCGACAAATATCCATTGAGTATAAACCGAGATTATACCGGAAATACGAAAGTTTCTGCAAATGCAAGACTTGTAAATGGAGAAAGGTATGTAATACAATATCAACACATTAATTGTTCAGTCTGAGTATATATAACCGACGAGGAAGTACTTAACATGCCTTTCTACTTGTTGACCTTTTCGGAACCATAATCGATTGTTGTTGTTTTTATGTTGTTGTTGTTGAAACATCAAAATCTAAGTATATGGCATAAACGGGAATAAACTAAACAATTGAAAAGAAGAGAGCAAACAAATAAACATGAAAACACCACAAACTCTGTAAGGGTACGCATGTTATGTTCCACGATCTGCACCTCTTATTTTGAAAGTAGATAAAATCCTGTATGTTTCAAGTTTAATGAGTTGGCAATCTAATAGAGTATTTCATCTGTTAGATAGAAACATCATATTGATTGATTAAACTGTGATGGCGATCTTAATGCATATTTAGTGGTGATAATAGATGCTTTAAATACCCTCATAATGGCAGCTTACAAGGCGGTTTCCTCAATCGACAAGGATGTCTTTCAAAAAAAATTACAGGCACAAAAATAACAGATAAACTGTGAAATGATACTCAGTAGACTAGGGAATGTTAGTGTGGTGTCACCAAGAAAGATGTTTACTGTTGGAAAGTTAAATCTATCACACTTATTTTTTGTATTTATTTTGCAAATGTCTGCAAATTACCTTTTAAATCTTTGATAATTAAGTTGGTTTAATTTTCAAAATCTTTCTTTAGAAGCCAGCACTCACAGCCACGGAGTAGAACAGAGTTGGCAACTGTTGGAAATTCTGAATATTTAAAACATGTGCATTTATTTTTTTTTCAGACTTTGCGTTACTTTTAGTATGAAAGGAGGGGGATTTTTAACTTCAAAAACTGTAAACAATATTGAAACTAAAATTCCGTATGATAAAACAGAAGCAACAAACAAAACATTATGCTATATATATGACAGAGCAACGCCAATACATTGTTCCGAGAAAGGAAGCTGTAAATACGAGCCCCTTAGATTATCCACACGGGTTACCAACTCCAGGAAAGTACATGTCAAAATTGATGGATGGATAGATCCTCTTCCTCCTATTATCGCTAATTCATCTTTTTTAGCATCAGGTATTAAAAGTTATGCTATAGAAGTTTATGAAGTGATAGCCTCGAGTCCTGAAACTCTTATGAGGGATCAGTCATCAAAAAGAAAGGAAAACATAAGTATTGAGTCCATCGGGAGTAATATTGAAATAGAATTACCTTCGAAAAATCCTATGCTGTATACAATGATACTTGAAGTAACGGACTCTGCTAACAATGTCCACCATGCCCGTAGATTTGTTTTGTACGATAATACTTCGGCTATTGAGGTCAATGATCAACATCATTTGCGTGTTGAAACGGCTTCAAATGCAAGTAATTACCAATGGCAAACCAATCACGAGAAACTGTGTTATTCTTGGTCTCAAAGATATTTTAATAATTACTACAAGAAAAACAATCCCTTCCGTGCAATCAAATCGGACACATATAGTGATGTAATTGGTCTTTATGATCAAATTTCTGGTATTCTGCCAATTAATGGTACCGTAAATGTAAATGGCTTAAATGGATTCTACTATGCAATACTTAAAAATGACATATACGTAACTTCCGGTCGCGTAGAAAACTTTACATCGGAAGCTCTCTGTACGTACCCAACTATGAGTGATGGGGACGAGTTTATATTTCAATTACAAGCCAAAGACATAATGAACCACACTCTAAATGACAGTGTTTCCGTGTACATTGACCGTTCTGTTCCGGAAATATCTGACATTTGGTTGACACGGAACGGATACAAACAACTTTTTGTACATCATACTATAGACTTATCAGATATGGCAATAGAGTTTAAAGCATTCGATGTTCACAGTGGCGTTCGTGAGATGAAATGGACATTTGGTACTTATGAAAACAATACTGTTCTTATAGAGAAAGCCATCGGAGTCAAGTCTGTTGTAAGTAAGATTCACATTTCAGTTATATGATATCTATTATATAATATAGTTTTGTTTTTCTTTGTAGAAAAGGGACTATTGAAGTCTTTACTAGTGCTGAAAACTCAACGTTCTTTGGTATTCGTAATTTTTATGACTTATTATATTAGTCTTTACTTTTAAAATGTTTTAAAATCAATTTCGTTATAGTTGATTATTAATTACGGGTATTTATCATCAGTATTTTATATATTTTCTTTTTTGGTTTTCGTAGGGTAATCCTGATAATTCCTCATCATTCTACTGTCCCATGATTGGTAATTGTAGCAGCATGTTGTTCAGTGCAAACTTAAAGAAACTGAAAAGCGAAAATAAACACATTGGACTGCATAATAGAAGATATTTCTTCACCCTTGAAGCCATGAACAACGCTTATCTCCGTTCATTTGACCATATCGACATTCTTGTTGATGATTCTCCACCAGAAGGTGGGGTCGTTCTGGAAGGTCCTAGTGGCTTTCAAGACATTGACTATACTAGCGATGATGAGATTACAGTCCACTGGCACGATTTCGTCGACCATGAAAGTGGAATAAAAATATATAAAGTAGCTTTAAGTGGAAAATGCCTCAGTGATCTGGAGCAATGGATACCGGGTTTCAAAAATGATACTTTCGTTCAGGAAATAGTGCAAACTTCCACGAAACTACGATTTCCAAATAGAGAGGGACTTTACTTTGTATCTGTCATCGCGTATAATCATGCATTGAGTCCTTCAAAGGTTGTATGTTCAGACGGGGTAATATTTGACAAGTCGCTTCCAAACATATCGAATATTTCTCTTAAACATTCGAAAATAAAGGAATCTGTTGCTTGTCTTGATGGTAAGGCATGGCTTATTAAAGAAAATTTAGTTAAAGTTGCCATGGACGTTTCTGCTTGTTTATCAAAATGTAAGAACAAATCCGATGACATCATTGCGAAATTCATACCAGAATCAAAAGCATACAGCAATGGATTAAATATCTCAGAATTTATTTGCCAAAATATGCCTCTTTACAACGGTCACGTGATCTACGTACCAAATGATGTGTTAGACGTGAGGTGGGATATATCTGAAGACCGAAGTCAGATAACTGGTACTTACGTTGGGTTCGGTAACGATCCGAGAAGTATTGAGAGTCCAGACATTCAGGGTTATGTTGAGGTGCATCATCCAACAAGGTACATTCAACATCATCCGGGGCTTATTGGAGAAAATATTTTCTACATATTCATACGTGTAGTCAATAGAGCTGGGCTAGAGAGTAAAGTTTGGTTGGGACCAATACTTGCCGACGAAACTCCTCCAGTGTGCTTAACAACTATACAACCCGTCGTGAAAGGAAAGAATGTGGTGTTGAAATGGATGACAAAAGAGGTTTTTGATACAGAACAAGCTGACGAAATAGGGATAGTTATGTTTAGATTCGGTAAGTACACGTACGATTTTTTTTTCACAATTCTGCCATCTTCATGTCGTTAGTTTGCGGTTGTTTTTCGCTTCACTGTATTGTAGTCCATGAAAAAATATGTGCACGGCATCAACGTTTATAAAGCGCATGTCTCGTCACAAAAATTGCGAAATGGTGTGAAAAATGTCCCAAATAAAGCAGATATTGTATAAAGGGAATTTTAAGCGGATGCTAAATTTCTAAATTTGCTCTATAAATTTCATGGTCTTTATTTTTCCGATTTAATGGAATGGAAGATATATATAAAGTATCTAGACGTAAATTTGGCGAACTTTGATTCTCGCGATTCCCGAGACCTTGCAGATATAACGAAAATTTAAACTTCGCATGAAGGCATATCAATATAAATTCCGTATGTTGTTTTAAAAAATTCTAACGTGTTTCCCTTTTAATTTTTAACATGTATTCTACACAGGTTTTGGTAACAGATTTTTCACACCTTTTCTGGAATGGAGTATAGACAACCAAGGTGGTAAATGTGGTTCAGACGTCCAATGTATACAGTACCCAGTGCAAAGGCTACAAAAATACGATATGATGGATGGGTATGAATTCTACGCCCAACTCAAATTCTACAACTATGCAGGGCATTTCTGTAATGTTACAACGAAACCGTTTCGTATTCCATCTTTGTTTCCACCCAGAGTTGGTATAGTTAAGGATGTACTGCGTAATAGCATACCACCTTTCCATGATATCGACGTTACCTTCGATTTAAATGAGTATTGTATTTCATGGATTGGCTTTAATCACCATGAGAAAATTCAACTTCAGCTAGGTCTAGGGACATCACCTGGAAATGATGATACCGTTTCTTTTCATGATATACCTTTCAATAGAACGAATAATTTTGTATGTGAGAACTATTCTTTCACCGACAGCAATCAGCAATATTTTGTTACAATTAAAGCTTCATGCTCAGGAGGAACAACTTATGCTTCCTCAGATGGATTCTTCCCATTAAAGAAATCAAAGGTTTTGTCACTGTTGACGGTGTTGTATGGTAAAGAATGTTTGAAAACTGGATCATTTGAAAATCTTCATGAGAATTCAAATATTGCAGTGAATTCAAAACTACCATTAGTCGCTGGCACTGTATACTCTGTTTTTTCGTCCGCAAACATTTCTTTACAAAGCAAGAACATCCTTATTCTTGCAACCCGTTGGTATTATAATTATTACGTTATTACGTTTATGGCTCTAAGAAGCACTGATAAAACTAATTTCACGTTGTATGACAATGGACATGAGAATTATACAAATGCATCTTTATTCCAGTGCAACCCCTTCAAAAGAACTCAAATGTCTCGAAGCTATATACCAATACATTGGATTTTAAAAGAGGAATATTCCAAACTCATTACACACTTTGAAGTTGCTGTTTGTAAAGTGCACGAAGGAAAATGCAAAAATAGCCTGATATTTTCGAATGCAGGACACGCGACGTCGTATAATTTTACAGGGAAATTTTCAACGGGTTTATATAAAGCGCTTGTACGGCCTTGTTTTGGACAAGTTTGTCTCCCGATTGTATCCTCTGAAGAATTTTCAATTGTGCCTACTCGTATCCCTTCATTACATTCCACGACTAAGGCAACAGTAAACGGGAGTTATCTCAATGTTGCTGTAACTATTGAAAAATACATGTGCAGTGGTAATGCATTATCAATGGCGTACAGGTGGGCATTTTTTGCTGACCTCAAAGGACACAAAATGGTCTCACACTGGAAATATATTGTAGATAAATCATCAAATGGTCAATTAATAGAGGTATTTTGATCTTGAATAATATTCTTATCTTTTACTTTCAAGAAAATTGAAATATTTACAACTGATTATATAGTTTTAGGTTATCATTAACTATAAATTTAAATGATGTTTTAACGGAATTTAGAAGTTTATTTATGAATTAATAATTATTCTATTCTGCAACTATTTTTCCAGGATGCCGTTTCTCTTGCTACACAACTGTTACCTTACAAGCACAGCTCCATATGTGTTGAAGCATTCTGTTCTGATGGTAGGAAGCCTCACATTTGCTCTCCAATTGACTTTATCAGTGACCCTAATACGTTTAGTAAGGACGTTCTGTATGATCTGAACCTCAATAATCCAGTTTCCCGAGATCTTATGAAATATCAGCATACTACTAACATTGGATCAAAGCTTAAGATGCTTCATAAATTAGAAATGGATTTCGCTGATTCAAATGTGAGGATTGGCGGCTTCGTCATTGGTAGACCACGAACACAAATTACATGGTATCTTACTTCCAAACGCGAAATCCCTATTACATTGTGCTCTCTAGATGTTTCTTGTCTTTTCTCAACAAATACAACAGGTGGCTTTTTAGACTTCAAAAACCCATTCTTCAAAAACACTTTGCTCCTGTTTATATGTGCAATGTCATTAGACTTCAAGGTATGCAGCAATGGTTTTCTTATTAATGGAGGTCCTCCAAGAGCAGGAAGAGTTTTTATTGATGCAAATAATAATTATGTCACTGACGGAACACAGCTAACTGTTACATGGACAGGTTTCAGGGGAAATAAGGACGCATTGAAGCTTGGTTATATTTCCGATATTTCAGAATACAAATATGCTATCGGTAAGAGAGTTTTGATTTTAAATTACAACCTTTACAATTAAAGATCTAATATTTTACATACTTCTACATATCTTTGTAATTGAATTATACGATAATAGCGTTTTTAAGGAGGTAGACCTAGGTTAAGGGACACAACTCTTACAAATCATTGGAATGTTTGTATTCAGTATTTGACAACAATCTCATATAAGCATCAAAGTAACATGGATTCATTTCATTCTATTTCAGATATAAGCTTGATAGGCTTTGGTGAAATTGAATATGATACCAACCTATCACTGTCCCTTATCCTAGTTTTACCTCCTTAAACAGATTATTATAAAACATGTTAAGTTTGACTTAACTATATACATCAACCTAAATATTGCAGGTTTGAATTCCATTAGTTCATATACAATTTTATAGAATTCTAAAACAAAACATCAACGTAAAGGTATCTTTGGTTTTTAAATACAGAACTAATTGCTAATGCTTAAACCTATCAGAATAAATATCATTGTTAATATTAACCCTTTAACATATTTACATGCCAGGAACAAATAAAGGAGCTGATGATGTATTGCCATTTACATCAGCTGCTCTGTCAGAGTCGGCCGCTGTTGTTGGACTTGATCTGAAACCTGGGCATGCGTATTATGCTACTGTAAGAGGTAATGGTAGTGTATACACATTCTTAAGTGCTAGCGACAAAAATCTATTTACGATCAATTCTGATATTGAGAATTAAATAAATGTAAAATACAGATGAAAATATTTACTCTTACCATTTTCAAAGATTAGCATGTTGTAAGAATTATACCGCCTCTCAGGTTTATTTTCTAATTCTTACTTTATTATCATTTCTTAGATTAAGTTATAGATATTTAGGTGTTAATTAAACTCGTCTAGATTATATGTTATCGGAAATGCAATGAACATAGATTTCACAATGTATAAATGAAAAATAAACCTGAAATACCTTTTTGAAAAACTGCATAATATGATTTCTCAATAAAATAATTATCTGTTGTAGCATTCAGTCATGTTAACCGCACTGTCGATGCATATTCTAACCACGTAATATATGATTATTCACCTCCAACTTCTGGTGCAATAGAAGTTGAAGGTCATCGATATGTTGCTGCTCATTCCATATATCTCCGCTGGTCTGGTATCGAGGACGATGAGAGTGGAATACGCAAAATAGAAGTAGGAATAGGGTCACACAACAACTCACCTGATGTCATACCGTTTCAAGAAGTTGTTGATAGTGCCGAGATTAATGGCAATGGCATTACCCAAGATGGACATACCTATTTTGCAATTGTCACTGTGAGATTAATTAATTTTCTGTCAAAAAAACTAGTCAATATTGCGGTGAATTAATTTTGCTAGGCATATCCATGAACAAGCTTAAAACTTACATGAATCACTTATTTTCACTTAATGCATTGAATCATTGTCAAAGGGTTTTAAATTCATATGCATCTGCCATGTCCATAATAGTCTAATTGTATTCATCGGTTGATAGGTTTACTTAAAGAAATTTTGAATTTACATTACAAATGGTAGCTGATTTTTAAATAAATCATTGCAGTACTAGGTTTTAGCTCTAAAAACAACTCGCACTAGCGTATTTCTGTAAAAATTTCCTCATCGTCCAAGTAATTATGTGCTTGTCGCTCAAATATCCCGATATCGATAAGTCATTACACAATGTGGTTCTTCATTCCAATTATACGGACACTGTTGTAGATATATTCTTTCAATTTACCTATTTTTAATTTGTATTTGATTTTTAGCAATGCTTTCACGATAGTTAATGCATGTCTATGCATTTTACATTGTCAAGGCAAGTATGTAGATGGTGACTCATACTATATAACAGTATTAGACTTTTTGATGTGTTAAAGTTTCTTTAATAGTTAACAGAACAGCTTTTTGAATTGTCCCATCAAAGTTAATTTGTTTTTTGAACATTGTTAATTCAGGCTACAAACGGAGCTGGACTTAGGTCTTACACTGTGTCTTTGCCGTTTGTTGTAGACAGCTCACCTCCTCCAGTGGGGCATGTTATAGAAACAAGTCCAGTAAATGAGGTATGATCACAGTTATAAAAAAATGAATGATTTGCAATCTATATCACATTAACGATACTCATTACATGTAGCTTAAAATTAACATATCGTTGGAATTTTAGCTAAAATGTTGTGTTTGTGCATGCATATTTCTAATAAAATGTTAAATGTAACGATTACCAGACTTGAATTTAAGTTTCTAAAAATGATAATGCCACAAAAACAGTTACTACGGCTGATGAGGACTTTCTTGTTTTGTTTTAGAAGGATAATACGAATCACATCAAATCAACGTCCATAAGAGTAAATTGGTACGGATTCAACGATCCTCATTCTAAGCTGACCTTTTACAAAGTGGGTTTAGGAACATCACTTAGCAAAGATGATGTAGTACCATTCACTAATATTGGATTGAAAACGTGCAAGTACTTCTTATTCTTGATTCAATTTATGTAGTGTATAAAAAATAATTTAATGATAATTATAATAGAAATGAAGTATCGTGGGATTTTTGTTTGTTAATTTTAACAGAGTACGGTATCAAATGAGGTTATTCATAGTTTTGCTTAATGAATTCTTTTTCATATTCCTCTTTTTAGCAATCACATGGAATCAATTCTTTGTTCATGGAGTCAGATATTATACAACAGTGATTGCTTGTAACGGTGCACGTCTTTGCACTTCAGCGACATCAAACGGTGTCGTCATAGATACGTCACCACCAATACCTGGCCTAGTTGTTGTGGGAGATCCAGGAAAGCATTCAAGATACCAATCGGACAGGTTAGCTTTATAGAGCGGGTCCATTGCTATTGGGTGGGACTTGCTATTGATAACTACATAATTCCTTTGAAAGCAGCTCTAGATCGTGTTCTAAAATCGCGTCAATTTCACTTTGAAAGTATATTGAGTTATTTTATTGCAATTCTTCATACTATAACTTGTCCTAAATCCAATTACAACATACCAATGAAAAATAATAAATTGCTTTGAAAAACGCCATTGTGAATTACAAAGAACACATGTTATTCCAATTAAAAAGATTTTAGACACAAGTAAATTATTACGTATAGTCGGATATCATCAGTGATACAATGAACTTTATCTGATGATATGGCAATGGTTCTTTTATCTATAGGAAAAGTGTCCATGCGATCTGGATCGGATTTCAAGATCCGCATTCTGACCTTGATCACTTTGATGTTTGTATTGGAACATCAACATTGTCATGTGACGTGATGAAATCTGAAAACGTACAACTGGCGTCATCTTTAATGAAATCAAATCTAAATATGGCGGTCGGAGTTGGCCATTTCGTCACCGTCACTGCGTGTAATAATGTAGGTTTATGTGCAAAAACAAGTTCAGACGGTTTTATCATTGACGACACTCCTCCAAATATGCTGACGAAGCCTTTTATTTATAACTTGCATATGGAAACCTACAGAAACAAGACATTAATTTCCGATCCATCATATTTAAAAATCATGTGGAAGTTCGAGGACAAGGAAAGTCCGATTGTAAGAACCTTAATCTCAATTTTCAGTAATCTAGATTCACATGTTCCAGTCGATGATATCATTATATCAGATGCTAATGAGTACACGATTTGTCTCTCAAGAAACGATTCGTTACGACTAGGTGACGTTTACACGGTAAAGGTTACTGCCTGTAATGCTGCCGATTTATGTACCACGTCTTACAGTGACAAATTCATAGTCGATTGGACACCCCCACAAATGGGAGGTTTTAAATTTCCGTTAAAATACAAACGCATCAATGGAAGTATCACCCTTTATCTTTCTTGGTATGGGTTTTTCGATGCTCAGTCTGGCATTCGTTTCTATCATATTTCCATCGGAACTACTTATAGCAATGCAGATATTATAGAAGATTTTCTGGTTATACCAAAGCAGATAAATGACACTGATAACGCAGAAATACCAACGAATAAAGGGGATCTACCGGAAAAAATAGTACTAACAATCTGGGCAGTGAATGATGCTGGTCTGGCATCACCAGAGTCAAAGGTGACTGTAGATGTTGTTCCTTTAGCATACGATAAATCTAAAGGGGAGCTCATCATACAAAAACACTCATGCAGTATGGAATTTTGCAATGTAGGTTGCACGTTATGTCATTGCACATGTGGCGTTGTTGGAAAGAAATGTGTCTCTAAAGAAAAGGATGACTGTAACGCAATTTCGTCAAAACAAGACATGTTGCAGCAACTACATTTAAATATCTCATTACGATCAGATGATAGATGGAACAAAGCCACAGGTTCATCTTTATGCCTATACAGCAGTTGGATATACCAAAACAAATCATTTTCTTTCCAGAGGTTCGAATACAGTTTTGGAAGAAATGACTCCGGTGTCGGGGAAGGCATATACAATATGAGTATCGAAGACCCTTGGCACGATGTCGGTAAAAGACAACATGCTTTTTATTGTCTTCAAGATGGAGAACTGAGTCACGGTTCATACTACATAGCATATGTCCGAACATGGATATCTCAGGAAAAGTTTTTTATAGCAACATCCTTGCCAATTATTGTGGATCACACGCCACCTTTTATCCATAAACGACATTCTATTACCGATTCTTCTGAACCATGCGGTAAAGATGTTGATTACATATCCTCTCCCGGTAATATGTATGGTTGTTGGAATGGTGTATTTTCTGACGATGAAAGTGGCATTCTGGAATTTATCGTTTCGCTAGGAACGTCAAAAGGAGGTTTGCAACAAATAATTTAGATAGTAAAATCCTTATTTGATACGTACATGTAAACATAAAATTATGCATGGTGATCCGCAAAATTAAACACGGACATCTTTGTAACAAAGATTAATAGGTTATTAAAAGTCTTAGATTTTCAGAAGATGTATGAACGTATATGTATTTCTTCCGTTCTACGGCAAATGCAGTGGAATTACAATAGAGGTCAATGCATAATTTGCATAAAATACGTGTCGAATTACTGGACACTGATTCAAAGAAGATGATTAAAAGCTCTTGTGAAGAAGAAATATTAGTAATCACCCTGAAAATTACCTGAGATACTTATTAATTCTTTATCTTTTTGTTATTTTAATGTATTTACATATAATGTTAGACAACTATAAAAATCTGCACACAATAATTTTGGTTAATGTATTCATCAACCTTATGAACTTTACTGAACAACTATTACTTTGCGCTTTGCGATGAACAATTTCGCCCATGACAGATACGGTAGCGTGCACCTACCTGTCATGGGCTGTCCGTCATAGAAAACGGCGAAAACGGAAGAACATATCATTTTCAATTCTTTTGTCGTAATTTATGATAAAACCGCTCATGTTTGGTTTGGTTTCTAATTTTTTTATGGTTTGTTTCTGTTTTTATTTTTGTTGTAAATATTGTGTTTCTACGTCATGTAAAATTTTTTTATTTTTTTTATTTTTAGTTGATGATATTGTATCGATGTCTAAAGTTGGAACGAAAACGCAAATATCTTGGACAGGTATAGATATCAAACCAGGAACAAAATATTACACCAACGTAGTAGCAGTCAACACCATTGGCCTAAAGACAGAGTTTAGTTCCGACGGCTTCCTCCTTGATACCAAACCACCAACAGAGGGCGTTTTATTCAACACAAAACACCACAGCAATAAGATTTATCAGTCGACTGACGAACCAATTTTTTTCTCATGGCATGGCTTTGATGACAAGCATTCCTTCATAAGCCATTTCTTAATTGCATTTGAAGTAAACAACATATCAAAGAACAGTAGCGACTCTTTAGCATTCATAAATGCTGGGGATAATATTTATTTTCCTTATCCCGGTCAACCTGGACATGGTGACGTCATAACTGCTCATATAAAGGCAATTGATGCAGCTGGACACGAAAGTCGAATCGTCACTTCAGATGCGTTATATATAGACGGTACTCATCCAGAGTCTTTTGAATGCCATAAGTTTAGCGTTATTAAAGATACATCTATTCACAATATTACACAAAAGTCATTGATTATTTCTGAATCAGTGGCAAGTAAACCCAATGATTTGTTTCAAATTGTTGTCAAAGTGGACATAACCGAACTAGATTTCATGGCGCATTTATCCATTGGAGATATGACTATGTCATTACCATTTCTAAAAAACGCGGATAAATCAGTACGGTCAGAATATATTTACTTGGTCGAACAAACAGACGTTCAAAACGTAAACGTTACTATAGAGCTTAATGGCGTTAGAAAAAAGGCAACTGTTTACACCAACATATCAAAATGTTCTGGCTTAAAAATAACCAAATTGAACACTGAAGCCGTAATAGCTCGACAAATATCTCAAGATGAAATATCAGTGTGTGTTCAAACAGTTGATACTGAAAGCGGGATCGGGAAAGTGTCCGTAGGCGTCGGAAGTATACCGCATGGATTAGAAATTTTAGATATGCGACCTTTGCCATTACATCGGCATGATGTCATTAAGAAAAACTTTACCCACGGCATGACACTTTTTGTGTCTGCTCTAGTCGAGAACCATGCAGGTATGTCTGCTCTTTTTACATCAAAGCCTTTGGCATTTGACATGACACCTCCGATGATTACTGAAGGTGCAGTTGGGGCAATTTACAGCAATAACACCGATGATACGACAGTCGTAATCACAGCAAATTGGATGGTGTCTGATGAGGAAAGTACAGTTAAAACTTGTGAATATTGCATTGGTAAGTTTATCGTTGATGAAATAATTAAAGTTTTTGTAGCAATTGCTTTATGCATGGCTTTTAGATTCTCGGTAATAATAAAAATGTTGAATTGTGATTTAACTTAACTTAATATATGTTTCACATGCTGTAGCCGAATACTGAAGTATATTATATTCAATTCTGTTTAAAAATCTTTAACAAATTATTTAAGTTGCACTCCAGGTAAGAACCATGCAAAATATGATTTATGGTTGGAAAGCCTACATATTTTTATTGTTGATATTGTTACAAACTTTTACAGAAAAAAATAACATGTAGCAGATGTTAGTTATAAAACATGTACCATAGGATTCAAAATTAAGGGAAGTAACTCTGTAAGTGACACTGAAACGCAATATCAACTATTGAATTATCGTTGTGAATTATCTCCTTAGAGCAAAGAGATTGGAATAAATGATAATACATTTCAGATTATAGACCAACAAAGCAACTTAATAACAAAAATATAAATTTGTAGCCTTTTTCAGGTGTACCATATATTGCAGAATTGGCATGATTCTTATAAAGACTGATTCTTAAATTCTTCAAGAAAATTGAGATCTGTATGTTATTTGGAAGGCATTTGAACCATTAATGTCATGGAGTATTATTCTAAAACATGTCACTCTGGGTAAAAGACACACGTTTTCTTACATGTTTATTTTACAGGTACTTCAACAAAGTCTTGTGATTTACTTAAGTTCATCGAGACACCAAACCTTAATGAATTAATATCTCCACCATTACAACTTGCTCATGGAAGTAGCGTTTACGTTGATATTCGTTGTGTTAATAGTGTACAACTGACTGAGTATGCAGGTTTAGGGCCTTTAGTTATGTCATATATGCCGCCAGTTTGTGCTGATTGGCAGTTGCACGTCACATCACCGGGCTGTAATAATGATAACAATCAGAACTTTACTTTTAGCTGGGACAATTTCAAAGATTCTTCAGGACTTAAAACTTATATTTCTGAATTACATTCAGACAAAAAACAGCTACTTGATAAGACTAAAATTGGAAAAAAGAACTCTATAACAGTAAGCAATCTTGATGCCACAAGAGAAAGGAAATACACATTCACCGTACAAGCAGAAAATGAGGGAGGATTAATTAGTGAGGCCATTAATAGCACTATAGAATTAGACTGCAGAAAACCAATTTTAACAGGTACACTTTGAATATGTCGTTCCTTTTTAACGAGTGTGTCTTATACATACAAACAATTTAAAGACGACGAAAAACAAAACCACGCGATCAATAGCCTATTACCAGAATACATTTTACGTAGGTAAAGACAAACTAAAGCTTACAAGTGTTACGAAAAGTAACGCTTATGTTGAGATAATAAACAGAAACACGTCGACATGTTTTACAGAGAATTGATAACATTGTTGTTACCTTCTTTTATTTCGCTCGGTCTTTCAGACTGAAAATATTGCATAAGGAGGTAGATCTTAGGTAAGGGACACAATTATTAAAAATCATTGAAACGTTTGTAGTCGTGCTGTTTATATTAATCTCATGTAAGCATCAGAGTAACATATTGATTTCATTCTATTTCAGATGAAATCTTGAAAGCTTAGGTTAAATCGAATATGATACAACCATATCACTGATTTCAAGAGTTATGGCTCTTACCGCCTTAAGTTGCTTTCTCTAATAAAAGTCGTTTTTCCCTCAGGTTTCCCAATTGCTATTAAGCATTTAAGAACAGAATATTACAAGATAACATGGGATATGGTTTTCAGAATGGACCCAGTCATAACAACATTTGAAGTTTCAATCGGATCGACCAAAGAGAGTACCGATATCGTCAAGCTGACTACAGTATCAAAACCGTCGTTAGAGTTTCTTTTACCGGAAAATGTCAACGAAGTTTACATTGTTTTGATAGGTCATACATCTTCGAGAAGGTCATTGACCTTTAGACAATTTGTAATTATATAGTGAAGTGATGGTCTATATTGTGCTAGAGATTTTGCTATCCGTCCAATGTATGCATTATAAATGTTTTACTATTTATCACTTTAATATCAATTTTGCTTATAAAATGTATTCAGAACTCATTAAAAGTTTTTTCTTAATTTTATGGTGAAATGACGATTAAAATCATGCAACAATAAGCACTATCCGTCGAAGTTTTACATAATATTGTTTCATATCAAGTAGTTAATTGCTGCAATCCTAATAGTTGTTGGTTCTAATGGTAAAATGATGATTTTCATCGTGCAAAATTAAACTGCAATGTGTGATAAAGGTATTTTTATCCGTCCAATTCATTGTGCAAGTTAATTTTTAACTTGAATGAGGTCGTGATGATTCAGGCTTTATGAAACTAGATAACCACACTGCGCTTTTTATGCACCTGTCCACAGTCAAGATATGTTGAATTTTAATCTGATTTTGTGTCATTTTATTACTTTTTGCCTAATATTTTGACGAATTGTCGTCGTTCTGTTACCTTATTTTGAAAACATACATACACAAGAAAGAACATAAAATAACTAAAATCATACATACAAAGTAACAAAAACGAATGAGCAACTCGGACTCCACTTAAAACTGGGAGCATGGACCAGGTGCACCGGTAGAGTAAGCGTCCTGTAGAATTAACTTGGTTGACCTGTCATAGATTTATATAAATTTAAATATTTCTATATAGATTTACTTCCTAGTAGGGGGAATTTTCAAAGTTATCACAATTATTACACGATAAGATATTAAATATAAAACAAAAAATACATTTAAGTGTTTACACTTTTATTTTTCTACCCTTAATGTTCATCTGGTATGACGTTGTCAGTCGTTTATATCAAAAAAGGAATTGGTTATAGTAAATATCTTCAATCATCATAAACGAGGTAAACAAATTAGCTAAATTATTTTTAAAGTATAAATCTTTATCCAATCTACTATTACCTACCTAATTCTCTGAAGTATAAGTTGTGTTAAAATGTATATGCAGTTAAAACAAAATTACAAAGTTGTCGTTACTGAAACTGAATAAGACTCCACAGTCATTAGTTGTCGTAACTTGAACTGAACAAGATAGATGATGCAATTTATTTCCTGTATCTCTTACGACAGGCACATACAAGATAAAAAAAAAACAGCATAAAAACAATTTCGAACGCAGTAAATTTGTTTTTAAATTGTCAGTAAACAGTATACAATCATCTAAATTTTATATTAGGCGTCTTCTATCACAGTTCATTTTGATTATTTATTATTTATTATAGTAATTTAATTAACTCTGTTAAATTAGGCGAAAGATAAAAAAAATAACCAACCATAGTATTGACTAAACCTGGCAAAACACACACAAATGAATAAAAAGTAAAACATCATTTCAAATTGCCTAAAACAAAACTATATGCTTCAACAAATATTCTGAAATTGAACTATAAATTTTGCTCACATGGAAAACTCAGGATTTAATTGGACTAACTAACCGATAAAAATGTATTGGCGCGAAATAAAAACGATGTATGAAAGAGGCTTAGAATGGTACCGAATTTGTATCAATCGTTTTTTTTTTATTTCTACTCCGTATACATTATTGTATATTGTTGGTAGAAAAATGGGTGGAGCCAAAATGTATATACTGTCAGCGATCGTATATTACCAACAAATATATTGTCATTACATAGTGTTTGTTTCAATGGAAGATTTGTTTTATAAATAGCAATCCAGGGACAAAGACCAGACATGGAAAACAGACATACAGAACAAAGAACTTAAAACAACTAAAATCATACGTACAAAGTAACAAAAGCAAATGATGAACTCAGACTCCACTAAAAACTGGGAGCATGGATCAGGTGCACCGGTAGAGTAAGCGTCCTCTGCTTTTCTAGAAACACCCGCCGAGGTGCTCATAAAAAATCAAGTCCGGGTAGACAAACGAGGAAAGAAAACTTTGACCCAATGAATAAATACGTTTTCATGGTGCAGATGGATACACGATAAAGATCCACGAGTTCATGATGACGACCATAAAACTTCTGTAGTGATGACTTCAATCTTGTAGCAACATAACCCTATTCCAAAAGCTTGTTTGTTGGAGTTCTAGCGCGATACAAAAAGTCTGCGTAGTTTCGGCAAGCTCTGGCATAACGTATGAGTTGTGATATGAACACTCCATACGCAGGTGCTGAAAGAATGTTGCCATAGATGAAAGGAAATTTGACAACTCTGAATGCAAAGTCATCACGTTTGTCGAAAAGTTTGGTCAATAGCTTTCCTTTACCATCGATTTCTAAATGTAGGTCAAGATATGAGGCTGACTTAACAGTGTCTGTAGTATTCTTTATCTCAAGATCTTTGGGGTAGATGTGATGTATCAAATCCCCGCAATTAGGATTATCTTAAATAATATGTCATCTATATAGCGAAAACTGAGATTGAAGGATCTAGCCAAACGATATTCTTTCTTTCGGACCAAAACAGCTATAAAGTCAGCCTCATAAGAGTAAAGGAATAGGTCAGCAAGTAAAGGAGCACAATTTGTTCAAGGAAACTACCTCCAAAGTTATTATAATTTTTTATCTATTTTTCTCCCCTTTTAACCCTCTTGACACCTAAGTCACCTTTAACATTGAATGTTAAATCATACCAACCCTTTCCCAACTCTGCTGAAAATTGGAGCCATGCATAGAAAATATCCCAAATGTTATCTTCTACATATATAATCAATTTATTGTTTGAAATTAGTACATCTGTTGATTTTCTCAATCCAAGTGCAGTGACATATAAAGTGAAGTGTGCAACAAAGTTACGACTCGATATATCAAAGGCAATGCTTAAAGTACATCCTCCTTCGACTTTAATGAAGAACCCAAATAATTTGTTTCCGAATTATTGTAACACCGAGCTTGCAACCAAATTACTTACAGCTCTCTTCAGATCTGAGAACCATTTCGTGATTGGTGAGTTAGCAGCATATTTGATCTTCTGTAAGGAATGTTTCAAGTAATTCACCAAAAAGTTGTATGAAGTCTATTATATCTGTCTCTATATCAATAGTTTTATTTCTAGTAGAAACATGATTAGGGCTTGTCATAAAAAAAGCTTAAAGTCGAATATTACTATAAAAAAATCCACTTTCTTATGACGGGAACATTTCTGAAAGGGTTCAAACTATATAGCATGCATTTATATAAATACTCCTTCATGGTTAGCTGTCTCACTATATATTGCTCTTGTTCCATTACCTACGAAGTCATGATAACTTATTTTAGTAAAAAAGAAAAGTATATTTTTAGCATAAATAGATATAAATAATGTTGTTTATTTTTTTGTGCTCACAGTTTGAAAAACAACGAATAGCACACTAACAACTTTTAAACATGAATAATGTGGATTAAACAAAGCTTGAACAGCAATACATGAATACTACCATTCTAACAATTCCTTTTTATGTTTTTCTTTTTCTTTGTGGATCCTATTCCCTTGTCTTCCGAACCCATGTTTCATTTTTATTGAATTTGCTGTTGGGTTTGCTTTTCTTGTAAGCTGAAGCCATTACAATTTGAATTTTGGGCAAAATATATATTCCTAAGTACAACGATTAAATGTTCAGCCGAAATATTTATATTTCTTACTGTTATTCATCAAAATTTCTTTTTAACTACCAACGTTCTAAGTTAAAATAAATTGAGTGTTTCGTAATGACTTCATTCTACACTTCAACTTGGTCAAATAGCATTTTGGTAAAACAATTTTTACACGTAACCCCGCCATAAATCTGTCACGTTACTCATTTGTGTGTGTGTGTGTGTGTGTGTGTGTGTGTGTGTGTGTGTGTGTGCCTATTTTTCTTGTGTCTCAAATTGGATTTGTTTATGTTTTCTAATCAACTGATTAATGGGAATAAAGATATATATATATATATAAACATATAATCTAAAGGATTGTACAACGTCACCGATAAAGATGTTAATATACTTTAATAAAATATTTAATGAGGAAAATTTTCAGTCAACAAATGACCTTCTTCAGTGCCTTAAATAAACTGAGTGTGTATAAAAGTAAATGGTCTGAGAACACAACTCACTACCTAATCAGGTGAATACCCGAATACCTGGGACGTATAAAATTTTATCGACAGTTAACAAATATCTTGAACATTGTGTTATAGACACACGTTGTGTGTTGATCTTGAATACTGAACTATAAAACTAAAAATATTTACAAACACTATTAAAAGAAACTAAACAAAACATGAAGAACTTAATGTTTTTGTTAATTCCATGTGGGTGTAAAATACGGAGTTGTTTTATTCAAAATCCCTCCCGCTTTACTCTCTGTAGATCGCTCCAGATCGTGTTTTGTTCTACGATGAAGATTTCCATTTTCATGAAATCATCGAAGCATTGGTTGGGTAACCTGAAGTGTTGACTCACTGGGAGTAAAGGCTTTTTTTGTTAGGTTGCTCCTGTGTCCGTTTAAGCGCTTGTGAAAGGGCTGTTTAGATTCACCAACATATTGAAGGCCACAGATGGGACAGTGGAGCAAATATATTACATTATTACATAAGCACTCTTGCAGTGCACGTTGCAAAATATTTTGTAGCGTTTCCCCGTGACTGTGCTGGTTAATGATCCGATACCCATTACATTTGGCAGATTCCTTTAGACTTTATAGAACGGTCTGAAAACTTTTCAACGATGTTAGAACTGTCAAATTTGCAATGCTGTGACATCTGTAGCAATACCGTCTACGAAAAGTCCAGCGCCCTCTACCACTCGGTCAGCTAGGTTATATCAAAATATAGCTTTCGCTGGCCGGGTCATTCCTCCTCGTGGGATTTATCTAGGGCTGTAACATAGTACAATATGTATGGTAGTACGGAACAGTTCATCTAGGTGTTAGTATGTAGGATAGAGGATCAAATTAATGATGGATGTCACAACAAATCAATATTATACAAACGTCTCATGATGTGACGAGTCTATTCGCTACACTGCGCCATCGGATCTAATTGATACAGGGAAGATAAACTTATAGAAGGGTCTAAAAAAGTCCCAACGATATTAGAATTGTCAAATTTGCAATGTAATTTTCTACTTAGATTAAGCTTACCTAAAGCGCTTTTATGTTAATGTGGAAACCTTTCATTCCTTTGTCTTGTTTTTTTCTCTCCATTTGAGTGTTGTTTCCCTGTGTCCACGGAATTTTGAAAGTTACAAGTACGACCTGTAATCGTCAAAATGCTATCGAAATCAACTTTCCCAAAAACAATCGGCTACTTGCGGCGGTAGTCTTCTGTATATTTAGACATTCCTTCAGTTGATCAGCAATGTACCCCAATTCAAAAATGCGGCACACACCCGACGACGAAATATGTGAATTTTCTTCTTGTATTTCACATTCATTATATCTTGTCTTACTTTTTAAAGTGCCTTAACGAGATCTTCGCGTAAAAAGCCTCTTTTTTGTTTTTTTGTTTTTGTTTTTGTTTTTTTTTTTTTGTCAAAGGCATCGTTTGTTACAGTTTGATAAAAATTTTTAAAAATACGGACCTTTTTCAACAAATAAACTATTAAACATTTGTAGGACTCAAGTCTTTTGAGAGAGTATAATTTATTTCAATCACATTTCTTTCTTTATTATTGCTCGATCTTTCTTTGTGATAAAAGTATTATTTTCAACCTCCTTCAAACACATTCAATGCAGAGCAACAAAACAACGTTATCTTCCCCGTAAACGACATTAACGACAACTCTTATCGTAACGTCGTATTGAATCGAGAACAATCGTGGACCAAAAGAAAAATAAACAAATGCGGAAACAATTTATGATGGGAACATGATTATAAGTATGTCAAGAGCAAAAAAATACATTTTTTCAACTTTAGTACTTGACCAACGCTAAGCAGTGTGAGTAGTTAGATACAAAAAGGGGCCAAAACATAATTAAACAAAACTATTTGATAACTACAATTGAATCCCATTTAATTAATGTTTAAACAGCTTCATCTTTTGCCCCAATGTTAACAATATTCACTATTTCATTTGCAACAAGTACTAATTCTTTCTTGGGCGCTATTTCCAATTAATTGTTAGGTAAAAAAGATAAATAAAGTTTCAAGTAAATAGTTTTAACGATTAGTACTCTGAATATTAATATTAAGTCCTTGGGGTAGAACGGACATGTAAAGCAATTGCTTGTTAATACTTACAATCATGTATAGTGCTTTAAGGAAAAAATCGATGTTTTGTTTGATAGTGGTATTAGGCATTTATTTGTTATATTTAGAATTGTAGGCCCCGAAACTTACAAAATACGACTTTTAATGAAATTAACGAATCGGACGGACAATTTGGTCGAAACCATCGGTGCCCCAAGTGCCTTTTGAATATGCTACCTCAAATTTACCTGCTATTTGCTCAAATTTAATAATTTATTTTAATCCCAAATGAAAAATGGTTTGTGGGACAAATCGAAGATATTTTAGCGCAAATGAAATACTTATTGGCACAAAAGCAATGTGTCAGTTTGAACAGTAAAAAATGTCACTTTTAAAGTTTCTGATTTAGTAATTTATCAGCATTGAATTTCGACCTTTAAAGATAAATTTTGTCTAGTGTCAGAGGAAATCCATATGTATAGGTTAAACTATAAATACTAATCAGAATAAATTTCAATTTGAGCTCCTAAGATTTGGGTACTATCGAATTTTTATTTGAATTGAAACATTCTTATGTATTGTTATATAATCAGGTCAATGTATCTCGGCAATTTAAAGTTTTCGTACAGTACAGCGTTTGCCGTTGCATCTAGTTATAATGTGATGGTAGGTGTTTTTCATATTATTCAATTGGCAGGATGATCGGCCAACATTTTTTTAGAGAAAAGACAAATGTACTTAGAGCAAGTTACAAACAAATATCAGCCACAAAAACAAGAATGTTGTAAAGAACGTCTTCGAAGAAGGACAATGCATTAAATCGGAACACCTAAAACAAATTGATTGAATTTGTCGAAAAAAAATATTTTCTACAATTATGCCTTAATTTAACTTTTAATGATCCTTGATTTTGTATATACTGTTTTCAAATATGGATTTGTTAAATGTTTTCTAGGACTTTCATTAATTATACATTTTGAACACATACTTGAATATATAACGCAATAAAATATTTCGACATCTAAACTCAGTTATTTAATGATAACGGTGCATAAAAACCAATAGCCTAAAACCTATGCTTTTTCAACACTGTATACTTCTATTCCCCATACTCAGTTAAAATCCCGACTTAAAAACATTATACATCGTTGTTTTTCCAAAAAAGATGGTACACCTAGACACAAAGATATAGTTCTTGGTAGAGATTCCTCATACTTTGTAAGAAATAATTACAAATCATCTTCCAAATATACAGAGGAAGATGTTTACAAAATGCTGGAATTTTTAATCGACAACATATTTGTCCAGTGTGGTGGACGTGTTTTTCAACAAACGTTCGGCATTCCAATGGGAACAAATTGTGCTCCTTTACTTGCTGACCTATTCCTTCAATCTTATGAGGCTGACTTCAGAGCTGATCTGATCAGAAAGAAAGAATATCGTTTGGCTAGATCCTTCAATCTCAGTTTTCGCTATATAGATGACGTATTATCTTTAAACAATCCTAATTTCGGGGATTTGATACATCTTATCTACCCAAAAGAACTTGAGATAAAGGATACTACAGACACTGTTAAGTCAGCCTCATATCTTGACCTACACTTAGAAATCGATGGTAAAGGAAAACTATTGACCAAACTTTCCGACAAACGTGATGACTTTTTATTCAGAATTGTTAACTTTCCTTTCATCTGTGGCAACATCCCTTCGGTTCCTGCGTACGGAGTGTTCATATCACAACTCATACGTTATGCCAGAGATTGCCGAAACTACGCAGACTTTTTGTATCGCGCTAGAACTCTAACAAATAGGCTTCTGGAACAGGGTTATGTTGCTACAAGATTGAAGTCATCACTACAGAGATTTTATGGTCGTCATCATGAACTCGTGGATCGTTATGGTGTATCCATCAGCACCATGAAAACTGATGTATTCAACGGGTCAAAGTTTCTTTCCTCGTTTGTCTACCCCGGACTTGACGTTTCATGAGCACCTCGGCGGGTGTTTCTAGAAAGGCAGAGGACGCTTACCCTACCGGTGCACCTGGTCCATGCTCTCAGTTTTTAGTGGAATCTGAGTTGCTCATTTACTTTCGTTACTTTGTATGTATGATTTTAGTTACTTTATGTTCTTTGAATGTCTGTTTTCCAAGTCTGGTCTTTGTCCCTGGATTACACTCTTTGATTAGCGCTATTACCTTGGTTCCCTTGATTACTCTTTGAAAGAGATACAAAGAAATGACTTGTATAAAAACACTAATACTTGAACCAATTATACTTTATTAATATTTTATCTTCTTTTGTTAAGTTTGCTTCATCATACCTTTGTTCCTTGTTCTAATCTGAAATTGATTACAGTTTATTACTATAATATAACATTCCAATTATTGCACTCATGCAAATACAGAATCGAATTTACTAACTCAAACAAGAGGGTCCCAGGAGCGTGAATCGCTCAACTGGTTGAATTTTGTCTTTCAAGGGCAATAAATTTAACAAGAAGTTGTCCAACAATTTCATTCAAGAAAACTTTGGTAGAACTTATCATAAGGATTATTTCAGCAATTGAAAGTTTCTTTCTATCTATCATAGTTTTCAAGGTATTGATTGAAAAACCTGTTATGTTTCCCCCTTTCAAGGGTGATAACTCATATAAGGAGTCGTCTGACAACTTTTATTCCTGAAGACTTTTGAAGTCCTGATAATAAGGAGCATTTCAGTTGTTGAAAGAATTTAGCAAAACCTAACGGTTTTGGAGATATATGCGAAAACCTACTGTCCGACCTCCATGTTCTATTTCAGTAATGTTGGCCATGTTTTTCGACGGATCAGAAATCCCCACATCACTTCTATGCTGACATACATATAAAGTTTAATTTCAATTGGTAAAATAGTGCCAGAGGAGATGTTTGAGAGAAATAACATTACAAATAGCAAAAAACGTTGAAAAAGGGCAATAATTCCAACATGGCTTAAGAGATTAAAGCGAAAATTTGACTGCATATAGAACTCCTCATGCTGAACACTTTTTACAGGTCGGACATCAACTTAACCTTACGCTTTTGGAGATAAATGCGGAAAACTACTGTCTAAACCTATGTTCTATTTTAGTAGCAGCGGCTATGTTTTCCGATGGATCAAAAATCCCCATATCATTTCTATGCAAGATACTCCTAGAAACATTCATACCAAGTTTAAGTGGTAAAATAGTCTCAGAGAAGTAGAATTTTGAAAAATCATTACCGACGATGACGACGACGGAAACCCAGTGATGGCAATAGATTGCATGGCCTCCGGCAAGGTGAGCTAAAAAAAGAAAAGAAAGAAACCATGCAACAAAAGTACATTTAAAAAAAAAAAATTTAAACCATAAACCAGAAAAGAGCTTTCACATTGAAGTTTTGGGCGGAAACTATGCATGTTTTACGTAATTTTTCAAGAGTTTGTTTTCTACAAAAGTAAACGCATTTCAAGGGACTGGCTAAAATCTATTGAGGAATAGGGACCTGTGCATTTATTTTCTCATTTGAAAAAAATACATGCTTTCTCCTATCTTTAAATATTACAAAAAAAATGTCCTAAGCAGATGTTCAGTAACAAAATGCGTGTTCGATCTAATGTATTATTAAAATTCAGTATTAATAAATGTAAAATACGTAATTTAGGTTTTGAATTTAAACTCATATATATGTATTATATGTTTTGCATGTATGTATTTGTAATAAAAAAAAAAAAGACACCATCCAATGCATTATTACGATTTGTGTATTTAAGTTTTATTCTCTGTAGGAATCAGACATTTGGTGAATCATGGTGAGAAATCCCACAAGCCTTTTCATAAAATCTCATTCAAAATGTTATTTTAAGTCTTTAATGCAGAAATTGCATTAATTTCTTTTTAAAGTGTCAGCAATTCAAATTATACATTTTACGAAATGCAGTGTAATGTCGTTATCAACGGGAGGTAACTTTCCCTTTTCTTCATATTGTACCTTTGAAGTCGTTTGTAATTAATTCTTTGACATTTCTGAGATAGACGACATGTCAAGCCTTCTTCAATAGACAATGGAGTATGTTCCCACATTGTCTAAATTTGCCTATTCCTTAAGAGGCCAGCACTTCATAAAAGTATTTATCCGTCTGGGGCCGTTGAAGCCTTCCCCAGTGTGTTCAGGGCAATGCCTTCGTGGGGTCCAGAGGAACAAAACCCCAGGACACTCTCGAGTTTGTGTTTATTAGAGTCAAAAACTTATGTCCAGACATTACCAGCATTTAGACTTTTCTGTAGTGTCTCTATATACTAGTATAATTTAAATGAATAATAATTGAAATGAGGAAAATAATATATACTAGTTCGTCAAAATAGTTATCCATTTAATACACAAAACAGATTTTATCGAAAATTAAAATTTACACGCACAGAGACAAGATTTACTTAATTGGTTTAAGCGTCAAATTTGTATCTGCATGCATTGGTTCAGAATATTTTCGACATATAAGTGATGTGACTGAGGTGAATTCAGACGTACAACAGCTTATTGGATTCCTTACCATTTACCCTAGAAAATTTCTCAAAACTGGATCATCATATTAATAATGTAAAAAAAGAGCTAGAATCTTTACTCTAGTATACTTGTGACAAAACACTTAAACTAAAATAGAACTCACTACATCCAACATAAGTACACGTTAGTGTCTTGTCAGGATTACACGAACACGTATTGCATCCATCTGCAGCTGGACCGCTTTCCCCTATGCGATACGATTTACCATTGAAGTAACAGTCTGAAAAATACACAAAAATGTACTGTTTCAGAGTGCATTACAAAGTATTCAAAATTTTCTTTCAATTGATCATTTCTTTTAACTGATAGATGACCGGTTGCTGACTTATCAGTAAAGGCAAAAAAAGATACAGTCATATATATTGCAAATTTTGATATGCTGTAAACGTGTTTCCAGGTTTTTTTTATCAGTATTATTATAATCAAATATATTGTTCTTGATACAAACAGTAATTGTATACAAGAAGTAGTCAAAACCAAAACTGTGGTGCTTGTTTTGTTTTATTTTGTTTTGTTTTCTGTTTTGTTGTGTTTTTTTTTTTTGTTGTGTTGTTTTGGTTTTTTTTTGTTTTTTTATGTTTTTTTTTTTTGTTTTGTTTTGTTTTTTTTTGTTGTTGTTGTTTTGTTATTTTTATTAATCATAACCTACATCAAATGAGTTTCTTTTAATCTAAGAGCTGACTAATTCAAATATAACCATGCATCTACCATATATATTTATTTTTGTTTAATGTTTAATTTAGACTTACCTCCAGGAGGAAGACACCTTTTCAAGCAGTCGCATGGCATTGCGCAGCATTTCTCAGCTTAGATGATAATTATATGTAGACAGAAGAAATCAGTGAATCATAAGAAAAAATGTTTGTTCATACGCATTTGATCAAATAGCCAATGCATAAAAGCACAATTAAAACTGAATTTTCCTATAAACAATCAGCTTTAGTAGTAATAATTTTCAAATAATTCAAATTATTATCAACAAAAAATTGATAAAACCACACACATTTAATACCCATATTTCAAATGATA
The DNA here is from genome assembly GCA_037379345.1 of Perna viridis. Lineage (NCBI taxonomy): Eukaryota > Metazoa > Mollusca > Bivalvia > Mytilida > Mytilidae > Perna > Perna viridis. The sequence goes on along the minus strand of CM074519.1, from coordinate 22,526,672 downwards.
TTTACTATCAACTCCAAAGTACAAACTACCCATTTACACGTCACTTACATCAGATTATATTTTTTCACCTGCACTACAAATATTTCCATTGGAAATCACATTTATGGAAATTATTAAAGAAACTAATTGAAAAGTTGAGAAACAACCATATTATTTAATTGCATCTATAGGATTGGTTTCAACTTTTGAAGTGGATAATTCGTACAAAAAAGAAGACAAGAATTTATATAACTTTGAAAATTGACTAGCAATGAAGTATTTTACCAAGAACTCATATTTAAAGATAAAGTATTATTCATATATATAACTGAATCTCAAGGAAAAACAATGATGACGTACTCCCTTTGCAATTATAATCCGTTTTACATTGCAGAGGCCAAGGATGACAGTCACATTTCGTATACGTATCTGAATGTGTAGAAGGGCAATTAACTTCTTTAGGTGGCGTTGGAGTTACTTCGACCTATTGAATATACAAAATGATTATATCAAAATGTTCTCGAAACATAATATAATACAACATTCAACATCAGGTTAACTGCAGGAGATAAGTTACACCATGTTGTTTTAATACATTTGCAACGCCTTGAATCAATCACCTATTTGACGATATTTGTAACATGAGAGTTTTATTGTTTCTTTTGAATCCTGATACTTTTGAGAGAATTTGCTTTTATACAACAAAATTGTCAGTATAGAGTTACTTACCCTAACTGAAAGTATGGCGGCAACAATTGCGAAGAACGTATTCATCACTCTCCTTTACAGCTAAAATCTTTCTAACTCTTGAAAAGTTTCAAATAATTAAATTCGTATATTTTCACACGTAGTAGTGTACTTTTCAACAACGAGCACCTTTCTACTCATCTTTTAAATTAATGGTTTCATGTAAATTATAGGGAAACGTTGCAGGACAAATTGTTAATAACAACAAGCGGACACAAGTTTACTGACACGGTAGAACAAGCATGATTAAATTCCTAATTATTATGTGATATTTGTACTATTAAACGACAAGGAAATTTATAATTGTCTTAACTAGTTTCGTGTAAAATATAGGGAAAAGTTCAAAAACCATTTACTAAAAGAAATGAACACATCGTGACTTATACGCTATATTGTTCTTAGAAATGAATTCAAATAAGGCACCAGTCACGTTATAAAAAGATACAGGATTTGAACGACAAGGCAAAACAAAAAATAAACATTGAATTTAAAATAGCAGAGTTAGTTTGTCCTGTTAACAGTTTTTCTCATTTTTAAAGTCAGAAAAGTCATTGTTGCTCATTTGTATGAGTTATTTTGGTTATTTTATATTCTTTGATTACCCTCTAATTTTTGTTCCTCTGATTACTCTAAACAAAGACTTTAGAATAGAAAGCCAGGAAATTATCACTGAGTCCATTTAAGACTTTTGTCAACGATGTGTGTAACAAAATTTATCATCTAACTTTACATTTGTGTTCTTCTTCTGGCAATAACAACAGTTCTACCTCACCCCATACACTCAAAGAAAATTAAAGCAAGGAATGACCAATTGATGGAACATATTTATTTTTCAAAATTATATAATTTCTACTAATGTCGATTTTGTTTTCGTTAGAAATTTCAAAATTTGCAATCACATTACAATTTTATGACATGTTAATACTTACCCATCACTTCACTAATACAAATGGATTATTCCCCTTGAGTCAGTCCATAACTCGCCAACACACAGATGATCTAAATTTAACACCTTAAGGACCTAGATCATCTGCGTGCACATATGCTTCAGTTTATCGGCGGGTAACAAAACACCCAACCAATATCACTCATAGCATGGGTAGGTAGTGGGAAAGATGACAAGTAAGTATTAATATTTCATAAAATTGTAACTTGATGACAAATTTAGAAATTTTATTTAAATTATTAATACTTACTTGTCACTGATACAATATGGATGATTCCAAAGCAATATCTCCCTCAGTCAGATGGTGTATGCTTTAAACAAAAAACTTTCCAAGCCTTTCTTGAAATATCAGCAACACAATTTGAATAAAGAACATTCAAATAAACTGTGTCACGTTGACTCTTCATCAAAAAACACTTGAATAGAATACTTCCACCATAAATTATTAAGATACTTTCACCAAAACAAAACTGGTAGGCAACTCGCCGAAATAATTAACTTATCTACATGCAAAACATCAGCTGAGAAATCTCTTAAATAGAATTTCCCAAAAGTGGATTCTGAAGACCAATCTGCAGCTTCTAATATGTTATGTAATAATGCTTCTTTATATAATGCCCATGAGGGTTCAATTGCCCTATTTGAATGAGCCTTTACATTTTCCGATACTCTACTCTGAAAATCCACCAGGAAACAGTTTGCACAGATACTGATTTGTGTGGTTCACAAATTGAAAGAAAAGGTTTACCTTATTGATCTTTCTCCAAAGTACTTCTAAAACTTTTAGTCACCTTTGGGTACTGAAATAAGCATTTCCTAGGATCTAACTTCCCATTGTATTTAAAAAAAAACATTTTTGATCGCGTGTGATTATGATGGTCTTGTTTTGATAACTCTGACCTTATAAATGGGACACCATTCTTTTGCATCCTCATTTGGGTGTCGTTCACTCTAAGAGACTGCAAGTCGCTACATCTCCTAAAAGTAGTTACAGACACTAAAACGCCAGTTTTAAATATTACAAATTTAAAATCAATAGCATTCAAAGGTTCAAAAGACTGTTTTTGTAACATATCAAGAACCGTCTGTAAATCCCACTCAGGCAATAATGTCATGCTAGGAGGCCTGAAATGAAAGACCCCTTTAAAGAGACGAACAATAAGATGATACTGACCTACTCGTACATTGTCTACATGAGGAAGAACATTTGAAAGCATCGACTTGTAACCCTGAATTGTTCTATATTGTAAACCTTAATCAAATAGTGATACAGGAAAATCTGTAATATGGCTCAAAGTTGGAGAACTGGAATTGATTTCCCTTTTATCACAACAGCTATAATATTTTTTGAACTGGAACTATAGTCCCTTTGTGTACATCGTCTCCAAGAGACTGAGAGAAGTTTCCTAGCTTCTTTTGAAAATCCCCCTGTTTGATAGGATCTGTCGACAGACGCCATGCAGTCAGACTAAAAATATCAAGATCTGGGTGATAAATTTGTGTCTTAGGTTAACACAACAGATTCTGAATCACTGGCAGTCTGACTGGAAACTTTATCAACAGTTCCAGTAGATCTGGGTACCAATGTCTCCGTGGCCATAGTGGAGCAATTAGAAGAATTTGACAGTTGAACTGCCTCATATATTCTAACGCTCTGTGTATCAGGCAAATTGGGGGATATGCATAAGCGTACATCTTCTCCCTGAGAACATAACTGAGAAGATTTGGTCCCTCCCTGTTTGTTTATATACTTGAAAAGTGTTGTGTTGTCGGATCTGATCAGTACTGACTGGCCAATCAAGTGTTTATGAAAATGTTTAATAGTTTTGATCACTGCTTCCATTTCTAACCAATTGACATGCTTTTTGATTTCTGATGCCTTCCACTCTCCCTGGAAAATTGTGTTGTTTAAAACACCCCATAACCTATTTTTGAAGTATCCGTTGTTATGGTTATTGACATTGACTGAGATTGTAAAGATCGACCTCTCAGTATGTTCACTGAATTTTTCCACCAAGTCAGATGTGATAATAGATGTGGAGTAACAGGAATTTTTCATTTTCAAATTTTGAGACGACATAGGTTTCCAAAATCCAAAATGATGTAATTGAATTGGTCTCATAAAAAACGAGCATTGGGAATTAATTCTTTGCTTGTGTTGGATAGAGTAAACCCTTCTTCAAATTGAAAAAATCCTTCCAAGTATATTAATCCCTGACTTGGTATCATATTGGACTTTTCTTTGTTCACACTGAACCCTAGTTCGGTCAGAAGATTGAGACATTGGTTTCGAACTAATATCAGATGCAATCTCTTTTGATTTACTAATAACCGATCGTCTAGATATACTACTAGGCTTATCTTTCTTGCTCTCAGATAAACTGCAACTACTGATACAACTTTTGTTAAACATCTAGGATCAGTCGTTGGGCCAAAACACAGAGCTTTGAATTGAAAAGCTCTGCCTTGAATTAAACACCTAAAGAATTTCCGATGTTTTGGAAATATTTGAATATGAATATACGCACCGTTGAGATCTAGACTTACTGCCCAATCTTCTGACTTTACTACGTTCAACAAATTACTCATAGTATCCATTTTGAAGTTTTTTTTTCATGAGATACCTGTTAAGGGTCTCAGATTTATCACTGTTTTCATTTTGCCATTTTTCGTTGGTACCAGAAAAAATGTACTGTAAAAATCTGAAAGTGTTGATCTTCTGGAACCAGCTCTATTACGCCTTTTTATATCAAATAATTTACTTCTTTTTATTTATTTATTTTTTTTGGAGAAACAGAAGTTTGTTTTATTCCTTGCAAATTGGGTTTCTGTATGAATTCTAGTTTGTAACGCTGTTCTACAATTGATAAAACCCATTGGTTTGTTGTTTGTTTTTTGCCAAATTTGAAAGACAAATCTGAGACGTCCTCCTACAGGTATCTCTGCCTTCCTCTGATATAAAATTACCTGTTTTAAGTCAACTAGATTACTTTTTGGGAATTCAAAAATAATTTCCCCAAGATCCAGTACTGCTAAAGCCACCACTTTTGCCATCCTTAAGCCTCGTATCCTTCATCTTTTGGAAACGCTGGAGACTTAGAAAATTTATTTCCTCCTGACTTTGTATTTCGACGTGAAATACTGGAATGAGAACCACCTCCTTGGTTCACTGAATATTATTTAACTAACCTTCACAGCTGTCATATTCTAATTTATGTTTGTTAGAATTGTCAGAAACCACTGAAGTAGAAGAAAACGTAAGGAGACCAATCTTGTAATTGATCATTTTGCTCCCTACGTTTTTCTGGAGTCTCTTCCAAACACACCCTTACATGTGAGAGGTAAATATAAAACCTTAAGCTGAATATCTTTAAGGTTTTTATCAATACCTGCATCAGCTGCAGCACATTTTCTTCTCACCATGTGATGGAACGCTCCAAAACGACTAATTTGATCAAGTGCCTTCATTGAAATTGAAAATAAGGCTTTAAATACCTGACAACATTATTCACCACCATTGTCAGATTCTAATTTATTCAACAGTGTCCCTAAAGCCTGCTGTAAATAAAGCATTGTAATAAGACCCATTCTGCTAGCTACTTGACCAGAAAAAAGAAAGTTTCTCAATTTGTTTCAAAGGATCAAAAACAACTGCTTTCCAATACCCCAGCTTTTCATTCCTTTTTGGATGTAAATGTCTTATCATAGGTTCTAATATATTTTCAAGTCCTGGAACTTGTAACTGTGATAACGACTTATCATGTACAGGGAAATTGTGTCTATATTCCTCTCTGAAAAAAAGTTAAATATCTAGGATTATCAATCATCTATGATCTAGCTAACATCCTAATATGTGAATTTTCAAGAATTAAGCCAACAGATGCATCACTATTGTCAGTGTCAATTTCATCTTTGAAAATATTTGGTAGTCTATCATTGCTACCTTTAACAACCTCAACATTATTGTCATTAGGTAATAATTGGTGAAACTAATTAGACTTGTTACTAGAATTGACAAATTGATTAGGACTATCTGCACTCACGAAATCGTTTGTACCACTGTCATTGTCTGACATCAAGCCCAGTACATCGGCTCTTTCCCGACTATCCGGATGCAAAAACAGAATAGAGTGTTCATCAGTATCTTTAACTCTAGGGCTGCCCAAATCTTCCTCTTAGTTCGGGACCAATGGTAAAATAGTTACACGTTCCCTACTTGAAGCGTTTCCCATTACTTCATTTTCCTGTATGGCTAAACCACCAGTTTTAACAATAGAAGTTTCCGTAGGACTGGAAGTTTTACCTGCCTTCATCAGGTCAAAAAGTTGGTCAAAACGATTGTCAAACCTTGTTTCTAATGCATTCATACATGTCTCTATTTCTGCTGTCTTCGAAAAGCGTTTACTCTTCGTCTTTTGATTATCTGATGTCAACGAAGTTCTCGACATTGTAGCCAATGGTCTGCGGCTAGAATCACTATTGTGAAAAGTTTCCGTCTCCGAAAGACGTTCAGATAGTTCGGCTATACTTTATGGCAATTAAATAAACATATAAGTATCGGGACTCGTACCGAGAAAATCACAAAGTCTCATATGAAAAATATAACCTGTTTTGTTACCCGCCGAAGAATAAATTGGAGCATGTTTGCACACAGATGATGTAGGTCTTTAAAGTGTTTAGTTTAGATCATCTGTGTGTTTGCGAGTTATGGACTGACTCAAGGGGAATAATTCATATTGTATTAGTGACAAGTAAATATCAATAATTGAAATAAAATCTGGTTTACTGGCCATCCTCAATGGTAGTCGTTTTGTCCGGGTTTCATCTTGATATTTCCGTTTTTTACATTGTATGTAACTTTTTTTGTAGAAAAATGTCAATAAAGCGTGAAACCGATAAAGAGTATATTTAATATTGCAATTCTTTATTTAATATTAACTACGTATATTTAAACATTAATTTATATAATAAAACCAAGCTAGCACTTGATCTGAGATTGAAGATAAAGAGAGAATCATGTCTTTTAAGCAAAAGCAAGGAGCCCATGATTAACACTATAAAGAGAATATCCACAATTCAGAAACAATGAGTAGACCAAAACAATACACATACAATAAAACACAACAACTCACAGAAAACACACAGAAACTAAATGATAAATTATTAATCTTTTTTTTCAAAACTTGTTCGAAGTCCGATGGTTATAATTTTCTCATTCGTCCACCCAAGACTATTATAATATTTTATTATGACCAACTCAGCAGGTCTTTCTAGAAAAGCAGAGGACGCTTACCTTACCGGTGCACCTGGTACATGTTCTCAGCTATTTGTGGATCCCAGTTGCTTATTTACTTTTTTACGTTGTATGTATTATTTTAGTTATTTAATTTTCTTTGTTGTGTTTGTCTGCTTTCCATGTCTGGTCTATGTCTCTGGATTACATTTTTTTTTATTTCCGCTAAAATCTTGGTTCCCTTGATTTCTCTTACGCTAAAAATAATAAATTCGAAGCATTTTCAAGGTACAATAGCATGTCAAAGAATGTTAGACAACATATAAAATGCATGCATTTAAATCAATCCAAACAATATGTAATTTTTAAAAAAAATTACCTGGTCCGTGCTCCCAGTTTTTGGTGAAGTCCGAGTTGCGCATTTGCTTTTGTTACTTTGTATGTATGATGTTGGTTACTTTGTGTTCTTTGTTGTGTGTGTCTGTTTTCCGTGTCTGATCTGTATCCCTGGATTGCGTTATTTTGGTTGCCGCTGTAGCCTTGGTAGCTCTTTCAAGTAAATACCAAAACATTTTGGTTTTAAACGGAAAATTTAAATGAGATTCTGTTTAAATTCATGTTTTACCATAAGTATTTACATATTCATTTTATAGGTTTCATCATTATTTTATTATATTAATTTAGCTCATTTGGCCCAAAAAGCCATATGAGCTTTTGCCATTCATTGGCTTCGTTGTGGTCTGTCCCTCGTCAATAACAATTTTCGACACTCCTCTTCTCTGACACTACTTGACCAATTAGGACCAACCTGGGGTTCTGCATTAAACAGATTTGGAATTGTTTCATCCACCGACAAACATGACCATCGTTACTAAGAAAAGATCATAAGGAGCAGACAGAAGTTTTTTTTCAAATATACATGTATCATCACAGTAATAAAGATTAGCGAAATTTTGACGCAGTAAAATCATTATGAGATCTCCACGTAGTTAACTTTTCATGTAAATCTGTTACATGTAAGCCACATTGGAGTTACTGTGCATTTGTGATATATTGTCGTTATTTTTAATGTTATTACTTTCAATTTGAATTGAATTGGAATTCTTCCCTTATGTGAAAATAGGTCACACATGCTTTACGCCAATACTAAGATGACAGGTTAGTACACAGCTGCATTCACAAGTAGTTTATGTGTATTACGACAATGTGATGATTCAGCAATTAGCTTTGGATCCACAATATGCCCGAATGGGGGAACCTGTTAAAACAAGATAAATGTGTATGTGCGGCTGGATTTACAGGACCATGTTATGAAGGTAAATTTGTTTAAACCTTTCGTAACCAACGTGTTTAAAACGGATATCCATTCAGAAAATCTAAGTAGAGTTTTATATACAAAATAACGTCCGTTAAAATATCAAAGTAAGCCCGATTGGGCAAGATGGGATTATCTATCTAAGAGTTCATAACTGACGTTATTCTTTCAATCGGCCACTTAATTTGTAGATTTAACGTAACGTTTTCATCGGATATTCCCGTTTTTTGTTAGTATCATGACAATATTCTAATAAAGAAACATACGTTTTTTTTGTTTTTGTTGTTGTTGTTTTTTTTGTTTTTTTTTTTTTTTTTTTTGGGGGGGGGCGTATATAAATAATCCCCATCATACTGTCAAGCATGATTTTGTTTTCTTTATTGTTTGTTTGTTTGTTTTGTTTTGTTTTGTTTTGTTTTGTTTTTTATTTTGTCACTTGTGTTAATCATCAAATGTACTACTCCTGGACCTGAATATACGCATGGATGCTTCTTTCAAAACGTTTCAAATTTTCTCAGCAATATAAATGTATATTTCTTTTTAAAATCACTATTGTTTTAAAGTTACTTTTTCAATAATAGACGAAACTGGATTGAATTCTAACAAATAAGTTAAATGTATTTTAAAATGCAACTTTAGTAATAAATGTCATCTAATATTGAATTGAAGTTGGTCCTTTTTGATAAAAACTAAACCGACACACTTCATTATAATTTGACCATACGAGAACACATCCAATTTGGTAGCACAGCTGATTTTTCCATTTGTAAACAGATTATATTAAAGATTTATAAATAACTGCCTCTTAAATATTAAATCAATATCATTAATCATTTTAATATTTGCGGTTCAGTAGATTTAAATTTGCATCAAATATCTATATTTATTACCTGACATCACGGCGTCAGGCTTTTCTAAGGTTTAACACAATTTCCGGTTTTCATCTGTTCCCTGACAAAAAGAGTTGGAAGAATTAGTAAACCAGTAATCAAACTGGTACTGATCTCATAAAAGTTTGGAAAACCAGCTCGAAGTTCACAGAATCCTCATGAGTAATATGTAGGCGGCAAACATTTTTTGTATCACCTGATCATGGTGAATCGGCACCACCGGCTTACAAGCGAAAAGAAAAAAAATCACGGACGCCATCTCGCTCTAATTTGCCAAATAATTCGGTTCTAACAGGCCAGTGCGGTTCAATCCGCTTCCAATAAAGTGTTTAGTCGGCTCAAAATCGGCCCGCTAGTAACAGGAAAAGAATACGGGAAAGTCCCGAGACGCTTCGATAAAAGCGTGTACACAATATTTTTCACGAATTTAGCAACAATGTCATATAGTACTATAGTGTGTATACTGTTTTCTTGTGGCTCATCCCTGGAAGACTCCGTTTAGTTATGTATATATGAACGTCTGAGTTTTCTACAGATAATAAACGCTTAAATATTTAACTCAGTATGTTCATATTCCTTAATCAAAAGGATAATTAATTCTAATGCAATATATTTAACAAGAATGCAATCAATATTAGGAGAAGGATATGTAACTTAGTTATCAGTTTTTGGCCAATTGGGAAACAGAATTGCGATCAGGTGACCTGCGTTTCCATGGAAGAGCGTCTTTAAGGTCAAATGTTAAAAAGGGAAATACACCAACAGCGTCGGAAAAACAATGTCAGCATCCCACAAATAGACCTACATTTCATGCTTGACTGCCTTTGGTTGAAAAATGATTGAATTGCTTCTTCAGTACTAGAACTGATACAATCATATAGCTTTCTTATGTCTCCCTCAACTTTGGTGGGTAGACATATTTTGCTTATCTGTGTGTCTGTCATATAGTTTGTCAGCCCAACTGCTATGAAAACAACTTGGCAGAATTTTACAAAAATCGGAATGTAAGCTATCGTCATCACTTTGCGCAAACTTCTGCATTTTGTCTTATGCGATAGGATTTTGATATTTTGCACGAGGTTTCGTGCACCATTGATGAAAACGTTCGGCCTTGAACTTTGTCCTTAAGGTTAAATTATTGATTTTGACATGGTAAATCTTGTCCGGTCTGTTACTTGTTTGTCTCCTGAGATCGTCGTTTGATATTCGGCATTTGGACAGATCACCTAAAACATAGTGTCTTGTAACGTTGATGATGTCATTTGACCTTGAGGTTGAATTATTGATTTTTACATGGTAATTTCTTGTCCCGGCTGTAACAGTGTTTTGTCTCATGTACATGTGATAGACTTTACATATTTTGCATGTGGGTAAAAGACCTCCAGTCGCATGGAGTGTTGCATACTGTAGTTGATTACTCTGAGCTTTGAACTTTGTCCTCAAGGTTAATTTATTTTATTTTCCATTTCTTTTTTATTGTTAAAACATTTCTCCTCACACTTATCAACTATCTACAATGGTATGAATATGACAAAATGTAGTGTCTATCCACCGTGTTGTGCATAATACAATAGATAGACAGTAGATATTGTTACCCCAGTGTCGGGGCCCACAGAGATGGTTGCCATCTCATCGATGTCTAGTTGCCTATAAAATTATTGCTAAAAGATTCTGTGCAAGTACCAACCTAAATTTTATTCTACGAAATTAACAAACTTCTAATCATCTTGACCTACACATTATATATGTGAGCTAACAAGTTTATTCAATTCTTTAAGGTCAGACAAACGTTTTTGGAAAGCTATTATTTGTATAATGCTATAGCTGCTTGATCTTCATTTAATCGTTGGCGCTGGCCAGGAACATGTAGGGGCGATAACTACGCTAGAAACTGCAAATGCATGACAAGATTTAGAAAGTACACATCGGAGCATTTGTATAGTGTCTGCTTTTCTGAATTCAGAAAACATTGTAGGTTTTACTGCTTGGCGGCATTGTACTGAAAGAACAGGAAACGATGCACTTTTTTCGGTATTTGTCGTGTTCAAAAGAGGAAACGAGTGTAAATTATCCTATAGATAGAGATTAAAAGATGAGCTCGAAGTTTTTATATGATTTAGGCCACCTTTATAGTCTATGGTCATATCAGGAAAATTGCTGACCACTCAATTATCAGCCAGTTTGTTGTTTCAGAACTGAATATAAATAGATTTAGAATTTCAACATACACTCTCTCATATTTAAGCAGCATTTCACAGCGTTTTATGCTGACGCAACAAAAGCTGACAAGTCCATATAGCATACCAATTTTCAAAATGTGTTTGTTTGATCTTTTTTCTACTTCTTAATGCATATTTTTCTTCTTCTTTTTATTATTTTTAATATATATATAAATAATTGTACTGATTACCGCAATCCTGTAGCCTCATAACCCTGCTCAAGCAGCCATAATTGTTCAATTTCCTCTTTTTTTACAAGAAGTTTAATTCATATATACAGGTATCATCAGGCAGCCCAATGTCTAATTATTTAATGGTACCACGAAATTTGCGATAACATCTAAGATTATTGATTTATACGCTATATATGTACCCCTACTCCACCGAAAGACCGCTTAAAATGATATATTTGTCATTGTCAAAACCCATTATTTATATTTCAGTGCTCTTGGGGTTTTTACATTGAAAATGTCAATTACAAGTCTATATAGTTACCTTTACTGAATTATTTTAGGGTTGGTAAAACCATTTAGAACATTTTAAAAGGTTAGTTACATTTGTATATATTTTTCGTTATCTCATTTTTTTTATCTTATCGGCCGGCGGCATTTATTATAGAAGATTTTAAGCCCGTGTGGTGTATTATTTTTAAGCCAAATATTAGTCCTATTCTGGGTCAGGTGTTGTTGCATTCGGTTTAGCTTAAATTTTCCAGGGCAAACGCGAACAATTGTAGGTTAGACAAAAGATAAATGAAAACAAGATGCTGGGGGGAAATGATTATGATCCCATCGAGATCAGATCATGAAAATGTCTGTTTTTTTTTCTATTTTTTTACATTAAAACATTTAGCAATGTATGTAGTTTTATATAAAAAAAAAACATATCATTAAACAAAACTTAACATAGACGATATGCCACTGAACAACCATAACTTTAACAATATAATTCATCATATGTCTATGTGTTAAAATTAACTACAATTCAATACCATTTAATTCATTTAAGTCACGGTAATTAGTTTTATTTGCGTTACAGCAGCAAGGCATATTACACAAACGTTGAAAAAATGGCGCAGTAAATGGCTCCCGTCATTTTTTTTTTCTGATTTAAAAAAAATACAGATCATTTAAACACACAGGACTTTGATAAATAAATATACTTCTAAGTTTTCAAATACAAATACATTTCATTTATAATCGAAATAAGTATGTTTTCGATAAGTTACATGTGGTATGTATATAGAGGATTTTTTTTATATATTAAGTAAAAAATTAAGTGAGGCCTCATTGGTATAAATATAAAAATAGATTTTATATTTATATAAGTAATATACAGTACTAACCGCATCGGTGCAACCAAATTTTAGATCATTAAATAATTAAAACAAATACAAAAGTACTTGTAATATCAGACCAAAACATTTTCATATTCAATAGCTCTTAATAAAAAAAAATCCGGTGTAGCATATATATGATTTTGCAATATTTATCATAATTAATAATTCATGACCCACTCTACCCGAGACAATGAACATGTATCTTTTACGTACACTTTACTTTGGTCTGTTTGGATATCGATAATTACCAACAATTTGTGTATCAGACTTACTTTGTCATAGAAATTAATTTCAAAGATATTTTGAAAAGGCTACAGTAAAAGATTTCGTGGGTGGCCTCATTTATCTTTTCACGGTTCGGCCATCCGTGACACAGGTGACGGCTGGGGAATGACAGACAGGTGTATATGTACATGTAGGACTTTACATTGTGCAACATGAAACAAAATAATTATGATATTGAAATTAAAACAAAAACTCAGAACACGACTTGAGTAACACGCACTGAATGTGCACTGAATCACTGAATAATACTAAACACATTTTTGTTCAGTAAATTCAGTGCATGTGCAGAGCATTTTGACCGTTTCGGTATTTTTTTGGCCCTCTAGTACCACGCTCCATATCATCTGTGCGTGTCAATACAAACAAACCCGTTACAAAGTTTTCAGAGTGACAAACTGACAGGAGGATACGAAATAATAATAAAAAAAATCATCGGTAGGATTGCGATATGGGATGTATGATACGCAACGTTCATAATTTAATAGAGTTTTCAAAGTCATCTTTCCAGCGGTGTATGCTACTTATTAGTACTCAAAAAACCGATCATATATATATATATATATAGCTTGCTTTCTTTTGTCAAAAGATAACACACTATGTGGAACATGTTATTAATGATGTTACACACGTGCAGGATATAAAAAGCAATACGGATGTTCAGAAGGCAATGAAAAGTTATGTATGTAATTATCTCATGTGAAGGTAAGAAAATGACAATGGACTCGATGCATTTCTCAGTGGATAAAGAATGGGTCCAGGATGTAATGAAATATGAAGATAAATTATATTATCATTTTAAAACGTAATTGCGAAATATGGACTTACTGCATCCCATTAAAGTACACACTACCATCTTGGCAGGAGTACATGAACACTTATTGCATCCATCTCCAGCCGGAAAGCTGTCCCCTATTTGATACGATTGACCATTAAAGTAACAGTCTGAAAAATACACAAAAACGTACTGTATTAGAATTTATTACAAAATATTCTAAAATTGTTTTCTTTCTGATCACTTCTGTCAATTGATAGCTGAGCGATTGCTGCCTTATCAGTAAATCAAAAAACAATTCAGTCATATATGTTGCAAATTTTGGTATGCTGTACACACACACACACACACACACACACATATATATATAGAAGGGTATGAAAAATTCCCAACGATGTTAGAACTGTCAAATTTGCGAAGCAAATTTTTGTCGTTCCCTCCGCGGGACTCGAACTCGTACTGCTGTAACATCTATGGCAACACCGCCTGCACTAAGTCCAGCGCCCCAGACCACTCGGCCAACTAGGCTATATTTGACAGTTCTAACATCCTTGGGAATTTTTCAGACCCTTCTATAAGTTTACGTTATCTTCCCTGTATCAATTTGATCCGATGGAGCAGTGTAGAGAATAGAGTCGTCACATTCTGAGACGTAAAACCAAATTTTTGTTCTAACATCGTTGGGAATTTTTCAGACCTTTCTCAGAACTGTCCCGTACTACCATACATCGAGTACCAAGTTACAGCCCTAGATAAACCCTACTAGGAGGAATTACCTGGCCAGCAAGAGCTATATTTTTATATAGCCTAGCTGGCCGAGTGGTCTAGGACGCTGGACTTTGTGCAGGCGGTGTTGCTATAGATGTCACAGCCGTACAAGTTCGAGTCCCGCGGAGGGAACGACCAAAACTTTGCATCACAAATTTGACATTTCTAACATCGTTGGGAATCGTTTTCAGACCTTTCTATACGTTTATATATTTTCCCTGTATCAATATGATCCGATGGAGCAGTGTAGCGAATAGTGTCGTCACATTCTGAGACGTAAAACCAATACTATTGTAATAGAAAGCGAGAGGTTCTACCATGTACTCATGTGCAATACCTAAAATGAAGCCTCAGTGTTTTAACTATTTTGAAACTTATCTGTACATGTAATATTTAAAATTTTGATTAATATGATGAGTAAAATCTTATGGAAATTCTGCTTACACTACTGGGATGGTTAATACCCTCGGAGAACTTATATCCACCATCAGCAGCAATGACTGAGTGTTTGTTGAATTTAAAAAAAAACAACTATATATATTGTCATATGTCGATATGTCATGATCCGTATAGATGAACCGTCATCCTTTTGCAGAGAATCGGTGCATTTGTTATTGCCAGATGAACAATTCATATATATTTCGAATTTTGACTGGAAAGAATCAATTACAAATAAGATGAATCGTGTAATGAACACTACCTGCCAACGGACATTGAGTTATGCAGGTTATTTATTCATGAGCATTTTCCAAGGACAAAAAACTGCAATTATTTTGCCAATCCGCTTACTGTATTGCATTGGAAACAAGCAGTCGGTTATAACAACATACTATTCTTTATATGCTACTATTTATGGCTTTTTTTTTGTTTTGTTTTGGGGTTTTTTTTTTTTTTGTTTTTTGTTTTGTTTGTTTTATTTTTGTTTTGTTTTGTTTTGTTTTTGTTGTTGTTTTTTGTTTTTTTTTTGTTTTTGTTTTTTTTTTTTGTTTTTTTTTTTTCAAATTCTAACATTCATCGAAGGATTTGCTATTTATCTTATTAGGGTTGACTAAATCAGACATAACCATGCATCTACCATATGTATGTTTTATTTCATGTTTAATTTGGACTTACCTCCGGGAGGTACACACCTTTTCATGCAGTTGCATGGCATTG
The DNA here is from genome assembly GCA_037379345.1 of Perna viridis. NCBI lineage: Eukaryota > Metazoa > Mollusca > Bivalvia > Mytilida > Mytilidae > Perna > Perna viridis. Next base: position 22,511,024 of record CM074519.1, on the reverse strand, counting down.
GACAGCATTTCTCAGCTTAAATAACCATAATATGTTGATAACAGAAAACAGTGAAATATAAACAAAAATATTGTACATTTGCATTTGATTTTTATCGATTTTACAGTCAACTTTTGCAGCATAGAAAGCGGAATCGCACATAATTGGGATAGCTAATATATGAAAGCACAAGCAAAACTAAACTATAAACAATCAGCATAAGTAGTAATGATTTTCAAATAATTCAAATTATTTATCCAAACAAAATGATAAAACTACGCTCATTTGTCAGCAATTCAATATACATACTTCAATGATATACTTTCTCCAAAATTCAGACTACCTTTTTTGCTAGATACAATAGATTGTAATTTCTCTTCATATCTACAAATACTTCCATTGGATATCACGTTCGTATTAAATTGATAAATAAGCGAAATGATGAGTTATGAAACAACCATTTTAACTTATTACAAGTATAAGATAGGGTTCAAATTTTCAAAGACAATAAAAGTAAATACAATGAAAAGCAATGAAGTATTTCCCAAGAACTCAAACTAAAAATAAAATATTATTCAGAAAAGAAATTACTGAATTTCAAAAAAATTAATTACGATGAGGACGACTTAATTTCTAAAGTATTTGTATTCAATCATATCAAGGACTGGCATCTGAAGTACGTTTTTCCGATATTGTTTGGCTATGACGTCATTTCATGTTTTCGTCTGTTTTCCATGTCTGGTCTTTGTCCCTGGATTACATTCTTTTGATTACCGCTATAACCTTGGTTCCCTTGATTATTCGTTCAAGTAATATCTTTTCTAAAGGTCCCAAGTACCGTGAACTGCGCTCCATAAATTGGAATTATAACTTCAAAGTTCTTATGGATGCCGTGGAAGAATATGCAAGAAAATGGATACAATGAGAACAAGACATTGGTTCTCTGTTAGAGTGGGTAAAGGACGTGAGAAAGTTTTAAATAAGTCAATTATTGCCAATACCACATCAGTTTTCAAAGACTCCGATGTAGCAAAAACATTGTCTACAATACATGACAAATATGTTGTCGTACCAGCAGACAGATGCCCAAACTACATTGTTTTGTCTGCAAAACATTTTAAATCCGATGTTTACTATCAGAGGTAGACGTTGAAAATAATATCTCAATTGCTACCATACTCTCAAAAGCTCCACAAATATCCATACAAATAACGTTAATAGCTGGATCTGCAAAATGTACCAACAAACCTCTTTGAAACCTTTAACTTCAATATTTACAGCTGTCAAAGAAGGTCTGCAGTCCTACCACAACACGTGTTACTCCCGTAGTGGTACTAATTCAATGTAGATCCTGAAAATTTCGAAAGGGCTTCTGGAGACCATCAGTTCAAAACTATTATCAGAATATAATAGCATTATAACCTGTTATTTTCTCAACACTGTATAATTCTATTTCCCATACTCACTCAAAATCCCCACTAAAACATTATACATTGTTATTTAAAAAATGGTACACCTAGATACAAATATATTGTTCTTGGTAGAGATTCCAAATCATCTTTCAAATATACAGAAGATGTTTACAAAATGCTAGAATTTTTTTATCGACAATTGTCCAGTGTGGTGGACGCGTTTGTCGGCAAAATGTCGACATTCCAATACTTTCACTATTATGAGGCTGACTTCTTTGATCCGAAAGAAAGCATATCGTTTAGCTAGATCCTTAAATCTCAGTTTCCGATATATAAATGACGTATTATCTTTAATAAATCCTAATTTGATACATCGCAGCTACCCCAAAGAATTTTAGATAAAGAATACTAGAGACACTGGGAAGTCAGCCTCATATCTTGACCTACACATAGAAATCGATGATAATGGAAAACTATTGATCAAACTTTACGACAAACGTAATTACTTTTCATTCAAAATTGTTCACTTTCCTTTCATGTGTGGCAACATCCCTTCAGAACCTGAGTATGGAGTGTTCATATCACAATTCAAACGTTATGCAAGAGTTTGCCGAAACTACGCAGACTTTTTGTATCGCGCCAGACTTCTAACAAGTAGGCATCTGGAAGAGAATTATGTTGCTACAAGATTGAAGTGATCACTACAGAAGTTTTATGGTCACAATCATGAACTTGTGAATCGTTACGGTGTATCCATTGGCGCTATGAAAACTGATTTGTTCAACGGGTCATAGTTTTCCTATCCTATTTCGTCTACCCCTGATTTTTTTACGAGCACCTCGGCGAGTGTTTCTAGAAAAGTAGAGGACCTTATCCTACAAGTGCATCTGGTCCTTGCTCCCAGTTTTCAGTTGAGTCCAAGTTGCTCATTTGCTTTTGTCGCTTTGTATGTATTATCTTATTTACTTTATATCTTTGTTGTTTATGTCTGCTTTCCATGTCGTGTCGTTGCCCCTGGATTACATTCTTTGATTACCGCTTGAAACTTGGTTCCCTTGATTACTCTTTCAATCTTTCAAACAAAACCTTAATCATACTTACTCCCTTTGCAATTGTAATCCGTTATACATAGCGGAAGCCCAGGATGGCAGTCACATTTCGTTCCTGAATTTATAGAAGGGCAATTGCCTTTTTTAGGTGGTGTTGCCTCGACCTATCAGATATGCAAGTCATAATGTTAAAATATGGAAATATGATATTATACCACATACTCTACAAATTTCTTTTGTTGGTAAGATTTAAATTTGTATAATTATTGAACAGTTTTCTAGTAAGTTGTTATATAGGATACCTTATCCAACAATGCATTGCTACAACTAATAATTATGCACAATATGTTCATCATCAATCGGCAAAATCTTTGATAACATGGTAAATTTCGCAATATGTAAAATAACTTCTGTGTTCATTCGTGTATTTACAAAACAAATAAACTGCAAAATCACGTTAACTGATGGAAACATGTTGCATCATTTTAATACGTTTTGCAACGCCTTGAAAATATCGTTTTTTGAACGATATTTTGTAACTTGAAAGTTTTATTGTTTCTTTTGAATCATGATACTTTTGAGAGAACTTGCTTTTTATACAACAAAATTACCAGTATTGAGTTACTTACCCTAACTAAAAGTATGGCGGCAACTATTGCAAAGAACATATTCATCACGCTCCTTTACAACTAAAATCTTCTATGTAATGAAAAGTTTCAAAATTAAACTCGTATATTTTTGTACGTAGTAGTTTACTGTTAAACAACGGACAGTTTTATACTGATCTTTTAACTGATGGTCTCATGTAAACTATAGGGAAATGTTGCAGGGTAAATAGTTGATAACAACTAGCGGACATAACTTGACTGACTCGTTTTTTTAAGGAAACATTATTAAATTCCAAATTATTCACACGTGGTATTTGTAATGTAAAACAACAAGGAATGTTATAATCATCTTTAATGGTTTCGTGTAAAATATAAGGAAAAGTTCAAAACCATTAACTAATAAGTGGACACATCGTGACTGACACGGGCTTTTGTTCTTAGAAATGAATTCAAATATGGGACCAGTCACATCATAAAAAAAAGATACAGGATTTGAACGAAAAGGAAAATAAAAAAAAACTTTGAAATTGAAATAGCAGAGTTATTTTGTCCATTAACAGTTTTTTTTTTTTCTTCTAATTTTAAAATTAATACGATACAAAAGTAAAATAAAATACCCTTTCACTTTGACAATTTATATTGGCATGATAATTGAATTGAAAATGGGAAACAGATGGTTTCTTTCCTGACAACTCAACCTGGTCCATGCTTCCTATTTTTGTGGTGTCAATGTTGCTCATTTGTACGAGTTATTTTGATTACCCCTTTAATCTTCGTTCCTGTGATTATCTAAACAACGACTTAAAGAATAAAAAGCCAAAGCATTATCACTGAGCCCATTTAAGACTTTTTTCATCGATATGTGTAACAAAATATATCATCTAACCTTACATTTGTGTCCTTCTACCTCACCCCATACGCTTATAGCAAATTATATCAAGGAATAATCGATTGATGGAACATATTTATTTTTCAACACTATATAATTACTACTAATGTTAATTGTGTTTTCGTTGAAATCAGGTTTACTTGCCATCGTCGTCGGTAATTCGTTTTTTTTACCTTGATATTTCAGGGTTTCTTTTGCATTGTATGTAGCTTTTTGTTTATCTTACCTACACAGTTAAAAGATAAGGTTTGAAAAATATCAATAAAACTTCAAACCGATAAAGAGTATATTTAGTATTGCAATTCTTTACTTCATACTTAATCTACATGTACTAAAATATTAATTTTACATAACAAAACAAGCACTTAAGCTGAGATCAAAGATAAAAGAGAGAATCATGCCTTTAAAGCAAAACAAGGTATCCATGGTTACAACTAGAAAGAGAATAGTTTATCCACAATCCAGAAATAATGAGCAGACCTAAACAATATACATACAATAAAACACAACAACTAACACTCAACCCCGGAATTGACTTTTCATGAGCAACTCTGCGGATGTTTCTAGAAAAGCAGAGGACGTTTACCCTATCGGAGCACCTGGTCCATGCTCCCAGTTTTTAGTGCAGTCCGAGTTGCTCATTTACTTTTGTTACTTTGTATGTATTATTTAGTTATTTTATGTTCTGTGTTGTGATTGTCTGTTTTCTATGTCAGGTCTATGTCCCTGGATTACCTTCTTTCCATATGTGCTAGAATCTTGGTCTCCTTGATTCTGCCGCTGCTGGTGGATTTTGTTCCCGAAGGTATCATCAGCCCAGTACTGTAATTAATGGTTTTAACAAGAGGAATGAATCAAATCTGGCTCGGACGTCACCCGGTACAAAAAAAGTCCGAATCTGACAATACAACGGACACACTGTTGTCTTGTTAGACTATGATGTCCCCAGATGGGAATCCTAGCACACTCACATCTGGAATTGATGTTGCTCCGACAATTCCAACAAAACGTACCCAATCGCACAGTCTGCAGACTATCTATTCCAGTACAACTATTCAGACTCTTTCAACGTAATCAAACCATTTTCCATCACTTTAAATGATATATTTGACTACAATGTTGACAAACCACAACGTGCTATATCAAAATTTGGTATTAAAAGCAGGCAACATTCTAATAACTGAGTCTTTCTTCACTAGTACCCTTACGAACAAAACCTATAACTCAAGAAGTAACAATGACTTAAGTTGCAAAACGACAAATTCAATATTAATATATGGATTAATATGCGATTCATGTGGTCTAGTATATGTCAGTGAATCACAATAACGATTAAACAAACGAATGTGCTGTTATAGTTCCGGAATCAATACCAACATATTCCCGACAGTATATCAAAATTTTAATCAACAAGATCATTCTATGAAAGTTCGTACTCTCCAAAAATAATTACCACCCAACGAATTGTCCCGTCATAAGTAAAGGCTATCGTCGGGAAAATGAGAAATACTGGATACGTAGACTAGGTTCAGCAATACTCTACGGGTGCAATGACAACATCAAAAGTATAGGAAAGCTTTCAAGCCAATAAAACAATAGCATAAATGTGAGGAATTTATTTGACAAAAATCCAAGACGGAAAAGGAGTCATGGCTATCGCCACTATACGTCACCGAAATACATGATGTCTCCATAGATGGTTTTCATCCTCTCATACAAAACCTCTTGGACTTCATAACATTCAAACTATACTCTATTCTATACATCTCACTCTACCACACTCCCTTTACAAAACAAGTCCTGACACTCCTATATCTGGATCTACCTCGCCATTATACAGACTTGTTGCCATCATTTTTGTTTCCACAAACTCTTTAAACCAGTTTGTGTAGAAGATCAAGATAGAGAAAAGTGATCATTTCTTCCACTACCGTTTGTTGTCAACAAAGGTATAGATGCAATCAATTTGACTAACATCCTCTATCACAAAAATTTAAGCAACATAAGTCCCCCATATTTCAGGGACAAATCAATACCGATCATTTCATATTACTATACTTTACCTATTGCATCCAAAATTTTCAATTATAAATGGTTATTGCAGAACCTCGAGATTGAGGACATCAAGGCTATAACAACTATTCTTGCAAAAACTCTTTATTCAAATATGGTCCTTCCGGTTAGGGGAGATTTAAGCATTATCGAAAAATTAGAAACATGCATGACAAAAACCTACCGAACTGACAATGTAATATCACTCAAAGATGATTTCTCTATTTGTATTGATATTGATTTTGAATAAATTATTTAATTGACCTGTATTTATCTTTAATTTAAAAAGAAATTGTGTGAACACAATTAAAAGAGTAATGAAGCCAATCAGGATTCCATTGAAATCAAAACAACGCATTCCAGGGGCTGTACGTAAAACTAAGAGCATGGACCGGTATGACAAACATCCTCTGCTTTTCTAGAAACACCCACCGAGTTGCGTACGAAAATTCAAGTCCGGTATAGACGAAAGAGTAAAGGAAAATTATGAAACGAAGAACATATAGGTTCTCATGGTGCAGAGAGATACATCGACGTTCAAGAGTAGTTAAGTTTCTGAGTTTGGCAGTTCGGTTCGAACGAGATATTTATATTAGTATAAGTCTTGCTTGATGAGCTATTTGGATTGTTTATACTGTGAAAAAGCTAAATTGTATGCAGTGTGCATCCTTGTAGATTTTAAAGATGCTTTTTCATCATCATTTATATATTTATCAATCTAAGCCTGTCCGTCTACTTGTTACTTGTACATGATGGGTCTGAGAACATGTATACAGTTGTCCACTATTAGACTGTCATAGAGTCATGCTAAAAAGACATGTGAAAATCAGAATGAAATATTGGTAGTTCTAGATAGCAATGAAAAGCAACTAGCTATAACTAAGGAAATCAGAAATTTAAGTAAGATGTATAATATAAAATATTAATTGTTGGGGTAGACCTAGAAAATGGGACACAACCCTATCACATGTAAGCGTCAAACAACATGGACTGAATTCTTTCTGTTTCAAATGAAAGCTCGATAGGCTTTGGTGAAATTGAATATAATACAGACATATCACTGATTTCAAGAGTTATTTTCCTTACCTTAGGACTACCTTCTTAATTCGTTATGAATCTATTATATTTTACTTAAATAATATAAATATCAGCTTTATTTGTGTTATCATTATTAAGAAAATGTCTTCTTATTCCATTGTACCTGCATAAATGGCGTGCTTCTGCTATTTCATAACAACTTATTTATCGATGTATTCTTTCTTATTAGTTATGAATTACAAATCATTTATTTTTTCTTTATAGTTTCAAGGAAAAAATAACTCTCATCCAATATATACATGTATTGCAATTATCATACCAACTAATTAAGTAGTAGTCTTTATAAAAAAATCAGACAGGAACTTATCTCTGCGTGTCAAAAAAACACTGAATTCTGTTTAATTTCTTGTTCAGAACAAGTTTCAGATCACATAATTAGTCTTAGTTTTTCATTTGGTTCTTGTACTTTTGGATAAAAATTATATCGATTGTACATAAAATTTACATTTTGCAAAAGTTATGGTTCTTGGTGTATTGTTTTCTCAAAAATACAGATTTGAATACAGATATGATTATCGGTATGCAAAAACATAGCACATATAGACAGGAATCATTTTTCTATTAGCAGTGTCTGCATTTTATGTGGACGGTTACCTAAGTGTTAGTGTTAATGTTGTTTCTCCGTATCTTTTTTTATTATAACAATATTTTACTGTTTCAGGACTCGATTGGTGGGTAGGTGCAAACCAAAATGAAAGAGAAATATTCAAGTTAACGAATGGCAACCAGCTTGACTTGCCTTTTGGTTTCCATCACAACCCACGAATTTTAGTGGCATAGAAAGATGTCTCTCTACGGAATTTCAAAGTAAAAACCAATGCAATGGACAGTGGTCTGAAAATGATTGTAGTGTTCTTCTAATATTCATTTGCAAAAACTATCCTATACCTTAGTTCTGGTCACATATTTAGAATTAGTTAACAAGGAATACAAAACAGAGATTCTTATAACACCTAGGATCATTTATAGTACATCTTCTGAAAAAAGAGACTGGTTGAAGATGAACTAAAGTGCAAACGTTTCTTCAAGTCATATATTTATTCATTACGATTAACATTGCTTTGACTACTGGAGTAATCAAATGAAGTTATTAAGTAGCACTCCAGCTAAAAATCGTGCGAAATGCGATTCGTGGTTGGAAAGCCTACATATTTTTACATTTGATATTTGTTCAAAATGATATAGTAAAAAGAAGTAGAGAAATTATAGAAATTAACGTATTGGTTTTCATAAAACCCCTTTTCATAGGAGGTATAAATTATAAGGAATGCACTATGAAATTCAAATTAAGGGAGATTACTCTTGCAAAGAGTAATCAAAGGAACCAAGGTTATAGCGGTAATTAAAAGAATGTAATCCAGAGACAAAGACCAGACATGAAAAACAAACATACACAACAAAGAACATGACACTGAAATACTATATAAACTGTTGGATTTACTAGTTGATTATCTCCTAAGCGCAGGCAAATTGGATTTCATTATAAAGACCATTACAGCAACATAGTTGATAAGAATAAAGTGTAGCTTTTTTTTGGGGGGGGGGCGTATCACATAGTTCATAATTCGCATGACTCTTACCAAGACTACTAATTAACAAGAGAAGATATAGATATATTGAGATTATTTATCTTTGATTTGAAATGCGTTCTTGTAAAAATGTGACCTTCTACTGATGGTTATTGACGTTTATATTGTTTTAGTGTTTGAATGATTTGAATCTTTAGTAGACGTTTTTTAAATATTACATTTTAATAGTATTATTTGAAAGATTGACTGTCGCCCTGAACTGCATAATATACATATACCTACATAGGAAGTTTCAGCTTATAAAGTATTGAATGTATTGAAATAACGAAAATTGACTTTCTTGTGTGTGTTAATGTGCGTTTTAGATTTTTACTTGGGACAAGCCTTAAATTTTAAACTTAATCAATGCATGCATATTGAAACTATTCTGAACTAACTCCTCTTTGGACTCTATAGTATGTTCGGTTAGACATGTATTTGATTTTCCAAGGTTCAAAATACATTATAATTGTTGTGAAAGTATTTTTAAAGATGTCTTCTTTAGACAGGGTTTTGGTCTACGTAGGGATTCGATTTAGAAAGGTTTCACTGTATTAATTATAAGTATTCAGCTTTTTTGTCGCTCCACTCTACAGCGATTGAATTTAACAAGATGTTGCACGCTACGTTGTTTTAAGTAGGTAGACGTGGGGTAAGGGATTTATATCTTGAAATCAGTGATACCATATTCTATTACACCAAAGCCTACCAAGCTTTCATCTGAAACAGAATGAAATCGATCCAAGTTACTTTGATGCTTACATGAGATTAATGTAAAAAGTCGAATACAAACGTTCCAATTATTTGCAAGAGGTGTGTCCTTTACAATACACTGTTGATTTCAAAATTAAGGGAGATAACTCAGTTAATGACACTTAAATAATATAGAATGTATTGGACTTTCAATGTTGGTTATCTCCTAAGGGCAGAAAGATTTTAATGAATAGTTGCACATTTTATAATACAGACCCATCAAACAACTTAATTACAAAATGAAAATATGTGGCCTTTTTGGGATGTATCACATTTCTCAGATTTTGCATGATTCTAACCAATACAACTACTTAATTCGACCACCTCCACAAAGATTCAGTTTAGGGTCAATAAACTGTAAATTGGTTTTAATACATTGTACGTAAAAAATATAGATGAATTAACGATTCCTTCAATACATCAAAAACTTATTTTACAATGTAGCTTATTATTGTACACATATAAAGATTCTTAGAATTATATTCAGAAAATACAAAATGCAGATCATAAATTCAAACTGGTTGATCAGAAGATAGTTTAATAAATGACTACTTAATAATTAAGTAAAAACTTAACTTGAACGAAAATGAAAGGGGAAATGATAGGACATTGAACCAAATAACCTTACAGACTTACACAATAAAACCAATCTTCGGTCAAAATTTGACCAATCTTTAACATTAATCACTATCTGACATTTCTACAATTCCTACATTTGCCAGGCTTTAAACAACATTCAGACCAAATCTTTAACCTAACAGCTGGAAGTTGATAAGATATGAACTCATACAGAGCAACTCTTGATGCTAAAAAAATATTCCATGACCAAGACCTGAAGACAATGAATCAAGAATGACATCAATCTCTACTTACTCAAGTACCAAAAATACACAGAGTGAATGTTAAACAAAACAACTTGACATAATCAAATTGTCCAAACCGTTCATTTGTATCCGCTAGAACTCTATCAAATAGGCTTCTGTAACAGGGCTGTGTTGCTACAAGATTGACGTCATTACTACAGAAGTTATGGTCGTCATCATGAATTCATGGATCGTTATGGTGTATCCATCTGCACCATGAAAACTGATTTATTCAACGGGTCTTAGTTTTCCTTTCCTCGTTTGTCTACCCCGGACTTGACTTTTTATGAGCAACTCGGCAGGTGTTTCTAAAGGGGCAGAGGACTCTTGCCCTACCGGTGCACCTGGTCCATGCTCCCAGTTTTTAGTGGAGTGCGAGTTGCTCATTTGCTTTTGTTACTTTGTATGTATGATTTTAGTTACATTATGTTCTTTGTTGTGTTTGTCTGTTTTCCATGTCTGGTCTTTGTTCCTGGATTGCATTCTTTTGATTACCCTGTTACCTTGGTTTCCTTGATTACTCTTTCTTTAAATTAGCGGTTTAATGTGTTTTCATGGTAAACAGTTTATGAATGTATTATAATAATAAATATTGATAAAATAATACGTAATACTTCTTATTTTTGCAAAATGTAAATTCAAACACACAGATATATTTATATACATGTCAGGTAGTTCATAAACATAAAATTAACTTTTTCTTTGGAAAATGATTCAATTCAATGGACCAAATATTAATCTATCTCCTGGTCTTTGCTCAATCCATTATGACAATAGAACTAATTTAAGGAGGTACACCTAGGGTAAGGGACATAATTCATTAAATTAGAGATATGTTTGTATCATATTCAATTTCACCAGACCCTATCAAACTTTTAATTAAAACAGAATGAAATCAGTCAATGTTACTTTGATGCTTACATGAGATTGATATTAAATGGTGATTACATACATTCCAATGAATTGAAAGAGTTGTGTCCCTTACCCTACCCTCCTTAACAGGGGGTAGAAATTAAATTTTACTCATTTTCTGACTACCATAATTACTTCCAAAATTCAGATCATCAATATGACATGACATCAATATGGGGGGATATAGAAAATACGTCACACAAAAAACATAATTATTAGAATCTTTGGCCTTGCTGTTAGAGGAATAACAGTTGAAGAGTGACATTTAGACGTTGATTTACCTGAGGTAACAAAACATATTTACAGGTGTCAATTCTTTGTACTTTTATAATTGCTTACATGTTATTAAGCTTTATAAACGTCTCGACTAAAGAAGGAATGGTCCCTTCATAAAACATGTCATAAGGTAGTGAATAATATATAGTAGCTCTATCTTCACATGTTAATTCTTCATCACAGCCAAGTTTTTCAAAATGTTCATTCGATATCTCAAGAAGAGTCAGGTACACCTGTAATGAATAAGTAGGACATATGATTAATAAATTGGTTGATTAAGTATCCTTCCGCATAAGAATTAGGCATTGGATGGCCATCGCTTTCCTCAATTTGGTTCTTTCTACTTCGATTATATTCAACCGAAAAGCTAATCAAACTAATCCTAAAAACATTTTTAATGTAGATATTTTAGTGCTTCTATAGGGTTTGTAAGTTTCGTCCTAGTTTCAGTTTTCCTTCCGGAATTTTAGATTTATAACATATTGAAATCCGAAGGCCGGTCTGCATTTTATTGTTTACTTCCGAGAAATGAAAACGCTGCATCACTATGCAAAATCTAATATTTCTATGTTTTTCTTAACATTTTTAATTAGTAGAACTAGATATTTGTCATTTTGTATCAGTATTTTTTTCATAAAAATATATTTTGCTTTTAAAATTGAACTCAATGCTATGTTAATGACGAATCTCTGTGCATTTGAAAGTGAAATGAGGACCTCGGAGTCAAGTGACGAGACTTACATACCCTGTAGGAAAAAAAAGAGTGGAAAATTGTTCCCACCATTCCATAGTGTATTTCAACTAAATTTACATTCTCTTTCACAGAACTATGGCTCCTTATTTGTTTAAGAGAGGCAAAGCAATGATAACTCTGTGGGAGAGAATGCTACATTTGACCCATTAACTTAAAAAAAAACTGTTGACACCCTTTGATGCATATTTCTATAGATTATGAGGTATAAATACTTAGATAATGAAATAAAATTTTTGTGGTTCTTTTTTTTTCTTTTTGCAGCACCTTATACACAATTTGCAGGATTCTTAGCTTGAAAAATACATAAGTGTAAGTTTTTTTTTAAGAATCAGGCAAAAGGGGAATAAACAGCTGCACCACGAGCACATGATACGTCCTCTGTCTTGTGAAAAAAACAACATAATAAATGTTGTTGGAATAACACAGGGTTGTTCAGGATTTGGTGCTAAGTATATCCTTAGCATTCTTTATTCCCAGCTCTGTAGTAATTATCTTTCTCCAGTCAACATTGTATTAAGCTGATAGATAAATTGATCATGGTTATTTTTGAAAATGTTCCAATTGTTTTTGCACAATTTGAAAACACGTGTGAAAAGTTTTGATTCAGATGAAAAGATTTACATTACTCAAAAAAAAAACTAGTGTTGTTAGCTTCTCTCATATACTTGGTCTTAATTTGATAATAATTTTCAATTTAAGCTTCTTTAAGAGACCGACAAAAATTACTTACAACATGTTTTACCAAATTGAAGCAATAATTCTGATTAAGGGAGCAAAAGATATTTGCAATGAACATTTCCCATGCCAATACATAAATTGAAAATTTCGATGTACCATAAAACAGAAATTTTATAAAAGAGAGAAACAAAAAAATGTTACAACATGTTTCAGTATTCATAGTATTGTTCTCTAAAATTAATTCCCTATATCGGTTCTTTCTTAGGGCTATTCAATCAATAATTGTATGGGAGGGTTGGATCGCAGACCCAACCACCCATACACATTTTTAAGGATTAATCACCTCCTGAATTCCCCTCATAGGGCACGAAATGAAAAAAAAAACAATCAATAAAAAATTTAATAAAATGGAGAATCTTCATAAAAAAGTATACAGATCTTCAGATTAATATACATGTAACAAGTGTGTAAACTTGTATGCAATAATCATTAATCATTTTTCAGTTACCGCACAACATGTGAAAGAAACACCCCCTATTTTAGTTACAAAGTGCTGTAACTCAAAGTTTTAATATAATTTTTACCCCCCCAAAAAAATAGTTAAATCATCATAAGAACCAACTATATTAAGTTTCAAGAAATTTTGATAAGTTATTCTCAAGTAACAGTGTAACATGTGAAAATCAAAGAGTCGCTAATATTCAAATATTCTCTGTCACTGATTTTGGCTCACTATCAACATCCAAAATGGCACGAATGCGATATGCCCTAAATTTGGTGACTTTGGCTAGAATCTTGGTTCCCTTGATAGGATTACTCTTTCTCCACTGTGATAACTCGAATGTTTTCAGTCTAAACAATTGGTTTCCAGGAACCAGTTTAACAAATAGCTATATATAGATTCCGGGGCCCTGATTATGTATATGACCTATTTAGTCAATTGTAACCAACCACTGTTTGATTGGAAATTATGTAATATAATATAAATTTAATTCTAACCGATTATTTTATCTTTTAAAGTAAACTTCCCGTTCTCATACAAGCAAAAAAGCACACATACATGTTCATGTAGACATGTGTATGATATTCCAAAAAAAGTCCAAAGCGATCTTTGGGTTGCTTATAAAATTGACCCGGACACCAGATTAGGAATCAGTTTAGAAACCAGATTAAACAACTGGCAATGAATATTTATAGATACAACATGTATCAGGGCCCTGCTAATGTTTATGACCTACATGTATATAGTCTTGTAACGAGCCCCTGTGCCTGAATTGGAAACTGGGTAATGTTCAATGCTAACCGATCATTTCATGTAAACTTCCTGATCTCATAAAAGCAAGAAACACACATGTATGATATTTAAGAGGTACATTTTTTTTCTCGTATGAAGCTAGAACTACGACCCGATGGCAGTTAACAAGGCACAGATCTGCAGCATAACGTGGAGTAGAAATACATGTATGTTAATATGCAAATCATATGCATATAAAAAGTACTGAAATTACAAGTGGAAGAAGTTGCTAACAATATTTTATGTTTTTTTACAAAAAAAAACTCAAAGACTAGAAAATAAAATATTGAATCATCCCCAAAAAGTATACGGATCTTTATATTTATATAAGTAATAAGTGTAAAGTTTTAAGAAGTAATCATAAATTGTTTTCCAATTACGCCACAACATTTGAAACACACCCTTCTATTTTAATTACAAAGTCCTGTTACTCTAAATGTTTTCATATAATTTTCACCAAAAAGTATAAAGACCGTTTGACCATCATAAGAACAACTATATTAAGTTTCAAGAAATTTGGATAAGCTCTTCTCAGATTACAGTACGTTTTAGGAAAAGAGCATCCATACATGTAAAACAGACCATGCTTTGTTTTAGACTGGCTTTTATCATGCTCACACAGAGAATCCACAGCTCAAAAAAATTGACACTTTGACACTTTGACACATAGTAAGCACTCGAATAATCACTCTCACCCTAAAATGTTACATGCTTTGAGAGAAGCAGGTACTTCAATATTTAGATTCGCAACCCTTGCACATAAATGTTGTCTCAATACGAAGTTTGTAAAACTCAACATATCTGAAATGTACATGCCATGATGGCATCAGAAAATCTTCAAGATGGGCAAAGCAAAAAAAAACACTTTTTTTCTGATAATGTGTATTCTTTTCAAGTTTAATTTCAAACGCTTTATTTAAAGTTGGTACATATAAAACATTACGAAGTGAGCTCTAAAAATTAGGGTAGGTAGGCAAAACTTTTATTTTTTTTTATTTTTTTATTTTTTTTTAGTTTTTGACTGGTTTGTTTTGAAGACACATTCAAACTTTAATAGTGCTTGACAGAAAATGGCAAAAAAAAATTAAAGATAGGAACACAAAATTAGGGTTGGTAGGATCATCAATAATGAGGACATTTTCGACGTATTTTGTTTTGTTATAAATTAAATAATACAGAAGATTGCCATTTATTTTCAAAACCATAAATGCATGATAGTTGATACATGTATGTACAAATAAATCAACAATACAAGTTATACATGTAGTTCACAAAAGCGATGTTTGGTATGGCATAAAATACATTTTGCCCTGTTCCAATGTTCACCACTGGCAGGTCAATGAATCTGATTTTGATGGATCTGCTTCCATCTTTAAAAATTGGAACAAGAGTAGCAAATAACTTTTTGATACCCCTACCATTGCTTTCATCACATAAAATACTGAATGGTTTCACTGTAAATTTGTAGGCTCAAGTGTTGGTGCGACAGCCTGCTTTATGATTTGGGTGCATTTAGTCCTTTTACATTAAAATGTATCAGCAATTTTATAATAAGGGAATGTTTTATTTTCACAAAGTCAGTAAAATGATCAGCCACAAGGAACGGCAAGTTGTGTTTGGCCACCACTGTGGTCAAAACAAAAAAAAATATCTCCAGCGGCGAATCCCAAAAGGGATTAGAGAGACTCATATGTCGCTTTCATGACCCAAGTGGTCGTTGACATAAATAAAATGGCGGACAATAAACGATAAAAAAATAGACAAAATTCTATTACGAGGATTTTTTTTTTAGGAGGAATTCTTGAAACCAGGAATTTGATACATCTCGCACGGGAGATTTTTTTGGCGGGTCAAAAGGTAAAATTACGGGCGACTCCCACAAAAAACAGAAGGGTTAACACCTATGCATTCAGGCACACTTACACATGATTAAAAACCTTCCAATAAAATGTAATTAAAATCCATTGAGCAGTTAAGAAGGAGTTTCAATTGTGAGGTTTTTTAAAATATATGTAAATCCTTAAGTTGAATTATCTCCCTTCAAAATCCTATATTCGCATCTACATATGAAGCCTAACTTCCCCATTAAGTTTCATACAATATCGAGCACTTTTGAAAAAGTTGCACATATGAACTAAAACCCTTAAGTTGGATTATCTCCCTTTGTTTTTTGATAATTCTTCTTGCAAATCTACTTTTGATGTCCAACTTTCCTAACAAATTTCATCAAGTAAGATGGGAGGAGTTCCACTTGGAAAATATTTAGACAGACAAATGGAAGAGCAGACATACAGATAGACAGATAGAAAAATTCCTATTATCCTATACATTAACCTTTTGAGTGAAAGTGTAAAAGTCTTACCAAAGATTTATCAACAATCATCCCAGGCATAGTGAGGATAGATGTTTTTTGTTCATTCTTATGTCGCTGTATGTAGGTATGCAGATCCAACAACAGGTCTCCAGCATGTTGTCCTAAAGTGTGTAGTGTGTTCACCAACATCATACTCCATACTAGGTCTTTCAGTTATAGGAAACATTTGATTTTATTCTTGGGTTGCAGAAGAGGAAGTTGACGATGAATATGACACAGTACATTGTTTTTGTTTGTTTTTTTTTGTTTTTTTTTTTTTTTCGCTCTCCTGTTGTTATCATCATCTTGTTTTCTTTTAAATTGTCCTGCTTTTGTACTCTTGCCTTTGTTCTTTACCTGAAAAAAATTAAATTAACTTAATAATTTTGATAATTGTAAGTAATTTTACTCCAATCTGTCGACCATGTATGACCATCATATATATAAGATGACCTGAGCAAACGTTTGAGAGCAAGTCATCTAAAACTGGTTGGGTCTAATAAAAGTATGAAGTCTTAAGGGGGTAGACCTAGGGTAGGGGATATAACTCTGGAAATCAGTAATATTAAGCATATTAAGCTTTCATTTGGAACAGAATGAAATCGTACAAGTTACTTTGATGCTAACATGAGATTGATGTCAAATGCTGAATACAAACGTTCCAAGGATTTGTAAGAGTTGTGTCCCTTACCCTAGGTCTACCTCCGTAAGTCATGTATCAAATACCTTTTTCACAATGCTCAGAGAAAAAAAAAGAACTAAATACAGAATGTTATCACACACTTTGTAATGCTAGGTTTAATCAACACTTGTACAAGTCTCAGGAAACAGGATTCTAAATGCTTACAAGTTACAACATATGCCCAATCTATTAAAAGCCACATACATGTACAATACCTAAACCAATCGATGCAACTACAGTAAGTAAGTAAGTAAGTAATTATTTATAGTGACCTGTGTTAACACATATGATAACTGTTACATCGAATAAGTGTAATATATCAAACACCCGGCCCTTTGGAGCTATAAGTCACCTTATATTTAAATCATTTTACATAGAAACAATAAGATAATCACGGATTGTCAGTAGAACATCTTTAACGTAATGACAAAAAAGAAAAAAAGGAATTTGAAAAAAAATAGAAGTATTAAAAACAAAAATGTTATCAGTTGATCAATTACTTGTATATGTGAGAACGTCTTAAATTAGAAGCTCGGACAACAAACTTTGCTATCTTCGTTGCATGTTCAGACATTAAAAGATTCATCTTAGCAATAGTGTTCGTGAATGTATATTCATTAAAATTGAAAATATCATGAAATGTCATTTCAAATGTAATTATAAAGATCACATTCTAATAGAAAAAAGGTCTCTGACTCCACGGCCCGTTGGTTACACAGTCTACACAACCGATCATCGTTCTGTTCGCCAATATAACGTCTTGTCTCAATTCGGAGTGGTTAAATACCAAAGCGAAATTCTGCAAAATGAGATCGCTCTGATTTGTTTAAGTTCAATGTCACATAACTCTCTAGTTTGAAATTGGTTTTAAAAGTTCTGTAAGTCCTCAGTTTCGAAACATTCTGTAAAGAGTCTGACCATATCACGGAGTACATTTTAAATATTTTCTGTTCTACAGTTTTTAAATCTATTGTTGACTTTGAGATGAAAAAAATGTCCATATCAAGCTGTTGAAGTATATATTTCATATCACTACATCAGTTGTTCGTACACTTTAGATAGTCCAGTTCAAACAGCATTCTTGTGACATGTATCACATCTATCCATTACTGATCTGCTTAACTAGTGACCACTTAAGTACAGCTCTGCCTTAAAACCAGGCAGAATGTTATGATTATGGATTCACATACATATCTTATTCCCCTAATCTTTTGATTGGAAATCCATCAGTAGGCCTCATGAAAACTGTATTTGACAATTAGAATGCAAATGATAGTGGGTTAATGGAGATAGTAACACTTAAAGTTTGGTTAAGTTGTACTTAAGAAAAGTAAATGAATATATCCCACCAGAATTTAAACACTATAAACCAGTCAAAATTATTTCACATAATACAGCAGATTCAAGGAAATGAACACAAGAAAGAGTTGTTTTTAGGAAGGGACAAATGTGTTTGAACAGTTTCATTGATTGTCTTGAGATATGATGAATCACCCCTTGCCTGGTTTTAAGGCAGACCTGTACTTAAGTTCACATCACAGGAATCCAGATTAATTCATACATTTATGGAATGATATGATTTGCTTTTTATACACGACAAAAATCCTTTTAAATTACAGGTCCAAAATATGGAAAATAAATCTTTTTGGCTGATTTGTACATGTATGTTCTATCTGATAGTAAGTGTAGAAAATTAAGTAAAATTGTCAAATATTGAATTTTGATGGATATGTTTACCGGGGTACCTACATGAACAAATGTATAAGTAATGGTTAATAGCACTTGAAATCAAGTTTTTCGTACATCATTTCTGCGAAATGTGGTTCTAATTGGTCAAGGGGTTTTATGTAGCTGAGCAAAATGTGAAAAATTTACGGACGACAGATAATAGACTCCAAATAATCGTTTAAACCCAATAGGACCTTTGGTCCACGTACGCTTAAAAGGATAATGCTGGAGTTGATTGTACATGTAAGGGTAAAAATAAGAAATAAAGAACTTTTAAACTCACAATTCTCACTTATATAGGCAATGTTAACTACATATTAATAGATATCTTAACCCTCAATGAAAAAGAACATTCACATAAAAATCTATCATGAGTTGTTGGACAACATGTTGACAGATGGGCTTGTAAATCTCATAACATGACTACATGATTTCCCAAAAATGTATCTCTATCTTCCATTCAAACAGATAGTAGTGGTTGTTTATAGAATATGGACTACTTTCTACTCAATGAAATTGTATATTCCTAAATATGACGATAAAATATGCCGTGTAACTATCATGACTTTAATGAGTTCAACCATAGAAATTCTGGATCAAGAATAAAGATGGACACTCACAAGCCCTATGGCGATATGTTCAACCAAAAATATAAAAAATCATATTTCACAAGTTGTAACTGTGTGAAAATTTATTAACTAGTGTATATTGTTATGTAAATACCTCTGTTGCAGTTAATTTATCAGTTTTAGTAGTCTTCGAAAAATTATCTCCTGTACAACAAAATCGGAAGTCTGGCTTGGCAATAACGGCCTTATTCATTCCTCTACAATGATCCCATACTAACTTTTATTGCCTTTTCGAAAATGATATAAGCAACAACGATTTTGTAGACTGAATTTTTACCTCATCTCTTTATAATATAATCTCAGCACTGCTTCGATATGCATGTACATCTATACAATAACACTGTGTGAAAGCACTCTGAGAGCATTGTACAGCAATACAATGTCCCCCTACAGGCAGAAAAAATCTGTTTGTATTTTGATTTATAGTCGATAATTAAACAAAATCTTCTTAAAATATGTCGCTGTAACCTTGGTTCCTTTGATTACTCTTTTAGATGATCAAATGTCTGTTGTATACATTTATCCCAACCACATGAGCACACACTCATTAGAGTGAATATATGCAGTAATTTTGTTCATCTTTTTGTCTTTAACATTTTTTTTACAGATCTATCAAGCTTGGATTGAGAGAATGCTTAGATATTGGGTATACTATTATTGTATAATGACTTGTACTGTGTCTCCAGTTAATTCTTTGCAAAGGTGACTTAAAATTTGCCCTCTCTCTGCATGTGTTTTAACAAATCAGTTTTCCACACTTAATGGACAAAGACCAGACATGGAAAACCGGCATACACAACAAAGAACATAAAGTACATGTAACTAAAATCATACATACAAAGTAACAAAAGAAATGAGCAACTGGGACTCCACTAAAAACTGGGAGCATGGACCAGGTACACCGGTAAGCGTCGTCTGCTTTTCTAGAAACACCCGCCGAGTTGCTCAAAAAAGGTAAAGACCCGGGTAGACGAAAGAGGGAAGGAAAACTATGACGCATTGAATAAACCAGTGTTCATGGTGCAGATGGATACGCCGTAACGATCCACGAGTTCATGGTGACGACCATAAGACTTTTGTAGTGATGACTTCAATCTTAAAGCAACATAACCCTGCCCCAGAAGCCTATTTGTTAGAATTCTAGCGCCATACAAAAAGTCTGCGTAGTCTCGGCAAGCTCTGGCATAACGTATGAGTTGTGATATGAACACTCCCTACGCAGGGATGCTGCCACATATGAAAGGAAAGTTGACAATTTTGAATGAAACGTCATTACGTTTGTCGTAAAGTTTGGTCAATAGTTTTTTTGTTAAAAACATATTAGATGACTTACTCAACTTGAAATCCACACATGGTTCCAAATGCTGATACAATTTTGGCATAGTAGTCTTCATATGTAAAACTTCGACTGTCTTTTCTCAATAATCGTATCTACCAATCTCTCAATAGCAGAAATATATTGACATAGAGATGAGAAATATGTGTGATCTTTGTGGACGAGACAAACTAAAATACATTTTATAGTAAATTCTATTAAAACAGGAAAACTGGTACCAATCAATCTTTCTCCCATTCTAAGCCAATGATTAAAAAAATACATGACTTCTTAACAACTGGGCAGTGATAATTTCTTTGATTCCCACCATTTTACACTATCGTTTTCTCCCACTCTAAGCCAATGATTAAAAAAATACATGACTTCTTAACAACTGGGCAGTGATAATTTCTTTGATTTCCACCATTTTACACTATCGTTTTTTTTTTTTTTTTTCTATGGATTTTAAAATATTTCATTTGTGTAACACTGAGTCTCTTCCTAAACTTATATTCATCTCCTCTCACTATGGCAAAATTCAGATTTAAACATCAATTATTACTTTTCTTTTATATTTTTTTAAAGATCATCCGTCATTTTACATAACAAAACTGATCGGTCACCGGTCATCGGTTATTGATCCGTCAAATCGTTTTGCAGTTCAGTTCAGGGACTTTACTGTACAATTTCCATCCTACTTCTCTATAATGGAGATGTTTATTTGATTTTGAAGGAGGGGGAACTGGCAGTTTTTTTGTAAAAAAAATGTTTTGGCCTGGAAAATGTTCAGATATTCTGGCTCCTCTATCTAGAAATAAAAATAACTTTTATGGCCTCTAGATTCCACTGTACAGTTAATGAAAATAAATAGTCCAGTTGTATTATAAGTTTTGCAAACTTTTGAAAGTTAATACTCTGCGGCCAAAAGTCCAGGGAAAAATATGGAAATACAAACTACATGTAGTAGCCTAGACAATATATATTTTGTTTTTTATTTTCTATAAGTTCCACTAAATTTTACCCAAATGTTTTGTTACCCAGCTCAAAATCTAGTAGCCATGGGCTACTGGGTGACTGCAAATTATTATCCCTGTCAAAACCACCACCACCCTCCCTTCCTCAGAATCA
The DNA here is from genome assembly GCA_037379345.1 of Perna viridis. Taxonomy (NCBI): domain Eukaryota; kingdom Metazoa; phylum Mollusca; class Bivalvia; order Mytilida; family Mytilidae; genus Perna; species Perna viridis. The sequence goes on along the minus strand of CM074519.1, from coordinate 22,489,004 downwards.
AATGGTCATTCCCTAAACTACATGTACATGTAGTTTACATGTTAAATCATAAAATCAAACTAAACGAGTTTAAAAAAGTATCCATTTACACAATTAAAATAATACAATATGTAGAGTACAAATGTACACACATGTACTATAATTATGTCATGGCTACATGTACATGTATATAATATCAATTGTAAGTCATAAATGTGAAATTTATTGTAAGTCATGAAAATCATAATAAATGCTACTTCAAGTGTAACACTATTATTTACGATCAACTTTAAACTTACATGTAGGACTTTTTGTGAAATTGAGTGTCATGATTGTACGTAGGAAAGTCACTATAAGTTGAAGCCATACCCACTTTAATACCTAAGAGTACATTGTATAGGACTGAACAATGTAGTTGCTCTTAAAGGTAAAAAGATGAATAGTTTAAAGTATTTAGAAGCTCTTTGATCACACTTATTGATTGACAATGCGATACAAGTTGTTTTGGCCACACTACCACCTCAGCCATAGTCATTTTAGCCATAGTTATCTTGTCCATAATATATTTCATCCAAACATTTTACAAATATTGTATACGGTTATAAATTTTACATCAACTTGTATTTAAGTAAAATAAAGATGGATGGCAGAGGTAATAATAATTGATTTAAAAAAAAAACTTCGGTGTTTGGCAAGCCAAAGGGGACTAAAATCAATATTTTGAATTATATAAGAAAATAAATTTTGTAATATTACAAAATCTCTTTTAAATATTAGAAAATGTTTTTTTTTTAATATTAAACATTCCTTTTATAATATTACAAATTGATTTTGTAACATAAAAAATTCCTGAATAGGTAATACATGTAGTATTAAATATCACACATTTTATACATTGTAATATTATATGAGTCTATATGAGTTAAGTGCACACTTTAGAAAAACCTGCTGACTATAATATTTGTTTCAATCTATGAAGAAATAACCTCAATCATGTGGTGCACACTAAATAACCTGTATTGCAGGGTTTTTTTTTCTCTTTAAAGTGTGCACCACAGGCATTGAGGTTATTTCAAATAGACTGAAATATTATAACAGTCATTCCTTGTAATTTATTTTAAGTACCAAAATACAATAAGTAATGTATTAAATAAGTTCGATGACAACACAGTCATTACAAAATTTGGCCACAAAATTGGGCGTGGGAGTCATAAACAAACGTTTTATCCAATCAGAAACTGTATACTTCAGAAAAAATGAATTTCTCATATTAAAAAATCACTTTGCAACATAGCAAAAACCATGACCAAGATGGACTATAGCTGAGAAGTACTGTGGCCAAAACGTTCTGCGGCCGAGATGACTAGAAATCATATTGGTCATGCCTGTTCCAATACTACCAACTCGAACGCACTAAACCATAACAAGTGAAACTCACTCAATTTGAAAGAGTAATCAAGGGAACCTAGATTCTAGCTTATATCAAAAGAATGTAATCCAGAACAAAGACCAGATATGGAGAACAAACAAACACAACAAAGAATATAAAGTGTAGTGGAATTACTCTTTCACGTAAGGGATTTATTGTATTTCACTGTCATTATCAGGAACTTCAGTAATTCCATTAGGTTAGTGAGCTAGACGTCATATATTCTACTCCTAGTGTTCATGGAACTCTATCTTCACCTCACCGGATCACTTCCGGTTCCCGATCCCGGCCGGGATAGCCCTTAGTATATAAGGCGGCTCTCCCGTCCCGAGCGAGACCCGGATTTTAACTGAACATTTTAGCAGACGACGTTACGTTTGGTAAGGATCGGTACTTTACCAGTACCGTTTATTTCCCTCACCGTAGGATTATTACCAATCATATATTTGATGTATTTGGCCAATATTAAATATGTAAACTGAACAAGGATCACTAATTTACGCCAAAAAATAAAGAACCTGGGAAACGTCACTGAGACAACTACAGCAAAACTAACAATATTATATTGTTACAAAAGTAACAAAATTAATACATACAAAGTAACGAAAGTAAATGAATAACTAATATAGTCCTTGAACCGATCCGCGCAACGGTTTTACGGATCGATGACCGTTGACTAATTGATTGTTGACGGATTGATGACCGATGACCGATCTGATCGCAGTTATGTTATGTAAAATGGCGTAAGATCTGTTTGAAATAAAAGAAATGTAAAATTAAAGTATAAAGTGATGTTTAAATCTATTAAATTATGTTAATATGTGTAAAATTGACAAAGAAAACAATAAAAACCGTAAAATACAGTGACCGCTCTGTGGTCACGTAATGCGATCACCAGTTTATTGGATCGGTTTGACGGATCGATGACTGACCGGAAACTGATCGGTGACCGATGACCGATCGCAATTTTTTTGCACGGATCGGTTCAGGTACTGTACTCCACTAAAAACTTGGAGCATAGACCAGGTACAATGGTAAGGTAAGCATCTGAATTCTATCATTTTTCTCTTTAATTTTCAAAATTTTAACTAATCTTAATCATTAATTTGCATCTTGATTTTATGAAAACTTGACATTAAGTACATGTATCTCACAGGATGTTGTCTCATACTCAGGCTCAAGGCAAGGAAATTTACTCTCTACCTTCTGCAACGATTCTATCAGACTTTGTTCAGCAATGTGATGAAGATGATCCAATAATTGATTGTTTAAGTGAAGTAGAAATTTTGGCGTCTTCAAAATCGCAACTGTCTCATCCTGTGCACTGCATGTATTTTGTATCTTGGGTATTTTATCAAGTATTTCCGGCAACGTAAGAGAAAAGTCATTTTCATAGAAAATATGAAGTTCTAGAAATGTTTACTAAATGTAGAATAATCAGACTACTCGGCCATTTCGGCTACAAGAAAAAAAAATAACCACGGATACAGCAAGGAGTAAATGTGATATATAAATCCTTGGATTTAGAAAGGATAATTTGTTCTTGAATTACTAGCTGGAATAGTAGTTTAATGTGGATCAAAGAAGATACATTCACAGTGGCGGAAAAAAAAACGTGTTGAAAAATTTCTTGTGTTAAATTATGAAAACCATGTGCACTGCAAACACTTCGTTATCCTTACCGGTGCTCAAGAAATTGTTTTTGCCCCTATATGGTCTATATTCTATTAGTGATACTTCTCGGATTTCTAATTTTTTAAGTCGAAATTCAAATTACTATTAACGAACTCAGGTCGAAACTGTCTGTCAAATCATTCAAACCTAAGCTACGGTCGTTACAAGCAATCTTGCACTAAGATACATGTATCTCTCATCTAAAGCTTAAACTATTTCTCAGCTGAAAACCTATAGCTCTAGTGCTACAAATTGACACACAGACACATATACATGTTTATTTCTTAGTTCTTGGTACTTATAACATAAACGCCGAAGTCTTAGAATAGAATTCCAACACTAAGCACCAACGAAAGAAACATTAGCCATGCATGCATTTTTAGGCCCCTCGCCCCCCCCCCTCCCCCCCTTTTTGAACACATACAGCTCTTTTATCACACCTAAGCCTAGATAACATATAGTTTCTGAACAAAATTCGTTTGTAAACAAATCGGCCCTTAGAAACCAATATGGCGGATATTAGTATGGGATTTCCTCGTAAGGATTTGTTACGAACGATTTAAGCCAATAAGCGACTCGTTGGTACTAACACGTCATGCTTATATGCGAACTATCTTCAGAATAAATAAAAGAGAGACAACTCTAGCGGCAAGTCCCGACAGTTTAAAACGTTGAGCTTCAATTCGAAAATGTGCTGTATGTGACGTCGAGTATAGATAACATATAGTTTCTGAACGCATGGATAACCAAAATAACCATATAGAATGATTATTACAAATAGCAATAAAACCAGACCGCAGACTTGAATTGTGAGTTTAGGTTAATGCACGATTAAAGATTTTTTCTTATCTTAAATACACAACTATAATGAAAAAAAAACATCCATCAATGAAATTGAAAGATTCTCCAAGAATTCGTCCATGCTACGAAGCTTAACATTTTAGAAAATAGTACTTAAGATTGTCCCATTTCTATGGACACACTTTTTTTTTATGTGGACCTCTTTTTAGGACGTTAATCATTATGTTTGATCAATGGGACGGTCTCCTGGAGGAGTCGGAAAACTTGTAAACTTAATTCCACATACTAATTCATCTAACTGCTTTGTGTTTTTCGTATTTTTGAATTTATTCTTAATGTCTATTAATTATGGTGTAAATGATCTAATGATCATTATGTTTAAATATAAATACTTTCGACTATTTACTATTGAATTTCACAGGCAATTGTGTATTTAAAAACAAAGTCTGGTTCCAACTTTACTGACGTACTAATAGTTTATCTAACCGCACGAAGAAAGATACCAGACCATATTGTTACGCGAACAAGACCACAACACACATATACCTCTCGCGCAATAACTGGACATTCACAACATCGTTTAACCAAAGACTCCGTAACAATACTGTGATAACACCTGGATTGTTTTGTCGTCTAAAATTGACATCATTTTACATCATAAACTGTAAAATCATCTAGTGGTACGTACATGTGTACAATGCTAACTAAGGTAAGTCATCAATTGCATATAAGTGTTGAATCCCCTACTACCTTATAAATCAAAGGTGTTTTAAACAGAAGGAAAATCCTTTCTTACATTTTAAAAAACGTGCAACAAATCGACTTCATTCACGACTAAAGTCATTTGATAAGACATCAAACATAAAACAATATATTTAAATCTGTATGTTAAAAATAAAGTAGAGTGGTATTTCTTGAACATTCCTTTCATTAGGATTATTTGCCTTGTTCAGCAATGGTACCGGTATTGTACTCAATTTATTTCCTGTAAAAAACATTTGTTCAACTTGATGTTATGAATTTGCATAGAAGGACATAGTTAAAGTAGATAAACATCTTAAGTTTCGATACAAATGAAAAGATTCTTATTTTTGACAAAAAGGATTTTCTAGACTTTTATGAGCAACTCGGCGGGTGTTTCTAGAAAAGCAGACGACGCTTACTCTACCGGTGCACCTGGTCCATGCTCCCAGTTTTTAGTGGAGTTCTAGTTGCGCATTTGCCTTTGTTACGTTTGTGTACTTTGTATGTATGATTTGAGTTACTTCATATTCTTCGTTATGAATATCTGTTTTTCATGTCTGGTCTTATATACACTCATCTCTACTGTATTGTTTTATTTGAGAGACATCTTGCAACGCTTCTGAATATGAATAAACTTATCATCATTCAAATGACATCTCTCAAATATTTACGAAGAGTCAAGCTTAACTGTATTATTTATCATAATGTTTTTATTCGTTCTGCTAAGTGATTCTTTACAATAGGTAGTCCTTAACAATCATATCGCAATTTGCCCTTGTAATTGCCTCCTGGTCCACATGTTCTGTATTTTTCTTTTACAAAATTAGTCATGTCATCGACGTTTGGGCCACATCTACGATATTTTCCGTTCTCAGTTGGATGTTTCTTACGTAGATGGTGTAGTTGTTAATGTATTTTGTAGCTTAAGAGTATCAAAACATTTTGACAGCTTTTGAGTTATTACAACCAACTATTCATAATTAATAAAGAGTGTTTGCAATGTAATCGTAATAGGATAGCGGTGCTCCAATCAATGACTAAATATTTCATAACGCCAAGTATGAAAAAAAAAAACAAACACAAACGATTTGGTATAGAGTACTCGAGTAACTAAATTACTACTCGATAATCTGGCCTATCGAGCAATACTCAAACACTCGAGTACTCGTTGGTGTACCTAGTTCTGCTTGATGCACGTCATGTCATGGATAAAAATCTCTCTTAATTTCTATTTATACCACATTTACGTCATGTGAAGGTATACCGCCTTATACTTCTGGATGCGTTGTGGAGCTATTCTTCCAAAAGACTTATACAGATAAAAGTTGGTTCATTTTTACCTTGGTTAAAACTTTTTGTACTTGAATATTCATCTCTGGCTGATGATAGGTACGTGTACATTATGAAAAAGCAATATTTAATTCGTTGGCATGTATTAAACGCCTATCTTAACACACCCAAAACATTGTTTTCAAGAGTAAAAGATAAACCTATTAACGAATTATCAACTATCTGCACAAGCTTAAAATAAATGCACTGATACCATACCAAATTCGTGGTCAATAATAAAAACAAAAATGGCATTGTATTTACTTCAGTATCAATTTACTGATATGTGCATGTCATTCGATAACAAATCTATCCAAATATTCTTACGGAAGCGATTTTACCGTCTCGGTTATGACGAAACTGATGACATTTTTAATCCTCACAAGGCAACACTGCCTTGTTACAGGAATGTCTAATGTTTTGTCAAAAACACGATTTTTATGCACTAAACTGTAATACCAGAAAAAATGATAATGTGTTATTTTCGATATGGATGTTTTTAAATAGTATTTATATGAGTGTTGTCTAAAATGATGGGAAGCATAGTTTTACTACTGTTTGAATGTATTGTTTCAGTAAGGTAATTATATAGCTCATAGTGCTTTTCATGGAAATTGTCATATTCACAATTTTAATATTCAATCGTCATTAACAGTATCTATGGCGTTTTCTACAAGATTATATTTGTAAATATATGACGAAACTCAAACAATTTTCTGACCATATTGTATTATGACAGTTACGATTTAATTTATCAAGTTACATTATATAAAATACGTCCCAATCTACACAAATGGATGAAAAACTATTTTTTTTAATAAAAAAATAACTTACCGTTTGTCTACTCTGTAGAGACATTATTGTGATAGATAGATAGATTGATTGATTGTTGGGGTTTATAACGCCCGAGCAGCAATATTTCAGCTATATTCAGGCGATGAACATGAAAGGGATGATAAAAGGAATATGGAATAATGATATGAAATGAAAAAAGGGATGGGACACAAGGATAAAAGGGTCGACAAATTTTGATTGCCAAATGATAAAAGGGGGATGGGTAGGGTCGGGCAGTTTAGCCTCCTGTGTCGGAGCGCAAAGGTTCCTACTCCTATCGAATACCACAGCAGGGTTCTTTAACCTACGCAGAACGTGGCATCTTTCCCAACACGGTGCATCACTATTGTTTGCGGACAGGTTTTCTGTATTATAGCCTGACAACCCCAGCATGTAACACGCCAAGGGTACCCCATTCCACCATCTGGGGCACACATCCCAGTTGCTTTGTGGGCAGAGCGCCTTGCCCCCGGCTAGGTTTCTGAGCACTATTTAGTCGCTTTTTTACGACAAGCTTAGCGCTGCTGCAAGGCCTATTCTTTTGACAACCGGGCCTGCACGGGAGTTTGATAGAATAGATAGATAACCAAATAAATATTGCGGTTGTCAGCATGCTAGAAATACATAGACAAAATGAATTTGAAATTTAAAATGAGAAAAAGCACTGTATTTAGTATGATTACAGATAAGGTCAAAACACAAAAAATAAACAAATTCAAAATTTAAAATTTAAAAATCCCATATCAAGTAAATGTTGAAGTGCACTTTCACATTTACACACATGTATCAACGGAAAGAGCTTCCTGTTTAATTTAATTTATTCATAACTATAATTTGGCTCGTCCAAAATTAAGACAATTTGTTAAGGAAAAAAGATAATTTTACGTTTCTTGGACAAGAAAGAAATCATCCACATATCCACTTATATTACTGTTGACGAACATTTGTTTTGCGGGGTAACATTTTCTGGTATTTTAAAGTTCGGTCAAACCAAAAATTGGAAGCAACAAGTGAAAACAAAAAGGGCAACTTTAATGGAAAATCGAACTAAATGATATTCCTCCTTTCCCAGTTACCATATGGGCAAAATATCAAAACAAAAGCGCCAAAAAGGATACGGCATATCCATAAAAAAATTGTCAAAAAATCAAATGGCAGTGATCCGTAGTTACAGCCAAATCTCCACCACAAATGACCAGATAGACGGAGGTACAACCTAATGGAAGGGCGGCGGCCAGGATCACTACATACTTTAAAAAAACGGGCGTAAAATTAGGTAGAATTTATATATAATGTAAATCAACGAAATTAAACGTTTCCCCTCATAACATTTTATCCTTTAAAGAGGTAAAATGTCTAATGTTTTTATCATCGTAGATTGCTCTTAAGACTGACATGACATGGATACTTTATCATGTATTTTAATACAAGGATACGACTTTTGTATGTACTTGAGATACTGGGCACTTTACAAACACTCAAATTATGTAATATTCTTTCCAGACAAAGGGGCTATTATTCAACTATCAGTTTGTGAAAAAAGGACAAATGATAATTTTGAAATGTTGTTAAATATAGTAGCAGGTAAAATTTTCTTGTTGAATTATACGTGATGAAAATACTTAACACATTTTCAACATTGTTATGTATACATTTTTCTTAATGTGGAGTTAGTCAAGAGAGATGTTTTACATTGACTATCAATTATTTTCAGATACTTAGATGTACAGAATGCTGTTTTTCCTTAAACGAAATACCTATAAATATGTTCTGTTTTATCGTATTTCTTCGTTCATTCTTTAGCATAACGGCTGGAAACTTTTGTCATAATGAACAGTCATGTGCCCAGTACTATTACGAAAGGGAAAGATATACTACGAGATGTTCGTTTTGGAACTGGGGTCGATGTACGCGATACAGGTATATTTGTTTATGAAAAGTTATTGAACGAAGCTTCTGTCATGAATTATAATCAGTGAGTATACTATTTTTTTGCCCTCTTCTTTGTTATTATTTTACGCCATCATTTTTCATTTCAACAAGGAATTAAAAGTAAAACTCACGTTTCAATTGTCAGAATAAAATTGTTTGTAATTGTTGAGCTGTAATTTTTTGTCTCTCTCTTCAATTTATATCTAAAATTAGTGTTATAAAAACATAAATTGCATTCCCTTTTCCTTTGTATTAGCAACAAGAAATTCCTCAAAGCGCAAAATTTGTACAACACATAAAATGAAAAATTCAAGATTTTATTTGATTTAACAAAGGCATTATTTCAAATTACCTTCCCGACTAATCAACTGATGTATCATATCTTGTACTATGCATTATATCGTTGCAGACTGAAAACAGTCCAACATACTGGCAAATGTACCAATCGAAACTGTTGTGCTGGCTTTACTGGAAATGATTGCTCACAAGGTAAATCATATCATGTCATTTATTGCATTCCTAACATCAATATACTGCTTTTAAGTGGTACTCCAGCTAAGATTCATGCAAAATGTGATTTATGGATAAAAAAAACCTACCTATTTTTATTTTTGATATTTTGCTTGAATCGCTATAGTAAACATAAATTAACATTACGTTTTTCATATAGTCGTGTTCTAAGGAGATAAAAAAATATATAGAATGCATCTTCGATTTCAACATTAAGGGAGATAACTCTGTAAATGACACTCAAATGCAATAAAATCTATTAGATTTTCAATGTTGATTATCTCCTAAGAGCAGGAAGATTTCAATGACTAATTACACATTTCATAGTACCATCGAACAACTTAATTACAAAAATAAAAACATGTAGCCTTTCTTGGGGTGTATCACATTTTTCAGATTTTGCATAATTCATACAAAGATAGCACCTCAATAGAATTCAAATTTTACAATAGTCAAGACATAAAAGGAAATTGTAAATCGTCTGCAGTAAATGGTAAAATGCTGTCAACAGAAAATGAACAGAAATATGTTGACACAACTCCATATGGTAATTTGAGAGACTGTTTTACCAAAAGGTGAAAAACGCTTAAGTTAAGTACCATTTATTTAAACGACACACGCTAAATTTCAATGTTCTATATTTGTAACGGGCAATACAGGTACAGTACTTTACGATTGAAAAAAAGGACGAGTTAAAGGTTATGGGGTAAGTGCACTTGCTAAATCTGTCAGACTAGATTGATTAATAAATACGGAATACCATACATATATAATGTTGCGTTATTGTGTTTCTCAGAGCATATACAACTTTGTATTCAACAATATTATTTTTAGCACTTTGTAACTGGTCAACAACATGTCCAAACGGAGGAACTTGTACTGCACCGAATACTTGTAAATGTGCACCTGGGTTTACAGGTCCTCGCTGTCAAGGTAATAGTGTATACTGATCAAGCCTTTCGAAGATGATATTGAATTTGCTATCAAAAATGTTTATATGCTACATTCTTTCAAGATATATAAAAAACATAAAACAGCTTGTCAGTGCTAATAATTCTATGAAATAATTACTAACAGCAAAATCAGTCAACATTTTTTCATTTATTCATTGAATCCATATGTTGTAAGGCAAATGCGCCGGTTGACTATAATCTGTGTAATAATAACTATTGAAATCCTTACTATTGTTGTTCTTTTTTGTGTAATATTAAGATTTAAAAACTAACAAAAAGACCAAAAATAGGAACAGAAGTAAAGAGGTCAAAATCTTGAGACAAGTTAAAAGAAATTGATGAAAAAAAAGTTAAATCACAAAACAATGTCTTAAGAAATATACACGAATTATCAATGACCTACAAAACACTATTAATACTGGGATTATTGACCAATTGCTTCTTCAGGGAAAACGTCGTTATTTGAAGTCAAAATGAAAATGGTCAAAATAAAAACAGAAGCTAATACTTTAAACATATCTTATCTACTGGTATATGATACTGAACTGAAAACGTTTAAATTCTTACAATAAATTGAATTTGCCATTACTCTTTGAAAATGTGATCTTCAAATGTAGTTTTGATGACGAAAGTGAAACAAATAGGTTATTTTAGATCTACACTACTTGCGTATGCTATTGTAGCTGCCTGTTCTGCATTCGACCGTTGGTGTTGGCCTGGAACGTGTGGTCATAGTAACTACTCTTCTCAATGTAAATGCGTCACAGGATTTAGAAAAGAATATAATGCATCTACTGCATTATGCCAACGTAAGTGCAATGCCATCATTAAAGGAATCAATTTTTCATAATGTTTTGATTCTTTCAAGAGAAAACATTTTTATCTTTAAAAATGTAGACCATTAAAGTATTAGCACAAAAACTTAAACTTTAGTACCTTTTCATTAATATGCATATGCAAAGATAAGCTTATAAACAGATTTATGATATATCAAATATTATCATATTGAGCATATTTGGATCAGTGTAGTCAGGCAATGTATATTTAATAATGGTTTTTCCTTTTTAGTATCATCAAAACCAAACATAACGTCATGCCCGATAAGAGCGTTTGCAGCTAAGTAGGGTGACATGTCATTTACATTGCAAGAGTCTTCATTTATCCAAGCACGACCTTTTCTCCTTCGTATACACAGTGCGTTTTCATCATAACAAGCATGAGCGCTGTTTGCCGGATATTTACATAACAATTTAGGATTTTGATTTGAGGATATATCACCCTGTACCTGAAAATTAAAAAGATTAATACACTGAAGTAGAAGGGAGAAACTCATTTTTATTATACATAGTCAAATATTTTTCATGTGACGTTCATGTTAATCGAGCTTCACATGAAATTCATGTGAACTTCACATGAAATAATTTGTCCTGTGTAGGGGGAGTTGTTTTTAATTTCTATGTGGTGTTAAAAACAATGTGTTTGTTCAAGTAGTAAAATACCATATAAAATACTACGTTAAATAAAGACAATGTAAGGGGAAAACATGAGAAAAGATAATACGGAAATGGTCAAGAAAATTCATTAGTACATTCTCCGAATCACATTTTGTATCAGAGCTGTTTGCGAATTATAGATTACTCCGTGGTAACGTCACGATACCGGCGGGGGGGATAAGCTGCAATCTTCAATACTAATATGAATGTACTTTTGTATTTGCAATCAATACTTATTGAAAACAATTTTATCTGACCATATTGTAATACGCCATATATTAAACTTTTCATTCCAGTTTTAAATCAATCTATGTTCAAACGATGCCTGTATTTTTCCCATGAAGTGTACGGCTATAATGTGATTTGACGGTGAAAAGATGTTGAACGACATTTTAAGTAATTGTGGTTCATATTAGGATCTTTGATCTTTGAATAATTAGTTAACGGTACCCTGATACGTATATTTAGTTAACGGTACCCTGACACGTATATTTAGTTAACGGTACCCTGACACGTATATTTAGTTAACGGTACCCTGACACGAATATTTAGTTAACGGTACCCTGACACGTATATTTAGCTAACGGTACCCTGACACGTATATTTAGTTAACGATACCCTGACACGTATATATTTTTTATCTTTCAGCAATATCTACTCCAAGTATAACTACGTGTAAGGTCAGAGCAATTTCAAGCGACAGAACAGAAACATCATCACATGAAGGCGCTTCTGAATGCTCATTACAGAATGATTTTTACGGCAGATTTGAAGTCCACCATTTCATACTTGATATCGGAGGTGTATACGAAGTACTTATCAACAACAAAACAATTCAAAACAGACCGCGATATGTTTCAAATGAGAACTTTGGTGTGTCTGAAGTTTCCATAAGTGTCCACAAGCTCTCTTTGAATGGTAAGAAGTTGGTTTGATTTAGGATTAGTATGCAGCTACTACATTGTTCACTTTTCAACGAACTTATCGTTATTTACTCCGATATAAATATTTGATTTTTCAGGGTCTAAGGTACTCTTATTACAAAAGAAGTTAATGGGCGACAAATATCCATTGAGTATAAACCGAGATTATACCGGAAATACGAAAGTTTCTGCAAATGCAAGACTTGTAAATGGAGAAAGGTATGTAATACAATATCAACACATTAATTGTTCAGTCTGAGTATATATAACCGGCGAGGAAGTACTTAACACTCAAAATCTAAGTATATGGCATAAACGGGAATAAACTAAACAATTGAAAAGAAGAGAGCAAACAAATAAACATGAAAACACCACAAACTCTGTAAGGGTACGCATGTTATGTTCCACGATCCGCACCTCTTATTTTGAAAGTAGATAAAATCCTGTATGTTTCAAGTTTAATGAGTTGGCAATCTAATAGAGTATCTCATCTGTTAGATAGAAACATCATATTGATTGATTAAACTGTGATGGCGATCCTAATGCATCTTTAGTGGTGATAATAGAGGCTTTAAATACCCTCATAATGGCAGCTTACAAGGCGGTTTCCTCAATCGACAAGGATGTCTTTGAAAAAATTACAGGCACAAAAATAACAGATAAACTGTGAAATGATACTCAGTAGACTAGGGAATGTTAGTGTGGTGTCACCAAGAAAGATGTTTACTGTTGGAAAGTAAAATCTATCTATTGTATTTATTTTGCAAATGTCTGCAAATTACCTTTTAAATCTTTGATAATTAAGTTGGTTTAAATTTCAAAATTTTTCTTTAGAAGCCAGCACTCACAGTCACGGAGTAGAACAGATTTGGCAACTGTTGGAAATTCTGAATATTTAAAACATGTGCATTCATTTTTTTTTTTCAGACTTTGCGTTACTTTTAGTATGAAAGGAGGGGGATTTTTAACTTCAGAAATTGTAAACAATATTGAAACTAAAATTCCGTATGATAAAACAGAAGCAACAAACAAAACATTATGCTATATATATGACAGAGCAATGCCAATACATTGTTCCGAGAAAGGAAGCTGTAAACACGAGCCCCTTAAATTATCCACACGGGTTACCAACTCCAGGAAAGTACATGTCAAAATTGATGGATGGATAGATCCTCTTCCTCCTATTATCGCTAATTCATCTTTTTTAGCATCTGGTATTAAAAGTTATGCTATAGAAGTTTATGAAGTGATAGCCTCGAGTCCTGAAACTCTTATGAGGGATCAGTCATCAAAAGGAAAGGAAAACATAAGTATTGAGTCCATCGGGAGTAATATTGAAATAGAATTACCTTCGAAAAATCCTATGCTGTATATAATGATACTTGAAGTAACGGACTCTGCTAACAATGTCCACCATGCCCGTAGATTTGTTTTGTACGACAATACTTCGGCTATTGAGGTCAATGATCAACATCATTTGCGTGTTGAAACGGCTTCAAATGCAAGTAATTACCAATGGCAAACTAATCACGAGAAACTGTGTTATTCTTGGTCTCAAAGATATTTTAATAATTACTACAAGAAAAACAATCCCTTCCGTCCAATCAAATCGGACACATATAGTGATGTAATTGGTCTGTATGATCAAATTTCTGGTATTCTGCCAATTAATGGTACCGTAAATGTAAATGGCTTAAATGGATTCTACTATGCAATACTTAAAAATCACATATACGTAACTTCCGGTCGCGTAGAAAACTTTACATCGGAAGCTCTCTGTACGTACCCAACTATGAGTGATGGGGACGAGTTTATATTTCAATTACAAGCCAAAGACATAATGAACCACACTCTAAATGACAGTGTTTCCGTGTACATTGACCGTTCTGTTCCGGAAATATCTGACATTTGGTTGACACGGAACGGATACAAACAACTTTTTGTACATCATACTATAGACTTATCAGATATGGCAATAGAGTTTAAAGCATTCGATGTTCACAGTGGCGTTCGTGAGATGAAATGGACATTTGGTACTTATGAAAACAATACTGTTCTTATAGAGAAAGCCATCGGAGTCAAGTCTGTTGTAAGTAAGATTCACATTTCAGTTATATGATATCTATTATATAATATAGTTTTGTTTTTCTTTGTAGAAAAGGGACTATTGAAGTCTTTACTAGTGCTGAAAACTCAATGTTCTTTGGTATTCGTAATTTTTATGACTTATTATATTAGTCTTTACTTTTAAAATGTTTTAAAATCAATTTCGTTATAGTTGATTATTAATTACGGGTATTTATCATCAGTATTTTATATATTTTCTTTTTTGGTTTTCGTAGGGTAATCCTGATAATTCCTCATCATTCTACTGTCCCATGATTGGTAATTGTAGCAGCATGTTGTTCAGTGCAAACTTAAAGAAACTGAAAAGCGAAAATAAACACATTGGACTGCATAATAGAAGATATTTCTTCACCCTTGAAGCCATGAACAACGCTTATCTCCGTTCATTTGACCATATCGACATTCTTGTTGATGATTCTCCACCAGAAGGTGGGGTGGTTCTGGAAGGTCCTAGTGGCTTTCAAGACATTGACTATACTAGCGATGATGAGATTACAGTCCACTGGCACGATTTCGTCGACCATGAAAGTGGAATAAAAATATATAAAGTAGCTTTAAGTGGAAAATGCCTCAGTGATCTGGAGCAATGGATATCGGGTTTCACAAATGATACTTTCGTTCAGGAAATAGTCCAAACTTCCACGAAACTACGATTTCCAAATAGAGAGGGACGTTACTTTGTATCTGTCATCGCGTATAATCATGCATTGAGTCCTTCAAAGGTTGTATGTTCAGACGGGGTAATATTTGACAAGTCGCTTCCAAACATATCGAATATTTCTCTTAAACATTCGAAAATAAAGGAATCTGTTGCTTGTCTTGATGGTAAGGCATGGCTTATTAAAGAAAATGTAGTTAAAGTTGCCATGGACGTTTCTGCTTGTTTATCAAAATGTAAGAACAAATCCGATGACATCATTGCGAAATTCATACCAGAATCAAAAGCATACATCAATGGATTAAATATCTCAGAATTTATTTGCCAAAATATGCCTCTTTACAACGGTCACGTGATCTACGTACCAAATGATGTGTTAGACGTGAGGTGGGATATATCTGAAGACCGAAGTCAGATAACTGGTACTTACGTTGGGTTCGGTAACGATCCGAGAAGTATTGAGAGCCCAGACATTCAGGGTTATGTTGAGGTGCATCATCCAACAAGGTACATTCAACATCATCCGGGGCTTATTGGAGAAAATATTTTCTACATATTCATACGTGTAGTCAATAGAGCTGGGCTAGAGAGTAAAGTTTGGTTGGGACCAATACTTGCCGACGAAACTCCTCCAGTGTGCTTAACAACTATACAACCCGTCGTGAAAGGAAAGAATGTGGTGTTGAAATGGATGACAAAAGAGGTTTTTGATACAGAACAAGCTGACGAAATAGGGATAGTTATGTTTAGTTTCGGTAAGTACACGTACGATTTTTTTTCACAATTCTGCCATCTTCATGTCGTTAGTTTGCGGTTGTTTTTCGCTTCACTGTATTGTAGTCCATGAAAAAATATGTGCACGGCATCAACGTTTATAAAGCGCATGTCTCGTCACAAAAATTGCGAAATGGTGTGAAAAATGTCGCAAAAAAAGCAGATATTGTATAAAGGGAATTTTAAGCGGATGCTAAATTTCGAAATTTGCTCTATAAATTTCATGGTCTTTATTTTTCCGATTTAATGGAATGGAAAATATATATAAAGTATCTAGACGTAAATTTGGCGAGCTTTGATTCTCGCGATTCCCGACATCTTGCAGATATAACGAAAATTTAAACCTCGCATGAAGGCATATTAATATAAATTCCGTATGTTGTTTTAAAAAATTCTAACGTGTTTCCCTTTTAATTTTTAACATGTATTCTACACAGGTTTTGGTAACAGATTTATCACACCTTTTCTGGAATGGAGTATAGACAACCAAGGTGGTAAATGTGGTTCAGACGTCCAATGTATACAGTACCCAGTGCAAAGGCTACAAAAATACGATATGATGGATGGGTATGAATTCTACGCCCAACTCAAATTCTACAACTATGCAGGGCATTTCTGTAATGTTACAACGAAACCGTTTCGTATTCCATCTTTGTTTCCACCCAGAGTTGGTATAGTTAAGGATGTACTGCGTAATAGCATACCACCTTTCCATGATATCGACATTACCTTCGATTTAAATGAGTATTGTATTTCATGGATTGGCTTTAATCACCATGAGACAATTCAACTTCAGCTAGGTCTAGGGACATCACCTGGAAATGATGATACCGTTTCTTTTCATGATATACCTTTCAATAGAACGAATAATTTTGTATGTGAGAACTATTCTTTCACCGACGGCGATCAGCAATATTTTGTTACAATTAAAGCTTCATGCTCAGGAGGAACAACTTATGCTTCCTCAGATGGATTCTTCCCATTAAAGAAATCAAAGGTTTTGTCACTGGTGACGGTGTTTTATGGTAAAGAATGTTTGAAAACTGGATCGCTTGAAAATCTTCATGAGAATTCAAATATTGCAGTAAATTCAAAACTACCATTAGTCGCTGGCACTGTATACTCTGTTTTTTCGTCCGCCAACATTTCTTTACAAAGCAAGAACATCCTTATTCTTGCAACCCGTTGGTATTATAATTATTACGTTATTACGTTTATGGCTCTAAGACGCACTGATAAAACTAATTTCACGTTGTATGACAATGGACATGAGAACTATACAAATGCATCTTTATTCCAATGCAACCCCTTCAAAAGAACTCAAATGTCTCAAAGCTGTATACCAATACATTGGATTTTAAATGAGGAATATTCCAAACTCGTTACACACTTTGAAGTTGCTGTTTGTAAAGTGCACGAAGGAAAATGCAAAAATAGCCTGATATTTTCGAATGCAGGACACGCGACGTCGTATAATTTTACAGGGAAATTTTCAACGGGTTTATATAAAGCGCTTGTACGGCCTTGTTTTGGACAAGTTTGTCTCCCGATTGTATCCTCTGAAGAATTTTCAATTGTGCCTACTCGTATCCCTTCATTACATTCCACGGCTAAGGCAACAGTAAACGGGACTTATCTCAATGTTGCTGTAACTATTGAAAAATACATGTGCAGTGGTAATGAATTATCAAAGGCGTACAGGTGGGCACTTTTTGCTGACCTCGAAGGACACAAAACGGTCTCACACTGGAAATATACTGTAGATAAATCATCAAATGGTCAATTGATAGAGGTATTTTGATCTTGAATAATATTCTTATCTTTTACTTTCAAGAAAATTGAAATCTTTCCAACTGATTATATAGTTTTAGGTTATCATTAACTATAAATTTAAATCATGTTTTAACGGAATTTAGAAGTTTATTTATGAATTAATAATTATTCTATTCTGCAACTATTTTTCCAGGATGCCGTTTCTCTTGCTACACAACTGTTACCTTACAAGCACAGCTCCATTTGTGTTGAAGCATTCTGTTCTTATGGTAGGAAACCTCACATTTGCTCTCCAATTGACTTTATCAGTGACCCTAATACGTTTAGTAAGGACGTTCTGTATGATTTGAACCTCAATAATCCGGTTTCCCGAGATCTTATGAAATATCAGCATGCTTCTAACATTGGATCAAAGCTTAAGATGCTTCATAAATTAGAAATGGATTTCGCCGATTCAAATGTGAGGATTGGCGGCTTCGTCATTGGTAGACCACGAACACAAATTACATGGTATCTTACTTCCAAACGCGAAATCCCTATTACATTGTGCTCTCTAGATGTTTCTTGTCTTTTCTCAACAAATACAACAGGTGGCTTTTTAGACGTCAAAAACCCGTTCTTCAAAAACACTTTGCTCCTGTTTATATGTGCAATGTCATTAGACTTCAAGGTATGCAGCAATGGTTTTCTTATTAATGGAGGTCCTCCAAGAGCAGGAAGAGTTTTTATTGATGCAAATAATAATTATGTCACTGACGGAACACAGCTAACTGTTACATGGACAGGTTTCAGGGGAAATAAGGACGCATTAAAGCTTGGTTATATTTCAGATATTTCAGAATACAAATATGCTATCGGTAAGAGAGTTTTGATTTTAAAATACAACCTTTACAATTAAAGATCTAATATTTTACATACTTCTACATATCTTTGTAATTGCATTATACAATAATAGCGTTTTTAAGGAGGTAGACCTAGGTTAAGGGACACAACTCTTACAAATCATTGGAATGTTTGTATTCAGTATTTGACAACAATCTCATATAAGCATCAAAGCAACATGGATTCTTTTCGTTCTATTTCAGATGAAAGCTTGATAGGCTTTGGTGAAATTGAATATGATACCAACCTATCACTGTCCCTTATCCTAGTTTTACCTCCTTAAACAGTTTATATAAAACATGTTAAGTTTGACTTAACATATACATCAACCTAAATATTGCAGGTTTGAATTCCATTAGTGCATATACAATTTTAGAGAATTCTAAAACAAAACATCAACGTAAAGGTATCCTTGGTTTTTAAATACAGAACTAATTGCTAATGCTTAAACTTATCAGAATAAATATCATTGTTAATATTAACCCTTTAACATATTTACATGCCAGGAACAAATAAAGGAGCTGATGATGTATTGCCATTTACATCAGCTGGTCTCTCAGAGTCAGCTACTGTTGTTGGACTTGATCTGAAACCTGGGCATGCGTATTATGCTACTGTAAGAGGTAATGGTAGTGTATACACATTCTTAAGTGCTAGCGACAAAAATCTATTTACGA